>CANTUV010000003.1:15070000-16320000 GCA_947685225.1 Garcia nutans
TATTAAACCCTAAGTTATTCAAACCCTAAATCTTAGTTAATTCTTTTTTTAAATCTTCACAGTAGTTTGTTCCATCAAATCACTATAGCATTAGATTATTCAAATAATATTTTAAATGTCCAGAAGTCATATTACATATAAGTATTTATCAAATAATCCATGTTAAAGTGGTCTTAAAGTTTTATAATAATCATGTTTTGATAAAACCCTAACTCCAGTAAACTCTAAGACCCAAACCCTAATTTCCCTTATAATTCCTAAGTCCCCAAAATAGTTTTGCAATTATCAAAACCCTAAATTATTTTCTAAAATTCTAAGATTCAAAATTGCTTTCTTAAATCCTAATCTGTTTTCCAAATATCCATTAACCCCAAAAATTAACTTTCAAACCTTAGATCCCAAATTCTTAAGCTCTTCTTCCAGAACCATAAATTATTCTTCAAACAAACCCTAAAGTGCTTTATTTTTCAAAAAACCCTAAATATTTTTTCCCGAACCCTAAATTGTTGAAAACCCTAATTCTAAATTGTAAAACCTTAATTCCTTAAAGCCAAAATTTAGAAATCATAATTTATTAAACCAACACCCAGTATTCCCAGTAGCCTAAAGCCATAACCAAAGCCCTATTTCCTCAAACTTTAAATCCCAGAACCTTAATTTCTTAAATCCTAAATCTTAAGCCTTAACTTTGTTTATTTAATGGATTGAATTCTAATTTTATTTATTTATTTGATTATATGTTAATGATGAATGGTTTATTTTATTTTATGAATGGTTTGCTTTTATTTATAATTAGATGATGAATATTATTTTATTTGTCTTAGTTTTAAAATTGTAAGAGGTATGTTTCCACTTTGTGGGTACCTCATTAGTTAAACATCATGTAATTTATTTTATTTTAAAGTTTTTTGGACCAATGTAAAGGACACATTTCCACCTTTCAGTGGGTGTCCTATTTAGTTTTAGGCATGGACTATGTAAGGATATGTTTACATCCTCGGATAGGTGTCCATTTATTTATTTTATTTGGATATTGCTTTAATTTTAATATAATGATGCTTTATTTTAATTGTTGTATGTAATATGGATAATATTGTTATATTTAAGAATTTTATAATATTAAGACCTGCAAAGGAGGTTCATTCTAATGAACTGGGCGTTGTGGGGGTGCTAGGCCATTTCTCACCTTCCCCACACAAACCCAACTTTTCAAACCATTAGGGTGTTGGGGATTCCTTAAGCATCGAGTCATCCACACTTTTCTTTTTCCCGGCCCGTTCGAGTGGGGACTTCATTTTCTTCTGGCTTAGGCCCGTGTTCTCTAAGGCCCCGAGCCTAAATAGTGTCGAAGTCATAAGAACCATTCTATCTAGAGTGGGGGCAAAAATCCTCACTCACACAAATCTTAACTAAGCTTAAAAAAAATAATCCAACTATAAATTTCTAAAGTGTTTCCTCCATAATATTCATAGCTAATTTTCTTTTATAACCTAATACCACCCGCATAAAACATTTTTATCTTCCTTTCAATCAAACTCAACACCAACTACACCATTTCAATACTAATTAACAATATTATCCAATTTAAATATTATACTTGTATCAATCTGTATAAATATATATATCTATACATTCTCCAAAATAAAGTCATTCAATCAAGTCTTATAGCCCAAACTATTATGATCATTTATGTGTGGGTTTTTATGGTAATTTTATTGGCTTTAAGTTAATTTTTCCTTAAATGTGTGTTTAAAGTTTGCTTAAAGTGTTATGATTTATGTTCAAGCATGAATTTGTGCAAAATGTAGCTTTAATTCACTTGTTGAAGCCAATTTGGAGGAAAGAGCATTAAACATGGCCAAGTTGTCTTCATGACTTGGCCGTGTCTCTCATTAAGAAGTTGGAAAATTGGACACACAGTGACTTAGCTGTGTCCCTCATGGGAAAAGAAGGAAAATGTGGCATGCTGTGACACATGACATCGCCAGGACAAACATTACTTGGCTGTGTCCTTTTGTTAAAGAAGGGAATTACAGGTAGAAGTAGACACATGTAGAAGACACAACCATGTCACAGGCCATGTCACATGACACACCCACTGACTTGGTTGTGTTCCACATGAAGAGCAAAATAACCAGAGAGGCAGATAAAGACATGGCCATGAGACATAGCCGTGTCACTCCATATAAGAAACATGCATTGATAGGCAGTGATGGAGACATGCACATGAATTAGCCGTGTCCAAGGTAAAATTGATAGACACGACCAAGTCATTCATATCTTGGTCGTGTCAATGTGTGATTCCTTTAATTATTAACAAGTTTAGTGGGACAAGATTGGAGACAGCAGGAATATTATCTTTAAAAATAAGAAAGGTAAACTATTTTTTAGGAAAGAAAGCTTTAAAAATTGAAAAGGGAGAAACAACTAGAAGTGGGGAGTATGGATGTGAGTTGGAAAGTAAAATTCTCTTTGTCTTAACACTTAAAATAATTGGAATAGGATATAAAAGAGGGACACGTTATGATTCATTCATCAACTTCATTATATTCTTCATCTTGTAGAGGGATACAACATCTTCGTCACCATCTCTAACTTCATCTTCTTCTTCATATTTCTTCCATAGACAAGTTTCTATAACATTTTTTGGATAGTATTTTGGTAGTTTTTAAACAAGCTCTTAAGAGGGTTAGATTTGGAGGAAGCATATAGGGTGGATTGGAGGCTTGAGAAAGTTTGCACTTCATTTTCAAAGATAGAACCATTGATTGAAGGGTTGAAGAGGGTTTGGGAGTTCTTCATCATATACAAGTTGAGCTTGGAGGGAGAACAAGAAGTTTCAACTCTTGGCATCTTCAAGGGGTTTTTCATATTCTCTCATTTAACTCATTTCCAGATTTTTGTTGATTTGTTATGAACATTAATATTTCAATGGATAATTATGATTTGATTTACATTGAGATGAATATTTATTTTGAATTGATGATTAACTAAATTACTCATGCCTAGGGTTTGTAGTGAATTTGATTAAATGGCATAATTTAAGTTTTCTATTAATATACCTTGTTATGTGAGTTGATCGCATTTGATTGAATATTAGGTTGATAGATTGGCCACCTATTAATCTCTAGATATTGAATGAAGAACCTAGAGGTGAAATTTGATATTTTAACTATGTATTCGACCATCCTAAGAACGAATTAGAAATATAAGTTCTAGGATTTTCTTAATTTGCAAATTCAAAATAATTGGTTGTTGTTAATTCATGAATGTGAGAACTAATGATTCAAAATAATTGGTTGTTATTAATTCCTGAATGTGAGAACTAATGAATTGATAATTGCTAATTAATCACAAGAAATAAATTAGGTTACAAGGTCATATTAATGGATAATTTGAGAATTAGGCTTTGATTAAATTGATCTACAAACCCTAGGTACCATCCCAAAAATTTAAATTAATCTTGCACAACCATTACTCATTTTACTTTTAAATTTTAATTACATTTCACCATTGTAGCTTATTACACACTCAATCTATAAATTATTTATTTCAATCAAACTATTATTAACAAACACCTTCCTTGTGAGACAAACATGGGATGTTCCACCATTTACTATAACTACCTCGTATACTTGCGAGACTCACTTGTAGTAGTATTAAGTACAGAGCAACAAGTTTTTGGCACCATTGCTAGGGAAGTAGTTTAGGTAATAATTTGATTCTTTTATTTTAATTGTATAATTATTTAAGTGCTTCTTTTTGAATTGCCTAGGTGATTTATGCAAGGACGAAGGTCACAAGGAATTGAACTTGCTCCACTCGTAGACAACATTCATAAACTTCCTAGAATAGAGGGAATGAATCCTTTGGGACAAGAAGGAGAAGACCCCGAAGAGCAATTTGAGGAGAACTCAGAAGTAGAGATGGGTGAAGTAGAGGAGCCTCCCATGAAGGAGTTTGCCCGACCAAAAATTAGGGTAACCACATCATATATGTGGTTGAGTAATGCAGCAAAAAACTATGAACTAAAAAAATACTCATTATAGTATGTTGCCCTCTTTTCATGGATTGTTGAATGAAGATCCTCTCAACTTCATTCGTGATTTATATACAACCTTGTATACATTCTTTTTGCAAGCATTGATAGAAGATGAGCTAAAAAAAAGGTGTTTCCCATATAGTTTGAAGATAGGGCAAAGGCATGATTGATGGCTTTACTGAAAAATTCATTAACCACATGGACCGAAGTGTATAAAAAATTCATGGAAAAATTCTATTCACATCAGAAAAAAAAAGGAGCTCAGGGGGGAGTATTGCAACATTCACCCAATTGTATGGAGAACCATTTGATAAGGTGTGGGATCACAGATCTTTGTTGTTCGAATGCCCTTATCATTATTATCCACAGCATTTGCTTAATCAATTCTTTTATGATGGGCTCACTCACTAAAGCCAAAATGTAGTGGATAATGCAACAGGGGGGTGCAATGGGTGAAAAGATAGCTGCTGAAATGGTGAGATTATTTGAAATATTGGGAGAAAATTTGCCGCAAAAGAGTATTGGAGAAAGGCATAGAGGAGCCTTTGAGTTGAATGCAAATTCAGAAATGGTAAGACAAATTGTAAAATTGACAAAGCAAGTAAAACTATTGAATGCTAGAGGAAACTTGCCTATGACTAGTCAAGAAACATGTGCATCATGTAATATTGTAGGCCATAATGCAAATATGTGCCCTTCAAGCTTTAATCAATTTCAAGAAGGGCAAGAGCAAGTGTATGCCTTTGAAGGTTTCCAATAAAGGGGTAAGAATGACCAATATTCAAATTCTTATAACCTTGGTTGGAGAAACCACCCAAAATTTTCAAATAAGAACCAACAACAAGTTCCACCTCAACATTCCTTCCAAACCTATCAAAGATGACCTAACTTCCAAGGGCAAACTTCAAATCAAGATCAATCAAAGAAACCCACCATGGAAGAAAATCTGAATGCTTTTAGTCATGTAAGCACACAAAATCAAGAATTGAACAACAAAAGGTTTGATTCTTTGGAAGCATCATTGAAGAAGGTTGAAATGCAAGTTGGTCGATTGGCTAACAAACTACAAGTATATTAAAAGGGAAAATTTCTTAGCCAACCAGAGTAAGCAAAGGCAATCATGATCATGAGAAATGATAAGGCAATTGATAACAAAATTGGTGATTCTTTAGATGCAGGTACAAATCAAGAAAATGGCAAGGAAATGCAAACGAGCCAAGCTTAAACAAGTGAATCAAAGGAGGAAGAGAGCTTGGAGGCATCCACTCCACCAAAGTTACACAAATCTCCAAATCCTTACAGACCGCCAATTCCTTTCACAAGCAGGTTAAAAAAATGAAAAGCAAGATAAATAATTTTCTAAAATTTATAACATGCTCTTAAAGGTAAGTATAAATCTCCCATTACCGAGGTGATTAAAAATATGCCAGCTTATGCAAAATTCTTCAAGGAACTAAACACTAAAAAGAAAAGGTATGAGTTGAATGAAAAGGTGATAGTTTCAGAAGTAACAAGTGTCGTTTTACAAAATAAGTTACCTCCTAAGCTTAAGGATCCTAGAAGTTTTATAGTCAATATCTCTATGGGGATTAGGAAGGAAACCACTGGATGTGTGACCTAGGAGAGAGCATAATCTTGATGCCATATTCCATTTATTTTAAATTAGAGCAAGGGATCGTAAACTTACTAGAATGGTGTTGCACCTTGCAGATAGAACTCTTAGATACCTTAAGGAAATCATAGAGGATGTTCTAGTTTAGATAGAAGGCTTAATTGTACTTATTGATTTCATTATCTTGGATATGGGGGAAGAAATCCTTAGTGATCCTGAACACACAATTTTTCTAGGAAGGTCTTTTATGGCTACAACTAATACTTTGATTGATGTTAAAAATTCACAATCAATCATGACTACTTTAGGACAAACTGTGGAATTTTCAATTTTTAACATTTCCCCTATTCCCACTACTACTGTGTGTGAAGACTACTCTTTTATTGATTATGCTAATCTTACTATTGAAGAAGTTTTTATGCAGGAAAGTAGTGAAGACAAGTTTGATATGGCTTTAATTTTAGGTGAAGAAGCTAAAAGTTTTGATGCAGAAAGTGAGGAATGCAAGTACATGTTGGATGATGAGAGTAATGAGATGGAACTTGAGATTGAGAAGAGGAGATCCAACCAAAAGTTGTTGACATCAATCAAAGATCTCCCAAAGCATTTAAAGTATATTTTTCTTGGGGAGAATAACACATAACCAGTGATAATTTCTGCGACTCTCAAAATTGATGAAGAAGAGAAACTTGCGAGAATGTTAAAAAAAATTCAAAAGAGCCATTGGTTGAGGATTGAGCAATATTAAGGGTATTAGTCCCTCCATTTGTATGCATAAGATAGTTTTAAAAGAGGAAGCAAAATCGGTGAGAGAGGCACGAAGGAGACTTAACCCAAATATGAGTGAAGTAGTCAAGAAAGAGGTTCTTAAGCTTCTTGATGAGGGGTTGATCTATCCTATAGCTGACAACGAGTAGGTTAGCCTATGCATGTGGTACCAAAGAAAGTAGGTTTAATTGTTGTTCAAAATTAATAGGGAGAGTTGGTACCTACACGAACTTAGACCGGGTGGTGAATGTGCATAGACTATAGAAAATTAAATAATGTCACCAAGAATTATCATTTTCCTTTACCATTTTATGAGCGAGAATTTTTGCCCCCACTTCTGATCGAATGGTTCTTGCGACTTTGGCACTGTTAGGCTTAGGGCCTTAGAGAACATGAGCCTAAACCCAGATTAAATGGAGTCACCACTTTGATGGGTCGAGAAAAAGGATGACTCAATTCTAAAGGAATCTCCAACCCTCCTTATTGGGTTCAGAAAGTTGGGTACACATGGGGAAGGTAAGAAATGACCCAACACCCCCATGACGCCCAGTTCATTCGAACCGACCTCCTTTTTAGGTCTAAATATTATTGAATTATTAATTATTATGAAATTATCCATATTATATGTATTTATGAAAATAAAGAATGCTATATTATAAATCAATAAATTAAACAAAATGGGCACCAATCAATTGATGGAAACATGCCCTTACAAATGTCCAAATGTCCACAAAGAAAATAACTAAATTATGACACCCACCAAAAGGTAGAAATGTGTCCCTTATAATTTTCCCAAAGCCTTTAAATAAACCAAACTACATAAATAAATTAAACAAATAAAGCACTCATGAATGGAAATAAGCCTTTTACAATTTTCTTTAAAAATACATATAAATCTAAGCAAAGAATAAAGCAAGGATAAAATAATGCAACACATATGAAAATAATTGAATAATTAAAAAGAAAATAAACAAACACATCTAATATTATCTCATTAATGAAATATAGTGCGCAATGACAAAGGCAGCACTTATGGTTGTCCAGCTAGTCAATTAGCGGGCGGGGATTAAGGAGGCAGCCCTGAAAGATAAATGGTTTATACAATAAGTTTTGTTGGGGAATTGTGGTTTCTATCTAACTACTATTTTATACTTATAGAAATTAGGGTTATATGTTTTGGAAATGAAGGTTAGGGTTTTTTTTAAACTAGGGTTTAGAATGTAAACTAGGGTTTTAGAAAATAAATTAGGGTTTTGGGAGTAAAACTATTGCTTTAGTTTGGAATTAGGGCATTTTAATTTAAACTGGGTTACTGTAAAAGCTTAAGGCCACTATAATACTAACTTTAATCAATAAATGCACGGGATAAGCTTTGGTGAATGGTTACTGGATGAAACAATTTTAAACACATAACCTACTATTAATTTAAAATCAATCAATGCATGCTACTGGACATATTTTAATAAATAAATAAATATTGATTGAAATAAATGAATATAAGCTACTGGAACTAGGACCTATAAGTAAAGTTGTTTTAAATTAAATGGTTTACTGGATACAAATTGGAACTTCTTAGATAAGGCTACTGGATGTTTATAAAAGTGCAATAACGAAATAAAGCAATGAAACAAGAACAAAAGAATTGATGTAAATTTAAAATAGAATGAATAAAGGATTGTAAACCTCCATTGTAGGTTCCACTGATATTTTTTTTTATCCACGCTTTATATTTGCACCATGGTTAAATCTCGGTTGAACAGAATGAAGACAATCATCCATTGCCTTCTTGGTTTGATGGTTTGATGTTTTTCTTTCTCTGCTCCCTCAATTACTAGGGTTTCATGCTTACTGTTTGATTATTCTTGTCCGTTCTTGATCATTGCTACTTGTTGTTCGTCTTTAAAACCTATATTTATAAGAAAATAATTAGGTTAAGATTGTTAAACCAATATTAGTTTCCTATTTAATCACAGTTTCTGACGCATATCAAATTAAAACAATTTGAATTCCAAATGAATCGTGACAATGTCAAATTAAAACCAATTGAATTCGAGGCTAAAACCTGACCATATTGAAAAAAAAATTCTTCAATTTGATAAGAACTAGGGTCCATATCGAACTGAGCATGCACTAGTTTGATATGGATGTCAATATAGAACTAGGTTTGCCCTAGTTTGATATGGACCATCCATATCAAACTTGGCAGACCTAATTGGACATGGCATGTCCAATGTTGAACCAAAATGGCTTTTAGACTATTTTTAGGTTTTAAAATTCGCTTTCAGACCGTTTCAAGGTTTAAAAGTCACTTTTGGATCATTTCAAACTTTTAAAAATTAAACTGGACTCACTTGGGCCTTACAAAAATTGGACCAATAAAAATAAAAGCTTAAAATAGGTTTAAGCCATTAACAATAGATTGATATGCACTTAGGCCATCTTTAATTAGGATCGAACTAGCTTAGGGCAAAAATCAAAGGGTCTACACATTTATTGATAAGATGCTTGATAGATTATCTGGACATGCTTTTTACTGTTTTCTTGATGGTCTATCAGGTTACTACCAAGTCCTTATAGCACCATAAGATCACCCCAAGACAACTTTCACTTGTCCCTTTGGGACATTTGCCTGTTGAAGGATGCCTTTTGGACTTTCCAATGCACCATGAACATTTCAAAGATGTATGCTTTCCATTGTTTTTTGATATGTTGGATAAGTGCATTGAGGTATTTATGGACGACTTCTCTATTTTTATCAATTCTTTAATGATTATTTGCATAAGTTGACTCTTGTACTGGAAAGATGTATTGAATGCAATCTAACCTTGAGTTGGGAAAAGAGTCATTATATGGTTGATCATGGCATTATTTTGGGCCATGTTGTTTCCAACAAGGGCATTGAAGTGGACAAAGCTAAAGTTAATTTGATTGTGAATCTACCACCCCCACATTTATTAGAGGGATTAGAAGTTTTTTAGGACACACTAGATTCTATAGGAGATTCATAACATATTTTTCCAAAATCTCATGCCCTTTGTGTAATTTGCTTGGAAAAGATGTCCAATTTGTCTTTGATGATAAGTGTTTAGAAGCATTTAAAATTTTGAAAGAAAAATTGACTTTCACCCTATAATTGTTGCCATAATTGGGATTTGCCTTTTGAAATCATGTGTGATGCATCAAATTATGTTATTGGAGCCGTTTTGGGCCAAAGGGTGAATAAATTGTTATGTGTAATTTATTATGCAAGTTTGTCTTTAAATGATACACACATGAATTACACAACCACTAAAAGAGAAATATTAGCTGCGGTATTTGCACTTGACAAATTTAGATCTTATTTGATAGGTTCTAAAGTCATAGTATTTTCGGACCACATGGCCTTGAAATACCTATTGACTAAACCACAAGCTAAATCTAGGCTCATTAGATGGGTTTTGATGTTGCAAGAAGTGTTTTGATGTTAAAATTAAGGATAGGAAGGGAAGTAAAAATGTAGTAGCTGACCATCTTTCTAGATTGCATTCTCATGATAGTGATACAAAAATTGCATGTGAAAATTCCTTAGAAAAATTTCCTGATGAACATTTATTTACTTTAAATCAAGCACCATGGTATGCCGATATTGCAAACTATCTTTCTTGTGGTGTTTTGAGGAAAGACTTGAATTTATAGGCAAGAAAGAGACTTCGACATTCCTACAAGTATTACTTTTTGGATGAGGCATATTTGTTTAGAATTTACAGGGATAAAATTATCAGAAGATGCGTGCTAGAAGAAGAGTAATTACAAGTGTTGCAATTTTGCCACAACATGTATTGTGGAAGGCATTTTGGAGGAAAGAAGACCATTGAGAAGGTTCTTCAAAGTGGTTTGCATTGGCCTACTCTTTTCAAAGATGCTTATAAGTTTTTCATAAGATGTGACAAATGTCAAAAAGTAGGAAATATAAGCAAGAGAAATGAAATGCCTCTTAATATTTTTATTGAGGAGGAAGTTTTTGATGTATGGGGAATTGATTTCATGGGGTCTTTTCCCAAGTCATTTGGATTTAAATATATCCTTTTTGCTATAGATTATGTGTCCAAGTGGGTAGAAGCTATCCCTACTAGGACTAATGATTCTAACATTGTTTTGATTTTTTTTGAAGGAATACATCTTAAGCAGGTTTAGAACCCCTAAAGTGATAGTCACTGATGGAGGGAGCCATTTTTGAAATAAAGATGAATGACCAAGATGGGTATTCGGCATAAAGTGGCAACTCCCCACCATCCCAAAACATCCATGTGAGCAGGGATTTTCTCCATACCTTGAGTGAAAGTATGATATCGCTCACTTAACACAACATGAGTAACACGGGCGTTCTTACTCACCCACACAATGCAAACTAAATGATGCAATGGATAATATCATAATAAAAAAGAATAAAATAATATAAAGACCAATTGAATCAACTTCTCCTATCCCCAGTGGAGTCGCCACTATGAGCAGAGATTTTCACCCCACTTCCTGTATAATGGTTCTTGCGACTTTGGCACTGTTAGACTCAGGGCCTTACAGAACACAGACCTAAACTCAAAAAAATGGAGTCACCACCCGGATGGGCCAAGAATAAGAAAGGGGTAGATGACTCGATTCCTAAGGAATCCCCAACTCCTTATTGGGTTCAAAAAGTTGGGTACGTATGGGGAAGGTGAGAAGTGGCTCAGCACCCCCACAATGCCCATTTCATTGGAACTGGCCTCCTTTTCAGGTCTAGATACTATAAAATTCTTAAATATTATGATATTATTCATATTATATGCGAACATTAAATTAAAGAATTACTGTATTACAATCAAAGCAAGTTCAATAAAAATGATCACCCATCCAAGGATGGAAACATGTCTTTACAATATCCAAGTCCATAGAAATAAAATAAGATAAACAAATTTGGATACCCACCAATTGGTGAAAACATGCCCCTTACATTGGTCCCCAAATATAAATAGAATAAAATAAGCAAATTAAATAAACAAGGTGCCTACAAAGTGGAAACTTTCCTTTTACAACTCAAAATCCCAAATAATAAGAAATTACAATCCTTAAGCAAATTAATCATAATAATGCACATTATCATTAAACAATAATAAATTAGGATTTAAATATAATGAAATCATAAAAAAGATACAGTCCATAGGCAAACATTAACTCCCATAATGAAATATAGGGTGCGGTGCATACGGCGGTCCTACTAGCTGATTAGCGGGCGGGAGTCAAGGGGCAGTGCCCCGGAAAGCTAAGCGATTTACATGATATGGTTTGTTGGGGATTAAGGTTTCTATCTAAATTAGGGTTTTCAATTTATTCAAATTAGGGTTTTTATGGTTTCGTGTTTCTTCTCACTGCTCACTCAAGTTACTAGGTTTTGTTTGCTATTTCTCTTCTTAATTACTGTTGTTTCTTATCACAAACAAAATCTAGATGAAATTAGGCTAACATTCAAAATAAAACTTAAGAGGCAGGGCCTGTGGTGAATTGGCATGGCCAATTCATCCCAGGATAATGCCTGTGGTGAATTGGCATGCCCAATTGCCGCAGGCATGGGCCTCTGGCAAAGTGGGCATGTTCTGGCCAACTCATCTCGGGTTTTAGCTCAAATTCATTTGTCTTTTATTTTAAGATTTATCCAATGCTATTTTAGCATTTATAAAAATCATATAATTTAATTGAAAGCCTAGAATAGGTTTAAGATATTAAAAATAGACCTATAAATATTTACACAGACTAGATCAGCTTAGGGCTAAAATTTAGGGTATACAATCCAGCTCCCTGATTGAACAATCTGAAAATTTTTCAAAGAGTGAAAAACAACATAACTTTGAGCTATTTTTTGATAAAAATGGGCTCCGAACCCAAGGTGGTTTGGGTTTTAGACCCGGATTGAGTTCTGAACTCGAAAAAGATTTGGATTCTAGACCCGAGGTGGTTTGGGTTTTGGATCCAGATTGAGTTTTGGACTCAAAAAAGATTTGGGATTTAAACCCGATGTAGTTTTGGGTTCTCGACCCTAGGTTTTATTTAGGTGCTCGACCTGATGCTGGAATAGGTTACTCAATCCAAAACTTGATTAGGGTACTCAACCCAAGACTGGATTAGCGTTCTCGACTAAAAATTAGATTAGGGTACTCAACCCAAGACTGGATTAGGGTTCTTGGCCCGAAATTGGATTAGGGTGCTCAACCCAAGATTGGATAAGGGTGCTTGACCTAAGATTGGATTAGGGTGCTTGACCCAAAACTCAAATAGAATGGTTGACCCGAAACTAGATTAGGGTACTCAACCCAAGACTTGATTAGAGTGTTCCACCCAAAACTGGATTTGGGTACTCGACTCGAAACTAGATTAGGGTACTCAACCCAAAACTTGATTAGTGTTCTAGACCTGAGGTGGTTTGGGTTTTGGACCCAAATTGAATTCTGGACTCACAAAAGATTTGGGTTCTGGACTTGAGGTAGTTTTGGTTTTGGGCCCAGATTGAGTTCTGGACTCAAAAACAATTTAGGTTCTGGACTTAAGGTGGTTTTGGGTGCTCAACCCTAGATTTGATTTAGGTGCTCGAACCAATGCTGGATTAGGGTACTCAACCCAAAACTAGATTAGGGTACTCGACCCAAGATTGGATTAGGGTTCTCAATCCAAAATCTAATTAGGGTACTCGACCTAAGACATGATTAGGGTTCTTGACCCAAAATTTGATTAGGGTGCTCGACCCAAGACTGGATTAAAGTGCTAGACCAGAAACTAGATTAGGGTGCTCGACCAAAAACTGGATTAGGGTGCTCGACCCGAAACTAGATTAGGCTGCTCATTCCAAAATTGGATTAGGGTTCTCAACCCGAGACTTAAGCTCTTCTAGCTTGATCATCCTTTTGCCATTTGAGAATTCTGGCTTTGTTCTAGCCAATTGGTTCCATCCTTCAATGGATTGACCTCAACTCTTTTAGCTGGACTGACCTTTTGTCATTTGAGAGTACGGGCTTTCTTTTAGCCACTTGTTCCATTTTTCAATGGATTGACTTCAAAACTTCTAGCTGGGCTGATCTTTTGTCTTTTAATTCTTCATTCTTTTAGAGTTCTAATTTTCTTCTTGTTTCACTTTGCACTTTTGTAGAAAATTTAGCTATTCAGCTATTTTTGGCCATCATACCCTCGCTTTGCCCCTTGTGTAGTAAAATATTGAGTGTGAGTCTAAAAATGTTTTATATATAAATTCAAAAATTGACAAAGATAAGTTTTACCCACTATGTAGGCTCAAACCAATGTAGACTCTGACTGATGTCTATATATATTTGGATTTTTGCACAAGCATGCATCTTCTCTTTATTTTGCAATGGCCTTTTCATGCCCCCCTAATTTTATTTATGCTTCTGATTATTTACTTCACTGGGTGTCTGCTTTTCAAAGAATAAGCAACATAAGATAACAAGATGCAATGTGATATGCTCATGTATGCATGATATGCATGAATAATGCCTACAGTGGCTCTATTGACTCACAGACTGAGGTGATCAACTAAAGTGCTCCCATTGATTCATTCCAGATGCTTGTTCAGATCTTGCATTAGAACAATAGAAGACTTTACACTTATGGCTTTCAAGATGTTGAAAATATGAGTGGTGGGGCCAAAGCAGCATAGAGATACATCCATTTCAATATACGATTCAACAAATCAGTGGGTAGCTTCCTCATAACCTTGCAAATGATTATTTATTTTGTAATGTGTCCTTTGAGATTCGATGGTGCAACATACTTCCCTTAACTTGAAAGTTTATATAACGAGAAAACATTTTTTTTAAATCAAATGTTGACTTTGTCAAATCAGTGTGTAGACCATTTTTTACCCAATCCGATCCAATATGCTTTATTTAGTCCAAAATGATTTTTGTTGTCTAATTGGTCCAAAATAATTTTAATTAAATAGTTTTTGCTTTATTATCTAATTTTTATTTATAAAAAATAAAAATAAACAAATAAAAATCAAAAAAATAAAAATAAAAATCAGAGTCTGAAAAAAAATCGGCAGCGAAAAGCAGTCGCGCGGGCCCATGGGCGTTTTGCCAGCAGGAATTTCCTACGGGCGTCACGCCCGTAGGCCCAGCATTTCACTCGTAGGCCTTCGGGCATTTCGCCCTCAGGAAATTCCTGTGGGTGAAATAACTTCCTGCGGGGTGAGTTATTTTGCCCTAAGGAAATTCCTGCGGGTGAAATAACTTCCCGCAGGAATTTCTTGAGGGCTAGCACGCCAACTGGGCCCAGCCACGGGCCCTCTGCCACAGTTTTTGCCAGCGCAAAATTTTTTGACCCAATTTTTAGAAACCTAATCCAATTAGGTTTTAATTTATTTTTTTTATTAATATTAATTGCCGTGTGTAATTAGGAATAAACAACTTAAAACCCATTATAAATAAGGACCATAAAGAACCAAATTGGGGGGGGGGGGGAATTTCACAGTGAGCTTGGGATTGGAAACCAAATCAAGGAAGGAAAAGCAATAATTCAATTCAACTTATTTTTAAGGGAGTAGCAGCATGAATTAAGGGATTCGAAGGCAACAAAGTCTTGTCTTTGGAGCTAGTTCATCCAAGAAGAATTATTTTTGGAAGAATCAACAAAAGAAGGTAGGTGATTTTCCTTAATTGATTTATGTTACACAGTAGCTAAATTATGGAATTAGGGTTTCTTTAAATAAAAAATTTTAGAACTTTAGTTTAATTCTTCCAAAGTTAAAACACTAAAACGTGACCTTCTTTTCTAAAAAGACTTAAAATTGTTATTTTTTCTTCTTAAAAATCTTAAAACTTTAATTGAACATATTTTTCTACAAAACCAAAATCAAATTTTGTTTCTTTCAAATTTTTAAAGTAGGTTCTATTCCACTCAAAAAACCTTAAAAACATATTTTGTACTTATAAAATCTTCAGTTCATGTGTTTAAATTCATAAAACTTCAAAAAATATCAAATTGATTTCTAAAACCCTAAAAATTCTTTTACCCGAGAACCCTAATTTTAAAGCCTAAAATTCAAAATTCAACTTTTAAACCTAAAATAATGAACCTTAATCCTTTTAAAACCTTAAACCCTAATTTTTATAAACCCTAATCCTTTTAAAACATAAAAAAACATAAAAACTCAAAAATTACACAGTAGCTTAAAATTCAATAACCAAAAAATCACAAATTAAAGCATTTTAAGGTATTTAAAACTCTAGTTTCATGATTTCATCATTTAAACCTTAATTTGGTTAATCAAAGAGTCTTACCAACCTTTTAAAACATAAAATCCTAATCTATTTTAATTCCATAAAAAGTCACAGTAGCTATAATTGAACTTTTATTTGCTTTATTCAATTCCATATTTACTTATACCTTGATTTATCTCTTATGCTATTAATCTATTTAATTTCAATACTTGATTTATTTAATTCAACATGGATGGATGTTTATTTTATTGATATTTAAATACTTTTGATGAATGATTTATTTATGAAGAATTATTATTTACTTTTATCAATCAATTTAGATTTCCAAAAGTTGTAAGAGGTATGTTTCCACTTGGTGGGTACCTCATTATTTAAACATCATGTAATTTAATTTGCTTTTCTATTTTAGAAATTATGTAAAGGGCATGTTTCTACCTTTTAGTGGGTGTCCTATCTAGGCATGTGATGTAAGGACATGTTTCCATCCTTGGATGGGTGTCCATTTATTTGTTTTGTTTTGTTTGGACATTGCTTTGATTTTAATATAATGATGCTTTCTTTTTATTGTGTGTAGTATGGGTAATGTTATTATACTTAATAATTTTATAATATTAAGACCTGTAAAGGAGGCCGGTTCCAATGAACCGGGTGTTGTGGGGGTGCTGGGCCATTTCTCACCTTCCCCACACGTACCCAACTTTCCGAACCCATTAGGGGGTTGGGGATTCCTTAGGAATCGTGTAACATCCAAAAATATGCCTTAGAAGTTTTGAAGTAATTATTGTTGAATTTGGAATTAAGGTATATGAGAAATTGAAAAGAGAAAAGAATTAAAGAGAGAGTGTATATGTTGTATATGTGTCGAGGGGGCAGAAGTTTCAGTAGGGGTGGTAGACCTGGGTTTAGTCAGAGAGGAGGATCTTCATCCAGAGGCAGTAGACCAGATGAGGCCGGACCTTCTCAGAGAGTTTATGTGATGCAGAGGCAGCCGGATGCTTCAGCAGTTATAGCTGGTACATTTTCATTATTTAATATTCCAGTTCTTGCTTTGTTTGATCTAGGATCTACTCATTCATACATAAGTGCATCCATAATGCCTGTGTCTGAATTTCATTCAGAGTCCTTAGGATTTGATGTCTTGGTGACAAATCCTTTAGGACATAGTGTTGTGGTGAGTAAGGTATATCGTGACAGTGCAGTGGTAGTGCAAGGTGAAGAGTTTCATGGTGATTTAATTGAAATGCCTTTTAAGGAATATGATTTGATCTTAGGCATGGATAGGTTGTCTAAGCATGGAGCTGTGGTAGACTGTCAAAAGAAAATTGTTACTTTGAGAACCAGTGATGGTAGAAATGTGATGGTGTCTAGTGAGCAGAGACAACTTGCATCCTTGTTTGTTTTAGCTGTAACAGCTAGAAGGTTGATTATAAAAGGGTGTGATGCTTATCTTGCTCATGTTGTAGATACCAGAATAGTGGGTTCTCAACTTGATAGTATACCCACAGTTGCAGATTTTCCAGATGTGTTTCCTGAAGAGTTGCCTGGGTTACCCCCTGAAAGAGAGGTTGAGTTTGGTATCGATTTGTTGCCTGGTACCACTCCCATCTCTATTACTCCTTATTGAATGCACCTGTTGAGTTGAGAGAGTTAAAGGTGCAGTTGCAGGAGTTGCTGGATAAAGGGTTTATTCGCCCTAGTGTTTCTCCATGGGGAGCTCCTATTTTGTTTGTGAAGAAGAAGGATGGTACTATGAGGTTGTGCATTGATTATAGGCAATTGAACAAAGTGACTATCAAGAATAAGTATCCTTTGCCTAGAATTGATGATCTCTTTGATCAATTGAAGGGAGCAGCAGTGTTTTCCAAGATTCATTTGAGATCGGGGTACCATCAGTTGAGGGTTGGAGTTGAAGATGTTCCTAAAACAGCTTTTTGCACAAGGTATGGGCATTATGAGTTTTTGGTAATGCCTTTTGGGTTGACGAATGCACCAGCAGCTTTCATGGATTTGATGAATAGGGTGTTTAGGCCCTATATGGATCAGTTTGTGGTGGTTTTTATTGATGATATTTTGGTGTATTCGCGTAATGAAGAGGAGCATGACAAGCATTTGCGGATTGTGCTGCAGACCTTGAGAGAAAAGCAATTGTATGCTAAACTGTCAAAGTGTGAGTTTTGGCTTGATCAAGTTACTTTTCTCGGTCATATAGTTTCAGCAGATGGTATAAGAGTCGATCCAAGTAAAGTTAAAGCTATTTTGAATTGGAGTCCATCGAAATCAGTGACTGAAGTTAGAAGTTTTCTGGGTTTGGCAGGCTATTATCGACGCTTTGTGAAAGGTTTTTCTTTGATAGCTACTCCACTCACCAGATTACTTAAAAAAGAAGTTAGATTTGTGTGGATGGATTAGTGTCAAGCTAGTTTTGAGCAGTTGAAGGAAATGTTGACTCAAGCGCCTGTTCTTACTTTACCTGTGGAAGACAAACCATATGTGATTTATAGTGATGCTTCACATAATGGTTTAGGTTGTGTTCTGATGCAAGAGGGTAAAGTTGTAGCTTATGCTTCTCGGCAGTTGAAGCCGCATGAGCTTAATTATCCGACGCATGATTTGGAGTTGGCAGCTATCGTATTTGCTTTGAAGATTTGGCGACACTACTTGTATGGGGAGAAGTGTTTTATCTATACGGATCATAAAAGTTTAAAATATTTGGGTTTTCAGAGGGAGTTGAATCTTCGGCAAAGGCGATGGTTGGAGTTGATCAAAGACAACGTCTATTTGATTTATTATCATGGGTAAGGCAAATGTTGTTACTGATGCCTTGAGTCGGAAGTCTTTAGCAGGTTTGATTGTTTATTCGCTCTCGTTGCTTGTTGAGTTGAGAGCATTGCATGCTAATTTTAAATCATATGATGATGGGACTTTGTTAGCTCAATTGCGGTTGAGACCAATGTTGTTGGACCAGATAAGAGAGGCTCAATTGGTTGATGAGAAAATTCAGAAGATTGTGTCAGATTACAAAAATGGGGAGAGACGAGATTTCTTTGTGAAAAGTGATGGTAGCCTTTGGTTCAAGGATAGATTGTGTGTTCCTGATGATGATAGTTTGAGAAAAGTTATTTTAGAGGAAGCACATCAATTGGTCTTTGCTATGCACCCTGGGAGTACAAAGATGTATCAGGATTTGAAACAACATTATTGGTGGTCAGGTATGAAGAGAGACATAGCAGAGTTTGTATCCAAGTGTCTCACGTGTCAGAGGGTAAAAGCTGAGCATCAAGTTCCAACAGGGTTGCTGTAACACCTCTATAGCCTGTATACATACACAGCATGCTAATACGATCATAATATACGTATACTGCATATAGAAATGCCACAGTATACTAAACAAACGACTCATCCCTTTTCAACAACATGAACAAATTTAAATCATTTAAAAGAAATTATAAAAGACAATAGATAAAATGTTTATTTAAAAGCAGCGGAAAACATAACAAATATTTACAAATATTTATACATCAAACTCAAGTTTTACAAAACATAAAATATATACATGTTTGGCAGTATGTCTTTGATCTTTATGCTCCACTATCAACACCTCCAAATTTAGACTCTACTCGGCCTAGAGGAACTCTCCGGTTCTTCTCTGTTACCTGCGCGATAAATCATAATCGCGCTAAGCCCACGGCTTAGTGGTACAAATTATAATAATAATGTTTTGCAATGCAATGCCAATATAATATGTTCAAGCATCATACTCTATACATAAGAATATCACCTTTCAAAATTTTACATTGAATCTCATCAATCATTAGTTTCACCATTCATAAATCATACTTAAACAAAGACAAGCATGGGCCCAAAGACACTAATATGCCATTCAACTTTTAGAGTTAATGTTTTGGTTTAATTATCACATTTATCATTATCCTAACTAGGCTTCAAGGATTTAGGTTCAACCAAGCTTACAAAGCATTCTAAGTATCAACCCAACTTGGCTTCAAGAACCAACCCAACCTAGCTTCACGGGTTGTAACATCTCAATTAGGCTTCAAGGACTAGACCTAATCAAGCTTCAAGGGGAGTAAAACATGTTAAACTTCAACCCAACTTAGCTTCAAGGATCAAGCCCAACCTAACTTCAAGAGACTGTTACTATTAGGCATGCCACCAACAACAAAACTCTGAAAATGAATAACATATTAGACACACAATTCATTTATTATTTCATTATCATTTAATCATCATCACTTATGCATACATGCCTCCATCATCTCATTTACATCATTATAGCCAATAATAATGGCTTCACATCTCTTCAATAGAATATACATATCTAATACATTGAACATAATCATTTAGGCAATATGCCTCAATCATCTCATTTACATCTCATTATATATCTCAACTCATCATTTAGGTGTACATAATTAAGGGCATTAACACATTTACAATCAAATGGATGTTAAGTCTCAACATCATATGAACATATGCAACAATGTAGTTTGTACTTACCTTAAGCACCACTTATACAAATCCATACACTTCCTTTTCCAACACTTCTTCACCACTTAAGTTAGGGCAAATCAACCTCTTTACAACCTAATCCAAAAGGAATAATACATATGAGATAAAATAGATAAGGCTAACTAGGGCAAGCTCTACATATGACACGCTCAACAACACGGGCGTGTCCCTGACCATGCCCTAAACTCACAACACAGAAGCTTTGACATGCTCAGAACCATGGGCGTGTCACTGAACGTGCAATACATTCTGTCTCACAAAAACATTGACACGTCCAACAACATGGGCGTGTTCATGGCCATGGCAATTCCTCACCAACACAGTAGCTATGACACGCTCAGTGACATGGGCGTGTCACTGCTCGTGCCACTCATCCAAAAACACAGAACTATTGACACGCCTAAAACCTGGTCATGCTCATGGGCGTGTCAGGCCAAAAATATAGATTCCGGCCACAACAACACTACCTCGAACAATTCACTTCCTTTCACCAAAATCCACTTCAAATAAACTTAGCTCAACATACCCAAAAATCATAACAAACTTGTAAAAACACTAAAACAACTCAAAACATATATCAAACACAAATCATAATCATCACCACAACCCTAAACACAATCACATACTTGCTCTTCCAACCAACTTACTCTTTTCTTCAATCCAAACTCAAAAATCCAAAAAATCAAATGAATCAAACACTCTTAAACACAACACAATCAAAACACACTCCTATCATCAACAATAATCCCTCAAACTCAAACATAACTCCAAAATAAACAAGAGAAATCAAGAGAGAGAACTTACCAAAGTTGATGATACTTCACAAATTTCAACTTCTTCACTTGAATCTTCCTTCAATTTGAGCTTGGATCACAAAACTCCCTCTCTCTCTCTCTTGCTTTAGATGGATGACCAACAAAAGGAAAAGAAGAGAAATGAAAAAGAAAATGAATAAACCAAAGTCAAATACTCCTCTCTTTAAACCTCCTCCAAGCAGTTATAATATTAAATAATCCAAATTAATCTCTTCCATCATTTAGTTTCCCATTTTCTACTAATTAACTTAATTAATTAAAATAACTAAATATCTTCTTTCCTTGACTTCCACCTTTGACTTGTGTATATGTTGTATATATTTTCATATACACAACATATACACTCTCTCTATAATTCTTTTCTCTTTCAAAATAACATATACATTCAATCCAATTAAAACAACAATTATATTAAAACTTCTAGGGCATACTTTGGGATATTACAATTCTCCCCCTCTAAAAGAAATTTCGTCCTCGAAATTACCTGATATTAAGTCTGAAACAATTGAGGATACTGATCTTGCATTGCTTGCTCGCTCTCCCAAGTTGCCTCTTCTTTACCATGATTCTTCCAAAGAACCTTCACCAATGACATTTTCTTATTCCTTAACTCTTTTACTTCATGTGCCAAAATAGCAACTGGTTCTTCTTCAAATGTCAGATCCGAACTCACCGCAATCGATTCAACTGGCAAGATATGAGATGGATCTGATATGTGCCTCCGTAACATAGAAACATGGAATACATTATGGATCCTTTCTAACTCAGGAGGTAAAGCAAGAAGATAAGCAACTGGCCCAACTCTTTCTAAAACTTCATATGGTCCAATGAAACGAGGACTTAGTTTTCCTTTCGACCAAATCTTAAAATCTTCTTCCAAGGAGACTCTTTCAAAAATACTTTATCTCCAATATCAAATTCTATGTCTCTCCTTTTTCAAGTCTGAATAAGATTTCTGTCAGTTTGAAGCTGCTTTTAATCGATCCCGAATTATCTTCACTTTCTCTTCAGTTTCTTTAACTAAATCAGGACCAATTAGTTTGCCTTCTCCAAGTTCATTCCAACACAGAGGCATTCTACATTTTCTGCCATACAATGCCTCAAATGGTGCCATTCCAATACTTGATTGGTGACTATTGTTGTAAGCAAATTCCACAAGTGGCAAAAATCTGTCCCAACTTCCAGTGAAATCAATGACACAACTTCTCAACATATCCTCAATAATCTGTATCACTCTCTCTGACTGCCCATCTGTCTGAGGATGAAAAGCAGTACTAAAGTGTAATCGAGAACCCAATGCACCATGCAAACTCTTCCAAAACCTCGAAGTAAACCGGGGATCTCGATCAGAAACTAAAGAAATCGGGACTCCATGCAACTTTACTATCTCATTTACATACAGCTCAGCCAATCTTTCAAGAGAATAGTCCATTCTAACAGGAAGGAAATGAGCTGTCTTTGTCAATCGATCCACAATTACCCAAATAGCGTCATGATTCTTCTGAGTCAATGGCAAACCAAATACAAAATCCATTGTTATTCTCTCCCATTTCCATTCAGGCACTGTTAAAGGTTGAAGCAACCCTGTTGGAAATTGATGCTCAGCTTTCACCCTCTGAAAAGTGAGACATTTGGACACAAATTCTGCTATGTCTCTCTTCATACCAGACCACCAGTAATGCTGTCTCAATTCATGATACATCTTTATACTTCCCGGATGCATAGCAAAAACCGATTGGTGTGCTTCCTCTAAAATGATCTTCTCAAACTATCATCATCAGATACACACAACTTATCTTTGAACCAAAGACTACCATCACTCTTCACATAGAAATCTCGACTTTCCCCATTTTGGCAATCTGATATAATCTTCTAAATTTTCTCATCAGCCAACTGAGCTTCCTTTATCTGATCCAACAATACCGGTCTCAACTGCAGCTGAGCTAATAATGCACCATCATCACACACTTCAAAACTAGCATGCAACGCTCTCAACTCAACAAGCAACGAGAGCGAATAAACAGCCAAACCTGCTAAAGACTTCCGACTCAAGGCATCAGCAACCACATTCGCCTTACCAGGATGGTAATCAATCAAACAGTCATAGTCTTTAATCAGTTCTAACCATCGCCTTTGCCGAAGATTCAGCTCCTTCTGAATACCCAAATATTTCAAACTTTTATGATATGTACAGATAAAACATTTCTCTCCATACAGGTAGTGTCGCCAAATCTTCAAAGCAAACACTATAGCTGCCAACTCCAAATCATGAGTTGGATAATTAAGCTCATGCGGCTTCAACTGCCAAGAAGCATAAGCTATGACTTTACCCTCTTGCATCAAAACACATCCTAAACCATTATGTGAAGCATCACTATAAATCACATAATGTTTATCTTCCACGGGTAAAGTAAGAACAGGTGCTTGAGTCAACATTTCTTTCAACTGCTCAAAACTAGCTTGACACTGATCCGTCCACACAAATCTAACTCCCTTTCGAAGCAATCTGGTGAGTGGAGTAGCTATCAAAGAAAAACCTTTCACAAACCGCCGATAATAGCCTGCCAAACCCAGAAAACTTCTAACTTCAGTTACAGACTTTGGTGGACTCTAATTCAAAATAGCTTCAACTTTACTTGGATCAACTCTTATACCATCCGCTGAAACTATATGACCTAGAAAAGTAACTTGGTCAAGCCAAAACTCACACTTTGACAACTTAGCATACAACTTCTTCTCTCTCAAAACCTGTAATACAATCCACAAATGCTTGTCATGCTCTTCCTCATTACGTGAATACACCAGAATATCATCGATGAAAACCACCACAAACTGATCCAGATAAGGCCTGAACACCCTATTCATCAAATCCATGAAAGCTGCAGGTGCATTCGTCAACCCAAAAGGCATTACTAAAAACTCATAATGCCCATACCTAGTGCGGAAAGCTGTCTTAGAAAAATCTTCAGCTTTAACCCTCAACTGATGGTACCCTGATCTCAAATCAATTTTAGAAAACACTGCTGCTCCTTTCAATTGATCAAAGAGATCATCAATCCTAGGCAAAGGATATTTATTTTTGATAGTCACTTTATTCAATTGCCTATAATCAATGTATAACCTCATAGTACCATCCTTCTTCTTCACAAACAATACAGGAGCTCCCCATGGAGAAACACTAGGGTGAATAAACCCTTTATCCAATAACTCCTGCAACTGCACCTTCAACTCTCTCAATTCAGCTGGTACCATTCTGTAAGGAGTGATAGAGATGGGAGTGGTTCCAGGCAACAATTCAATACCAAACTCAACCTCTCTCTCAGGGGGTAACCCTGGCAACTCCTCAGGAAACACATCTGGAAAATCCGCAACTGTGGTTATATTATCAAGTTGAGAACTCCCTACTCTAGTATCCACAACATGAGCAAGATAAGCATCACACCCTTTTCTAATCAACCTTCTAGCTGTTACAGCCGATACAAACAAGGATGCAAGTTGTTTCTGCTCACCAAACACCATCACACTCCTACCATCACTAGTTCTCAAAGTGACACACTTTTGTTGACAATCTACCATAGCTCCATGTTTAGACAACCAATCCATGCCTAAGATCAAATCATATTCTTTAAAAGGCATTTCAATCAGATCACCAAGAAACTCCTCACCTTGCACCACAACTGCACTATCTCAGTGCACCTTGCTAACAACCACACTATGTCCTAAAGGATTTGTCACTAAGACAACAAATCCTAAGGACTCTGAATGCAATTCAGACAGGCAATATGGATGCACTATGTATGAATGAGTAGATCCTAGATCAATTAAAGCAAGTACTGAAATGCCAAATAAAGAAAATGTACCCGCTATAACTGCTGAAGCATCTGGGTGCCTCTGCATCACATATACCCTCTGAGAAGATCCGGCCTCCTCTGGCCTACTGCCTCCAGATGATGATCCTCCTCTCTGACTAAATCCGGGTCTACCACCTCTACTAAAACCTCTGCCCCCTCGACCACCTCTGCTAACACTGGGTCGAGAAACTGTAGTATCAATCTGCCTATCATCTTACATCTCCGGGCAATCTCTAATAAAATGATCTGGTGACCCACATTTAAAACATACTCCAGATACCCCAGTCTTCCAACAAGCACCCCCATGGGGCCTACCACAGTGAACACATACAGGTGGAGTAGACCTCTGAACTACTGGAGTCAGGGCACTAGCTACAGAGACTGTCGGTCTCGGCCTTTGCCTCTAATACTGCACTGATCTGCCTAACTGTCTCTGACTCCTACTGATCCTTGGAACAAAACTTCCTCTACCCATCTTCACAGATGAAGACCCTGCCTCAAACTGGGGTCTCCTCACTCTAGTCTCTTCCTCAGAAGCAGCTGCTGCAATGCTCTGCGCTCTTTCAACACTTCTAGCTGTTGCAACAAGTTGAGAGAAATCCTGATATCTAGAACCAGCCACAATACACATGATAGAGGGCCTCAATCCCTCCTCAAATCTTCTGCACCGATCTATTTCATCAGAGATAATTCCCCCAGTATAATGACTCAACTGGATGTACTCAATCTCATATTCTGTCACCGTCCGGTTGTTTTGCCTTAAATTCAAGAATTCCATCTTCTTAATATCTTTATACTCCCTCGGAGTATATTTCTGCTCGAACTCCCTCAGAAAATCACTGTAAGATAGTGTAGGTGGATCATCCATGGCGTGAGGAACAGTCTTCCACCAGTCATAGGCATCTTTCTGAAGAAGGGATCTGGCATAGTCAAATTTCTCATCCGATGTGGCTTGCAACTGAATGAATATCCTCTGCATCTTATCCAACCACTGCTCAGCCACTGCAGGATCGGTAGTGCCCAAGAAATCTTCAGCCCCATACTTTCTTAACTTGTCATAATGTCTTACCGACATCTGAGGCTGTGGTGGTGGGGGCTGCACTGGAGCTTGTCTGAATAATTCTATCACATGCCTTAACCAACCCGGCAGAGCCTCCTCTGCAGCTGATCTCTCTGGCATAGAAATAGGTGCCTCACTAATTCTATCAACTCTAGCTCCATCTCTACTCTCTCCTCGAGCTACACTCTCACCACTTCCTTCTACAGTCTGACGTGAATGAGACTCCATTACTACCTATATCTGCAAACACAGCAGAATATTTCTCATTAAAGATCAAAGACTGCCATACCAAAACATGTATTTTACTCAAAAACCAACTTTTAAAATCAAAATATTCTTTTTCTTACAATTCACCTAGGTTGAGAATCTCAAACCTAGGCTCTCATACCAAAATAATTGTAACACCTCTATACCTATATACGTACACAACATGCTAATACGATCGTAATATACATATACTGCATATAGAAATGCCACGGTATACTAAACAAACGACTCATCCCTTTTCAACAACATGAACAAATTTAAATCATTTAAAAGAAATTATAAAAGACAATAGATAAAATGTTTATTTAAAAGCAGCGGAAAACATAACAAATATTTACAAATATTTATACATCAAACTCAAGTTTTACAAAACATAAAATATATACATGTTTGGCAGTATGTCTTTAATCTTTAAGCTCCACTATCATCGCCTCCAATTTTAGACTCTACTCAGCCTAGAGGAACTCTCCGGTTCTTCTCTGTTACCTGCGCGATAAATCATAATCGCGCTAAGCCCACGGCTTAGTGGTACAAATTATAATAATAATATTTTGCAATGCAATGCCAATATAATATGTTCAAGCATCATACTCTATACATAAGAATATCACCTTTCAAAATTTTACATTGAATCTCATCAATCATTAGTTTCACCATTCATAAATCATACTTAAACAAAGACAAGCATGGGCCCAAAGACACTAATATGCCATTCAACTTTCAGAGTTAATGTTTTGGTTTAATTATCACATTTATCATTATCCCAACTAGGCTTCAAGGATTTAGGTTCAACCAAGCTTACAAAGCATTCTAAGTATCAACCCAACTTGGCTTCAAGAACCAACCCAACCTAGCTTCACGGGTTGTAACATCTCAATTAGGCTTCAAGGACTAGACCTAATCAAGCTTCAAGGGGAGTAAAACATGTTAAACTTCAACCCAACTTGGCTTCAAGGATCAAGCCCAACCTAATTTCAAGAGACTGTTACTATTAGGCATGCCACCAACAACAAAACTCTGAAAATGAATAACATATTAGACACACAATTCATTTATTATTTCATTATCATTTAATCATCATCACTTATGCATACATGCCTCCATCATCTCATTTACATCATTATAGCCAATAACAATGGCCTCGCATCTCTTCAATAGAATATACATATCCAATACATTGAACATAATCATTTAGGCAATATGCCTCAATCATCTCATTTACATCTCATTATATATCTCAACTCATCATTTAGGTGTACATAATTAAGGGCATTAACACATTTACAATCAAATGGATGTTAAGTCTCAACATCATATGAACATATGCAATAATGTATTTTGTACTTACCTTAAGCACCACTTATACAAATCTATACACTTCCTTTTCCAACACTTCTTCACCACTTAAGTTAGGGCAAATCAACCTCTTTACAACCTAATCCAAAAGGAATAATACATATGAGATAAAATAGATAAGGCTAACTAGGGCAAGCTCTACACATGACACACTCAACAACACGGGCGTGTCCTTGACCGTGCCCTAAACTCACAACACAGAAGCTTTGACACTCTCAGAACCACGGGTGTGTCACTGAACGTGTAATACATTCTGTCTCACAGAAACATTGACACGTCCAACAACATGGGCGTGTTTATGGCCGTGTCAATTCCTCACCAACACAGTAGCTATGATACGCTCAGGGACATGGGAATGTCACTGCTCGTGCCACTCATCCAAAAACACAGAACTATTGACACACCTAAAACCTAGTCGTGCTCATGGGCGTGTCAGGCCAAAAATACAGATTTCGGCCACAACAACACTACCTCCAACAATTCACTTCCTTTCACCAAAATCCACTTCAAATAAACTTAGCTCAACATACCCAAAAATCATAACAAACTTGCAAAAACACTAAAACAACTCAAAACATATATCAAACACAAATCATAATCATCAACACAACCCTAAACACAATCACATACTTTCTCTTCCAACCAACTTACTCTTTTCTTCAATCCAAACTCAAAAATCCAAAAAATCAAATGAATCAAACACTCTTAAACACAACACAATCAAAACACACTCCTATCATCAACAATAATCCCTCAAACTCAAACATAACTCCAAAATAAACAAGAGAAATCAAGAGAGAACTTACCAAAGTTGATGATACTTCACAAATTTCAACTTCTTCACTTGAATCTTCCTTCAATTTGAGCTTGGATCACAAAACTCCCTCTCTCTCTCTCTCTCTCTCTTGCTTTAGATGGCCGACCAACAAAAGGAAAAGAAAAGAAATGAAAAAGAAAATGAAAAAACCAAAGTCAAATACTCCTCTCTTTAAACTTCCTCCAAGCAATTATAATATTAAATAACCCAAATTAATCTCTTCCATTCATTTTGTTTCCCATTTTCTACTAATTAACTTAATTAATTAAAATAACTAAATATCTTCTTTCCTTGACTTCCACCTTTGACTTGTGTATATGTTGTATATATTTTCATATACACAACATATACACTCTCTCTATAATTCTTTTCTCTTTCAAAATAACATATACATTCAATCCAATTAAAACAACAATTATATTAAAACTTCTAGGGCATACTTTGGGATATTACAGTTGCTTCAACCTTTAATAGTGCCTGAATGGAAATGGGAGAGAGTGACAATGGATTTTGTATCTGGTTTGCCATTGACTCAGAATAAACATGATGCTATCTGGGTGATTGTTGATCGGTTGACAAAGACAGCTCATTTTCTTCCAGTTAGAATAGACTATTCTCTTGAGAAATTGACTGAGTTGTATATCAATGAAATAGTGAAGTTGCATGGAGTCCCGATTTCTCTAGTGTCTGATCGAGATCCTCGGTTTACTTTAAGGTTTTGGAAAGAGTTTGCATGGTGCATTGGGTTCTCGATTACACTTTAGTACTGCTTTTCATCCGCAGACAGATGGGCAGTCAGACAGAGTGATATAGATTATTGAGGATATGTTGAGAAGCTGTGTTATTGATTTCTCTGGAAGTTGGGACAGATTTTTGCCACTTGTGGAATTCGCTTACAACAACAGTCATCAATCCAGTATTGGTATGGCACCATTCGAGGCATTGTATGGTAGACGATGTAGGACGCCTCTGTGTTGGAATGAACTTGGAGAAAGCAAACTAATTGGTCCTGATTTGATTAAAGAGACTGAAGAGAAAGTGAAGATAATTCGAGATCAGTTGAAAGCAGCTTCAGATCGACAGAAATCTTATTTAGATTTGAAGAGGAGAGACATAGAGTTTGATGTTGGAGATAAAGTATTCTTGAAAGTGTCTCCTTGGAAAAAGATTTTAAGATTTGGTCGAAGAGGGAAGCTGAGTCCTCGTTTTATTGGACCGTATGAGATATTAGAAAGAGTTGGACCAGTTGCTTATCGTCTTGCTTTGCCGCCTGAGTTTGATAGAATCCACAATGTCTTCCATTTTTCTATGTTGCGGTGGTACAGATCAGATCCATCTCATATCTTGCCAGTAGAATCCATTGAGGTGAGTTCGGATCTGACTTTTGAGGAAGAACCAATTGCTATTCTGGCATATGAAGTGAAAGAGTTGAGGAATAAGAAAGTGCCATTAGTGAAAGTTCTTTGGAAGAATCATGGTAGAGAAGAGGCAACTTGGGAGAGTGAACAAGCAATGCGAGAGCAATATCCTCAACTGTTTCAGACTTGATATCAGGTAATTTCGAGGACAAAATTTCTTTTAGAAGGGGAGAATTGTAACATCCCAAAATATGCCTTAGAAGTTTTGAAGTAATTATTGTTAAATTTGGATTTAAGGTATATGAGAAATTGAAAAGAGAAAAGAATTAAAGAGAGAGTGTATATGTTGTATATATGGAAATATATACAACATATACAAGTCAAAATGTGAAGTCAAAAGATGATTAGTTAATGATTTTAAATTAATTAAGTTAATTAAGTGGAATTTGAGTGAGTGGAAGTGGATGGAGATATTTAGAATATTTTAATATTAAATGCTTTGAGGAGAGGGTTTTGAGGAGATAGTGGGTGAGAATTTGACTTTTGTCTTCTTTGCTTTCTTCTTTCTTTCTTTCTTCTTCGTGGTTCACCTTCCTTTCCTTTTCTTTTCTTTGTTTTGGCCGGCACTCCATAGCAAGAGAGCTAGAGAGAGACTTGATCTTCCAAACTCAAGATTGAAAGAAGTTTTCAAGTGATCAAGTTGGATATTTAAGATTTTCTTCATCCTTGGTAAGTTTTCCACTTGATTCTTTGATTTTCTTTGAGTTTGTGAGTTGATGTTGTGTTTGTTTGATTATGGTGTGTTTAAGAGTGTTTGATTCAGTTGATTTTGGATTTTTGGGTTGGATTGAAGGAAAGAGTAAGTTTGTTGGAAGAAAAGTGTTGTGGTTATGTTTTGGGTTTGTGGTGATGATTATAATTTTGTGTTTGATGTATGTTTTGGGTTGTTTTGGTGTTTTTGCAAGTTTATTATGATTTTTGGGTGTATTTTTTTAAGTTTGTTTGGAGTGGAAAATGGTGGAAGTAAGTGGTTTGTTGGATGTAGTGTTGATGTGCCGGAATCTGTATTTTTGGCCTGACACGCCCATGAGCACGTTCAAGTCTTTGGGCATGTCAATGGTTCTGTGTTGCAGTGGCATTTACACGCCCAGTGACACGCCCATGTCACTGAGCATGTCATAGCTACTGTATGGGTGAAGGATTGACACGGTAATGAGCACGTCCGTGTTGTTGGACGTGTCAATGTTTCTGTGAGACAGAACGTACTACACGTTCAGTGACATGCCTGTGGTTCTGAGCGTGTCAAAGCTTCTATGTTGTGGAGTTAGGGCACGGTCATGGACACGCCCGTGTTGTTGAGCGTGTCATGTGTAGAGTTTGCCCTAGGTTGTTTTTAGCCTTATTATTTCATGTGTATCTCTAAGTGAGTATGTATTATCACCTTTGGTTTAGGTGTTGAAGAGAGTTGAGTTGCCCTAATTCAAGTGGTGAATAATTCTTGGGAGAGGAAGGGTATAGATTGGTGTGAGTTGTTCCTAAGGTAAATACAAACTACATTGTTGCATACACTTACATGATTTGATACTTAACATATTCGGTTGTACATATGTTAAAAAATTGATTATATTGTAAATACATTGATGAATGTTATGATTTGTATAATGTGAATGATTGATGAGCATTTAAAATGTATGTTAATGCTATTAGTTGTGTACATTTGAATGATGAATTGATTTAACGTGAATTGAGATATAATGAGTTGTGAAGCCAATGTGATTGGTTATGATGATTCAAATGAAATAAGTGTGCCATGTTTGCCTAGATGATGATATTTAATGCAATTAATTATGTATACTCTATGGATGAGATGTGAAGCCATGGTTGTTGGCTATAATGATAATGATACAAATGAGATGATTGAGGCATGATTGCCTAAATGATGATGAGGAAATGAGAATGAAATTGATAAATGAACTGTGTGCCTAATGTGTTATTCAATTTTCAGAGTTCTGGGATTGGCGGCTTGCCTATGAATCACTGGATAGGTGAAAAGACCGGGTCGTAAGCCGATTCCAGTTGAGAAATATGAAATATGTGAAATATGATGTTTTTGGGGTGAAAAGACTGGGTCGTAAGCCTCAAAAACAGTAACAGTCTTGCCGGGTTGAGGATCTCCTCGAGTTTAACCGGGTTGAGATCCAAGAGACTGGGTTTGTTACACTATCCATGGATAGAGATATATATATATCGCCTACGGGCTTGATGATTGTGATTATGGACCAAAGCAGTAACTCTGAACTTTGAATAACATATTAATGTATTTTTGGCCCATGCTTGTCTTTGTTTGTAATGTGAATTATGAATGGTGAAATAAATGAATGTGGCTTGGAAATATTATGTTGAGTAATAAAATTAAGAAGATACTACATGATGTGTAATATGTTTATGATATTTGATTATGTGACATTGGCATTGCATTGAAGCATAATATTATTGTAGTTTGTACCACTAAGCCGTTGGCTTAGCGCGAGTGTGATTCGTCACGCAGGTGACAGGGAAGAACCGGAGAGTTCCTCTAGGCTGAGTAGAGTCTAGATATTGAGGTGTTGATAGTGGAGCTTAAATATCCAAGACATACTGACAAACATGTATATATATTGTATGTTTTGTAAAACTTGAGTTTTGATATATATGTATTTGAAAATATTTGTAATATTTTCCGCTGCGTTTTGAATAAATATTTTGTCTATTGTCTTTTATAATATAACTTAAATGTTTTGAGCCTGCTTATATTATTAAAAAAAAATGAGTTGTTTGTTAGTAAACCGTGGCATTCCTATATTCAGTATACGTATAGTACGATCGTAATAGCATGCTGTGTACGTATACGGGGTATAAGGGTGTTACAAAATGAGTCATCCACCCCTTTCTTTTTTCCAGGCCCGTCCGGGTGGCGACTCCATTTTCTCCGGACTTAGGTCCGTGTTCTCTAAGGCCCTGAGCCTAAACAGTGCCGAAGTCGCAAGAACCATTCCACCGGGAGTGGGGGCAAAAATCCCCGCTCACAGTGGCGACTCCACTGGGGATAAGAGAAGTTGATTCCGTTGGTCTTTATATTATTCTATTATTTCTTATAATGATATTATCCACTGCATCATATTAGTTTGCATCGTGTGCGTGAGTTAGGACGCCCGTGTTACCCGTGTTGTGTTATGTAAGGGATACCATACTTTCACTCAAGGTATGGAGATCAAGCATGGCATAACCACTCATAGTCTCGTACCATTTGGTATATACTTTCTATGGGAACCTAAGCCTTTAAACCGAAAGACTAAAGCTCATGTAATTGGCCTAGTTACTTTCCTTAGGGTTTTACCCCAAATGCATGTTGTTTGACTATGGATAATTTATCTTGGTTTAAATCATGGCTTATTTGGTTTGTTCTTTTTCTAATATGACCCAAGTACATTTGCAAGCTCAAAATAAATTTTTTCTTTAAAATCCAAAAGACCAAAACTATTTTCAAAACTTTTTAAGATAGTCTTTGGACATAAGACTTTTCTAAAAATAAATAAAAAATCCTTTGGCTCATGGCCCAAATACTAAGCCCAAAATCCATTTTTCTAAAATCTTTTACAATGGCTTAGAAACAAAACTATTTTCACCCAACATTTTCTTACAAAGAGCTTGCAAAAATATTTAGGTCAATTATGAAATACCAAAAATCAATTGTGGGCCTAGTTTACACTAAAAATAAATTAACTATGGGCTTATTTTTGGCATGAACCACTAGTTACCTCTTTTCAAGTAAGAAATCTATTTATAATAAGCCTCTTAATTTCGTTTTAATCCAATATAGCATAAAAGCTACTTTAGTTGGTTGAATGGATTAAAACCTAATTAATGGGAATTATCATGGATTGATTTCCATTTTTGAAAATATAACTATTGGTTGAAACGTCCGAGGGAATTATTCGAAAGTAAGGTACCCCATGTTGGTATTTTGTTAACCATAAACCTAGGAAAAGAGACTAGCCATTTGTTTGTGGATGTTATAAGGTTGGAAGGAACGTCCTAATTTGTCCTTGTTTGTCTATTGTTTGTGCATACATGCATACATGCATACATTTGCATCTCATATCATTGATCCTCTTTGGCTCATAGCCCTGGATTACGATAATTCTAAAGCTTACAACAATCCAACCTACGCCGGAGACGAAGCATCAAGCAACGACTCAATCACTTGCTCACCAAAAACAATGGAGCCCAAACAAATTCAAAGGATGGTGGATGAGGCCCTCAATGCCAAGATGGAAGAAATCAAAGAGGCCCTAGCTGAGACCATGAAGAACCAATTGACTGCAATCTTAGAAAACCATGTCGAGGCATCTGCTAGCACTAAGAAACCAAAGGACAAAGGGAAGACTAAAATTAATGAAGTGGTTTTCGATGATGAAAAGGTGATCATTGATTATGATGATGATTGGGCTCAATACTACCAAGAGGTTCAAGAAAAGAAGAAAGAACCGAAGGCTATCGAGAAGGCAACTATTGAAAAGACCGAGACATCTGATGTTGAAAAGATGATTGCTGATTTAGAAAAGAAATTTGAGAAAAAGATGAAAACCGAAGAGATGTCCGAAGTTGACAAGTTATTTGAACAAGATGAAGAGGTCCCTTATAAATTCAAGATGCCTTCCTTTGCTAAGTACAATGGCACCGAAAATCCTCATCTCCACGTGAAGCAATATATCACTGCCATCTGTCCGAGCTACTAAGGCTCAAACCCTAAGGTACTTTATGCTCTCATTGGACCCTGTTGTCCAAAATTGGTTCAATACCTTAGAAGATGGAACACAAAAAAGCAGGGATCTACTTTTCAAAGCCTTTATCCAACAATATGGATATAATGTTGAATTGGAAGTTACCTTGATGGAAGTGGAATCCATTAGGCAAAGGCTGAATGAGAATTTTGTAGACTATGTCAAGAGATGGAGAAACAAGGCTGCTTTACTCAAGAAGAGGACCGATAAATCCGATCAAATAAGGATGATTGTGAGAGGGATGTTACCTAGTCTTTGTGAGAGGATGTCTCATACACTCATCCGTGATTTCAAAGACCTTCTTCAAGCTGGTTTGCAAATTGAAGAATGGGACAGGGAGAAGAGCCGATTTGCAATGAAAAGGAACGAGAGAGGGAGCTATCAACCTGGTAGCCAAAGCATGCAAAAGGCCGTCGGTGTTAATGCTACTAACCAAGGAACAAGGAGACAATTTTCAGAATTGGGAAAACCGATGTCCTGAGTTCTCAACAAGCTTCAAAGAAAGGGATTGCTACAACCCTTAAATCCTTGTCCTTTGCCTAATCCTCTCCCGCCTAATTTTGACACCAAAGCATTTTGTCAATTTCACCAAATGCAAGGACATGACACGGATAGATGTGTGAGATTGAGACATGAGATCCAAAACTTAATTGATAATGGGAAGCTACCCGAGCCCAATAAGCCAAACACCAAAGACAACCCATTGCCAATGTTCAATAGAGTACCACCACCAGCAACCTTCATGATTGGAGGAGGTTTGCATGAGGATTTTTTCATGTCTTCTTTTCAAGATGTGGGAGGAGGAGCAATCAAAGAAGAAGAGGAATTTAATGAAGTTAAACAAGCTATGATTGGTGGAGAAGTAACAATTTGTGTGGTCAACAGGTTTTGGGATTCAAGTGACAGTGATTATGATATTATACCCAAGAAGGAGGAGTGGACTTGGTCCGAGCCCGAAGAAGATGAGGTGATGAATACTAGATCCGATAAGCCTTATGCAAGGCCACCGCCTAAGGAGGTAGAAACTAATAAAGGGAAGGAAGTTGAAATAGAAGAAGATGATATTGTGCTCAAGCAATTGAAAAGAACCCAAGCAAGTGTTAGCATTTGGGACCTGTTAGCTACTTCTAAAAAGCACCGAGAGACTATGGCCAAAGGAAGGGAGAGACTTCATAAAAATTGGGGAAGTAATGAAATGTGAAGAAGTTCAAGAGAAGAGCGAAGTTAGTGTGGGAGCAGTTTCTTTTTCCGATGCGGACTTACCAGAGGAAGGGAGAGACCACATCCGCCCTCTCTTTATCAAAATAGAAGTCAAGGGGAAGAGGACTCCTTGTGTAATGGTCGATGATGGGTTCACCATAAATGTTTATCCACTTAAGATACTACCAAAGCTAGCCATGTCAACAAGAGATTTAAACCCATCCGAGGTAACAATTCGTGCTTATGATAACACTAAGAGGCATGCCGAAGGGACTTTCAAAGAAGCCATCAAGGTTGGTCCAATTGAATCTATTGTGGAGTTTGTTTTTTTAGACATACCAGTTACCTTTGCCTTACTCTTGGGACGACCATGGTTTCACCCTCTTAGTGGAGTTCCTTCCTCAAAAGATCAAATTTCCCAACGGAAATGAGACAGTGGTCATTGAAGCTGAAGATAATGCGATTGTTAATGCCCTAATGGTTGAAAGGCCTCTCAATGGTTTTCAAGTGGTTGCAATTTCTGATGATGAAGTAGTGGACTCCAAAGTCTTGAATATGATGAAGAACATGAACTACCTTTCCAGAGCTGGTCTTGGAAAGGATAAGGTCGGTTTGACAAAGTTGCCAGATTTTAGAACTCAAACATCCAAGAAGGGGTTAGGATATGATGAAGACGACAATGTTCAGCCAAAGAAGAGTGAGAAGATGAGCTTCCAACCACTTGAAGAGATCTTTGTCAAAGCTCCAGATATGGGACCACTCCAAGGAAAGCCTGAGCCAATCATGTTCATGGGTAAGTTAATCCCCAGTTTTGAAATTTTTGCAGATGTTGCTGAGCTAGTGGAGTAAGTGAAGAAAGAGCTCACCCTGTCAGTCAACAAAGAGAAGAATGAAGCTGCCCTGAAAGCCGAGAAGACTCCGGAAGAGATTACTGCCCCGGTTGAAGAAAAATTTGAGGACATCCTGCTTTATGATTCTGAGAACAATGATTTTGATTTTGATTTTAATTTGTCTGCTTTGTATGAGGATAATGATGTTTTCTTTTCCAAAATGAATGCAATAAAGTCTGATTTTGCTTACTTGTGTGATGTTTCTCCTAATGGTTGCATACATTCAAATAGTAGTTACATAAGCATCTTTAATATTAATTCTGTTAACACACAATCATTAAATTTGAGAACAATTAAAAATCCTAAAAACATTAGCATAGCATCCGACCTTACTCCTGATGAGAGAGAGAGATTTGAAAAAATATTTAAAAAATATGAAGAAGTGTTTGCTTGGTCTTATGAGGATATGCCTGGGATAGATCAAGACATAGCCGAGCATCATATTCCTACTTACACTCACATTAAACCTGTCAAACAAAAGCTTAGGCGACTAAGACCTGAGTGGGATGAATTGGTTAAAGAAGAGGTCACTAAGCAAATACAAGTGAAGTTCCTTGAAGCGATAGAATACCCAGAGTGGCTCGCTAACATAGTACCTGTGCCAAAGAAAGATGGGAGGATAAGGGTCTGCGTGGACTATAGTGATTTAAACAAGGCTTCCCCTAAGAATGATTTTCCTTTACCTCATATAGATGTACTCATTGATAGTGCAGCCTCTAGCGTGCTACACTCATTTGTGGATGGATTTTATACAATCAAGTGTTAATGGCCCAAGAGGATAAATCCAAAACTGCCTTCACTACTACATGGGGTATATTTTGTTATAGGGTTAAAGAATGCTGGAGAACCTTACCAAAGGATGGCCACCACATTATTTCATGACATGATGCACAAAGAAGTTGAATTATATGTTGATGATATGATGGTTAAGTCGGATACAAGGGACCAACACTTCCAGAATTTAGAATTATTCTTTGATAGAGCTTTGAAGTATAAGCTAAGATTAAACCCGAAGAAGTGTGTATTCGGTGTTACCTCAGGTAAATTGTTGGGACATGTAATTGGCCCGAATGGCATCAAGATAGATCCTGAAAAAGTCAAACCAATCAGGGATATGCCAGCCCCTAAGACGGAAAGAGAAGTTCGGGGATTCATTGGTAAACTACAGTACATTAGTAGATTTATAGCAAAGCTCACAACAATCTGTGAGCCTATCTTCAAGTTGCTTAGGAAGAATCAGCCGGTCATATGGAATGAAGAATGTCAAAAGGGCTTTGATCGAATAAAAGAGTATTTGTTGAATCCACCTGTTTTGAAACCACCTAAACCCGGCAAACCTCTATTACTATACTTAGCAGTAGAAGAAGAGTCGATTGGAGCCATGCTAGCCCAAGCAGATGAGTCGGGGATTGAGCATGCTTGTAATATCCCAAAATGTGCCCTAGAAGTATTGATATAATTGTTATTTCATTTGAATCTAATGTATATGTGTTATTAAAAAGGAAAAGATTATTTAGAGAGAATGTATATGTTGTATATATGGTAATATATGTAACATATATGTTGGTCAAAATGGTGGGTCAAGGTAAGAAGATATTTAATTTGTGAATTGTGAAGTTACTAAAAAGGGCAAATGAATGATATAGGAGTTGGAATGTTTTAAAGAGGGTATTTTAGTCATTTTCATTTTGAATTGTTTGGTGGAGATTTAAAGAGAAGAGGAAGTTGACTTTTCTCATTTCTTCTTCTTTCCTTTCTCTTTCCATGGCCGGCCACTCTATAGCAAGAGAGAGCAAGTTTTGTTTTGATGTTCAAGCTCAAAATTGAAGGGGTTTTCAAGTGATTAAGTGAAACTCCAAGAAGTTTTATTATTTTGGTAAGTTCTCTCTCTTGATTTCTTTTGTTTTCTTGAAGTAAGGTTTGAGTTTGATGGTAGATGTTTGAATTAGGAGTGTGTTGGTTGTAGTATGTTGAAGTATGTTTGATTTAATTAATTATGGTGTTGGTTTTAGTTTAAAGAGAAGAAGTTAGGTTTGTGTTGGTGATGGAAGAGTAAGAGTTGTGTTTAGTGAAATTTTTTCTGTTTTACAATTAGTAAAGGCTGTGACTTGTATGATTTTTAATTAAATATAGAAAAATGTTCTTGAAGTGAATTTTTGATATGTTGTGTCTCTATGAGTCTAGAATGACTGAAAAATATGTTTATTCGATTTTGGAATGGTTATGATTTTGGAAAGATTATTTTTACTAAACCTGTTCCAGTAGGTACCTTAACTGAGACAGCTATATTTCGTGATTTTTAATAAAATGTAGAAAAATCATATTCAATTGAATTTTGGATATGTTGTTTCTTAGTGAGTCTAGTATTTTAGAAAAATAATTTTGAACCACGTTGATTGAATTTAGTTTATGGAATTCACAAAGTTCAGAACTGCTGCCAGGATGCAGGGCAATTGGGGCAGTCTGGTTGGGTGAACTATTTGACCAAGATTTTGTGTTCAGTTTGATCTGAAATTTTACAGGAATGATTTTAAGATGTAAAATTTAGTTCTGTAAAAATTGTAGAATTTTTAGTCAAGTAGATTATTTTATACAATTTTTCAAAATAAGGATAGAGTAGAGTCTAAAACCAGAATGTACTATTCATATGGTCATTTTGCTAATACTCCTTTTGGATTAGGTTGTGAAGAGGTTGAATTGCCCTAGCCTAAGTGTTGAGGATTCTTGGAAGAGTAAGTGTATAGATTGGTGTGAGTTGGTTTTAAGGTAAGTACAAATTACATTATTTCATACATTCATATTATGTTGAGATTTAACATACATTTGATTGTAAATGTGTTAAGAAATCTAATGCATTATTAATACATATTAATAATGTATGTTTGGTATGATGTGAATGCTGTGATGAGTATGTAAAATATGTGTTAATGCCATTGATTATATCCATTTGAATGATGAAATGAAATATGGAATATGAAATGTAAAAGATGTGATGATGAAATGAAATGTGAAAGATATGATATTATGAAGAATTGCCCTATTGTGATTTGAGATCATATGAGATATGAGGCCATGGTTGTTGGCTATGATAATGCAAATGAAATATATATAATGGAGGCATGGTTGCCTAATTAATTATGAGAAATGAAATGAAAAGAAATTGATAATGACATAAATGAAATGATTGTGTGCCTAATATGTTTATTCAATTTTCAGAGTTCTGGTTTTGGCGACATGCCTATGAATCACTGGATAGGTGAAATGACCGGGTCGTAAGCCGAATCCAGTTGAAAAATGTGAAATGTGATGTTTTTGGGGTGAAATGACCGGGTCGTAAGCCTCAAAAACAAATTATTGAAACTAGATTGGGTGAAATGACTGGGTCGTAAACTCAAATCTAGTTGATTATCCATGGATAAATGTATTGATGATTATGATTATAGACCAAAACAGTAACTCTGAACTTGGAATGGCATATTAGATTATTTTTGGGCCCATGCTTATGTTTGTTTAAATGTGACTATTGAATGGTGAAACAAATGAATAATGAGATGACTACTATACATACATTATTGAAACCGGTAAGATTTGAAATATAATATTCTCTTGAATTGATCTTGAATCTTTATTGTGTGACATTAGCATGGCATTAAAGCATCATAGCACTATAATTTGTACAACTAAGCCGTTGGCTTAGCGCGAATGTGATTCTTTGCACAGGTGACAGGGAAGAACCAGAGAGTTCCTCTAGGCCGAGTCGAGTCTAGATTTTGAGGTGTTGATAGTGGGCTTAAAGATCAAAGACTGACTGCCAAAGAAATGTATAAATTTTATGGGTTGTAAAACTTGAGTTTGGATATATATGAATTTGTAAATATTGTTATTTTCCGCTGCATAGTGAACAAATATTTTATCTACTGTATTTCATAATAAACCTTTACTTTATGTTGTACTAGAAGTGTAAATCCTTTTTGCAGGTTGTAGTTGAGGTTATAAGGGAGATTTATTGGGAGTGTACTGAGAATGATTTTGTTTGCATTGGTTTGTGTAAAATATTTTTAAAAATCAGAAAAAAAAAACCAGTTTTGTCGACACTTGGGACTCAATTTTTAGGCAAAACTATGGCAAAATTTCTGTAAAAATCGGAACTAAAAATTTGACTAAGTAAAATTGGTAGCAACATTAGGATAGTGTGGCGCCTCTACTCGGTTACAATGCCGTTTACTACTTAAGTAGAAGGCTCCTACCTTATGAAATTAAGTATAGTATTATTGAAAAAACATGTATAGTCATGGTTTGGTCTTCTAAGAAGTTGCGGCATTACTTTCAATCATATAGTGTGCAAGCAATTTCCAGGTTGGATCCAATGAAATACTTAAGGGAGACACCCTCTTTAATTGGGAAATATGGTCGATGGTTGATAATATTAGAAGAATTTGAGATCGAGTATGTAACCAGAAAAACAATCAAAGGTAGAGCAGTGGCAAAATTCCTGGCTCAACAACCATTACCAGAAAGTGAAGAGGTAATCTTGGAATTTCCATATGAACATTTAGAAGCAATTGAAGTACAAGGGTAGAAAATGTATTTTGATGGAACAGCAAACATGAAAGGAGCAGGTTTGGGAGTTATACTAGAATCACCTGAAGGGGAACTCATCCCTCTAGCCAAAAAGTTGAAATTTAGGGCAACCAATAATATGGTGGAGTACGAAGCTTGTATTTTGGGTTTGGAAACCCTAATGATTATGAAGGTAGATAAGGTGGAAGTTTATGGTGATTCGTTGCTAGTAGTATCCCAAGTAAATGGAGAGTGGGAGTTGAAAGAAGAAAAATTGAAACCATACCATCATTACCTGACCATGATAAAGAAGAATTTTAAGGAGTGTAAGTTTATACACTTGTCAAGAGAAGAAAATCAGATGGTTGATGCCCTGGTCACATTGGCTTCGGTATGGGAAAATCCTGTTAGCTTATTCCTTAAGCCTCTAGTCTTGACCAGTTCATCAACTCCTTGTTATGAATATGAAACAATCATGGAAATTGATACAGACCATGATGCATGGTATGATACCATAAGGAGATTTTTGGAGGAAAGAGAATACCCACCGGGGGCAACAAAGGAAGAGAGAAGGGCCGTAAGGCGGTGGTCATTGCAATACGTCACCTTCCATGGGGAGTTATATCAAAGATGGCCTGATGGAGTACATTTGAGATGCTTAAGAAGACCTGAAGTGGAGCGCATCATGTCTGAAATACATGCGGGAAGTTGCAGTCCTCACATGAGTGGTTTGGCCCTAGTTAAGAAGATTATTCGACAAGTTTACTATTGGTTGACCATGGAGAGAGACTGTATTGGGTTTGTCAAGAAGTGCCAACAATGTCAGATGTACGGTAACTTAAATCATATGCCTCCTGAAGAACTGCATTCAATGTCTTCACCCTGGCCCTTTGCCACCTGGGCTATCGACATTATAGGAGAGATACATCCGACAGCTTCAAACGGACATCGTTTTATCGTGGTAGCAGTTGATTATTTTTCAAAATGGGTCGAAGCTGAATCCTTCAACAAGCTGGGTGCAAGTCAAATGGCTAGGTTTATCGAAAAGAATCTCATCTGCAGATATGGGGTCCCGCACAGTGTGATATCAGACAATGGGGTACAGTTTCAAGGAGCAGTTAAGGATTTATTCTCCAAGTACCAAATCCATCATCATCGATCCTCCCCTTATAGAAGAAAGGCTAATGGTGCAGTGGAAGCAACAAACAAGACAATTAAGCAAATTCTGTCTAAGATGACCAAGACTTACAGGGACTGGTCATAAATGCTTCCCTTTGCTTTATGGGGATATAGGACGAGTGTGCGAAAACCTACTAGAATGACACCATTCTCTTTGATTTGTGGGATGGAAGTAGTATTGCCAATTGAGATTGAGATCAAGTCATTGAGAGTAGTCTTGGAAGCGGGGCTGCCTGAAACAGAATGGGTAGCAAGCATATACACTCAGTTAGCTCTATTAGAAGAGAGAAGGCTAAAGGCACTGTATCATCACCAACTGTATCAAAAGAAGATAGCTCGGGCCTACAATAGAAGTATCAAAATTCAAAGATTTAGGGCTGGGGATTTGGTATTGAAGCAATGTAAGCCTAATGTATCTGATCCAAGAGGGAAGTTCAGACCTAGCTGGGAAGGACCATATGTCGTGAAACAAGTCATGAGCAAAGGTGCGGTGAAGTTATCAGACATGGATGGGAACGAATTTAGTGAACCAGTAAACATTGACAGGTTGAAGAGGTTTTTTGTATGAAAAAAAAAAGAAAGAGCTCGCTAGGTTGAAAACCCAAAAAGGGCGGCCTAGGCAAAAGTTAGAGCAGTCCGCTAGTTCCAAAAACCCGAAAGGGCGGACTAGGCAACAATTAGGGCTAATGAGAGAAAATCATCAATTAGAAAACCCGAAAGGGCTAATTGGCAACAGGAGTAATCTTGTGTATGTAGGCTTTATGTTTGGTTGTTCCCCAATTTAATGAAATAGAATTAATGATTAAATTGCTCTTTGTGCACTGTTATGAGTATTTGACCAGATACAGATGAAATAAATAATCATAAATGCAAAAGGTGATGACAATTTATAAAATGGAAAAGAAGCATCTGTTATTACTTTAGTTATTTTTTCATATTAACAAAACACTTTCTAAATTGACAAGTGTAAAATCTATGGCAGTCGATAAGTGTAACATGCAGGCCAGCTTTGCCTTAGCCGGTCCAAGTAGGCTTCAGTCAAGCAAGGCATGTCTAGGTCAGGAACAAAGTCAGAATCATGAGGCTCAGCTCCATACTGACTCCCAAGTCGGTGAGGATCATAGCATGTACCTTGACGAAGTGCAGCAAGAGGAACGTACATCAAGTATGTCCGATGGTAATATGAGAAATCTTCCACCAAGGTACTAACCAACGGATATTGACTTTGGAGCGTGAGTGGATCCAGTTAACCCAGTCAACATATGAAGAAGCAGGATGGAGCAGCTTCCTAACAGAATGATGATGTGGCAGATATCTGGAAAAATCCGTGGAGGGAGTATCAAGCAAACAAAGATGCTCCTGAAGCCAAATCTGTGAAGAAAGAATTAAAAAAAAAAGAGGTCCGCTAAGTTGAAAACCCGCAAGGGCAGCTTAGGCAAAAATTAGGACAGCTCGCTAGTTCTGAAAACCCGCATGGGCGGACTAGGCAAAAGTTAGAGCGATAAAAAAAACTAAATTGAAAACCCGGAAGGGCAGTTTAGGTAATTACCTAAAGCAGCAACGGACTCCCAGTCAGTCTCTTTGACAATCCTGATTTAAATCGGTCTAATCCAACTAAGGTCTCGGCTAAGATCACAGGTACCGGCGACAAGCCTCCTTCCATTTGATCCATGATATCCAATACTCGTGGGTCAATATCGCCGTCAGAAGAAACAAGTAAGAATTGGCCTAGCAGGCAAAGACAAAGCATGCGTCCCCAGGCCTTAGTAGGAGCCAAATGAGAAAGACAAAAGTCAATCAAAGGAGCAAGTAGAATTTTTTCATCTCTCATCAACCGAAGAATTTCGGGTTTCGGAATTTGAAATAACATATGCATCTTCTGTTGAGTTTTGGAAATCAATGTGGGTAACGCCATTCATTGATTATTGGGATGTCCAAGGATGGCCTCAAATTCTTCAATCAAGGGACACATTTCAAAGACATTAATTCTAAATACCCTAGAATCCGTATCCCACAGGGAAGCCATGGCATGTAAGAAAGAGTGGTCCAATTTGACATTTTGAAAGCATTTTAAAACATCAAGTTTTGACCATGAAATTTGCTTCTAATGGTTGGCATCCATATTCTTCAATAGAATTTTTATTTTCTTTAAATGGTGCTCGGTCATGGTTGATGAATAAAGGGGAACCAAAATGGCTAAAGAGAGAGTATTCACTTTGAAAGAGAGATTCTTGGCTTATGAATTGAAATATGGCATGCAAGGTGATTTATATAGAAGAAAATAAACCTTTTCCAAAAGTGAAATGGAAAAGATGGTGGAAAAGGATAAGACCATATGGCACAAGGAAAGGAAGTGGTCGCAATTTCTTTTTCCATTTTGGATTTGGTTTAACAAAAGAAGTGGATATTAGTTATGATGTATTATATATATAAAAAAATAATAAATAATAATAAATAAAATAAAATAATAATTTTGGCAGTAACTAAAAAAATGGCAGTAGCGGAAAAAAAAAAGAGGAGAGAAGAGAAAAAGAGAGCATATTTTTCATTATTGTATAATTGCTATAATGTTTACATGTCACTAAGAGGGTGGTGGTAGGTCACCAAATAAAGACTTGAAAAAGTCATCGCCTGTTGGAGTAAGAGGCAAATTACTCATCCTGGGATCATTCGAAGCAAAAGCACTAAAATCCTTATTGCCTTGGAGTTCTGATTTGTCATGGTCCTCATCAGAAGCAAACGAAAGGATCTCATGGTCATCAGCCTGGGGGCCTCTCGATGAAGAAGCACCGGGATCCCTCATCTCTTAAAATCAGAAGTCACGGAAATTTTGTTCAGATTGATGATATAAATTTTCAAAATGAGAAGCCTGCTAACGACTTGCAGCTAACTCTTCTTGAAGCTTCTTGTTTTGTTCTTCGAGCATCCACTATGAGCCAAGAAGGAAAAGGTAAGAACATACATAATCATGCATACATATAGCATAAACTATTATGAAATAAGGAACTTACCAGGTAATTCATATCAATACCCTACAGATGAGATGGCATATCCGGCAGGCTAGAATGAGCAAACGAAGGGGGAGTAAAAGAAGGTCCAACCTCATGATCAAACGAGCCAAAAAACTGCAACAATCATTAAAGAATCAAAGAAAGAAAAGCAGTTGCAATAGAAAAGTGGTAAAAGTTTTACTTGAGAAGTATTGGTCTCGAGAAGAGGAACAGACTCTCCTGCATCTCCGTGATGTTCCTCCTCATCTCTACCCTCATTTCCATCAGAAATCTCCCGCACACCGACAGGAGATACATCAAAATGCAAGAGTCTTATTTGAATAAAACGAGCATAAAATGGACCCGGTAAATCGAGAAATAACTCGGCATTAAAACCATATCGGGCCGACCACCAAGCATCCTCCGGCATCGACATAATATTTAAAGTGTATTCTGGGATTTGCATTGGGAACCTCCACTGCTCTGGGCTGAGAAACCATTCGTAAACTCTCTCCCCGAGAAACTAGCCGCTAGACACTAGGCCAGCAATAATTTGGCGAGATTGTTGAAAAGACAGTGCAGCCCTCATCAAAGGAGACCAGTTTGCTCGCTCTTCTGGATTCCACCAGGCCAAATTCACCTGCAGGATAACATAAGGTAAGTAAAACTTTTGCAAAACATTTAAAGCATACTAATGTTATTTTACCTGATCCCAGGTTAAGCGGCTCAACACAAAGTGATGAGTATGCACATGATGAGAGCCGGGAACGTTCACACGATCGGACAACCAGAAATTTAATCTTGGATGCCCGATTCTCTCTCGGGAAATGCCAGGTACTCTCACGAGGTTGTGTTCATATGCCCATATCTACAATAACAACAAAGATCACGAGAAAAAAAAGGAAAAGACATTGGTGGAAGAAAGAATACCTCGACAACCGCCATCAAGCTGACAAAAGAATTCTTGTTTTGACAAAGCTTATCAAGGCCATGATAAAGACATGCGAGACCAGCTTCACCCCAGCCAAAAGATGGTACCATCCTGAGATAAGAAAGGGCACTCAACACTGATAAGTGAATGGATGATTCAGTGCTGCCAAAGATGGTCGATCCGAGCAGATATAACAAAAATCCTCGAGCATACTGTCCGGCCCTGTTTCTGCCAATCCGACCTTCGTAGTTAATCCAATAACTGCGAATTGGCTCAATTTTTATCTTAAAAGGTCCTTTATATGACGGTTCTATACCAATTAATTCCTGAATTTCTTTAAAGGTTAAAATTTCATTGGTCAGTGGAACCGGAACACCATCATATCGAAGGCCGGTTATGGCAGTAAAATCGACCGGACCAATTGTCATCTCCCCAATGGGCAAGTGAAAAGTGTGAGTTGTATCCAGCCATCGCTCTGCCAGCGCTTGGACCACGCTTTGGTCTATTTGATATTCTTCGGACGGCAATTGTAAGACAAATTGCTCAAAGCCGCAATCTCGGATAATCCGCCTTACCCGAGAAGGCACTACATCATACCATTGTCGAGCTTTGTAAATATACCCTCTGGCCCGAACGACACAACGATCATGCTAACACAGACCCGGGTAAGTTAATACCAGGTAAGTACGCGTTATTCAATCTATTTAAATTAATTTTTTTTCATAATAATAATAAAAAGTAATAATAAAAATAATAAAAATCATCATCATTACCTCGCTCTTTTGATTGGAACTGCGATGAAGCGGCATCCCGGCCAGTATATCTAGATTTTCGTCTTCATGATGCTGAATAAACTCCAATAATTCGGCATTAGAATGAGTCTGCGACCTCGAAGCATGCATTGTTTTTGAAAAATATGTGCTGAAATTGAAAAGAAATTTGAAAGGATTACAAAATTGAAATTGAAATTTTGAAATTTTATGGAGAATTGATGGCCTTTTATAGAGGAACGGCAAGCAGATGAAAACAAACTCAAAACTGTGCATGAATAGTGAATTTTACTATTTATAAATAGTATTACTATTGATAAATAGTGAATTTTACTATTTATGAATAGTGTACTATTGATGAATAGCAAATGTTACTATTTATGAATAGTATTACTATTGATAAATAGTAAATATTACTATTTATAAATAGTATTACTATTGGTGAATAGTAAAATAACTTTTTCCAATAGTAAATACTATTTGCAAATAATAAATTTACTATTTATGAATAGTGAATAGTGTATGAACAGTAACTACACAGTAAATAAAACAGAAAATTCAATTATTCAATTTAATCATTGAAATAATTGCGAGTATGCAAATATTTTTACACCTAGGGGGTAATAGGAAGACATATGCCTAAAAATTAGCTAAACTTTTTAGCTCGGGTCCAGAACCCAAATTTTCCTTAGGTCCAGAACCTAGAATTTTCTAAGTCCAAAACTTAGCTCGGGTCCAGAACCCAAATTTTTTTTAAGTCCAGAACCTAGAATTTTCTAAGTCTAGAACTTAGCTCGGGTCCAGAACCTAAATTTTCCTTAGGTCCAGAACCTAGAATTTTCTAAGTCCAGAACTTAGCTCGGGTCCAAAACCCAAATTTCTCTTAGGTCTAGAACCTAGAGACATCCTTGAGTCCAGAACTCGATTCGGGTCCAGAATCCAATTTTTTCTTAGGTCTAGAACCTAGAATTTTCTAAGTCCAGAACTTAGCTCGGGTCCAGAACCCAAATTTTCCTTAGGTCCAGAACCTAGAATTTTCTAAGTCCAGAACTTAGCTCGGGTCCAGAACCCAAATTTTCCTTAGGTCTAGAACCTAGAGACATCCTTGAGTCCAGAACTCGAACCGGGTCCAGAATCAAAATTTTACTTAGGTCCAGAATCTAGAGTCATCCTTGAGTCTAGAACTCAAACCGGGTCCAGAACCCAAATTTTACTTAGGTCCAGAATCTAGAGTCATCCTTGAGTCCAGAACTCAAACTGGGTCCAGAACCCAAATTTTTTCTTAGGTCCATAACCTAGAATCATCCTCGGGTCCAGAACCCAAAACAAGTCGCCATATCAAAAATTAAGTCTTATTGCTTGTCACTTTCTTTCACTAAGGTTTCAGATCATTCAAGCAGGGGGCAAACTGTAGACCTTAATTTTCTACCCAATCCGATCCAATATGATTTATTTAGTCCAAAATGATTTTTGTTGTCTAATTGGTCCAAAATAATTTTAATTAAATAGTTTTTGCTTTATTATCTAATTTTTATTTATAAAAAATAAAAATAAACAAATAAAAATAAAAAAAAAATAAAAATCGGAGTCGGAAAAAAAATCGACAGCGGAAAAAAATAACTTCCTGCGGGGTGAGTTATTTCGCCTGCAGGATATTCCTGCAAGCGAAATAACTTCCCGCAGGAATTTCCTACGGGCTAGCACGACCACTGCGGGCTGGCACGCCTACTGACCCCAGCCACGGGCCCGCTGCCACAGTTTTTGCCAGCGCAAAATTTTTTGACCCATTTTTTAGAAACCTAATCCAATTAGGTTTTAATTTTTTTTTATTAATATTAATTGCCGTGTGTAATTAGGAATAAACAACCTAAAAACCATTATAAATAAGGACCATGAAGAACCAAAAGGGGGGGGGGAATTTCACAGTGAGCTTGGGATTGGAAACCAAATCAAGGAAGAAAAAGCAATAATTCAATTCAACTTATTTTTAAGGGAGTAGCAGCACGAATTAAGGGATTCAAAGGCAACAAAGTCTTGTCTTTGGAGCTAGTTCATCCAAGAAGAATTATTTTTGGAAGAATCAACAAAAGAAGGTAAGTGATTTTCGTTAATTGATTTATGTTACACAGTAGCTAAATTATGGAATTAGGGTTTCTTTAAATCAAAAACTTTAGAACTTTAGTTTAATTCTTCCAAAGTTAAAACACTAAAATGTGACCTTCTTTTCTAAAAAGACTTAAAATTGTTATTTTTTCTTCTTAAAAATCTTAAAACTTTAATTGAACATATTTTTCTACAAAACCAAAATCAAATTCTGTTTCTTTCAAATTTTTAAAGTAGGTTCTATTTCACTCAAAAAACCTTAAAAAACATATTTTCTACTTATAAAATCTTCAGTTCATGTGTTTAAATTCATAAAACTTCATAAAATATCAAATTGATTTCTAAAACCCTAAAAATTCTTTTACCCGAGAACCCTAATTTTAAAGCCTAAAATCCAAAATTCAACTTTTAAACCTAAAATAATGAACCTTAATCCTTTTAAAACCTTAAACCATAATTTTTATGAACCCTAATCCTTTTAAAACATAAAAACTCAAAAATTACACAGTAGCTTAAAATTCAATAACCAAAAAATCACAAATTAAAGTATTTTAAGATATTTAAAACTCTAGTTTCATGATTTCAACATTTAAACCTTAATTTGGTTAATCAAAGAGTCTTACCAACCTTTTAAAACATAAAACCCTAATCTATTTTAATTCCATAAAAAGTCACAGTAGCTATAATTGAACTTTTATTTGCTTTATTCAATTCCATATTTACTTATACCTTGATTTATCTCTTATGCTATTAATCTATTTAATTTCGATACTTGATTTATTTAATTTATCATGGATGGATGTTTATTTTATTTAAATACTTTTGATGAATGATTTATTTATGATGAATGATTATTTACTTTTGTCAATCAATTTAGATTTCCAAAAGTTGTAAGAGGTATGTTTCCACTTGGTGGGTACCTCGTTATTTAAACATCATGTAATTTAATTTGCTTTTCTATTTTAGAACTTATGTAAAGGGCATGTTTCTACCTTTTGGTGGGTGTCCTATCTAGGCATGTGATGTAAGGACATGTTTCCATCCTTGGATGGGTGTCCATTTATTTGTTTTGTTTTGCTTGGACATTGCTTTGATTTTAATATAATGATGCTTTCTTTTTATTGTGTGTAGTATGAGTAATGTTATTATACTTAATAATTTTATAATATTAAGACCTGTAAAGGAGGCCGGTTCCAATGAACCGGGCGTTGTGGGGGTGCTGGGCCATTTCTCACCTTCCCCACACGTACCCAACTTTTCAAACCCATTAGGGGGTTGGGGATTCCTTAGGAATCGAGTCATCCACCCCTTTCTTTTTTCCGGCCCGTCCGGGTGGCGACTCCATTTTCTCTGGACTTAGGTCCGTGTTCTCTAAGGCCCCGAGCCTAAACAGTCCCGAAGTCGCAAGAACCATTCCACCGGGAGTGGGGGTGAAAATCCTCGCTCACACAGTGTCAATTTACCTCAAGACTCGACTTTCTCAAATCAATATATCTATAACATGATAACCCTAGTTACAATACTAAACTTGGGAATCATTTCTATTTAACATGATTGAAATGGGGTCTACAAAGACATGGGTAAATGAGGAAGGTTTATAGTATGAAGGTATGCCATAAGTATCACAACAACTAAGGATATGTTGTTATGGTTTACAAGCCAATAAAAACAAGCTAAAAACTTATGAAGGTCTAAGGGGATAAACTAGGGATTGATATTAATTAGGGTGGATACTAGTTGTTGGCTAACTAAACAATGCCTAGATCATTTCTCCCTTAAATAAGCAAAGTTCAATTTCTCCTCGAAAGTTTGTCAAATCATGTTCTAAGATTGACTAGGATTTAGACAAAGGTAATTATGTAGGAGCCCTCTCTAAGTAAGAATACATAGCTCAATGCTATAGAATAATTGCCTTACCTTGTAAAGTCATTCAAATCATGATGCATAGATACACTAATTTATGAATATCAAGGTGGACTCATCATCGGTTGAACACCAAAGTAAACAAAGACCAACATAAACAAAAATTTGATGAAATTAATTTATTCAAACAATATTAATTAAAAAAACATAATTGTTCCAGAAAATATAAAAATATAGAAAATAAAATAAAACCAAATAAGCTAAGGGAAGTTTGATGAGTATGAGTCAAGAAGTGCTTCATTTATTTGGATATGTTCGGGCAATGGTCATCACATCCACATCCAAAATTCCTCCTTCTACATCTTGGAAGGACGACAAGATAGAACTTTCCATCAACCCTCCTTCTACCATGAACGTTGCTGGTGGTGGCACTCTTCCAAACTTAGGCAATGGATTATTCTGAGTGTTGGATTTATCAGGCTCAGGCAACTTACCATTATTGATCAAATCATAGATCTCATGCCTTAATCTAGTACATTTATTTGTATCATGCCCATGCATTTGATAGAATTGACAGAAGGCCTTGGCATCAAAATTTGGTGGTAGAGGATCATGTAGCGGTCGAGGAGCCAATGGTTGCAATAGTTCTTTCTTCTGTAACTTGTCAAAAACCCAAGATAGAGGTGAATTGGCTCAAGACCATTTTGCCGCAGGAATTTCCTGCGGCGAATTGGCCTATGGTAGATTTGCCCGTAGGAAATTCCTGCGGGCGAATTGGCCTATGGCATTCACCTTCGGCGATAAAATTTTTTCGTCGCCGATTTTTATTTATTTATTCTTATTTATTTAACTTTACCATTTTTATTTTTATTAAAAATTATAAATAATAAATACTAAAATAAATATTATTTAATTAAAATACCATAAAAATTATTTTGGACTATATAAAAAATATCGGACCAGACTGGTCAAAAGTTAAGGGTCTACAATTTGTCCCCTGCTTGAACGATATGAGACTATAGCAAAAGAGAGTGAAAATCAATAAGGCTTAATTTTTCTGAGATGGTTTAGGTTTTGGGTTTTGGACCCAGTTTGAGTTCTGGACTCGAAAAAGACTTGGGTTCTGGACCCAGTCTGGTCTGGGTTCTGGGCCCAGGATGGTTTGTGTTCTAGACCCAGTTTGAGTTCTGGACTCGAAAAAGGCTTGGGTTCTGGACCCGAGATGGTTTGGGTTCTAGACCCGGTTCGAGTTCTGAACTCGGAAGAGACTTGGGTTCTGGACCTAAGCTAAGCTCTGGACTTAAGGGTAATTTTCAGTTTTGGACCCGAGATAAGTTATGGACTTAAGAGTAATTAGGGTTCTGGATCCGAGCTAAGTTTTGGACTTAAGAGTAATTAGGGTTCTAGACCCGAGCTAAGTTCAAGACTTAAGAGGGAATTTGGATTCTGGACCCGAGCTAAGTTAATGACAATTTGAGTTATGGACCCGAGCTAAGTTCTAGACTTAAGAGGAAATTTAAGTTCAAAACCTAGAGAGATTTAATTGTCTGCAAAAAATAATTGTAGACAGTAGTATACTAAAGGAATTTGCAAAAAATTTAGCTAATTTTTACCATGCACATATCTTCTCCTTGCCCCCTGCGTGTAAAAATATTTTAAAGGTGCAAAAATATTTATATACACGCAAGTATCTCAATGATTAAATTGAATAATTGAGTTTCCTATTTATTTACTGTGTATTTACTGTTTATGTACTATTCACCACTATTAATTTACTATTTATAAATAGTAACTTACTATTTATCAATAGTAAAATTTTACTTTTTCTCTTTTTTTCACGAGAATACTATTTTTTAATTTTTATTTTTTTCCTTTGCCATTTCTCTATACAAACACAGCAGATTTCTTCATTTTCATTCACAGCAGATTTCTTCATTTCATTCATTCATAGCTATACATCTTTTATTTTAGAGAGTTTAGCATAGAGTTTTGGAAAAAATGCATGCTTCAAGATCAGGAACTCGATCTAATGCTGAGTTTTTGGAGTTTATTCGGCGGCATGAAGATGGAAATATAAGTCTACTAGCCGGGATGCCACTTCATCGCAGTTTAAATCAAAAGAGCAAGGTAATTAGCAAATTATTTTTCATTTTTGTCATCTTTTTTATTCTTTTTATTCTTTTTATTATTATATTTTTTTGTTTTCCTTTCCTGTGTGTTTTTTTATTTCATCTTTATATTTTTGTTTCTTTTGTATTTTTTGTTTTCTTTTTCTTTTTTGTTTTCTTTTTTATTTTTGTTGTTTTTATTTGTTTTTTATTTGTTTTTTTATTTTTTTAAGAAAAATAAATTAATTAGATGAATATATTTAAGAATTTAAGAAAATAGATAGACTAAAAATAGAATAAAAATAAATTTAGCCTAAAAATCAGTGGTATTGATATGATGATATACTTATCGTTGCATTATCCAGGGCGGAGGGTGTGTCTACAAAGCCCGACAATGGTATGATGTAACACCCCTTCCCGACCTACGTGTGTAAGCTGAGTAGAGGCGCCACCCTATCCTAATGTTGCTACCACTTTTACTTAGTCAAATTTTTGTTCCGATTTTTATAGAAATTTTGCCATAGTTTTGCCTAAAAATTCAATCCCAAGTGTCGACAAAACTGGTTTTTTTTTTCTAATTTTTGAAAACATTTTTACACAAACCAATGCAAAATAAAATCATTCTCAGTACACTTCCAATAAATCCCCCTTATAACCTCAACTACAACCTGCAAAAGGATTTACACTTCTAGTACAAAATAAAGTAAAGGTTTATTATGAAATACAGCAGATAAAATCTTTGTTCACTATGCAACGGAAAGTAACAATATTTACAAATTCATATACATCAAAACTCAAGTTTTACAACACATAAAATTTATACATGTTTGGCAGTCAGTCTTCGATCTTAAAGCCCACTATTCAATCTTCAAAATCTAGGCTCGACTCGGCCTAGAGGAACTCTCTGGTTCTTCCTTGTCACCTGCGCGAAGAATCACATTCGCGCTAAGCCAACGGCTTAGTAAGATAAAACATGCTAATGGTATGCTTTAATGTAATGCAATGCCACATATGTTATTGATAAGATCAATATCATAAATATAAAGTTAACCACATAATTATGCATTTCACAAATCATAGTCATATGAGCATACCACATTTCAACATCTTTCCACATTCAACATTAATCAATCATACTCAATAACCAACATCTCATTTCATTAACTCATAACATTATTTAGGACATTCATATAACCCTGACACCTATGGGCCCAACAAGTATTTAATACGATATTCAGAGTTCAGAGTTACTGCTTTGGTTCATAGTCACAATAATCACGCCCGTAGGCAAGTGTAACAGACCCAGTCTCTTGGATCATCAACTCAACACATATGAGGAGATCCTCAACCCGGCAAGACTGTTACAAATCATATATCTCATAGTGTAACAGACCCAGTCTCTTGGACCATCAACTCAACACCTATGAGGAGGTCCTCAACCCGGCAAGACTGTTACCTGTCATCATTTCTTAGGCATGCCACCCAAATCCAGAACTCTGAAACTGAATAACATATTAAACAAACAATTCATTTCCATTCTCAATTCTCATCACATTTAGGCAAACATGCCTTCTTTCTTTCAATTACATCATCTTAGCCAATAACAATGGCTTCACATTTCATTTCACAATATAACATCTCATTATTCAAGTATATATATATATATATCTCATCCATGATCACATTATATCTCACATAGCATCATTCATAAATATCAACATTTCATACCACATTACTCATGAAACACATTACCATTCACAATGCACAACATAACATTGTTCAATCTCAACAATGCAATTAGGGCAAAGAACAATTGATTATAACATTCATTGATTCAAGTGTGTTTAAAGTGTTTAGGGTTAGGTTTAAGGACCAACCTACCTTTGGAAAACCAAAGCAATGCAAAAAGAACAAAGAATTAAAACCCTAACCATAAATAGTACATTCTGGTTTTAAACTCCATTTTATCCTTATTTTGAAAAATTGTATAAAATAATCTACTTGACTAAAAATTCTAAAATTTTTACAGAATTTAGTTTTGTATCTTAAAATCATCCCTTTAAAATTTCAGATCAAACTGAACACAAAATCTTGGTCAAATAGTTCACCTAACCAGACTGCCCCAATTGCCCTGCATCCTGGCAGCAGTTCTGAACTTTGTGAATTCCATAAATCAAATTCAATCAACGTGGTTCCAAATTATTTTTCTCAAATACTAGACTCACTAAGCAACAACATATCCAAAATTCGATTGGATATGATTTTTCTACATTTTATTAAAAATCACGAAATATAGCTGTCCCAGTTAAGGTACCTGCTGGAACAGGTCTAATGAAAATAATCTTTCTAAACTCATAACCATTCCAAAATCGAATCAACATATTTTTCAGTCTTTCTACACTCATAGAGGCACAACATATCAAAAATTCACTTCAAGAACATTTTTCTATAATTAATTAAAAATCATACAAATCACAGCCTTTACTAATTGTAAAACAGAAACAATTTCACTAAACACAACTCTTACTCAACACAATCACTTCCAACACCTTCACCAACTCAACTTCTCATCATCAAACCAACAAACCCTAATTCCTTTCTCACACCACTTCAAAAGAATTGAAGAAATTAAAGAAAAGATCTTACCTCAAATGAAGAAATCTACAAATCTTTAACCAAAACCCTTGTTTCTTTCTTCAAAATGCTTCAAACCTCAAGATCACCTCTCTTTCTCTCTTTGTCTATGGAGAATCCGGCCACTTCAAGAAAGAAAGAAGAAAATGCACAAGTCAAACACCTTTTCTTCTTTTAATCTCCACCATGCATCTTACAAGGAAAATTACCAAAACACCCTTAACCATATAACTAACTCTTTGTCTCATATAAGCCCTTTATAGTAATTTCATTAACAACCAAAAATATCTTCTTCCACTTAACCATCACCTTGACTCTTCATTTGACCAATGTATATGTTAATTATATCATCATATAAACAACATATACATTTGTCTCTAAACCCTAAATTTCTTCTCCAAAACACATATACATATACATTCTCTTCCCATTTCTTTTCTCTTACAATTTAACACATATATGCACAAACATTCACTTCCCAATATATATATCAACAACCACAATAACAACAACATACTCAAAACTTCTAGGGCATAAATGAGGATATTACATATGATGTAGCGCCTTGTCGGGCAAGGCAGATTATCCGAGATTACAATTTTGAATGCTTTATCTTGCAATTACCATCTAAGGAGTATTCGATAGACAGGAGTGTAGTTCAAGCTTTGTCAGAACGGTGGATGGACACGACCCATACTTTTCATCTACCTATAGGAGAAATGACCATTGGCTCGGTTGATTATACAACCATTACTGGTATCCGGTACTATGGCCTTCCAGTCCCCCTTACTAATGATATTCTGACATTCAAAGAAATTCAACAGTTAATTAGTATGGAACCATCATTTAAAGGACCTTTCAAGATAAAAATTGAGCCAATTCGGAGTTATTGGATGAACTACGAAGGACGGGTTCATAGAGACACAGCTAAACAATATGCTCAAGGATTATTGCTGTATTTGCTTGGGTTGACCATTTTAGGTAGCACCGAATTCACCATCCATTTGTCAGTGTTGAGGGCCCTTACTGATATGAGTATGGTACCGCTTTACGACGGGGGTAAAGCTGATCTTGCCTATTTTTACCATGGACTTGACAAAATTTGTAGAAATAAGAAGTCTTTTGTTGGCTATATGGCGGTTGTTGAGGTACTCTTTTTCCACCAATGTCAATTCCATTCTTATTCTTGCATAAATTTGATTTTTATTATTGTTGTAGACATGGGCATATGAGCACAATCTTGTGAGGGTGCTTCGTATTTCCCGAGAGAGAGTCGAGTATCCGAGATTAAATTTTTAGTTGTCGAATCATGTAGAAGTTCCCGGCTCTCACCATGTGCATACCCAACGCTTTGTCTTGAGCTGCTTAACCTGGGACTAGGTAAAATAGCATTAGTATACTTTAAATTTTATATAAAAGTTCACTTACCTTATGTCATTTTGTAGGTCAATTTGGCTTGGTGGAATACAGAAGAGTGGACGAGCTGGACTTCCTCCATGAATGCCGCACTGCCTTTTCAACATACCCGTCGAGTCATTGCCAGCCCTCTGTCCAGTGGCTAGTTTCTCAGAGAGAGAGAGTATATGAATGTTTTCTTAGTCCCGAGCAGCGGAGGATCCCGATGCATTGTTTGAAATATACTTTAAATATAACATCAATGCTGGAGAATGCATGGTGGTTGGCTCGGCACAGTTATGATGTCGAAACATTTCTCTATCCATCGGGTGCATCTTATACCCAGTTTATTCAAATAGGGCTCTTGAACTTTGACGTATCTCCTGTTGGCATATGGGAGATTCTTGAGGAAAATGAAGATAGAGATGAAGAGGAGTATCATGGAGAGGGAGGAGAGTTTGTTCAACATTTCGAGGCTAGCACTTCTCATGTAAGCTTTTACCATTTTTCCATTACAATCTCTTCTTTCGTAATTTATTTTAACTTTTTTTTCTTAATGATTATTGCAGGCTGCTAGCTCATTTGATCATGAGCCTAGACCTTCTTTTACTACTCCTTCATTTGCTCATTCTAGTCCACCGGAGATGCCATCTCATCCATAGGGCATTGATATGAATTACCTGGTAGGTTTTCTTTTTCCATGATAATTTATGCTATATGTATGCATGATTATGTATGCTCTTACTCTTTTCCTTTCTGGCTCATAGCGGATGCTTAAAAAACAAAACAATAAACTTCGAGAAGAGCTGGCCACTAGTCGTCAATAGGTTTCCCATTTTGAAAAATTATATCACCAGTCAGAGTAAGATTTTCGAGACTTCCAGTTTCAGGGGATGAGAGATCCTGGTGCTTCTTCATCTAGAGGGCCCCAAGCTAATAACCACGAGATCCTTTCATCTACTTTGGATGAGGACTGTTACAAGTCAGAATTCCAATAGAGATTCAGGTGGTCCTACTTCGGGCGGACTCGGGATGGGTTATATGCCTCCTCCTCCAACATGCGACCATTTTTTTAGAGCTTTATTTGATGATCTACCACCTCCTTCTTAGTGATGTATAAATATTGTATCAATTGAGGAAATATTGTATAATAAGTATAAAATTAATAGTGATACTATTTTTATTTTTACTACAACTCTTTTTTATCTAGCCTTCATATCTTCTCCTTGCCCCTAATGATTTTTCTCATGCAGGCTCTGATTGATGTTTGTGTTGTCTAGTTCTTTGCACAAGCATGCATTTCTTCCTTTCATTTGCAAAAATGACTGGAGTTTCCTCAAGCAATGGGTCTTTTATACCCCCCCTGATTCAATATAGTGGTTTCATTGTCTCACGAACCAAAGTGATTAGCTGAAGTATTTTCATTGACTCCTTCTAGATGCTTGTTCAGTTCTTGCTTTAGAATGACAGAATGCTTCACATTTATGGCTTTTATCTTCAAGATGTTGAAAACATGAATAATGGAGGCCCCAAGCAGCAGAGATACATCCATTACAAACTATGCTTTGGCATGTCAGTTGGTAGCTTCTTCATGACCTTGCCGATAATCATTTACTTTACCCAATGTGTCATTCAAGATTTTACAGTTCAACATACTCCCCTTAAATTGGAGGCTTTGTATATTATATATATATATATATTGAATTTTGATTTTGAAATCAAATGTTGGCTTTGTCAAATCAATGTCATTGTACCTCAGGACTTAATTTTTCCAAATTAACATATCTATAACATGACAACCCTAGTTACCATACTAAACTTGGGAATTATTTCTATTTAAGCAAGAACTGTTACACTTCAGATAGGCACATACACATTACTTGGCCAAAGGTCTCATTGAATTTAAATATTGTTTATCTCATATGCATGCTTATTCAAACTATCTCCACTAATAGACTCTACCTACCAAGAGAGATCAACAGGTCTTTGATAGGCTTGAAATGGGGTCTATAAGGGACATGGATTAAATGAAGGTCATTTGTAAATTGGAGCCGTTGTGACACTATGGACAAACCTTCACATTATAAACTGCTTGTTGGAATTTTAGACCATCGGGAGCTTGAAAAGATAGAGCTTTAAATATTCTCCCATCTTCTTGGCATTAATTTAGATCTTGATTAGAATAGTCTTTGTCCTTGCAAAAAGTTTGGTACCCATATTCATCATCATTTTTCTTTTCTCTTTCTCTTTCTTTTTCTTAATCTTCCCTTTCTTTGAGCAGTTTATCATTTTGTCCTTCTTCTTTGTAGGACTGTCAAGTATAGAACTTTCAAGAACTGAATGGTCTCTCTCCTTTTTCTCGAATCTTTAGTTGGGTTGGACCAATTCAAGTCAAACTATCCTTATAACCCAAATGGAAGCCTTTTGCTGCTTTAGGTAAAAGAGAACTCAATTGGCTTTTTGAACCGCCTTTTTGGGTTTTTTTTCTCTTTTTTTTTGTCCTTTTTGTCTCTTTTTTCTTCTTTTCTTTTTCTTCCTTTTCTTTTTTTTTTGGTTCTAGCTCTAAAAGAGTCATCTTGTTTGTACCAACATGGGTTTCTATTAATGGATGAGTGAAGTGGTATTAATCTGCTTTAGTCCTGACTTTATTTGTGATATTTGGTCTAATTCAGGTGAACTTCAACTACCTTTATGGTTTTGAGAACTTCAACTACTCTTATGGTCTTGAGAACTTCAACTATCTTCATGGTCTTGACTATTCATTTCTTTCTTTGTTCTTCTTGCTTCTTCATCTTTGTAACACCCCTTCCCGACCTACATATGTAAGCTGAGTAGAGGCGCCACACTAACCTAATGTTGCTACCAATTTTACTTAGTCAAATTTTAGTTCCGATTTTTTTTTTCAAAAATTTTGCCATAGTTTCGCCTAAAAATTGAGTCCCAAGTGTCGACAAAACCCGTTTTTTTCTTATTTTTAAAAACATTTTACACAAACCAATGCAAACAAAATCATTCTCAGTACACTCCCAATAAATCCCCCTTGTAACCTCAACTACAACCTGCAAAAAGAATTTACACTTCTAGTACAACATAAAATAAAGGTTTTGTGACAATCCCCCATTTTTAAATATTACACAGCGGAAGTTATTAAATATTTACATATTTACATATTAAACATTTCTTTACAAAATATAAAGAAATATACATGATTGGCAAGTCTGCTCTGATATTTAAGCTCCCAAAATGGATTCAACAAGGTCTACTCTCACTTGGTCTTGAAGAACTCTCGGGTTCAACTCTATCCACTCTATTACCTGCGCGATTAAACACTATCGCGCTAAGCCAACGGCTTAGTAAGATAAAACATGCTAATAGTATGCTTTAATGCAATACAATGCCACATATGCTATTGATAAGATCAACATTATAAATATAAAGTTAACACATAATTATGCATTTCACAAATCATAGTCATATGAGCATACCACATTTCAACATCTTTCCACATTCAACATTACTCAACAACCAACATCTTATTTCATTAACTCATAACATTATTTAGGACATTCATATAACCTTGACACCTATGGGCCCAACAAGTATTTAATACGATATTCAGAGTTCAGAGTTACTGCTTTGGTTCATAGTCACAATTCTCATAGTGTAACAGACCCAGTCTCTTGGACCATCAACTCAACACATTTGAGGAGATCCTCAACCCAGCAAGACTGTTACAAATCATATATTTCATATTCACAATTCTCATAGTGTAACAGACCCAGTCTCTTGGACCATCAACTCAACACATTTGAGGAGATCCTCAACCCGGCAAGACTGTTACCTTTCATCATTTCTTAGGCATGCCACCCAAATCCAGAACTCTGAAACTGAATAACATATTAAACAAACAATTCATTTATTATATACTTACCATTTCCATTCTTAAATTCTCATCACATTTAGGCAAACATGCCTTCTTTCTTTCAATATCATCATCATAGCCAATCACAATGGCATTGTCTCATATCATGTCTTATTTGAATTATCATTTCAATTTCAATGTATATCATTCATGAAACACATAACCATTCACAATGCATAACATAACATTGCTCAATCTCAACAATGCAATTAGGGCAAAGAACAATTGATATGATTCATATAAATAATACATTCTGGTTTTAGACTCCATTTTATCCTTATTTTGAAAAATTGTATAAAATAATCTACTTGACTAAAAATTCTAAAATTTTTACAGAATTTAGTTTTGTATCTTAAAATCATCCCTTTAAAATTTCAGATCAAACTGAACACAAAATCTTGGTCAAATAGTTCATCTAACCAGACTGCCCCAATTGCCCTGCATCCTGGCAGCAGTTCTGAACTTTGTGAATTCCATAAATCAAATTCAATCAACGTGGTTCCAAATTATTTTTCTCAAATACTAGACTCACTAAGAAACAACATATCCAAAATTCAATTGAATATGATTTTTCTACATGTTATTAAAAATCCCGAAATAGAGCTGTCTCAGTTAAGGTACCTGCTGGAACAGGTCTAATAAAAATAATCTTTCTAAACTCATAACCATTCCAAAATCGAATCAACATATTTTTCAGTCATTCTAGACTCATAGAGGCACAACATATCAAAAATTTACTTCAAGAACATTTTTCTAAAATTAATTAAAAATCATACAAGTCACAGCCTTTACTAATCCTAAAACAGAAACAATTTCACTAAACACCAATCTTACTCTTCCATCACCCACACCAACCCAACTTCTCATCTATCAAGCAAAATTAATACTTACAATCATACCATAAGCAACTTAATCATACCACTTCAAAAGAATTGAAGAAATTAGAGAAAAGATCTTACCTTAGTTAAAAACTTCTTAAATCAACACTTGAACACTTAATCTTTCTTCAATTTAAGCTTGAAATCATCAAAACCATCACTTGTCTCTTTCTTTCTCTTTGGCTATGGAGGGCCGGCCATCAACAAGAAGAAGAAGAAGAAATGATGAAGAAAACACAAGTCAAACCTTCTTTAAATATCCACCATGTGATTTAATCCAAGCAATTACCAAAGTGCCCTTATTCACATAATTATCTTTTTGTCTTATATGTGCACAATTAAGTAATTTACCAATCTCAAATAAATATCTTCTCTTGCATTGACCAAGCCTTTTGACCACTTTATATGTCATATATATTAACATATACACAACATATAAATTTGTCTCTAAACCCTATTTCTTCCCAAAATACATATACATATACTTTCTCTTCTCAATTTCTTTCTCTTACAATTTAACACATATATTCAATCCAATATATAACAATAACAACAACAACAATATGCAAAACTTCTAGGGCATAAATGAGGATATTACAATTCTTCCCCTCTAAAAAGAAAATTTCGTCCTCGAAATTACCTGATATCAACTCTGAAACAACTGCGGATACTGTTCTCGCATGGATTGTTCACTTTCCCAAGTTGCTTCTTCTTTTCCATGATTTTTCCACAAAATCTTCACCAATGGCACTCTCTTGTTTCTCAACTCTTTCACTTCCCGTGCCAAGATAGCAACTGGTTCCTCTTCAAATGTCAAGTCTGGGCTCACTTCAATAGATTCAAATGGCAACACATGAGATGGATCCGACCTATATCTCCTCAACATAGAAACATGGAATACATTATGAATACGATCCAACTCAGGTGGCAAAGCAAGTCGATACACCACTGGCCCAACTCTTTCTAACACTTCATACGGCCCAATGAAACGAGGACTCAATTTTCCTTTCCGACCGAACCTCAAAATCTTCTTCCAAGGAGACACTTTCAAAAATACCTTATCTCCAACATCAAACTCTATATCTCTCCTCTTCAGATCTGCATAAGACTTCTGTCGGTCTGAAGCTGCTTTTAACCTGCCTCGAATCAACTTTACTTTTTCTTCAGTTTCTTGAATCAAATCAGGACCAACCAACTTATTATCTCCAAGCTCATTCCAACAAAGAGGTGTCCTACACCGTCTGCCATACAATGCTTCAAACGGTGCCATACCAATGCTGGATTGGTGACTGTTGTTGTAAGCAAACTCCACAAGAGGTAAAAACCTATCCCAACTTCCAGAGAAATCGATGACACAGCTTCTCAACATGTCCTCAATAATCTGTATCACCCTCTCTGACTGTCCATCCGTCTGTGGATGAAAAGCAGTGCTGAAGTGCAGTCGAGAACCCAAAGCACTATGCAAACTCTTCCAAAATCTGGAAGTAAACCTGGGATCTCGATCAGACACTAAAGAAGTTGGAACACCATGCAGTTTCACAATCTCATGGATATACAACTCAGCCAATCTCTCCAAAGAGTAATCCATTCGAACCGGAAGGAAATGAGCTGTTTTAGTCAATCTATCCACAATCACCCATATGGCATCATGCTTCTTTTGTGTCAATGGCAAACCAGACACAAAATCCATTGTCACTCTTTTCCACTTCCATTCTGGCACTGACAATGGTTGAAGCAACCCGGTTGGAACTTGATGCTCTGCTTTAACCTTCTGACAAGTGAGACATTTCGACACAAAATCTGCAATGTCTCTCTTCAAACCAATCCACCAATAATGCTGTCTCAAATCATGATACATCTTCGTATTACCCGGATGCATAGCAAACATTGACTGATGAGCTTCTTCTAAAATGACTCTTTTCAAATCAGCATCATCGGGTACACACAATCGGTTCTTAAACCAGAGACTCCCATCATCTTTCACAACAAAATCTCTAGTCTTCCCATTCTGACAATCTGAAATAATCTTCTGAATTTTCTTATCAGCCAATTGAGCCTCTTTGATCTGATCCAACAAAATCGGCTTCAATTGCAACTGTGCCAATAATGCACCATCAACACAAGGTACAAAACTGGCATGCAATGCTCTCAACTCAACAAGCAACGAGAGCGAGTAAACTGTTAAACCAGCTAAAGACTTCCGACTCAAGGCATCAGCAACAACATTTGCTTTACCTGGATGATAGTCAATCAAGCAATCGTAGTCTTTAATCAATTCTAACCATCTCCTCTGACGAAGATTGAGTTCTTTCTGGACACCCAAATACTTCAAACTCTTGTGATCAGTGTAGATGAAACATTTCTCCCCAAACAGATAATGGCGCCAAATCTTCAATGCAAAAACAATGGCAGCCAATTCCAAATCATGGGTCGGATAGTTAAGCTCATGCGGTTTCAACTGTCGAGATGCATAAGCTATAACTTTCCCTTCCTGCATCAATACACACCCCAAACCTCTATGTGAAGCATCACTGTAGATCACATATGGTTTGCCTTCAACAGGTAAAGTTAAAATAGGCGCTTGAGTCAACATTTCTCTCAACTGCTCAAAGCTAGCCTGACACTGATCCGTCCACACAAATCTCACTCCCTTACGAAACAATCTGGTGAGTGGAGTAGCTATCAAAGAAAACCCTTTCACAAACCGCCGGTAATAGCCTGCCAAACCCAGAAAACTTCTAATCTCTGTCACTGATTTAGGTGGATTCCAATTCAATACAGCTTCAACTTTGCTCGGATCAACTTTAATGCCTTCTGCTGAAACAACATGTCCGAGAAAAGCTACCTGATCCAACCAGAACTCACACTTCGACAATTTAGCAAACAACTGCCTCTCTCTCAAAATCTGCAACACAATCCGCAAATGCATATCATGTTCCTCCTCATTCCGCGAATACACCAGTATATCATCAATGAAGACCACTACAAACTGATCCAAATAGGGCCTAAACACCCTATTCATCAAATCCATGAAAGCTGCAGGTGCATTCGTCAGACCAAAAGGCATAACTAAAAATTCATAATGCCCATACCTGGTCCGAAAGGCGGTCTTAGGAACATCTTCAGCTTTGACTCTCAACTGATGATACCCAGATCTCAAATCAATTTTGGAGAACACTGACGCTCCCTTCAACTGATCAAAGAGATCATCGATTCTAGGCAAAGGATATTTATTTTTAATAGTCACTTTATTCAATTGCCTATAATCGATACACAACCTCATAGTACCATCTTTCTTTTTCACAAATAGAACAGGAGCTCCCCAAGGAGAAACACTGGGGCAAATAAATCCTTTGTCCAACAACTCCTGCAATTGCACTTTCAACTCCCTCAATTCTGCTGGTGCCATTCTATAAGGAGTAATAGAGATAGGAGTGGTACCAGGCAACAATTCAATACCGAACTCCACCTCTCTCTCAGGAGGCAATCCTGGCAACTCCTCTGGAAACACATCTGGGAACTCTGCAACTGTGGCAATGCTATCAATGGGAGAACTTCTTACTCTAGTATCTACCACATGAGCAAGATAGGCTTCACATCCCTTTCTAATCAACCTCCTGGCTGCAACAGCTGAAACAAATAAGGAGGCTAGCTGTTCCTGCTCATTAGATACTATCACCTCTCTACCATCAACAGTTTTCAAAGAAACAATTTTCTTCTTACAATCTACCACAGTTCCATGTCGAGATAGCCAATCCATACCTAAGATCACATCATATTCCTTAAATGGCATCTCAATCAAATCCCCTAAGAACTCCTCACCCTGCACCACTACTGCACTATCTCTATGCACCTTACTCACAACCACACTATGCCCTAACGGATTTGTCACCAACACATCAAATCCTAGGGACTCAGCATTCAAATCAGAGACAGGCAAAACAGATACACTAACATATGAATGCGTGGAACCCGGATCAATCAAAGCAAGTACTGGAGTATTAAATAAAGAAAAAGTACCAGCTATGACTGCCGATGTATCTGGCTGCCTCTGCATAACATACATCCTCTGGGAAGATCCAACCTCCTCTAGTCTACCCTCCCTGGATGTAGCACCTCCTCTAGAACTGAATCCTGGTCTACCTCCCCGGCTGGCACCTCTGCCTCCTCTGCCTCCCCTCACACTAGCTCGAGAAGCAGCAGAATCCACTGGCATCAGCTCCTGCCTCTCAGGACAGTCTCTCACAAAGTGGTCAGGTGATCCACACCTGAAGCATACAGCTGATCTACTGTACCTCCAACAAACGCCCCCATGTCTTCCACCACACTGGTCACACACAGGTAAGGTGGATCTCTGAATTCCATGAGTAGGAGCACTCGCTACCGAAGCTGCAGGTCTAAATCTCTGCCTCTGGAACTGCACTGACCTACCCCTCTTTGCAGAAGAAGACCCTGCCTCAAACTGGGGCCTCCTAACCCTAACCTCTTCCTCTGAAGCAGCTGCAATAACTTGAGCTCGCTCTACACTTCGAGCTGCTGCCACAAGCTGTGAGAAATCCTGATATCTGGATCCAGCCACTAAGCACATGATCGAGGGCCTCAATCCCTCCTCAAATCGCCGACATCTATCAATCTCATCAGCAATGATGCCCCCAGCATACTGGCTCAGTCGAATAAACTCCACTTCATACTCAGTTACGGTCCGATGATCTTGCTTCAAATCTAGAAACTCTCTTTTCTTCCCATCTTTATACTCCCTAGGAGTATACTTCAACTCAAATTCTCTCAGAAAATCCGCATAAGACAAGGTTGGTGGATCATCCATAGAATGGGGCACTGTCTTCCACCAGTCGTAGGCATCCTTCTGTAGCAAAGATCTTGCATAGTCAAACTTCTCCTCTGAAGTGGCTTGCAACTGCACAAATACCCTCTGAACTCTATCAAGCCACTGTTCTGCTACAGCCGGATCAACTGTACCAAAGAAATCCTCTGCTCCATATTTCCTTAGCTTATCATAGTGCCTTACTGGTACTGAAGACTGAGGGGGTGGTGGCGGTGGCTGTGGTTGCACAGGTGCTTGTCTCATAGCTTCCATCATAGGCCTAAACCAGGCTGGCGGAACCTCCTCCCCAGCTGGTCTACCCGACACCGAAGCAGCTGCCTCCTCAACACTATCAACCCTAGCTCCCTCAGCAGGAGCAATACTCTCGGCACTACCCTCAATCGACTGACGTGAGTGAGAATCCATCACAACCTAACACTGCAAACACAGCAGATTATATCTTATTAAAGATCAGAGACTGCCAATCTCAAACGTATATGTTATTCAAAACCACTTTTTAAGTAAAAATATTCTTTTTATTACATTTTACCTAGGTTGAGAATCTCAAACCTAGGCTCTGATACCAAAAATTGTAACACCCCTTCCCGACCTACATATGTAAGCTGAGTAGAGGCGCCACACTAACCTAATGTTGCTACCAATTTTACTAAGTCAAATTTTAGTTCCGATTTTTTTTTTCAAAAATTTTGCCATAGTTTCGCCTAAAAATTGAGTCCCAAGTGTCGACAAAACCGGTTTTTTTCTTATTTTTAAAAACATTTTACACAAACCAATGCAAACAAAATCATTCTCAGTACACTCCCAATAAATCCCCCTTGTAACCTCAACTACAACCTGCAAAAAGAATTTACACTTCTAGTACAACATAAAATAAAGGTTTTGTGACAATCCCCCATTTTTAAATATTACACAGTGGAAGTTATAAAATATTTACATCTTTACATATTAAACATTTCTTTACAAAATATAAAGAAATATACATGATTGGCAAGTCTGCTCTGATCTTTAAGCTCCCAAAATGGATTCAACAAGGTCTACTCTCACTTGGTCTTGAAGAACTCTCGGGTTCAACTCTATCCACTCTATTACCTGCGCGATTAAACACTATCGCGCTAAGTCAACGGCTTAGTAAGATAAAACATGCTAATAGTATGCTTTAATGCAATACAATGCCACATATGCTATTGATAAGATCAACATTATAAATATAAAGTTAACACATAATTATGCATTTCACAAATCATAGTCATATGAGCATACCACATTTCAACATCTTTCCACATTCAACATTACTCAACAACCAACATTTTATTTCATTAACTCATAACATTATTTAGGACATTCATATAACCTTGACACCTATGGGCCCAACAAGTATTTAATACGATATTCAGAGTTCAGAGTTACTGCTTTGGTTCATAGTCACAATTCTCATAGTGTAACAGACCCAGTCTCTTGGACCATCAACTCAACACATTTGAGGAGATCCTCAACCCGGCAAGACTGTTACAAATCATATATTTCATATTCACAATTCTCATAGTGTAACAGACCCAGTCTCTTGGACCATCAACTCAACACATTTGAGGAGATCCTCAACCCGGCAAGACTGTTACCTTTCATCATTTCTTAGGCATGCCACCCAAATACAGAACTCTGAAACTGAATAACATATTAAACAAACAATTCATTTATTATATACTTACCATTTCCATTCTCAAATTCTCATCACATTTAGGCAAACATGCCTTCTTTCTTTCAATATCATCATCATAGCCAATCACAATGGCATTGTCTCATATCATGTCTTATTTGAATTATCATTTCAATTTCAATGTATATCATTCATGAAACACATAACCATTCACAATGCATAACATAACATTGCTCAATCTCAACAATGCAATTAGGGCAAAGAACAATTGATATGATTCATATAAATAATACATTCTGGTTTTAGACTCCATTTTATCCTTATTTTGAAAAATTGTATAAAATAATCTACTTGACTAAAAATTCTAAAATTTTTACAGAATTTAGTTTTGTATCTTAAAATCATCCCTTTAAAATTTCATATCAAACTGAACACAAAATCTTGGTCAAATAGTTCACCTAACCAGACTGCCCCAATTGCCCTGCATCCTGGCAGCAGTTCTGAACTTTGTGAATTCCATAAATCAAATTCAATCAACGTGGTTCCAAATTATTTTTCTCAAATACTAGACTCACTAAGCAACAACATATCCAAAATTCAATTGAATATGAGTTTTCTACATTTTATTAAAAATCCCGAAATAGAGCTGTCTCAGTTAAGGTACCTGCTGGAACAGGTCTAATAAAAATAATCTTTCTAAACTCATGACCATTCCAAAATCGAATCAACATATTTTTCAGTCATTCTAGACTCATAGAGGCACAACATATCAAAAATTTACTTCAAGAACATTTTTCTAAAATTAATTAAAAATCATACAAGTCACAGCCTTTACTAATCCTAAAACAGAAACAATTTCACTAAACACCAATCTTACTCTTCCATCACCCACACCAACCCAACTTCTCATCTATCAAGCAAAATTAATACTTACAATCATACCATAAGCAACTTAATCATACCACTTCAAAAGAATTGAAGAAATTAGAGAAAAGATCTTACCTTAGTTAAAAACTTCTTAAATCAACACTTGAACACTTAATCTTTCTTCAATTTAAGCTTGAAATCATCAAAACCATCACTTGTCTCTTTCTTTCTCTTTGGCTATGGAGGGCCGGCCATCAACAAGAAGAAGAAGAAGAAATGATGAAGAAAACACAAGTCAAACCTTCTTTAAATATCCACCATGTGATTTAATCCAAGCAATTACCAAAGTGCCCTTATTCACATAATTATCTTTTTGTCTTATATGTGCACAATTAAGTAATTTACCAATCTCAAATAAATATCTTCTCTTGCATTGACCAAGCCTTTTGACCACTTTATATGTCATATATATTAACATATACACAACATATAAATTTGTCTCTAAACCCTATTTCTTCCCAAAATACATATACATATACTTTCTCTTCTCAATTTCTTTCTCTTACAATTTAACACATATATTCAATCCAATATATAACAATAACAACAACAACAATATGCAAAACTTCTAGGGCATAAATGAGGATATTACAATCTTAGTGATCATAAGACTTGTCAAAAGTATCACAACAGCTCAGGGTAGGTTATTGGGGTTATATACCAATGAAAAGAAAGCTAAAATTTTATGAAGGTTCAATGGGACAACTAGGGATTAATATTTAATAGGGTGGATACTAGTTGTTGGCTAACCAAACAATGTGTAGATCATCTCTCGCTTAAATAAGCAGAGTTCAATTTCGCCTCGAAAGTTTGTCAAAGTATGTTCTAAGACTAACTAAGACCTAGAAAAAAGTAATTATGCAGGAGTGTAACACCCCTATACCCCGTATACGCACACTACATACTACTACACTTGTAATATACATATACCAAATATAGGAATGCTACGGTTTACTAAACAAACAAATCATTCCTTTTAACCATACCATGAGAAAACTTGAAAACATTCAAATTATACTATAATGTACAATAGATAAAACGTTCATTCAATACGCAGCGGAAAAAATAGAAATATTTACAAATATATTTACATCAAAATCCATGTTTAAAAAACATAAAATTTATACATGTTTGGCAGTTCATCTTTGATCTTTAAGCCCACTATCAACACTTCAAAATCTAGACTCGACTCGGTCTAGCTGAACACTCTGGCTCTACCCTGTCACCTGAGCGATGAACACAAACCACAATGAAAATATGTTTCAATGCAATGCCAATGTCACACATTTATATAATATAAACAATACATAAGAATATAATATTTCCAAGTCTTACATTAAATCTCATTATTCATTTGTTTCACCATTCATGAATCACATTTAAACAAAGACAAGCATGGGCCCAAAAGACACTAATATGCCATTCAACTTTCAGAGTTAATGTTTTGGTTCAATTATCACATTTATCATTATCATTATCCCAACTAGGCTTCAAGGATTAGGCTCAACCAAGCTTCAAGGGGAACAAAGCATGCTAAGTATCAACCCAACTTGGCTTCAAGAACCAAACCCAACCTAGCTTCAAGGGTTTGTAACATCTCAACTAGGCTTCAAGGACTGAACCCAACCAAGCTTCAAGGGGAGTTAAGCATGCTAAACTTCAACCCAACTTGGCTTCAAGGATCAAGCCCAAGCTAGCTTCAAGAGATTGTTACTATTAGGCATGCCACCAACAACAAAACTCTGAAAATGGAATAACATATTAGACACACAATTAATTCATTATTTCATTATCAATTTCATTCTCATTTCTCATCATCATTTAGGCAACCATGCCTCAATTATCTCATTTGCATCATTATAGCCAACCACAATGGCTTCACATCTCATCAATAGAGTATACATAACCAATTGCATTGGAATCATTATAGCCAACCACAATGGTTTCACATCTTATCACATCTCAATTCACATTAAAGCAATTCATCATTAAAGTATTCATCATATCTTTCACATTGTACAAATCATAATATTAATCAAATTGTATTAACAATATAGTAAATTACTTAACACATTTACAACCAAATGTGTTAAGTCTCAAAATCATGTAAATGTATGCAACCATGTACGTTTGTACTTACCTCAAGAACAACTCACACCAATCTATACATTTCCTCTTCCAAGAATCCTCAACACTTAGGTTAGGCAATACAACCTCTTCACAACCTAATTCAAAAGGAATAATACACACTTAATTACAAATACACATGAATTCCAATACACTTATTCACCTATTAGTCTCATACTAGACCCATAGATCACAAATACAAGCTAAAACCACTATCTAGTACCCCACGGTCGTGGCCTCACAACCCCACGGTCGTGGCCTCACAACCCCCCACGGTCGTGGGTTAGCAAACGAATCTGTCCAATTTGCTTAACACCCCACGGTCGTGGCATCCAAGAGCCACGGTCGTGGCATCGAAGATGCTTCTGTTTCCAATCAAACTCATGTATTCTATGTTTTAAACTTCATTAAACACAAACATCTGGAAGATCTACCAAAAATAATTGATCAAACTCAATATTTGCATCAATTACCAATTCAAAACCATAACATAAACACAACTCTTACTCTTCCATTCAACTCCAAAATCACAATCAATTAAACCCAACACTCTCAAACACACCACAATCAAACATACTCATACTATCCACAATCAATCATCAAACTCAAATAAAACTTAAAATAAAACAAGGAAATCATGTGAAAACTTACCAAAGTTGATGAAACTTCTCAAATTTCCAACTTAATCACTTGTTATCTCCTTCAATCTTGAGTTTGGAAAACAAAAACTCTCTTTCTCTCTATTGCTTTAGTGATACCCGGCCAAGAAGGAAAAGAAGAAGAGAAGAAGAAAAATGAGAAGCAAAGTCAAACACTCTTCTCTACTTAAACCTCCACCAAGCAATTTTAATATTAAAATAATTTAAAATATCCTCTTCCACTCACTTATTTCCCTTTTAATTAATTAATTTGAAATCATTAAATAATCATCTTTTGACTTCCACATTTTGACTTGCATATGTTGTATATATCACTATATATACAACATATATACTCTCTCTTTACTTCCTTTCTCTTTCCATTAAACATATACATTAAATCCAAATACAACAATAATTCCAAAACTTTTAGGGTATACTTTGGGATATTACAAGGAGCCCTCTCTAAGTAAGCATACACAACTCAATGCTATAGAGTAATTCCCTCACCTAGTAAAGTCATTCAAATCATGATACATAAATATATTAATTCATAAATTATCAAGCTAGATTTCTCATTTGTTGAGCACCAAAATGAACAAAAACCAATAAAAATTTTGATATTGTTCCAATTAAATATTAAGGAAAGAAAAATTGAAAAGCAACATTCAAGCTAAGGAAAGTTTGTTGTTTTAAGCTTCTTCTCCTTTCTCGTCTTCAACAATCCCATCTTGAAAGGATGATAAAACAAAATCTTCTTCCAATCCTTTTCCCACCATAAAGGTTACCGGTGCAGGTACTCTTCCAAACTTAGGCAAAGGATTATTCTTGGTATTGGGCTTGTCTGGCTCAGGTAGCTTACCACTATCGATTAGATCTTGGATCTCATGCTTCAATCGGGTAAATCTATCAGTCTCATGTCCTTGAGTATGATAAAATTGACAAAAAGCTTTAGTATCAAATTTTGGGGGTAAAAGATTAGGCAAAGGTCGAGGGGCCAATGGCTATAATAGTTCCTTCTTTTGTAGCTTGTTGAAGATCCAAGACAAAGTGTAGACCCTTAATTTTTGACCCAATCCGATCCGTTATTTTTTATATAGTCCAAAATAATTTGTGGTATTTTAATTAAATAATATTTATTTTAGTATTTATTATTTATACTTTTTAATAAAAATAAAAATGGTGAATTTAATAAAAAATATATAAAATAAAAAATAAAAATAAAAATAAAATCCGCGATGGAAAAATCGGCGACGAAATTTTTTCGCCGCCGAAGGTCCAATTGGCCAAGGCCAATTCACCCGCAGGAATTTCCTACGGGTGAAATGGCCTTGGGCCATTTAGCCACAAAAAATTCATGCAGATAAATTGGCTGGCAGCCTAACCAGCACCTCGCAATTTTTTGCCAGCTCTCGCAGTCCTCGCCAACGCTCGCAGTTTTTACCAGTGAAATTTTCCAACGCAATTTTTTTCAAAACCAAATTCTATTTGGTTTCAGTTTCCTTTCTTAATAAATTTTAGCTTCCTTAAATAATTAGAACTAGGTTTATGATTTTTCCTATAAGTAAGAATTTAAAACTTAGAATTAAGGGGAGGGAAAAAAATTAGTGTGATCAAAAATTTATTTTACTATAGTTAAACTTGGGACTTCATATTTGAGAGGAGCAAGAAGAAGCAATCAATCCAACAAAGGCAGCAACCTTGCCTTTGTTATTGTTCATCCAGAAATCAATTTTTGGTGGACCCAACGAACGGAGGTTTGAATTTTTATTTTCTTTATTTATTTCTTTACAGTAGTGTTGCGATTAAATTAACACTATCACAAAGCGGCGCTCGCAAGTATACGAGGCTATTGTAGTGACGGTGATCACCCCAAGGTCGTTTCCCAAGGAAGGACTTGCATGTAATAGTTTGATTAACATGAAATGATAAACTCAATTGTGTGATTGGATTGGTGGATTATAATTAACCTTAGAAATGAAAATGGGTGATTTTATGCAAGAGAAATTCAATTATGGAATTGATGCCTAGGGTTGTAGGTCCATTTAATCAAATGTTCAATTATCCAATTATCCATTAATATAACCTTGAATCTTAATTTGTTTCTTAAGATTAATTAGCCAATTATCAATTCACTAGTTCTCACATTTATGAATTAACAACAACCAATTATTTAACATTAGCAAATTAATAACCCTAGAACTTATATTTCTAATTCATTCTTAGGGTATTCAATTGCATAGTTCCGATATTAAACTTCTCCTCTCGGTCCGTCATTCAATATTGAGTAATCAATAGGTGGCCAATCTATCAATTTACCTTTAATTTCAATGCAATCAACATATAACAAGGTATATCAATGGAATCATCAAATCAAATCATTTAATCAAATATACTACAACCCCAAGCATGAGTAAATTAGCTCATCATATGTTTTAAACAAATACTCATCTCAAAATAAACCAAATCAAAGTTATTCATTGCAGTATTGATGTTCTTGATACAACAACAACAAATAAGAAATGGATTAAAAGAAAGAGTTGGAAAAACCACTTTTTGAAGATGCTAAAAATCGGACTCTCGTCTCTTTCATAGCTCCTTCTTGGTGTGTGATGATGAACTTCCAGCTCTCTTGAACAAATGGTTCTCTTCTTGAAGGAGTGGATGATAGCTCTCTCAAATTCTCAACTCTCCAATCAAGCCTCTTAAAACCCTAATTCTCAAGAACTAATAACTCACTTCAAAACCAACAATTGTTTTTGCTCTTGGTGTGTGAAAAGAAATGGTGAATGAAGATGAGGGAATGGTGTCTTCCTTTCTCAAGCAAAAACCAAGGGAGAAGATGAAGAAGATGATGAAGTTGTGTAGAGAATGTCCACTAAAAATATATTCAATCCATTTTCTTTTTCCCTCCATTCTCTTCCACTTTGAATTTTTTAAGACACCCATGATTGTTTGTCTCCCACTTTCTAATTTCTTTATATTTTTCTTCCATAAATTCCTCCCACTTTTCATCCTTTTTGTTCTTTTTGTCACCCACTAAACACAACAGCTCACAACTCATGCAACCAAGCTAAAGGATCCTGGGTGACACGGCCAAGCAATATGAAGCTTGGCCGTGTCTAGTGACTTTCTTTCTTGGGACACGGCCAAGCTTCTGGCCTTGTCCCATTCTGTGTGCTTTGTTTCTTATGGGACACGGCCAAAGACACGGCCATGTCATGTGACACGGCCAGTGTCTTGGCCGTGTCCCTTGATGGTGTCCGTTTCTACCTCTTTCTTTTCTTTCTTTGCTCTTTTGTTCCTTTGGTGAGACACGGCCAGTGACTTGGCCGTGTCTCATGACCGTGTTTGCTACTGGCTTAATTTCCTTGAGGGACACGGCCAAGCCATGTTAATCCTGGCTGTGTCTCATGCTTGTCCTGGTTCTTCTTCTTTTGATGAGGGACATGGCCAAGCCTTGACAAGCTTGGCCGTGTCACCTGATTTTCTTCACAAATTCCACCAATTTTGATCAAATGGCTCCATCGAATGGTCTTCAACCTAAATCAACAACTTCAAACAAACTTAAATACAAATTAGCATGAAAATTAACTTAAAATTAACAAAAACATTATAGAAAATATATACAAAATTGATCTAAACACTTACCTCACACTTAATCCTTTGCTTGTCCCCAAGCAAAGTTAAAATCAAAACAAATAAAACAAGATAAATATTATCAAGTTCAAGAGTTATAAGAATGCATTAAGACTCCCATCTTATTAAATCCGCAATCATAATCGAATAAAAAATAATTGGTACTCAAGTAACTTAATGGTCAATCTATGCATACCAAAATTGTCACTCCCTCACAAAACCTCTAAAGTGTTTAATTGGGTAGTGTTTAAGCTCTCAACATTCAATGAAAGATTAGGACTATAGGCTTGCTTATCAATCAAATCTCCACCACCTAATCACAATCAAGCATCAATCATAAGGTCTTTTATTTGGTTGTAACGGGGCTAAGGAAAAGGTATGACATTTGGGAGAGTGAGTTAGTTCATTTAGGTGAAGAGTACTTCAAGAATGAAGCAAGCAATGTAGCATGATCAACAATCCCACAATTCATCTCAATCACTTAGCACTAAGCATTTATGTGCTTTTAAGGGACTCCATTTGTTTAATTTGCAAAGATGATTTCCAAACTCATTACAACCCTTCTGACAAGAACGACAACTATTATTTTGATTTTCATTATTCATTCCCTTATTATTAATATTTTTTATGTATAATAGGGTATCCGACTAAAGAATACAATAATTTGTAATTTAAAACCCATTGAATTTCAACCCCACACTTTATTCAGCACAACACTCCATTAATGCTCTTGATCTAATGAACGGGTGAAGTTAAAATGTAATGGTTCAAGCCGATGGTGTTGTGAAAAAGAAAGAAGGGAAAATTGAAATAAGCTCAAAGTTGGCGAACTAAGGTCGGATGTAAGGTTGGTCTTTTTAAGCCAAAATGGTTTGCCCTAAATTGCCTTAATCATATTGATGCTTAATTGAAATCTTTATGTAGTCTCAAAATGCATGTCAAAGCAAGTTCTAGTAATTCATCAATCAAAGATGTTCACACATAAAAAGAATGATAAGTTGATGGCTCAATTCCTCACTAGTTTAATGGTAATGCAAAGAATAACCATCAAAATTGACAATAACTACTAACTCTAATCAATTCTCAAATTCATGCTTCAAAAATTCAAAAGTCATCTATCAACAATCTTATAACAATTGAACTTATTAATATCCATCAAAATCAAATATAAAACAAAACACAAAATCAAAACAAAAACACTTACGAAAATAAACATGAAAATAAACAATTTATATTCACGAACAAAAGGTTTAGCACACACCGCACACTTTAAGTTTGACATTGTCCTCAATGGAAACAAGGATATTAAAGCAAAAAGTTAAGGTACAACCTGCTTTTCCATCGATCCCTTGTGATGCAAGCTACCTTTTCATCCACAAACAACAATTGTTCAAAAACAAAACACAATATATAAAATAAACACAATATAGAGAGTTAACATTAAAAACCATAACAACAAAAATATGAAATAACTACAAATAAGAAAATAACAAGTGTTTTCAAAAGGTTGGAGCTGATAGGATCTACGGTGATGGAGGATGGGACGATGATGCAGCTGATGGGTGGAGGCTCAGAATTTTAGCAAGATTGCTGTTGATTAGGTCCATTTGTTCCATGACTGCAGCATGGTTACGGTCAACCTTGCTTTCCAATGCTTCAATCCTATTAAGGATTCCTGATTATCCGGGATTGGAGCATCTTCATCTAAATCTAGAGAATCCGAGTCGGAATCCTCCTCTACTCGTGCTCTCTTTTGACGGCCCTCTGGTACCTCTGGCTCAACTGAAGCCATAACATAAGCTCCTCCTTTTCTTGAAACCATGTGCATCTTCTTGAGGGTGGCAAGATCTAATGAATCACTCCCCGAGATCTTAGTCATCTGGCAATGGCTCAGGTCAAAATCATCGAGGAGTGCCATTGCTAAAATTGTAACTAATCCTCCGATGCAAATGGCACCCCTTTTTTATTTGCCACACTGTCAAACACATCGGCTAGCCAATAGCTGGTACAAACGGGTACGTCATTGATAGCACAGTCTAAAAAATATAGTTCGCTTAGCTCTACAACCCCTGTGCTCTCTTTTCTTGCAAAGAATCCACATGACATAAACCGGTGTAAGTACCTTAGGGCGGGATTTTTCAATTTCGTAGATTTGACCGATTTAGCCACATAGGTTTCCGAGCCCAAAGCTCCCCATGCGAATTGTTGTCTAAAACTCTTAGGCACACATTGTTCCTCTTGTTGATGGAAACCAAATATATCGCTCAATTGCTCAATTTTAAGGACAAATGGTCTCCCAAGCAGTTTAAAATGTAACCTAGTGCAAATCTTTTTGTCATTTCTTTCAACCTTAAGGAAGGTTAAAAATTCCAATGTAAGCTCCTCAAATTGTAAAGGTCTAAGGGAAACAAATCTATCCCATCCAAGATTATGAACAAATCTATAAAAATTATCTCGAATATGAAGAGCATCGAGGGATTCTTCGTTAACATACCTCGTCAGAAAGAAACCTTGAGTGAGAAGAGTTGCTCTCCTTGGTGATGACGATGATGAAGATGGGACTGAAGGTGGAGGTCGCTTCCTCTTGTGTTGAGACACCATCTTTGTTCTTGTCATTTTGATGATTTGGTGAAAATGAAGCTTAAAATGGTTTTAATTGCTTTTAATGAGAAAAGAAGAGAAGTGGATGAGTCTAAATCAGTTTTGGTTAAGAAAAATGAAAGATTTACTATGATTTTGGAGGTTTAAGGAAGTGGCTATGGCGTTTTGAGAGAGAGAGATCGAGAGAGATCGAGAGACAGAGAGAGAGGAGAGAGAGATTTTAGGGATTTAAAATGAGGGACTGGGCAAAATTCGTGTTTTTAAAACTAAAATTTTAGGTGACACGGCCAAGCTTGGTGAAGCTTGGCCGTGTTTGATGGTTTTTTGAGGGACACGGCCAGGTCCCTTGAACGTGTCTGTTACTGGATAAAAAAGGATTGGAAGTCAAATTGAGTGACACGGGGAGAGGCTTGGCCGTGTCTATGTGACACGGCCAAGGACGCGGCCAGGACCTCTGGCCGTGTTTGCCTCTGTGTCTCTTATTGTTTGTTTGACACGGGCAAGGACATGGCCAGGACCTCTGGCCGTGTCTGCCTCTGTGTCTCTTATTGTTTGCTTGACACGGGCAAGGACACGGCCATAACCTCTGGCCGTGACTGCCACTGCCAAATTGTTTTTGAAATTTTTTTTTTGGTTTATTTGTGTCACCAAATCAAAAAAATGCAATCTTCTTCTTGGTTTAACCCTAAAACATATTCAAGAAAAATAAAAACCGATCAAAGTACCCATTCCATTTTATTTAACTCAACATGAAATTAAAATTGCAAAATATAAAATTATAACAGTGAAAAAAAATGCAAACCGATGGGTTGCCTCCCATTTAGTGCTTCTTTAATGTCGTATAGCTTGACATTGTTGCATCATTCGTCAATGAACACCATGCTTTCACCATTTTTGCAACTTCGATTTCTTCCAATTAGGGCTTCACCCTTTGTCAATTGACCTTGAACATCTCGTTGGTTTTTAAATTAAGCAACTCAACAACCCCATAGGGGAATGTTTGAGTAACTTGAAAGGGTCCACTCCAACGTGACTTCAATTTTCTGGGAAACAACCGTATTCTTGAATTGAAGAGAAGGACTTTCATTCCTGGTTCAAAAGTCCTTCGAAGAATCATCCTGTCATGAATAACTTTGGTCTTTTCCTTGAAGATCCTCAAACTCTCATAGGCTTCATTCCGAAGCTCATCAAGCTCGGAAATTTGAAGCATTCTTTGCTCTCTTGCTTCATCTAGGTCCATATTCATGGTCTTTATTGCCCAATAAGCCTTGTGCTCCAATTCCACCGGGAGGTGGCATGCCTTGCCAAAGACCAATCTATAAGGACTCATTCCCAATGGGGTTTTATAAGCAGTCCTATAAGCCCATAATGCTTCCGAGAGTCGGATTGACCAGTCCTTCCGAGTTGTACTCACTGTCTTTTCTAAAATCCCCTTGATCTGCTTGTTTGAAATCTCAGCTTGCCCGGATGTTTGGGGATGATATGGAGTTGCCACTTTGTGTCAGATGCCCATCTTGGTCATCAACTTTTCAAACCATTTGTTGCAAAAATGGCTTCCTCCATCACTCACTATCGCCTTGGGGGTTCCAAACCTGCTCAAAATATTCTCCTTCACAAATTTTAACACAATGTTAGCATCATTGGTCCTAGTGGGGATTGCCTCAACCCACTTGGACACATAATCCACTGCTAGAAGAATATATTCAAAACCAAAGGATTTAGGAAATGGCCCCATGAAATCAATTCCCCATACATCAAAAATATCAACCACAATAAAAATATTAAGGGGAATTTCATTCCGTTTGCTAATGTTTCCTACTTTTTGGCATTGATCACATCTTATGCAAAAATGATAAGCATCCTTAAAAAGAGTAGGCCAATACAAACAGCTTTGAAGAATTTTCTCGGCGGTCTTTTTTCCTCCAAAATGTCCCCCGCAATACAAATTGTGGCAAAATTGTAGCACTTGCCTTTGTTCCTCTTCCGGCACACATCTTCTTATCACTTCATCCCTGCAAATTCTAAACAAGTAAGGCTCATCCCAAAAAATAATATTTACATGTATGCAGGAATCTCTTCTTCGCCTGGAAGCTCAAATCCTTTCTCACTACACCACAAGAAAGATAGTTAGCAATATCAGCATACCATGGTGCTTGAGTTAAGGAAAACAAGTGTTCATCCGGAAATTTTTCAAAAGCATTTTCACAAGCAATTTCAGCATTATTTTCACAAGAGTTAAGTCTAGAAAGATGGTCGGCTACCACATTCTCGCTTCCCTTCCTATCTTTGATTTCAACATCGAATTCTTGTAACATCAACACCCACGTAATGAGCCTAGGTTTAGCTTGTGGTTTGGTCAATAGGTATTTCAAGGCTGTATGATCAGAAAATACTATGACCTTAGAACCTATCAAGTAAGATCTAAATTTGTCTAGAGCAAATACCACAGCTAATATTTCTCTCTCAGTGGTCGTGTAATTTACTTGTGCATCGTTTAAAGATAAACTTGCATAATAAATTACACACATCAACTTATTCACTCTTTGGCCCAAAACAGCTCCAATGGCAAAATTCGATGCATCGCACATAATTTCAAATGGCAAATCCCAATTTGGGGCAACAATTATAGGGGCAGAAGTTAATTTTTCTTTCAAAATTTGAAAAGCCTCTAAGCACTTTTCATCAAAAACAAATGGGACATCTTTTCCTAACAAATGACACAAAGGATGTGAAATTTTGGAAAAATCTTTTATGAACCTCTTATAAAATCATGCATGTCCCAAAAAACTTCTAATTCCCTTAACTGATGTTGGTGGAGGTAGGTTCACAATTAATTCAACCTTAGCCTTGTCTACCTCAATCCCTTCATGGGAAATAACATGCCCTCAAACAATTCCATGATCAACCATAAAGTGACTCTTTTCCCAACTCAATGTAAGATTACATTCAATACACCTTTTAAGTACTAGAGTCAACTTTTCCAAACAATCATCAAAGGAATTACCAAAAACAGAAAAGTCATCCATGAATACCTCAATGCACTTGTCTAACATATCAGAAAATATGGAAAGCATACACCTTTGAAATGTTCCCGGTGCATTGCAAAGTCCGAATGGCATCCTTCGAAATGCAAATGTCCCAAAGGGACAAGTAAATGTAGTCTTTGGTTGATCTTCCGGTGCTATTGGGACTTGGTAGTAACCTGAAAGACCATCAAGAAAACAGTAAAAAGAATGTCCAGATAATCTATCAGGCATTTGATCAATAAATGGCAAAGGAAAGTGATCTTTCTTGGTGACTTTATTTAATTTCCTATAATCTATGCACATTCGCCACCCAGTTTGTGTTCGAGTCGGTACCAACTCTCCTTTATCATTCTGAACCACTATCAACCCTGTTTTCTTAGGCAAAACATGAACAGGACTAACCCATTCACTATTAGCAATAGGGTAAATTACCCCTTCATCCAGTAATTTAAGGACCTCCTTCTTAACAACCTTGCTCATGTTAGGGTTTAGCCTCCTTTGAGACTCTCTCACCGATTTAGCCCCTTCCTTTAAGATAATCTTGTGCATGCACATAGAGGGACTAATACCCTTAATGTCACTCAACCCCCAACCTATAGCTTTCTTGAATTTTTTCAACATCGTTACAAGCTTATCTTCTTCTTCACTGGTAAGGGTAGCAGAAATTATCACTGGTTGAGAATTATTCTCCCCAAGAAAAATATATTTCAAATGCTTGGGGAGTTCCTTAAGCTCAACCCCTTGTAGTTGAACTTGCTCTTCTTCAACTTCAAATTCTTCCTCAACACTCTCATCGTCCAAAATGGAATTGTCTTCTTTATCCACCTCATTGGAAATCTCTGCTTCTTCTTGCAATTTTAGAGCCTTTTCTGTAATATCCTCATATATGCCCTAAAAGTCTTGGTTATATTGTGGTTGTTGTTGTTGTCATTATAATTGGATTGAATGTGTGTGTTGTGATAAGAAAAAGAAATGAGAAAAGAAAAATATAAGTGTTTTGGGAAAGAATTTAGGGTTTAGAGACAAGTTTATATGTTGTGTATATGGTGATATATATAACATATACATTGGTCAAAAGAGTTGGTCAAGGCAAGAGGAGATATTTTTAGGGCATGTGAAATTACCAAAATGGGCAAGAGATAACAAAGAGAATTAAGATGTGTTTGAGGGTCTTTTGGTAATTTTCTTTTGGATGAGTATTTAATGAGTGTTGACTTTGTGATTTCATCATAATCTTCTCTTCTTCTTCAAGAGGTGGCCGGCTCTCCATTAACAAAAGGGAAAGAGAGGTGTTCTTGATGCTAGAAGCAAATTGAAGAAGGAATTGAGAGACTTGGGGAAAGAGTTGTGGAATTTCTTCATATAAGGTAAGAAATTTCTTGATTTCCTTGGTTAATTCTGAATTTATGATTAAGATGATTTGTGAATTGTTAAGTTGATGATTTGGTGTGTTGATATGTGTTTGCAAGTGTTAGATTTGATTTAACTTTTAAAAGATGGAATTGATGTTGGTTTGGTTGTGAATATGGTAAGATAGGTGGATTTTGATAGTGAAAGTTTAAGAGTAAAGTTGGTTTTAAGATTTGGAATTGGTGAATGATTTAATGTTTGGTTAATGTGAATATTGTGTTAAATGTGCAAAATAAGTGTAAATGATGTTGATTAGGTCCATTTGAATGAGGTTATGTTGTGTGTATTGTGTTTTAAGTTAACCAAAAGAAATTGGCTACATTTAGGGTTTCTGTATGAGAGAGACGTTGTGTGGGACGGTCGCTATTGTTCAGGAGCGGTCGTGATTATTGTGATGTGCGGTCGCGGCTTAGGTCGGGCTTCTGGCCGCGAAACCTACTGTGATAAAGTGTTATATTTTGATTGTGTAGGGCGGTCGCGACATGGCTTGGTGCGACCGTTAGAAATGTTCTGTTCATCTTATTGGAAGCAATCTAATCCTGCAATAAGATTTTCAAATACATGTTAAATAGATTATTTGTCTAACATCATGGTTGAGATTAAACAATATTATGTTATGCATTGTGAATGGTATGTGTTTTATGAAGGATGTTATGTTATATGTTTTTGTGAATTGTGTAAATGATAATGTGTTACATGGATAATGTACTTTGAAATACTATATCAATGATGCTATATGCATAAGATGAATTAAGATGAGAAATGTGATGCAAAGCCATTGTGATTGGCTATGATGATGCAATTGAAAGACATAAGGCATGTTTGCTTAATTGTTGATGAGAATTGAGAATGGAAATGATAATTGATATGTAAATGAATTGTGTGGCTAATGTGTTATTCCATTTTCAGAGTATGTTATTGGTGGCATGCCTAATGATAGTAACAATCTCTTGAAGTTAGGTTGGATTGAATCCTTGAAGCCTAATTGAGATGTTACAACCCTTGAAGCTAGGTTGGGTTAGTTCTTGAAGCCAAGTTGGGTAGAAGCTTAGCATGCTTTGCTCCCCTTGAAGCTTGGTTGAACTTAATCCTTGAAGCCTAGTTGGGTATATGATATTGATAAATGTGATGATAGAACCAAAACATTAACTCTGAAAATTGAATGGCATATTAGTGTGTCTTGGGCCCATGCTTGTCTATGGTAAATGTGAGTCATGAATGATGATTGTATTTGCTTTGTGTTGATGATTAAATGAATATTCATGAGGTATATGATAAGATATTGAGATGTGATATGTAATGTGGAAGTATATTGTTAGTTTTGCATATATGATGTTACATATATATATTGGATTAAGAAAGTACATTGCATTGCACTAAGTCATAGCATGATTTATCTTACTAAGCCGTTGGCTTAGCGCGATAGTGTTTAATCGCGCAGGTGATAGAACTGCTAGAGTTGATCCCGAGAGCTCTTCGAGACCGACTGAGAGTAGACAGTGAAGAGTTGATTTTGGAGTCTTAAAGATCAAAGAAAACTTGCCAATCATGTATAACTCTTTTATATTTTGTAAAGTATTGATTAAATGTACATATATGTATATTTGTAAATATGGAACTAAGTGTTTTTAAATATGTAAATATTTTATGACTTCCGCTGTGTAATAACTATAAGTAGGTATATATATATATATCTAAGGTGTTTTAATTTAAGAGTAAATGATCTACTTTTCTATATTATATGATGATAATAGAATGGTAACTATTCAAATGTTTTGAATGTTGAAGAAAACCGTAACATCCCTATGTTTGGTGCACTTATGCTACATTATTGTGGTGGTAGTGTGTGTGCATTGGATGTGGGGGTGTTACAATTGTTTTGGTATCAGAGCCTAGGTTTGAGATTCTCAACCTAGGTAATATGTTATAAAAAGACTATTTTGAATTAAAAAGTGAGTTTTTGAAATAAAATACATGTTTGGGATTGGCAATCTTTGATCTTTAATAAGGTGTGTCCTGTTGTGTTTGCAGTGTTAGGTGTTGATGGATCCTCATTTGAGACAGTCAGTTGAGGGCAGTGAGGAGAGTGTTGCTCCTGATGAGGGAGTTAGGGTTGATAGTGTTGAGGAGGCACCTGCTTCGGTGTCGGGTAGACCAGTAGGTGATGAGATTCCACCAGCTTGGTTTGTGCATATGATGGAGACTTTCAGGCAAGCTCCAGTACAACCAGTGCCACCACCCCCTCAGCCTTCAGTACCAGTGAGGCACTATGACAAGCTAAGGAAGTATGGAGCTGAGGATTTTATTGGTACCACTGATCCAGCTGTGGCAGAACAGTGGCTTGACAAAGTTCAGAGGATCTTTATTCAGTTGCAAGCTACCCCTGAGGAAAAGTTTGACTATGCCAGATCTTTGCTACAGAAGGATGCCTACGATTGGTGGAAGACTGTGCCACATTCCATGGAAGATCCACCAACTTTGTCATATGCAGATTTCTTGAGGGAATTTGAGTTGAAATATACTCCTAGGGAGTATAAGGATATGAAGAAGATGGAATTCTTAAGCCTGAAGCAAGATAACAAGACTGTTACTGAGTATGAAGTTGAGTTTATTAGACTGAGTCAGTATGCTGGGGGTATCATTGCTGATGAGATTGATAGATGCCGGCGATTTCAGGAGGGATTGAGGCCCTCGATCATGTGCTTAGTGGCTGGATCTCGATATCACGATTTCTCCCAGCTAGTGGCAGCAGCTCGAGATGTTGAAAGGGCTCAAGTGATTGCAGCTGCTTCAGAGGATGAGGTTAGGGTGAGAAGGCCTCAGTTTGAGGCAGGGTCTTCTTCAGTAAAGAGGGGTAGAGGAAGCTTTGTTCCTCGGAGTATTAGAAGCCAGAGACCAGCAGGAAGATCAGGGCAATTCCAGAGACAAAGATTCAGACCTGCAGCTTCAGTGGCAAGTGCTCCGACTCCTATGGTTCAGAGATCCACCTTACCCATCTGCATCCATTGTGGGAGGCCACATGGTGGTCCATGTTGGAAAGCTGGTGTTGCAGGGGTATGTTTTAGGTGTGGGTCGCCAGATCACTTTGTGAGAGACTGTCCGGAGAGGCAGGAGTTTATGCCAGTTGATTCTGCCGCTTCTCGAGCCAGTGTGAGGGGAGGTAGAGGAGGCAGAGGTGCCAGCCGAGGTGGTAGAGCAGGGTTCAGTTCTAGAGGTGGTGCTACATCCAGGAAGACTAGACCGGAGGAGGTTGGTTCTTCCCAGAGGATGTATGTTATGCAGAGGCAGCCGGATGCATCGGCGGTCATAGCTGGTACTTTTTCTTTATTTAATACTGCAGTACTTGCATTGATTGACCCTGGATCCACACACTCTTACATTAGTGCATCTGTGTTACCTGTTTCTGATATGCATGCTGAGTCCCTAGGATTTGATGTTTTGGTGACAAATCCGTTAGGGCATAGTGTGATTGTGAGTAAAGTGCATAGAGATAGTGCAGTGAGAGTTCAGGGTGAGGAGTTCCTTGGGGATTTGATTGAGATGCCATTTAAGGAATATGATGTGATCCTAGGCATGGATTGGCTATCTCGACATGGAGCTGTGGTGGATTGTAAAAAGAAAATTGTTTCGTTGAGAACCGGTGATGGTAGAGAGGTGATTGTATCTAATGAGCAGGAACAATTAGCCTCCTTATTTGTTTCAGCTGTTGCAGCTCGGAGGTTGATCAGGAAGGGGTGTGAAGCCTATCTTGCTCATGTGGTAGATACTAGAGTGAAGGGTTCTCCTATTGAAAGCATTGCCACAGTTGCAGAGTTCCCTGATGTTTTTCCTGAGGAGTTGCCAGGATTGCCTCCCGAGAGAGAGGTGGAGTTCGGTATCGAGTTGTTGCCTGGTACCACTCCTATCTCCATTACTCCTTACAGGATGGCACCAGCAGAATTGAGGGAGTTGAAAGTGCAATTACAGGAACTGTTGGATAAAGGATTCATTCGCCCCAGTGTTTCTCCATGGGGAGCTCCTGTGCTATTTGTGAAGAAGAAAGATGGTACGATGAGGTTATGTATCGACTATAGGCAATTGAACAAGGTGACCATTAAGAATAAGTATCCTTTGCCTAGAATCGATGATCTCTTTGATCAGTTGAAGGGAGCGTCAGTATTCTCTAAGATTGATCTGAGATCGGGGTACCATCAGTTGAGAGTCAGAGCGGAAGATGTTCCAAAGACTGCATTTCGGACCAGGTATGGACATTATGAATTTTTAGTTATGCCTTTTGGTCTGACGAATGCACCTGCAGCTTTCATGGATTTGATGAATAGGGTGTTTAGGCCCTATTTGGATCAGTTTGTAGTGGTCTTCATTGATGATATTCTGGTGTATTCAAGGAATGAAGAGGAACATGATATGCATCTGCGGATTGTGTTGCAGATTTTGAGAGAGAAGCAACTGTTTGCCAAATTGTCGAAGTGTGAGTTCTGGTTGGATCAGGTAGCTTTTCTCGGACATATTGTTTCAGCAGAAGGCATCAGAGTGGATCCGAGTAAAGTTGAAGCCATTTTGAATTGGAGTCCACCCAAGTCTGTGACAGAGGTTAGAAGTTTTCTGGGTTTGGCAGGATATTACCGGCGGTTTGTGAAAGGATTTTCTGTGATAGCTACTCCACTCACCAGATTGCTTCGTAAGGGAGTGAGATTTGTGTGGACGGATCAGTGTCAGGCGAGCTTTGAACAATTGAGAGATATGTTGACTCAAGCGCCTGTTCTCACTTTACCTATAGAAGGCCAACCCTATGTGATCTACAGTGATGCTTCACATAGAGGTTTGGGATGTGTGTTGATGCAGGAAGGTAAAGTTATAGCTTATGCATCTCGTCAGTTGAAACCGCATGAGCTTAATTACCCCACCCATGATTTGGAATTGGCAGCCATTGTGTTTGCACTGAAGATTTGGCGCCATTATCTGTTTGGGGAGAAATGTTTCATCTACACTGATCACAAGAGTTTGAAGTATTTGGGTGTCCAGAAAGAGCTTAACCTTCGGCAGAGGAGATGGTTAGAATTGATTAAAGACTACGACTGCTTGATAGATTATCATCCAGGTAAAGCAAATGTGGTTGCTGATGCCTTGAGTCGGAAGTCTTTAGCTGGTTTAACAGTTTATTCGCTCTCGTTGCTTGTTGAGTTGAGAGCATTGTGTGCCAGTTTTGTACCTTGTGATAATGGTGCATTATTGGCACAGTTGCAATTGAAGCCGGTTTTGTTGGATCAGATCAGAGAGGCTCAGGTGAATGATGGGAAGATTCAGAAGATTGTTTCAGATTGTCAGAGTGGAAAGGGTAGAGATTTTGTTGTGAGGAATGATGGGAGCCTATGGTTTAAGAACAGGTTGTGTGTACCCGATGATGCTGATTTGAAAAGGATCATTTTGGAAGAAGCTCATCAGTCTATATTTGCTATGCATCCGGGTAATACCAAGATGTATCATGATTTAAGACAGCATTATTGGTGGATTGGGTTGAAGAGAGACATTGCTGATTTTGTATCTAAATGTCTCACTTGTCAGAAGGTTAAAGCAGAGCATCAAGTTCCAACTGGGTTGCTTCAACCGTTGTCAGTGCCTGAATGGAAGTGGGAAAGAGTGACAATGGACTTTGTGTCTGGGTTGCCTTTGACACAAAGGAGACATGATGCCATATGGGTGATTGTGGATAGATTGACTAAGACAGCTCATTTCCTTCCGGTTCGGATGGATTACTCGTTGGAGAGGTTAGCTGAGCTGTACATCCATGAAATTGTGAGATTGCATGGTGTTCCAACTTCTTTAGTGTCTGATCGGGATCCTAGGTTTACTTCAAGATTTTGGAAGAGTTTGCATGGTGCTTTGGGTTCTCGACTGCATTTCAGTACTGCTTTTCATCCACAGACGGATGGACAGTCTGAGAGAGTGATACAGATCATTGAGGATATGTTGAGAAGCTGTGTCATCGATTTCACTGGAAGTTGGGATAGATTCTTACCTCTTGTGGAGTTTGCTTATAATAACAGTCATCAGTCCAGCATCAGAATGGCCCCATTCGAGGCATTGTATGGCAGACGGTGTAGGACACCTCTGTGTTGGAGTGAGCTTGGTGATGGTAAATTGATTGGGCCTGATTTGATTCAAGAAACTGAAGAGAAAGTAAAGTTGATTCGGGGCAGATTGAAAGCAGCTTCAGACCGACAGAAGTCTTATGCAGATCTGAAGAGGAGAGATATTCAGTTTGATATTGGGGATAAGGTATTTTTGAAGGTATCTCCTTGGAAGAAGATTTTGAGGTTCGGTCGGAAAGGGAAATTGAGTCCTCGTTTCATCGGACCGTATGAAGTTTTGGAAAGAGTTGGGCCAGTGGCGTATAGACTTGCTTTACCGCCTGAGTTGGATCGTATTCATAATGTGTTCCATGTATCTATGTTGAGGAGGTACAGGTCGGATCCATCTCATGTGTTGCCATTGGAATCTATTGAAGTGAGCCCAGACTTGACATTTGAAGAGGAACCAGTTGCTATCTTGGCACGGGAAGTGAAAGAATTGAGGAATAAGAGAGTACCATTGGTGAAGATTCTTTGGAAGAATCATGCAAAGGAAGAAGCAACTTGGGAAAGTGAGCAGACTATGCGTGAGCAATATCCTCAGTTGTTTCAGAGTTAATATCAGGTAATTTCGAGGACGAAATTTCTTTTTAGAGGGGGAGAATTGTAATATCCTCATATATGCCCTAAAAGTCTTGGTTATATTGTGGTTGTTGTTGTTGTCATTATAATTGGATTGAATGTGTGTGTTGTGATAAGAAAAAGAAATGAGAAAAGAAAAATATAAGTGTTTTGGGAAAGAATTTAGGGTTTAGAGACAAGTTTATATGTTGTGTATATGGTGATATATATAACATATACATTGGTCAAAAGAGTTGGTCAAGGCAAGAGGAGATATTTTTAGGGCATGTGAAATTACCAAAATGGGCAAGAGATAACAAAGAGAATTAAGATGTGTTTGAGGGTCTTTTGGTAATTTTCTTTTGGATGAGTATTTAATGAGTGTTGACTTTGTGATTTCATCATAATCTTCTCTTCTTCTTCAAGAGGTGGCCGGCTCTCCATTAACAAAAGGGAAAGAGAGGTGTTCTTGATGCTAGAAGCAAATTGAAGAAGGAATTGAGAGACTTGGGGAAAGAGTTGTGGAATTTCTTCATATAAGGTAAGAAATTTCTTGATTTCCTTGGTTAATTCTGAATTTATGATTAAGATGATTTGTGAATTGTTAAGTTGATGATTTGGTGTGTTGATATGTGTTTGCAAGTGTTAGATTTGATTTAACTTTTAAAAGATGGAATTGATGTTGGTTTGGTTGTGAATATGGTAAGATAGGTGGATTTTGATAGTGAAAGTTTAAGAGTAAAGTTGGTTTTAAGATTTGGAATTGGTGAATGATTTAATGTTTGGTTAATGTGAATATTGTGTTAAATGTGCAAAATAAGTGTAAATGATGTTGATTAGGTCCATTTGAATGAGGTTATGTTGTGTGTATTGTGTTTTAAGTTAACCAAAAGAAATTGGCTACATTTAGGGTTTCTGTATGAGAGAGACGTTGTGTGGGACGGTCGCTATTGTTCAGGAGCGGTCGTGATTATTGTGATGTGCGGTCGCGGCTTAGGTCGGGCTTCTGGCCGCGAAACCTACTGTGATAAAGTGTTATATTTTGATTGTGTAGGGCGGTCGCGACATGGCTTGGTGCGACCGTTAGAAATGTTCTGTTCATCTTATTGGAAGCAATCTAATCCTGCAATAAGATTTTCAAATACATGTTAAATAGATTATTTGTCTAACATCATGGTTGAGATTAAACAATATTATGTTATGCATTGTGAATGGTATGTGTTTTATGAAGGATGTTATGTTATATGTTTTTGTGAATTGTGTAAATGATAATGTGTTACATGGATAATGTACTTTGAAATACTATATCAATGATGCTATATGCATAAGATGAATTAAGATGAGAAATGTGATGCAAAGCCATTGTGATTGGCTATGATGATGCAATTGAAAGACATAAGGCATGTTTGCTTAATTGTTGATGAGAATTGAGAATGGAAATGATAATTGATATGTAAATGAATTGTGTGGCTAATGTGTTATTCCATTTTCAGAGTATGTTATTGGTGGCATGCCTAATGATAGTAACAATCTCTTGAAGTTAGGTTGGATTGAATCCTTGAAGCCTAATTGAGATGTTACAACCCTTGAAGCTAGGTTGGGTTAGTTCTTGAAGCCAAGTTGGGTAGAAGCTTAGCATGCTTTGCTCCCCTTGAAGCTTGGTTGAACTTAATCCTTGAAGCCTAGTTGGGTATATGATATTGATAAATGTGATGATAGAACCAAAACATTAACTCTGAAAATTGAATGGCATATTAGTGTGTCTTGGGCCCATGCTTGTCTATGGTAAATGTGAGTCATGAATGATGATTGTATTTGCTTTGTGTTGATGATTAAATGAATATTCATGAGGTATATGATAAGATATTGAGATGTGATATGTAATGTGGAAGTATATTGTTAGTTTTGCATATATGATGTTACATATATATATTGGATTAAGAAAGTACATTGCATTGCACTAAGTCATAGCATGATTTATCTTACTAAGCCGTTGGCTTAGCGCGATAGTGTTTAATCGCGCAGGTGATAGAACTGCTAGAGTTGATCCCGAGAGCTCTTCGAGACCGACTGAGAGTAGACAGTGAAGAGTTGATTTTGGAGTCTTAAAGATCAAAGAAAACTTGCCAATCATGTATAACTCTTTTATATTTTGTAAAGTATTGATTAAATGTACATATATGTATATTTGTAAATATGGAACTAAGTGTTTTTAAATATGTAAATATTTTATGACTTCCGCTGTGTAATAACTATAAGTAGGTATATATATATATATATCTAAGGTGTTTTAATTTAAGAGTAAATGATCTACTTTTCTATATTATATGATGATAATAGAATGGTAACTATTCAAATGTTTTGAATGTTGAAGAAAACCGTAACATCCCTATGTTTGGTGCACTTATGCTACATTATTGTGGTGGTAGTGTGTGTGCATTGGATGTGGGGGTGTTACATTTTCTAGCTTGTGTTCGCCATTTTCCTGAAAGAAAACTTCTTGAACAACACTATCAGTAAGATCAATGAAAGAGCAATCTTCATATAAAGCACTAGTGGGAATGGGAGAAGTGTTAAAAATTAAAAAAATTCTACAGTTTGTCCCAAAATGGTCATGGTTAATTTTCCATTTTTAACATCAATTAAAGTGTTAGTTTTGGCCATAAAAGGCCTCCCTAACAAAATTGCATGTTCAGCATCCCGTGAGATTTCTCCCCCCGTGTCTAAGACAATGAAATCGACGGGTACAATCAAACCTCCTACCTTCACTAGAACATCTTCTATGATTCCCTTAGGATATCTAAGAGTTCTATCTGCTAATTGTAAAACCATTTTGCTCTGTTTGAGTTCCCCTAGCTCTAGATTCAAATAAATTGAGTATGGCATCAAATTAATACTAGCTCTAAGATCACACATGCCAATGGTCTCTTTCCCATTCCCCATAGATATTTTAACTATAAAGCTCCCAGGATCTTTTAGTTTAGGAGGTAACTTATGTTGTAAAACAGCACTTGTTACTTCCGAAACTATCACCTTCTCATCCAACTCATACCTTATCTTTTTAGTGTTTAGCTCTTTTAAGAATTTGGCATAAGATGGCATATTCTTTATTACCTCTAGTAAGGGTAGGTTGATATTTACCTTCGAAAGCATGTTATAAATTTCAGAAAATTGCTTATCATGCTTTTCATTTTTTAACCTGCTGGGAAACGGAATTGGTGGTCTGTATGGATTTGGAGATTTGTGCAGTTTTGGTGCTACGGATGCCTCCTCTTTGTCCTCCTTAAGCTCATTTGGTTCAGCTTCTTCTTCTTATATTTCCTTGCCATTACCTTGCATTGTACCTGCATCAAAGGAATTATCAATGTTATTATCACCGATTTTATTATCAAGTACCTTACCACTACTCAAAATGGTGACTGCTTTGGCCTGCTCCGGTTGGCTTGGAAATTTCCCTTTTTGATTGGCTTGAAGCTGATTAGCCAATTGGCCCACTTGAGTTTCAACCTTCTTAAGCGATGCTTCTAAAGAGTCAAACCGCTTATTGTTCAATTCTTGATTTTGAGTGCTTACTTGAATGAAAGCATTCAAATTGTCTTCAAATGAAGGTTTCTTGACCTACTCTTGATTTGAGGTTTGCCCTTGAAATTGGGGACCTCTTTGATATGGTTGGAAAGGTTGTTGAAGTGGAACATGTTGTTGATTCTTCCACGAAAAATTGGGGTGATTCCTCCAACCGGGGTTATAAGAATTTGAATATGGATCATTCCTACCCCTTTGTTGGAACCCTTCAAAAGCAAAAGCTTGCTCTTGCTCCTCTTGGAATGTATCAAAATTTGAGGGGCACACATTTGCTTGATGGCGTACAAGACCGCATGATGTGCATGACTCTTGGCTTGGTCCCGTCAAGTTCCCCTTGGCATTCAACAATTTTACTTTTTTTGTCAGTTCTGCAATTTGCCTAGCCATTTCTGAGTTTGCACTTATCTCATGTGCTCCTCTTCTTCTTTCTCCAATGCTCTTTTGTTGGGAATTTTCCCCCAACATTTCGAATAATGCAACTGTTTCTACAGCTGTTTTTTCACCCATTGCACCCCTTGCTGCATTATCCACTGTATTTTGAGATTGTTGAGTTAGCCCATCATAGAAGAATTGATTGAGCAACTGTTGTGGATAGTAATGGTGAGGGCACTGAAATAATAATGATTTGAAGCGATCCCACGCCTCGTGAAACGGTTCTCCGTCAAATTGGGTGAAAGTTGCAATACTTCCCCTAAGCTCCTTGGTCTTTTGATGTGAATAGAACTTTCCCATAAATTTGTTGTAGACTTCAGTCCATGTGGTTAAAGAATTCTCCGGTAGGGTCATTAACCACTCTTTTGCTCTGTCCTTCAAACTGTATAGGAAACATCTCAGCTTGAGTTCATCTTCCATTAGCATTTGCGAAGGGAACGTATGCAATGTTGAATAAAAATCTCGAATAAAGTTGAGAGGATCTTCATTCGGCAGTCCGTGGAAGGATGGCAGCATACTATAGTGAGTATTTCTGAGTTCGTAGTTTCTCACTGCGTTGCTCAACCGGATACAAGACGTGGTCACTCCGATGATCGTTCGAGCAAACTCCTTCATGGGTGGCTCTTGTGCATCACCCATCTCTGTTTCTGTGTTCTCCTCAAATTGCTCGTTGGTATTTTCTCTTTCTTGCTCAAAAGGATTTGGTCTCTCGGATCTTGGAAGTCTATGGATGTTCTCTGTAAATGGAACAAGTTCGTTTCCTTGAGACCGTCGTCCGTGCATAAAGTACCTAAGCAATTCAAAAAGAACACTTTAAACAATTTAACAAATAAATTAAAACAATCAAACAATCACAAAAATTGCCTTCCCCGGCAGCGACGCCAAAAACTTATTGTGCTTAAATTAACACTATCACAAAGCGGCACTCGCAAGTATACGAGGCTATTGTAGTGACGGTGATCGCCCCAAGGTCGTTTCCCAAGGAAGGACTTGCATGTAATAGTTCGATTAACATGAAATGATAAACTCAATTGTGTGATTGGATTGGTGGATTATAATTAACCTTAGAAATGAAAATGAGTGATTTTATGCAAGAGAAATTCAATTATGGAATTGATGCCTAGGGTTGTAGGTCCATTTAATCAAATGTTCAATTATCCGATTATCCATTAATATAACCTTGAATCTTAATTTGTTTCTTAAGATTAATTAGCCAATTATCAATTCACTAGTTCTCACATTTATGAATTAACAACAACCAATTATTTAACATTAGCAAATTAATAAACCCTAGAACTTATATTTCTAATTCATTCTTAGGGTAGTCAATTGCATAGTTCCGATATTAAACTTCTCCTCTCGGTCTATCATTCAATATTGAGTAATCAATAGGTGGCCAATCTATCAATTTACCTTTAATTTCAATGCAATCAACATATAACAAGGTATATCAATGGAATCATCAAATCAAATCATTTAATCAAATATACTACAACCCCAAGCATGAGTAAATTAGCTCATCATATGTTTTAAACAAATTCTCATCTCAAAATAAACCAAATCAAAGTTATTCATTGCAGTATTGATGTTCTTGATACAACAACAACAAATAAGAAATGGATTAAAAGAAAGAGTTGGAAAAACCCCTTTTTGAAGATGCTAAAAATCGGACTCTCATCTCTTTCGTAGCTCCTTCTTGGTGTGTGATGATGAACTTCCAGCTCTATTGAACAAATGGTTCTCTTCTTGAAGGAGTGGATGATAGCTCTCTCAAATTCTCAACTCTCCAATCAAGCCTCTTAAAACCCTAATTCTCAAGAACTAATAACTCACTTCAAAACCAACAATTGTTTTTGCTCTTGCTGTGTGAAAAGAAATGGTGAATGAAGATGAGGGAATGTTGTCTTCCTTTCTCAAGCAAGAACAAAGGGAGAAGATGAAGAAGATGATGAAGTTGTGTAGAGAATGTCCACTAAAAATATATTCAATCCATTTTCTTTTTCCCTCCATTCTCTTCCACTTTTAATTTTTTAAGACACCCATGATTGTTTGCCTCCCACTTTCTAATTTCTTTGTATTTTTCTTCCATAAATTCCTCCCACTTTTCATCCTTTTTGTTCTTTTTGTCACCCACTAAACACAACAGCTCACAACTCGTGCAAGCCAGCTAAAGGATCCTGGGTGACACGGCCAAGCCATATGGAGCTTGGCTGTGTCTAGTGACTTTCTTTCTTAGGACACGGCCAAGCTTCTGGCCGTGTCCCATTCTGTGTGCTTTGTTTCTTGTGAGACATGGCCAAAGACACGGCTGTGTCATGTGACACAGCCAGTGTCTTGGCCGTGTCCCTTGATGGTGTCCGTTTCTACCTCTTTCTTTTCTTTCTTTGCTCTTTTGTTCCTTTGGTGAGACACGGCCAGTGACTTGGCCGTGTCTCATGACCGTGTTCGCTACTGGCTTAATTTCCTTGAGGGACTAGGCCAAGCCATGTTAATCCTGGCCGTGTCTCTTGCTTGTCCTGGTTCTTCTTCTTTTGATGAGGGACATGGCCAAGCCTTGACAAGCTTTGCCGTGTCACCTGATTTTCTTCACAAATTCCACCAATTTTGATCAAATGGCTCCATCGAATGGTCTTCAACCTAAATCAACAACTTCAAACAAACTTAAATACAAATTAGCATGAAAATTAACTTAAAATTAACAAAAACATTATAGAAAATATATACAAAATTGATCTAAACAAGTAGCTTCATCATTCAAATTGGATTAATTGTTTCATCAAACAATTTGATCAAAAACTTCAAAAACCCTAAATCACTTCTTCTGTTTCCAAAAAATTTAAATCTCCAAACCCTAATCTTCTTTATGTTTTCTAAAAATCATAATTATTTTATAAAGCTCTAAACTATTTTCTTAAATCCTAAAACCAAATATGTTTTCTAAAATATCAAAAAAAAACTCTAATTCTCTCAAAATTAATGCGGTAAACCCTAGTTTTCCTAAGCCCTAATCCTTAAAACCTTAAAACCTTATAAGCCTAAACATTCAAACTCAATACAGTAAATCCAAAACAACAATCCAGAAACCAAGATCTATAAAACTAATGTTTTAAGATTCTAAAACCCTAATTTCATAATGTTACCCCTAAACCCTAATTTGATTGATGAAGCCCTAATCCATTCCAATTTTCCAAAACCTTTACAGTAGGCTAAACAAATAACAATAATAATACTAAAATCTCAAAACCCTAAATGTTAATTAAAGAACTTTGAATAGAAATAGTAAATTCTAATTTGTATCTTTACTTGCATAATTTTTAGATTTGATTATGTAGTTCATTATATGCTTTGATGCTTGATTTATTTAATTTATCATGGATGAATGTTTATTATATATTTTGATTGATGTTTAATATCTTTGATGAATGATTTATTTATGATGAAAAGTTATTTACTTTATTGATTTATTTTGATTTCCAAATGTTGTAAGTGGTATGTTTCCACTTTGTTGGTACCTCATTAATTAAGTTCTATGTAATTTAAATTGCTTTCATATGTTGGACCAATGTAAAGGACATGTTTCAACCTTTTGGTGGGTGTCCTATTAGTTTAGACATGGATGATGTAAGGACATGTTTCCATCTTCGGATGGGTGTCCATTTAATTGCTTTGTTTGGACATTGCTTTGTTTTTAATATAATGATGCTTTATTTCAATTGTTGTGTGTAATATGGATCATATTGTTATATTTAAGAATTTTATAATATTAAGAGCTATAAAGGAGGCCGGTTCCAATGAACCGGGCTTTGTGGGGGTGCTGGGCCATTTCTCACCTTCCCACATGTACCCAACTTTCCGAACCCATTAGGGGGTTGAGGATTCCTTAGGAATTAAGTCATCCACCCCTTTCTTTTTCTCGGACTGTCCGGATGGCGACTCCATTTTCTCCGGACTTAGGTCCGTGTTCTCTATGGCCCCGACCCTAAACAGTGCCGAAGTCGCAAGAACCATTCCATCGGGATGGAGGCAAAAATATCCGCTCACAGTGGCGACTCCACTGGGGATAAGAGAAGTTGATTCCGTTGGTCTTTAAATTATTCTATTCTTTCTTATCATGATATTATCCATTGCATCATATTAGATTGCATCGTGTGTGTTAGTTAGGATGCCTGTGTTACCCATGTTATGTTATCTAAGGGATACCATACTTTCACTTAAGGTATGGAGATCGAGCATGGCATAACCACTCATAGCCTCATACCATTTGGTATATACTTGCTATGGGAACCTAAGCCTTTTATCCCAAAGACTAAAGCTCATGTAATTGGCCTAGTTACTTTCCTTAGGTTTTTACCCCAGATGCATGTTGTTTGACTATGGTTAATTTGTCTTGGCTTAAATCATGGCTTATTTGGTTTGTTCCTTTTCTAATATGACCTAAATACATTGTGAGCTCAAAATAAATTTTTCTTTAAAATCTAAAAGACCAAAACTATTTTCAAATCTTTTCAAGATGGTCTTTTCTAAAAACAAATAAAAAATTCTTTTGCTCATGACCCAAATACTAATCCCAAAATCTATTTTTTCTAAAATCATTTTACAATGGGCTTAGAAACAAAATTACTTTCATCCAACCTTTTCTTACAAAGAGCTTGCAAATTATTTAGGTCAATAAAGAAATACCAAAAATCAATTGTGAGCCTAGTTTATGCTAAGAATAATTAATCCTGGGCTTGTTTTTGACATGAATCATTAGTTACTTTTTCAAGTGAGAAATCTATTTATAATAAACCTCATAATTTAGTTTTAATCCAATATAGCATAAAAGCTACTATTAGTTGGTTGAATGGATTAAAACCTAATTAATGGGAATTATCATGGACTAATTTCCATTTTTGAAAATATAACTATTGGCTGAAACGTCCGAGGGAATTACTCAAAAAACAAGATACCCCAAGTTGGTATTTTGTTAACCATATTGCCTAGGAAAAGAGACTCGCTATTTGTGTGTGGATGTTATAAGGTTGAAAGAAACGTCCTATTTATCTTTCTTTGTTGATTGTTTGTACATACATGCATACATGCATACATTTGCATCTTATATCATTGATCCTTTCTTGCTCACAGCCCTAGATTACGATAGTTCAAAAGCATACGACAATCTGACCTACGCCGAAGATAAAGAATCTAGCAATGACTCAATCACTTGCTCACCAAAAGCAATGGAGCCCAAAAAAATTCAAAGAATGGTGGATGATGCCCTCAATGCCAAGATAGAAGAAATAAATGAGGCCATGGTTGAGACCATCAAGAACCAATTGTCTGCAATTTTAGAAAATCATGCCGAAGCATCTGCTAGCACCAAGAAAGACAATGGGAAGGCTAAAGTTGGTGAAGTGGCTTTTGATGATCATAAGGTGATCATTAATGATGATGATTGGGTTCAATACTTCCAATATCCTCAAGACAAAAGGACCTGAAGATTGTTGAGAAGGGAACTATTGAAAAGACCGAGATGTCTGATGTTGAGAAGATGATTGATGATTTAGAAAAGAAATTTGAAAAGAAACTAAAAACTGAAGAGATGTCCGAGATCAATAAACTATTTGAACAAGATGAGGAGGTCCCTTATAAGTTCAAGATGCCATCTTTTGAAAAGTTCAATGGTACTAGAAACCCCCATCTCCATGTGAAGCAGTACATCACTGCCATGCAGTTTGCCCGAGCTACTAAAGCTCAAACTCTAAGATATTTCATGCTCTCATTGGACCCTATTGTCCAAAATTGGTTCAAAACCTTAGAGGAAATTACTCAAAAAGATTGGGACATGTTGTACAAGGCTTTCATTCAGCAATATGTGTACAATGTCGAGCTGGAAGTTACCTTAATGGAAGTTGAGTCCATTAGACAAAGGCCAAATGAGAATTTTGTGGACTATGTGAAAAGATGGAGAAATAAGGCTGCTTTGCTCAAGAAGAGGCACAATGAATCCGATCAAATAAGGATGATTGTGAGAGAGGTGTTGCCTAGTCTTCGTGAAAGGATGTCTCATACACTCATCTGTGATTTCAAAGATCTTCTCTAAGCTGGTCTGCAAATTGAAGAATGGGAAAGGGAGTAGAATCGCTTTTCAATAAAAAGGAATGAGAAAGGGAACTACTAGTCGGGCAATCAAAGCATGCTAAAGGAAGCTGATGTTAACGTCACTAGTCAAGGAGGAATGAGGCAGTTTTCAAAATTAGGGAAGCCGCTATCATGGGTTCTCAATAAGCTACAAAAGAAGGGATTGTTACAACCCTTATCTCCTCATCCTTTACCTAATCCTCTTCCACCTAACTTTGATACTAATGTATTTTGCTAATTCCATCAAAGGCCTGGACATGAAACGGACAATTGTATGAAGTTGAGGCATGAGATCCAAAATTTAATCCACCGTGGTAAGCTACCCGAGCAAGACAAGCCCAATACCAAGAACAACCCTTTGCCTAAGTTTGGAAGAATACCTCTACTGGCAACCTTCATGGTAGGAAAAGGATTGGAAGAAGATTTTGTTTTATCATCATTTCAAGATAAATATATTGAAGATGTGAAAGGAAAAGAAGCTTAACTCAACAAACTTTCCTTAGCTTGAATGTTGCTTTTCAATTTTGCTTTCTTTAATATTTAATTAGAACAATTATGTTTTTTTAAATTTAAAAGTTGTCTGAATAAATTACTTTCATCAAAATTTTTGTTAGTCTTTGTCCATTTTGGTGCACAACCGATGAGGAATCTAGCTTGATGTTCATGAATTAATATATTTATGCATCATGACTTGAATAACTTTACTAGGTGAGGGAATTGCTCTATAACATTGAGTTGTGTATGCTTACTTAGAGAGGGCTCCTGCATAATTACCTTTGTCTAGGTCCTAGTCAGTCTTAGAACATGCTTTGACAAACGTTTGAGGCAAATTTGAACTCTTCTTATTTAAGGGAGAGATGATCTAGGCATTGTTTGGTTAGCCAATAACTAGTATCCACCCTATTAAATATCAATCCCTAGTTGTCCCTTTGAGCCTTCATAAAATTTTAGCTTTCTTTTTACTGGCATATAATCCTAACAATGTAACACCCCTATATCCCGTATACGTACATAGCATGCTATTACGATCGTAATATACGTATACTGAATATAGAAATATCACGGATTACTAAACAAATGACTCTCTTCTTTTATAATCATATGAGCAAATTTAAAACATTTAAAGAAATTTATAAAACACAATAAATAAAAAGTTTATTCAAAACACAGCGGAAAATATAACCAATATTTACAAATACATATACATCAAAACTCAAGTTTTACCAAAACATAAAATATATACATGTTTGGCAGTATGTCTTTGATCTTTAAGCTTCACTATCAACACCACCGGATCTAGACTCTACTCGGCCTAGAGGAACTCTCTGGTTCTTCCATATTACCTGCGCGATAAATCATAATCGCGCTAAGCCAACGGCTTAGTGGTACAAACTATAATAATATTATGTTTTGATGCAATGCCAATGTCACACTATCAATTCCATACACCATTCACAAGAAATGTTATACTTCAATATCTTACTTTGCTTAAGATCATATCAAACATTTATTCTCAACAAAGTATTGATGCAATATCAACAATCTCTATATTCATTAGTTTCACCATTCAAGAATCACATTGAAAACAAAGACAAGCATGGGCCCAAAAGACACTAATATGCCATTCAACTTTCAGAGTTAATGTTTTGGTTTAATTATCACATTTATCATTATCCCAACTAGGCTTCAAGGATTTAGGTTCAACCAAGCTTCAAGGGGAACAAAGCATGCTAAGTATCAACCCAACTTGGCTTCAAGAACCAAATCCAACCTAGTTTCAAGGGTTGTAACATCTCAATTAGGCTTCAAGGACTAGATCCAACCAAGCTTCAAGGGGAGTAAAACATGTTAAACTTTAACCCAACTTGGCTTCAAGGATCAAGCCCAACCTAACTTCAAGAGATTGTTACTAATAGGCATGCCACCAACAACAAAACTCTGAAAATGAATAACACATTAGACACACAATTGATTTATTATTTCATTATCAATTCCATTCTCAATTCTCATCATCATTTAGGCAAACATGCCCCACTTATTTCAATTAAATCATCATAGCCAATCACAATGGCTTCACATCTCATTTGAATCATCATAGCCAATCACAATGGCTTCACATCTCATCTTATCTCAATTCACATTATAATACTTCATCATTCAAGTATACATAATCAATTACATTGAACATATATCTTAAATTCATCATCATATAGGCAACATGCCCCATTCATTTCATTTACATCATTAGAACCAACACATTAATTAATTCATCATTTAGATATACATAATCAATGACATTAACACACATTTTAGATGCTCATCAATCATTCACATTATACCAAACATAACATTATTCATAAGTATCAACAATGCATTAGATTTCCTACCATATTTATAATCAAATGGATGTTAAGTCTCAACATCATATGAATATATGCAATCATGTAGTTTGTACTTACCGCAAGAACACTCACACAACTCTATACTCTTCTTCTTCCAAGAGTTCTTCACTTCTTAAATTAGGGCAAATCACTTTCTTCCAAAACCTAATCCAAAAATGATACAATACATTAATTCCAATACAATTTATCACTTATTAACCTCATCTTAGACCTTTAGATCACAAATTATAACTCAACACCACATATTAGAGCCCATGGCCGTGGCCACCCCAACCCCCACGGGCGTGGGGTAGAAAACAATTCTGCCCAATTTGTTAAACACCCCCACGGCCATGGCATCTAAGGGCCACGGGCGTGGCATCCAAGATGCTACTGCCTTCGACCAAAATCACATATTCTAGGCTTACAACTCCAACAAACACAAACAACATGAAGATCTATGAAAATAATTGATCAAACTCAAGTTAAACATCACTTACCACTTCAAAACCCTAAAGCCAACATCACTCTTACTCTTTCAATACCATCATCAATTTAACTTCTTATCTTAAAATCAATTTCAACACTTATATACACACCACAAACAACCATAATCATACCATCAACAACAATTCATCAACCTCAAACACAACTTCAAAAAGAACAAAGGAAGTTAAGAGAGAGAACTTACCAAAATTGATGGAACTTCACAAATATCCAACTTAATCACTTGAATCTTCCTTCAATTTGATCTTAGAACTCAAAACCTTCCTCTTGCTCCCTTGTCTTGATGATGTCCGGCCACCAAAGGAGAAGAAAAGAAAATGAAGAAACAAAGTCTAACTTTTCATCTCTTTAAACCTCCACCAAGCATTCCAAAATAAGAAATTACCTAAATACCCTCTTCTTATTTGTATTAACTTCCTTTCACTTACATGCCCTTTTTAGTAATTTCATAATTAACAAAATAAATATCTTCTTCCTTTGACCATTCATTTGACTTGTGTATATGTTATATATATTTCCATATATACAACATATACACTCACTTTTAAATTCTTTTCTCTTTCCAATTACACATATACATTTTAATTCAAATAAAACAACAATTATATCAAAACTCCTAGGGCACACTTTGGGATATTACAAACAACCTACCCTGAGTTGTTGTGATACTTTCGACAAGTCTTATGATCACTAAGATGAAGAGGTAAGAAGATCAAAGAAAGAAATGAATAGTGAAGACAATGAAGATAGTTGAAGTTCTCAAGACCATAAGGGTAGTTGAAGTTTTCCTAATATCTCCAATAGATTAAGACAACATCAGAGTAACAAATGATTTATCCCTGTTAAAGAAGATTTATGTCACTCCACTCATCCATTATTGGAAACCCAAGTTGGTACAAACAAGATAACTCTTTTAGAGCTGAACCAAAAAAGAGAAGAAAACAAAACAAAAAAAAAGACAAAAGAAAAGAAGAAGAAAACAAAAAAAAAAGAAAAAAGAAGACAAGACAAAAAAAAGAGGAGGAAAAAAAATAAAGGAAAAAAGAAAAAGGGTAAAACCTAAAAAGGCGGTTCAGAAAGCCAACTGAGTTCTCTTTTACCTAAAGCAGCAAAAGGCTTCCATTTGGTTTATAAGGATAGCTTGACTTGAATTGGTCCAACCCAACCATAGATTTGATCAAGATCAAAGAAAAAGGAGAAAGACCATCTAGTTCTTGAAAGTTTTATATTTGACAGTCCTATAAGGAAGGATGATAAAATCCTCAAAAGAAAGGGAGAGTAATAAAAATAAAAAGAAAGAAAAGGGAGAAGAAGAAAAGAAACGAATTTGGGTACCAAACTTTTTTGCAATAGCAAAGACTATCCCAATCAAGATCTAAATTAGTGCCAAAAAGATGGGAGAACTCTCAAAGCTCTATCTTTTTATGTTTCCAACTGTCTAAAGTTTTAACATGCAGTTTGTAGTGTGAAGGTTTGTCCATTGTGTCACATCACCTCCTATCTCAAAATGGCCTTCATTTAAACCCGTGTCCCTTTTAGACCCCATTTCAACCCTATCAAAGACCTATTGATCTCTCTTAGTAGGTAGAGTCTATTAGTGGAGATTGTTTGAATAAGCATGCATATGAGATAGACAATATTTAAACTCAAATGAGATCTTTGACCAAGTATTGTGTATGTGCCTATCTGAAGTGCAATAATTCTTGCTTAAATAGAAATGATTCTCGAGTTTAGTATGGTAACTAGTGTTGTCATGTTATAGATATGTTAATTTGGAAAAATCAAGTCCTGAGGTACATTGACATTGATTTGGCAAAGCCAACATTTGATTTCAAAATTAAAATTCAAAATTGAAAATTCAAAAAAAAAATTATTTTTTAGGAAAAAAAAATTACAAAGCCTTCAAGTTAAGGGAAATATGTCAAATCATTAAATTTCAAAGGATACATTAGGCAAAGGAAATGATTACTGGCAAGGTCATGAAGTAGCTACCAACTGACATGCTGAATCATAATTTAAAATGGACGTGTCTCTGCTGTTTGGGGCCTCCATTATTCATATTTTCAACATATTAAAGATAAAAGCCATAAATGTGGAGCATTGTGTCATTTCAATGCAAGACCTAAATGAGCATCTGAAAGGAACTAATGAGAACACTTTTGTTGATCACCTCGGTATGTGAGTCGATGGAACGACAGTAAGTATTACTCATGCATACATGAGCATATCACACAACATTTTTTTCTTGTATTATTTGTTCTTTGTCAAAGTGAACAGCAAACACCCTATGAAGTAAACAGTCAAAAGAAGATATCAAATCAGGGGGGGCATAGAAAGCCCATTGCTTGACAAAGTTCCAGTAATTTTGCAAAGAGAAGAAATGCGTGCTTTTGCAAAGAACTAGACAACAACAAAATCAATCAAAGCCGTATAGAAAAATCATGGGTTTGAGCCTACCCAGGGGGCAAAGTTTCTCCTTTTCAATTTTTGAGTTTATGCATGAACAAAACATTTTGAGACTCACTTCTAATATTTTACCACGCAGGGGGGCAAGGAGAGGATATGAAGGCTAGCTAAAAAGGGCTGAATTTTTTGCAAAAGTGTAAAGGAAGAACAAAAAAGAATGAAAAAAAGAAGATAATTAGAATTCTCAAAAGAATGAAGATGCAAAAGACAAAAGATCAGTTCAGCTAAAAGAGCTGAAGCCAGGGTAAAGACCCGACCTCCAATGGATAAAGATCTATGTGTTCAAGGGTAAAGAACCGGCCTCCAATGGATAATGATCCATGTTTTATGGGTAAAGATCCAAATTTCAATGGATAAAGATCCAATTTTCAATGGATAAAGATCCATGTTTCAAGCGTAAAGACCCGATTTCCAATGGATAAAGATCCATATTTCAAAGGGTGAAGAACCAAAGTCCAAAGGATGAAGATCTACTTTCAAGGGTGAAGACCCGATTTCCAAGGATGAAGATCCATTTTCAAAGGTGAAGACCTGATTCCAAGGATGAATATCCAATTTCAAAGGGTGAAGACCCAAAGTCCAATGGATGAAGATCCATTTTCAAGGGTGAAGACCCGATGCCAAGGATGAAGATCCATTTTAAAGGATGAAGATCCAATTTCAAGGGTAAAGACCCGACGTCCAAAGGATGAAGATCCATTTTCAAGGGTGAATACCCAATCTCAAAGGATGAAGATCCATTTTCAAGGGTGAAGACCCAATTTCCAAGGATGAAGATCCATTTTCAAAGGTGAAGACTTGATTCCAAGGATGAAGATCCAATTTCAAAGGGTGAAGACCCAAAGTCCAATGGATGAAGATCCATTTTCAAGGGTGAAGATCCATTTTAAAGGATGAAGATCCAATTTCAAGTTTAAAGACCCGACGTCCAAAGGATGAAGATTCATTTTCAAGGGTGAAGACCCGATCTCAAAGGATGAAGATCCATTTTCAAGGGTGAAGACATGATCTCCAAGGATGAAGATCCATTTTCAAGGGTAAAGACCCGATCTCAAAGGATAAAGATCCATTTTACAAGGGTGAAGACCCAATCTCCAAGGATGAAGATCCATTTATAAGGGTGAAGACCCGATCTCCAAGGATGAAGATCCATTTTACAAGGGTGAAGACCCGATCTCTGTTTTCAAAGGTGAAGATCCGATGCTAAGGATGAAGATCCAAGGTCCAACGATGAAGATCCATTTTGAGGGTGAAGAACCACAATGCATAGAACAGCCGAAATAGTCAGACTTCTCAACTAATAAAAGGTCAGTCAAACTCAGTCTCAGGTCCAAGCACCCAAATTCAATTCAATCTCAGGTCCAATTGCCCAAATCAAATCAATCTCGGGGCCAAGTACCCAATCTCAGGTCCAAGCACCCAAATTCAATTCAATGTCGGGTCCAAGTACCCAAACTCGAGTCCAAGTATGCAACCTTGGGTCCAAGCACCCAAATTCAATTCAGTCTTGGGTCCAAGTACCCAAACCTTGGGTCCAAGCACCCAATTCAATTCAGTCTTGGGTCCAAGTACCCAAATCAAATTCAGTCTTGGGTCCAAGTACCCAATCTCGGGTTCAAGTACCCAAATCAAATTTAATCTCGGGTCCAAGTACCCAATCTCGGGTCCAAGTACCCAAATCAAAATCAATCTCAGGTCCAAGTACCCAAAATCAAATCAATCTTGGGTCCAAGTACCCAACCTCAGGTCCAAGCACCCAAATTCAATTCAGTCTTGGGTCCAAGTACCCAAATCAAATCAATCTCAGGTCCAAGTGCCCAATCTCGTGTCCAAGTACCCAAATCAAATCAATCTCGGGTCTAAGTACCCAACCTCGGGTGCAAGCACCCAAATTCAATTTAGTCTTAGGTCCAAGTACCCAAATCAAATCAATCTCGGGTCCAAGTACCCAAATCAAATTTAGTCTCGGGTCTAAGTACCCAATCTTGAGTCCAAGTACCCAAATTAAATTCAATCTCGAGTCCAAATACCTAATCTCTGATCCAAGTACCCAAATTCAATCCAGTCCATGGTCCAAGTACCCAAATCAAGTTCAGCCTCGGGTCCAAGTACCCAAATCAAATTCAAGTAACCATCTCAGAAAAATTAAGTCTTATTGCTTTTCACTCTCTTTTGCTGAAGTCTAAGATCGTTCAAGCAAGGGGCAAACTGTAGACCCTTAATTTTTGACCCGGTCCAGTCCATTATTTTTTACATAGTCCAAAATAATTTTTGTGGAATTTTAATTAAATAATATTTATTTTAGTATTTAGTATTTATAATTTTTAATAAAAATAAAAATATTGAAGTTAATAAAAAATATATAAAAATAAAAATAAAAATCGGCGACAAAAAAATTTCATCGCCATTCGTCGCCGAAGGTCCAATTGGCTAAGGCCAATTTGCCGGTAGGAATTTCCTGCGGGCGAAATGGCCTTAGGCCATTTCACCATAGGAAATTCTTGCGGTGAAATGGCCTTGGCCAATTTCCTGCGGTGAAATTGGCTGGCTGCCCAGCCAGCGCCTCGCAATTTTTCGCCAGCTCTCGCAGTCCTCACCAAAGCTCGCAGTTTTTTCCAACGAAATTTTCCAACGCAATTTTTTCTGAAACCAAATTCTTTTTGGTTTCGATTTCTTTTCTTACTTAATTTTAGTTTCCTTAAACAATTAGAACTAGGTTTATAATTTTTCCTATAAATAAGACTTTAAAACTCAGAACTAAGGGGAGGGGAAAAAAATTAGTGTGATCAAAATTTTATCTTACAAGAGTTAAACTTGGGACTTCAGATTTGAGAGGAGCAAGAAGAAGCAATCAATCCATCAAAGGTAGCAACCTTGCCTTTGTTATTCTTCATCCAGAAATTAATTTTTGGTGAAACCAACGAACGGAGGTTTAAATCTTTATTTTCTTTATTTATTTCTTTACAGTAGCTTCATCATTCAATTTGGATTAATTGTTTCATCAAACAATTTGATCAAAAACTTCAAAAACCCTAAATCATTTCTTCTGTTTCCAAAAACTTTAAATCCATAAACCCTAATCTTCTTTACATTTTCTAAAAATCATAATTATTTTATAAAGCTCTAAACTGTTTTCTTAAATCCTAAAACCAAATATGTTTTCTAAAATATCAAAAAACCCTAATTCTCACAAAATTAATATGGTAAACCCTAGTTTTCCTAAACCCTAATCCTTAAAACCTTATAAACCTAAACATTCAAACGCAATACAATAAATCAAAAATAACAATCCAGTAACCAAGAGCTATAAACCTAATGTTTTAAGATTCTAAAACCCTAATTTCATAATGGTACCCCTAAACCCTAATTTGATTCATGAAACCCTAATCCATTCCAATTTTCCAAAACCTTTACAGTAGGCTAAACAAATAAAAATAATAATACTAAAATCCCAAAACCCTAAATGTTAATTAAAGAACTTTTAATAGAAACAATAAATCCTAATTTGTATCTTTACTTGCTTTATTTTTAGATTTGATCATGTAGTTCATTATATGGTTTGATTCTTGATTTATTTAATTTATTATGGATGAATGTTTACTATATATTTTGATTGATGTTTAATATCTTTGATGAATGATTTATTTATGATGAATGATTATTTACTTTTATCGACATATTTTTATTTCCAAATGTTGTAAGAGGTATGTTTCCACTTTGTGGGTACCTCATTAATTAAGTTCTATGTAATTTAAATTGCTATCATATTTTGGACCAATGTAAAGGACATGTTTCTACCTTTTGGTGGGTGTCCTATTAGTTTAGACATGGATGATATTTGCTTTGTTTGGACATTGTTTTGATTTTAATATAATGATGATTTTAATATAATGATTCTTTATTTCAATTGTTGTGTGTAATATGGATAGTATTGTTATATTTAAGAATTTTATAATATTAAGACCTGTAAAGGAGGTTGGTTCCAATGAACCGGGCATTGTGGGGGTGCTGGGCCATTTCTCACCTTCCCCACATGTACCCAACTTTCTGAACCCATTAGGGGGTTGGGGATTCCTTAGGAATCGAGTCATCCACCCCTTTCATTTTCCCGGCTCGTCCGAGTGTTGACTCCATTTTCTTTAGACTTAGGTCCTTATTCTCTAAGGCTCCGAGCCTAAACATTGCCGAAGTCACAAGACCCATTCCACCGGGAGTGGGGGAAAAAATCCCCGCTCACACAAAGGCTTCTCCAGATCTAAAAACTTCCTTTTATTTGCTTGACTAGTTGTATTAACATCAGCTTCCTTTTGTGTACTTTGATTGCTAGGCTGATAATTTTGTTTTGTAGAAAAATGACTCTTCTCCCTTTCCCACTCTTTAATTTGTAGACCAGCTAGGAGAAGATCTTTGAAATCTCAGATGAGTGTATGAGACATCCTTTCATGAAGACTAGGCAACACCCCTCTCACAATCATCCTTATTTGATCAGATTCATTTGGCCTCTTCTTGAGCAAAGCAACCTTATTCCTCCATCTTTTCACATAGTCCACAAAATTCTCATTTTGCCTTTGTTTAATGGACTCAACTTCCATTAAGGTAACTTCCAGCTCGACATTGTACCCATATTGCTGAATGAAAGCCTTGTACAACATGTCCCAATCTTTTTAAATACTTTCCTCTAAGGTGTTGAACCAATTTTGGACAATATGGTCCAATGAGAGCTTAAAATGCCTCAGAGTTTGAGCTTTAGTAGCTTAGGCAGATTGCATAGCAGTGATGTACTGCTTCACATGGAGATGAGGATTTCCAATACCATTGTACCTAGTGAAGGAAGGCATCTTAAACTCATAAGGCACCTCCTCATCTTGTTCAAATAGTTTGTCGATCTCAGACATCTCTTCGGTTTTTAGCTTCTTCTTAAATTTCTTTTCTAAATCCGTAATCATCTTTTCAACATCAGAAGTTTCAATTTTCTCAATAGCCGATCTTTCAATAATCTTCGGCTCTTTCTTCTTGTCTTGAGGATCTTGGAATTATTGAGCCCAATCATCATCATCATTAATGATCACATTATCATCATCAAAAGCCACTTCACCAACTTTAGCCTTCCCCTTGTCCTTTGGCTTCTTAGTGCTAGCAGATGCTTTGGCATTATTTCCTAAAATTGTAACCAATTAGTTCTTCATGGTCTAAGCCAGGGCCTCTTTTATTTCTTCCATCTTGGCATTTAGGGCGTCGTCCACCATTCTTTGAATTTATTCGGGCTCCATTGCTTTTGGTGAGCAATTAATTGAGTTGCTACTAGATTCTTCTTCTCCGGCGTAGGTCGAATTGTCGTAAGCTTTTGAACTATCATAATCCAGGGCTGTGAGCCAGAGAGGATCAATGATATGAGAAGCAAATGTATACATGTATGCATGTATGCACAAACAATCAACAAAGACAAGTAGAACATCCCTTAATTAAAGGTCCCCATATCAAATTGGAAGTCCAATTCGATATGGGAGGCTTCATATCGAATTAGATCCTTCCCGGTTCGATATGGACTTATCTTTTGACGAGTTTGCTTGGTTTGAGTCCGATATGGTCTCGGTGTACTCCGTGGTTTTAATTCGATATGGATCAGAGAGGATCCTTTTTAAAAATGAAAAATTCCTGACTTTTTAACCTAATGCATGCACGTTGTGATAAATACAAACTTTAAAATAGAGATAGGGCAGTAGCTATTAGGGACTTTTAACAGGAGCAACTATTAGGAACTTTCAAGAGAGAGCAACCTTCATGGACTTTTTAACTTGAATGAACTTTTGAACTCCAGCAACTCTAAGAAAGAGGAAGCAATTCAAGAGAGCATCGAAACTCAAATATCAAGTAGTGAGAACATATTAACAAGGCAGTAGCTTAGCTAATTGTCTTGTTCTCAATTCAACCAACAAATATAAGGCTAGTGCAAATGAAAGTTTGGATCAAAGTTTGATTATTGGTAGAATCAACAAACGACGATACGTTTCTAAAATTGAATCTATTTAAATATAGCAAATTAAATTTCCATATGATGTTGATTATCCTTCATGCAAATTGATCTTGGTAATCTTTTAATTCTAGTAACCTAAACATGTTTAAACTGATAATTTTTTAGTGCATGATTATTTATTTATAAATACTACAGTAGCTTGTTTCTTCAAATCTAAAAACCCTATTTTTTAAAATCTTAAACCCTGAAATCTTAAATTTCAACACCAAAACCTACAATCCTAAAAGCCAGTTTTCAAAATTTTGTGTATTATAAGTCTTTGTGTTTAACTTTCTTTATTTTAAATCCTAATTTAGTTATTAAAATTCTAAAATCCTTAATTTAAGATCTAAACCCTAAATTTATATTTTTATTGCTTTATTTAATTTTAGATTTAATTTTGTAGTTTATTATATGTTTTGATGATTAATTTATTTAATTTTGATGTTTGATTTATTTAATTTATCATGGATGAATATTTTTTCAATTATTATTTATTTATTAAAATTGTAAGAGGTATGTTTCCATGATTGGATACCTCATTAATTAATTTTCATGTAATTTAAATTGTTTTATATTTTGAGATTAATGTAAAGGACACGTTTCGACCTTTTAGTGGGTGTCCTATTTAGTTTTAGATATTGGACGATGTAAGGACACATTTCCATTCTCGGATGGGTGTCTATTTATGTAACATCCCTATACTCTATATAAGTTCTATACATATACCTTGTATACATACAATACATATACAAAGTATAAGGATGTCACTTTTCATTACAGTTTAAAACTTTTACCTTAGTTCCAAATAATAATACATTTGATTTAAAGGACATTTACAAAATCATTATACTTTTGATGATATTACATATATATATATATTACCTTGTCTTTTCCAAAAATTCATTTGTATATATATACATTTATATCAAAATACAAATAATCAAATTTTACATGCATGCACCACCTTCTAGTTGGTCTCGAAATACTCTTACCCTTCTCGTGGCATAAAGGTTTGACTCCCAGATCAACCATCTACTCACCTGCGCGATTTACACAACCGTGCTAAGCTTGAAAGCTTAGTAGTACAAATAGATATTTTAAATATACATTACAGAAAAATCATACTTCATATATTAACATCATGTATCATCATTTTCTTATCATGTTTTCCCCTTTTCAATGCACTCTTCATATATTTCCACTAATCTCATAATTTATATACACATACACATATATCATTTCAACAAACCACAATTCAATGACTTATCAAAACATTCATGAAATAATACTCACAATTTCCACATCCATATACATATTACACATCATATTGTATTTTCATAATCTCATCACTCAACATAGTTTCTCAAGCCACATTCATTTTTAGTAATTTACTTATGTATTGTATTCATCTCATTCCATAATTATCATCATATATCTCATAACATTAGATCTTATTCCATAATTCACATTAAAGCAAAGACAAGCATGGGCCCAAAAAGAAACTAATATGCCATTCAACTTTCAAAGTTAATGTTTTGGTTAATTATCACATTTATCATTATCCCAACTAGGCTTCAAGGATTAGGCTCAACCAAGCTTCAAGGGGAGCAAAGCATGCTAAGCATCAACCCAACTTGGCTTCAAGAACCAAACCCAACCTAGCTTTAAGGGTTGTAACATCTCAACTAGGCTTCAAGGACTAGACCCAACCAAGCTTCAAGGGGAGTTAAGCATGCTAAACTTCAACTCAACTTGGCTTCAAGGATCAAGCCCAACCCAACTTCAAGAGATTGTTACTATTAGTCATGCCACCAACAACAAAACTCTGAAAAGTGAATAACACATTAGACACACAATTCTTTCATTATTTCATTATCAATTCCATTCTCATTTCCTCATAATCAAACTAGGCAACCATGCCCAATTATTTCATTTGCATCATTATAGCCAACAATAATGGCTTCACATCTCATTCACATCTCATCATTAGGGTATACATAACCATTTGCATTGTACATACTTTTTGTATGCTTATTATATCTTTCATATTTCATATTTCACCTTTATATCCATTAACATTAGTTTCATATTTTATCATTGAGATATACATAACAAATTACATTATTCATATTTTTAGAATCTTCAACATACATTCCACATAGTACACATAATACTAATCATAGCACATTTCTCACACATGAACAATATAATAGATAACTTAACACATTTTCCAATCAAATGTGTTAAGTCCCATAGTCATGCAATTATATATATATATCATATAGGATTTGTACTTACCTCTAAGAGCAACTCACACCAATTCCAAATTCCTCTTCCATGAATCCTTCAACACTTGGATTAGGGCAACTCAAATCTTCAAAACCTAATCCAAAGGTGATTATACACACTCACTTAGTAATACACATAAGAAAATAAGAATAATAACTAACTAGGGCAACTCTACACATGACACGCTCACCAACACGGGCGTGTCCCTGATCGTGCCTTAAACCAACAATATAGAAACTTTGACACGCTCAGTAACACGGGCGTGTCCCTGGAGGTGTCACTCATTCTGCCTCACAGAAACATTGACACGCCCAAAAACAAGAGCGTGTTAATGGCCGTGTCAATTACTTTATCTCACAATAGCTATGACGCGCTCAGTAACATGGCGGTGTTAATGGTCATGTCACAAATGTCAAACTCAGTATTATTGACACACCCAACGACATGGCCGTGTCACTGGCCGTGTTAGGCAAGAATTATACATTCCGAACTCTCATCCATGAAAACACAATCACTCCAAAATCCATACTACAACACCCTTAATCAACATCTTGGTTTATATGCACATAAATCACCTATTAATTTAACACTTATATAACTTCAACATATCATAATAATAATCATTATATACATCATCCATATATCAATTATTCAATTCAACAACTCATTTATATTAAACCTTTGCTAAACAATTTCAACAATCCATCATCATCCTCACAAATAACCATATTATCATCATCTAAATACCAATTCAATATATATATATATACTTCAATCTTTCATTACCATCATCTTCAGACACTAACCATATCAAATATAAACTCAATCAATAGAAATCAACACTAAGAAATGAACACTTACTTGAATTCTTTGCCAAATCTTCAATATCCACCTTCAGTTCTCTTAAAGCCCTTAAAAATTTGATGTGTATGCCAACAAAATCACATCTCTCTCTCTCTCTCTCTCTCTCTCTCTCTCTCTCGTTCAAGAAGAAAAAGAAGAAGAAGAAAGAAAGAAAGATGTTTTCTTCCTTTTTCACTCTTATCTTATATATATATATAAATATAATTAAATCCCTTAAAAATTCTCCACCATACACTTGTCATTCCCTTTGACTTCCTTTTCTTCTTTTTCTCTTGTTGTTGTTATTATTATTATTATTATTATTATTATTATTATTATTATTATTATTATTATTATTATTATTACAACTTACTTTTCCTACACCAATATATACATCATGTATATGTGATGTATATGTTGCTATATGTATATCTCTTATATATTGTATTTATATTTCCCATATTTTTCAAATACCATATATATACATATCATCCTTCATATACATCTATCTCTTATAATATTTTCTTTATATATTTTACCAACATATCTTCTCACAACTACTATTCCAATGTACACCAAAATCGGGGTATTACAATTTATTTATTATGTTTGAACATTGCTTTGATTTTAATGTAATGATACTTTATTTTAATTATTGTATGTAGTATGGATAATATCATTATATTTAAGAATTTTATAATATTAAGACCTGAAAAGAAGGCCGGTTCTAATGAACCAGGTATTGTGGGGGTGTTGGGCCATTTCTCATCTTCCCTACACGTACCCAACTTTCCAAATCCATTAGGGGGTTGGGCATTCCTTAGGAATTGAGTCATCCACCCATTTCTTTTTCCCAGCCCGTCCGGGTGGCGACTCCATTTTCTCCGGGTTTAGGCTCATGTTCTCTAAGGCCCTGAGCCTAACAGTGCTAAAGTCACAAGAACCATTCCACAGGGAGTGGGGACGAAAATCCTCGCTCACAGTGGCAACTCCACTGGGGATAAGAGAAGTTGATTCTATTGGTCTTTATATTATTTTATTCTTTCTTATTATGATATTGTCCATTGTATCATTTAGATTGCATCGTGTGCATGAGCTAGGACACCCATGTTACTCATGTTGTGTTATGTAAGGGATACCATGCTTTCACTCAAGGTATGGAGATCGAGTAAGGCATAACCACTCATAGCCTTGTACGTTTTGGTATATACTTGCTATGGGAACCTAAGCCTTTTAACCCAAAGACTAAAGCTCATGTAATTGGCCTAGTTACTTTCCTTAGGTTTTACCCCAAATGCTTATTGTTTGACTATGATTGATATATCTTGGTTTGAACCATGGCTTATTTGGTTTGTTCTTTTTCTAATATGACCTAACTATATTGTAAGCACAAAAATAATTCTTTTCCTTTAAGATTTAAATGACCAAAGCTATTTTTAAAATTTTTAAGGTCTTTGGACATTAAAACCTTTTAAGATGGGTCAAAAATCATTTTCTACCTTATGGCCCAAGGATTCTTGAAACAAAATTATTTTTTATTAGAGATTACAAAGAGCTTACAAATATTTAGGTCAATTATGGAAATACCAAAAATCAATTGTGAGCCTAGCTTATGCCAAGAACTATTGATCATGGGCTTGTTTTCAGCATGAATCATTTGTTGCTTTTCTAAAATAAGAAATCTATTTATGATGAACCTCTTAATTTTATTTTAATCCAATATACCGTAAAAGCTATTTTAGTTGAAATTCAATGGATTAAAGCTTAATTAATGGGAATTATCATGGACTGACTTCTTTATTAGAAAAAGTAACTATTGATTAAACCGTTCGAGGGAACTTTTCGAAAACAAAATATCCCATGTTGGTATTTTGTTGACTATAAACCTAGGAAAAGAGACTCGCCATCTATGTGTGGAAGTTATAAGGTTGGAAGGGACATTCTACCTATCTCTGATTATTATTTGTGCATACATGCATACATGCATACATACATTTGCATCTCATATCATTGATCCTTTTTGGCTCACAAACCTAGAGTATGGCAATTCAAGAGCATACAATGATACCACCTACAACATTGATTTTGATTCAAGTGCTTCATTGGAAGGATGGGTGCAAACCAGCTAAGGGACATAGTCGATGAAGTTGTCAAAGCTAGAATGGCCAAGCTACGAGATTAATTGGTTGAAATTATGAAAACCTAGTTGATTGAAATTCTAGAGATCATCAACAATGCTAATGAGGTATCTCCCATTGACACAAGAAAGAAGGGAAAGGCAGCATCAATGGGGAACATGTTCACTAATAAAGATCGAATAAAAAATGAGAGATCAATTGTAGACCCTTAATTTTTGACCCAATCCGATCCAATATGCTTTATTTAGTCCAAAATGATTTTTTTAGTCCAAAATAATTTTAACTAAATAGTTTTTGCTTTATTATCTAATTTTTATTAATAAAAAATAAAAATAAACAAATAAAATCAAAAAATAAAAATAAAAATAAAAATAAAAATCGGAGTCGGAGTCGGAGTCGGAAAAAATCGGCAATAAAAAACAGTAGCACGGGCCCGAGGGAGTTTTGCCCCGCAGGAAAATCCTGCGGGCAAAACCTTTGCCCGCAGGAAATTCCTGCGGGCGAAATAACTTCCTGCGGGCAAAACCTTCGCCCGCAGAAAATTCCTGCTGGCATGCCCACTGCGGGCTGGCACACTTACTGGCTCCAGCCACGGGCCCGCTGCCACAGTTTTTGCCAACGCAAATTTTTTTGACCCAAATTTTTGAAACCTAATCCAATTAGATTTTAATATCTTTTTTTATTAATATTACTTACCTTAGTTAATTAGGAATAAACAACCTAAAAACCATTAGAAATAAGGACCAATAGAACCAAATTGAGTGAGGAAAAAATTTTCACAGTGAGCTTAGGATTGGAAACAAAATCAAGGAAGGAAAAACAATAATTCAATTCAACTGATTTTTAAGAGAATAGCAGCACGAATTAAAGGATTCAAAGGTAAAAAAGTCTTGTCTTTGGAGCTAGCTCATCCAAGAAGAATTGTTTTTGGAGGAATCAACAAAAGAATGTATGTTAAATTCTTTTTGATTTATGTTTACACAGTAGCTAAACTAGGGTTTGTTGTGTTTTTCAAAAGTTAAAATCTTTGAACTTTAATTTAGTTTTCCAAAGTTAAAATACTAAAAACGTGATTTTCTTTTCTAAAAAGATTTAAAATTAATATTTTTTCTTCTTAAAAACCTTAAAACTCTAATTGAACATATTTTTCAACAAAACCAAAATCAAAATCTGTTTCTTTTAAGATTTTAAAGTTGGTTCTATTTCATTCAAAAAACCTTGAAAAACATCTTTTCTACTTATAAAAACTTTAATTTATTTGTTTAAATTCATAAAACTTCATAAAATATCAAATTGATTTCTAAAAACCCTAAATATTCTTTTACCCGAGAACCCTAATTTTAAAGCCTAAAATTCAAAATTCAACTTTTAAACCTAAAGTAATGAACCCTAATCCTTTTAAAACCTTAAACCATAATTTTTATAAACCCTAATCCTTTTAAAATATTAAAAAAAATAAAAACATAAAAACTCAAAAATTACACAGTAGCTTAAAGTTCAATAAACCAAAAATCACAAATTAAAGTATTTTAAGGTATTTAAACCCTAGTTTCATTATTTCATCATTCAAACCTTAATTTGTTTAATCAAAGAGTCTTACCAACCTTTTAAAACATAAAACCCGAATATATTTTAATTCCATAAAAAGTCACAGTAGCTTAATTTTTGAAATTTCCAAAACATTAACACATGAGATAAAAAAAAAACCTAAATGGAAATAGTAGCTATACTTGAACTTTTATTTGCTTTATTCAATTCCATACTTGATTATGCTTTGATTTATTTCTTATGCTTTAATTTATTTAAATTCAATGCTTGATTTATTTAATTTATCATGGATGAATGTTTATTTTATATCTTAATTATTAGTGGGTACCTCATTATTTAAACATCATGTAATTTAATTTGCTTTTCTATTTTAGAACTTATGTAAAGGGCATGTTTCTACCTTTTGGTAGGTGTCCTATCTAGGCATGTGATGTAAGGACATGTTTCCATCCTTGGATGGGTGTCCATTTATTTATTTTGTTTTGTTTGGACATTGCTTTGATTTTAATACAATGATGCTTTCTTTTTATTGTGTGTAGTATGGATGATATTATTATATTTAAGAATTTTATAATATTAAGACCTGTAAAGGAGGCCGGTTCCAATGAACTGGGCATTGTGGGGGTGTTGGCCATTTCTCACCTTCCCCACACGTACCCAACTTTCCGAACCCATTAGGGGGTTGGGGATTCCATAGGAATCGAGTCATCCACCCCTTTCTTTTTTTCCCGGCCCGTCCAGGTGGCGACTCCATTTTCTCCGAACTTAGGTCCGTGTTCTCTAAGGCCCCGAGCCTAAACAGTGCCGAAGTCTCAAGAACCATTCCATCGGGAGTGGGGGCGAAAATCCCCACTCACAGTGGCGACTCCACTGGGGATAAGAGAAGTTGATTCCGTTGGTCTTTATATTATTCTATTCTTTCTTATAATGATTTTATCCATTGCATCATATTAGTTTGCATCGCTTGCGTGAGTTAGGACGCCCGTGTTACCTGTGTTGTGTTATGTAAGGGATACCATACTTTCACTCAAGGTATGGAGATCGAGCATGGGATAACCACTCATAGCCTCGTACCATTTGGTATATACTTGCTATGGGAACCTAAGCCTTTCTACCCAAAAAACTAAAGCTCATGTAATTGGCCTAGTTACTTTCCTTAGGTTTTACCCCAAATGCATGTTGTTTGACTATGGTTAGTTTATCATAGTCTAAATCTTGGCTTATTTGGTTTGTTCTTTTTTTAATATGACCTAAGTATATTGTAAGCTCAAAATAATTTTTTCTCTAAAATCCAAAAGACCAAAAATATTTTCAAAATTTTTTTTTCAAGATGGCCTTTGGACATAATACTTTTCTAAAAAATAAATAAATAAATTCTTTGGCCCATGGCCCAAATACTAAGCCCATAATCCATTTTTCTAAAATCTTTTACAATGGGCTTAGAAACAAAACTATTTTCACCCAACATTTTCTTACAAAGAGCTTGCAAAAATATTTAGGTCAATTATGAAATACCAAAAATCAATTGTGGGCCTAGTTTACACTAAGAATAAATTAACTATGGGCTTGTTTTTGGCATGAATCATTAGTTACCTTTTTTAAGTGAGAAATCTATCTATAATAAACCTCTTAATTTTTTTTTAATCCAAAATAGCATAAAAGCTACTTTGGTTGGTTGAATGGATTAAAACCTAATTAATGGGAATTATCATGGATTGATTTCCATTTTCAAAAATATAACTATTGGTTGAAACATCCGAGGGAATTATTCAAAAGCAAGGTACCCCATGTTGGTATTTTGTTAACCATATACCTAGGAAAAGAGACTCGCCACTCGTGTGTGGATGTTATAAGGTTGGAAGGAACGTCCTAATTATCCTTATTTGTTGTTTGTGCATACATGCATACATGCATACATTTGCATCTCATCTCATTGATCCTCTCTGGCTCACAGCCCTGGATTACGATAGTTCTAAAGCTTATAATAATCCGACCTATGCCGGAGACGAAGCATCTAGCAACGACTCAATCACTTGCTCACCAAAGACAATGGAGCCCGAACAAATTCAAAGGATGGTTGATGAGGCCCTCAATGCCAAGATGGAAGAAATCAAAGAGGCCCTAGCTGAGACCATGAAGAACCAATTGACTGCAATCTTAGAAAACCATGCCGAGGCATCTGCTAGCACTAAGAAACCAAAGGACAAAGGGAAGACTAAAATTAATGAAATAGCTTTTGATGATGGAAAGGTGGTCATTGATGATGATGATGATTGGGCTCAATACTACCAAGAGGTTCAAGAAAAGAAGAAAGAACCGAAGGCTGTCGAGAAGGCAACTATTGAAAAGACCGAGACATCTGATGTTGAAAAGATGATTGTTGATTTAGAAAAGAAATTTGAGAAGAAGCTGAAAACCGAAGAGATGTTCAAAGTTGACAAGTTATTTGAACAAGATGAAGAAATCCCTTATAAATTCAAGATGCCTTCCTTATCTAAGTACAATGGCACCGGAAATCCTCATCTCCACATGAAGCAATATATCACTGCCATGCAATCTGCCCGAGCTACTAAGGCTCAAACCCTAAGGTACTTTATGCTCTCATTGGACCCTGTTGTCCAAAATTGGTTCAATACCTTAGATGATGGAATACAAAAAGCTGGGATCTACTTTACAAAGCCTTTATCCAACAATATGGATATAATGTTGAATTGGAAGTTACCTTGATGGAAGTGGAATCCATTAGGCAAAGGCCGAGTGAGAATTTTGTAGACTATGTCAAGAGATGGAGAAACAAGGCTGCTTTACTCAAGAAGAGGCCCGATGAATCCAATCAAATAAGGATGATTGTGAGAGGGGTGTTGCCTAGTCTTCGTGAGAAGATGTCTCATACACTCGTCTGTGATTTCAAAGACCTTCTTCAAGCTGGTTTGCAAATTGAAGAATGGGACAGGGAGAAGAGCCGATTTGCAACAAAAAGGAACGAGAGAGGGAGCTATCAACCTGGTAGCCAAAGCATGCAAAAGGCCATCGGTGTTAATGCTACTAACCAAGGAACAAGGAGACAATTTTCGAAATTAGGAAAACCGATGTCCTAGGTTCTCAACAAGCTTCAAAGAAAGGGATTGCTACAACCCTTAAATCCTCATCCTTTGCCTAATCCTCTCCCGCCTAATTTTGACACTAAAGCATTTTTGTCAATTTCACCAAATGCAAGGACATGATACGGATAGATGTGTGAGATTGAAACATGAGATCCAAAACTTAATTTATAATGGGAAGCTACCCGAACCCAATAAGCCAAACACCAAAGACAACCCATTGCCAAAGTTCAATAGAGTACCACCACCAGCAACCTTCATGATAGGAGGAGGTTTGCATGAGGATTTTGTCATGTCTTCTTTTCAAGATGTGGGAGGAGAAGCAATCAAAGAAGAAGAGGAATTTAATGAAGTTAAACAAGCTATGATTGGTGGAGAAGTAACAAATTGTGTGGTCAACAGGTTTTGGGATTCAAGTGACAGTGATGATGATATTATACCCAAGAAGGAGGAGTGGACTTGGTCCGAGCCCGAAGAAGATGAGGTGATGAGTACTAGATCCAGTAAGCCTTATGCAAGGCCACCACCTAAGGAGGTAGAAACTAATAAGGGGAAAGAAGTTGAAGTGGAAGAAGATGATGCTGTACTCAAGCAATTAAAAAGAACCCAAGCAAGTGTTAGCATTTGGGACCTGTTAGCTACTTCTAAAAAGCACCGAGAGACTATGGCCAAAGCCTTGGCTAGCATGCCGATTTCTACCTCCACAACACCGGAGGAGTTGATCAACTTCATAAAAATTGGGGAAGTAATGAAATGTGAAAAGGTTCAAGAGAAGAGCGAAGTTAGTATGGGAGCAGTTTCTTTTTCTGATGTGGATTTACCAGAGGAAGGGAGAGACCACATCCGCCCTCTCTTTATCAAAATAGAAGTCAAGGGGAAGAGGACTCCTTGTGTAATGGTCGATGATGGGTCTGCCATAAATGTTTGTCCACTTAAGATACTACCAAAGCTAGCCATGTCAACAAGAGATTTAAACCCAACCGAGGTGACAATTCGTGCTTATGACAATACTAAGAGGCATGCAGAAGGGACTTTTAAAGCGGCCGACAAGGTTGGTCCAATTGAATCTATTGTGGAGTTTGTTATTTTAGACATACCAGTTACCTTTGCCTTACTCTTGGGACGGCCATGGTTTCACCCTCTTGGTGGAGTTCCTTCCACCCTTCATCAAAAGATCAAATTCCCCAATGGAGATGAGACAGTGGTCATTGAAGCTGAAGATAATGAGATTGTTAATGCTCTAATGGTCGAGAGGCCTCTCAATGGTTTTCAAGTGGTTGCAATTTCTGATGATGAAGTAGTGGACTCCAAAGTCTTGAATATGATGAAGAACATGAACTACCTTCCCGGAGCTAGTCTTGGAAAGGGTAAGGTCAGTTTGACAAAGTTGCCAGATTTTAGAACTCAAACATCCAAGAAGGGGTTAGGATATGATGAAGACGACAATGTTCAGCCAAAGAAGAGTGAGAAGATGAGCTTCCCACCACTTGAAGAGATCTTTGTCAAAGCCCCAGATATGGGACCACTCCAAGGAAAGCCTGAGCCAATCATGTTCATGGGTAAGTTAATCCCTGGTTTTGAAATTTTTTAGATGTTGTTGAGCTAGTAAAGAAAGTGAAGAAAGAGCTCACCCTGCCAGAAAATAAAGAATCCAATCCGGAAGAGAAGAATGAAGTTGTCCTAAAAGCCAAGAAGACTCCGGAGGAGATTGCTGCCTTGGTTGAAGAAAAGTTTGAAGACATTCTGCCTTATGATTTTGAGAACAATGACTTTGATTTTGATTTTAATTTGTCTGCTTTGTATAAGGATGATGATGTTTTCATTTCCAAAATGAATGCAATAAAGTCTGATTTTGCTTACTTGTGTGATGTTTCTCCTCATGGTTGCATACATTCAAATAGCAGTTACATGAGCATCTTTAATATTAATTCTGTTAACACACAACCATTAAATTTGGGAACAATTGAAAATCCTAAAAACATTAGCATAGCATCCGACCTTACTCCTAATGAGAGAGAGAGATTTGAAAAAATATTTAAAAAATATGAAGAAGTGTTTGCTTGGTCTTATGAGGATATGCCTGGAATAGATCGAGACATAGCCGAGCATCATATTCCTACTTACACTCACATTAAACCTGTCAAATAAAAGCTTAGGCGACTAAGACCTGAGTGGGCTGAATTGGATAAAGAAGAGGTCACCAAGCAAATACAAGTGAAGTTCCTTGAAGTGATAGAATACTCAGATTGGCTAGCCAATATAGTACCTGTGCTAAAGAAAGATGGGAGGATAAGGGTCTGTGTAGACTATAGAGATTTAAAAAAGGCTACCCCTAAGGATGATTTTCCTTTATCTCATATAGATGTACTCATTGATAGTGCAGCCTCTAGAGTGCTACATTCATTTGTGGATGGATTTTCCGGATACATTCAAGTGTTAATGGCCTAAGAGGATAAAGCCAAAATTGCCTTCACTACTACATGGGGTATATTTTGTTATAGGGTGATGCCTTTCGGCTTAAAGAATGCTGGAGCAACTTACCAAAGGATGGCCACCACATTATTTCATGACATGATGCACAAAGAAGTTGAATTATATGTTGATGATATGATGGTTAAGTCGGATACAAGGGACCAACACTTCCAGAATTTAGAATTATTCTTTGATAGAGCTTTCAAGTATAAACTAAGATTAAACCCGAAGAAGTGTGTATTCGGTGTTACCTTAGGTAAATTGTTGGGACATGTAATTGGCCCGAATGGCATCGAGATAGATCCTGAAAAAGTCAAAGCAATCAGGGATATGCCGGCCCCTATAACGGAGAGAGAAGTTCGGGGATTCATTGGTAAACTACAGTACATTAGTAGATTTATAGCAAAGCTCACAACAATCTGTGAGTCTATCTTCAAGTTGCTTAGGAAGAATCAGCCGGTCGTATGGAATGAAGAATGTCAAAAGGGCTTTGATCGAATAAAAGAGTATTTGTTGAATCCACCTGTTTTGAAACCACCTAAACCCGGCAAACCTCTATTACTATACTTAGCAGTAGAAGAAGAGTCGATAGGAGCCATGCTAGCCCAAGCAGATGAGTCGGGGATTGAGCATACCGTTTACTACTTAAGTAGAAAGCTCCTACCTTATGAAATTAAGTATAGTATTATTGAAAAAACATGTATAGCAGTGGTTTGGTCTTCTAAGAAGTTGCGGCATTACTTTCAATCATATAGTGTGCAAGCAATTTCTAGGTTGGATCCAATGAAATACTTAAGGGAGACACCCTCTTTAATTGGGAAATATGGTCGATGGTTGATAATATTAGAAGAATTTGAGATCGAGTATGTAACCAGAAAAACAATCAAAGGTAGAGCAGTGGCAGAATTTTTGGCTCAACAACCATTACCAGAAAGTGAAGAGGTAATCTTGGAATTTCCAGATGAACATTTAGAAGCAATTGAAGTACAAGGGTGGAAAATGTATTTTGATGGAGCAGCAAATAGGAAAGGAGCAGGTTTGGGAGTTATACTAGAATCGCCCGAAGGGGAACTCATCCCTTTGGCCAAAATGTTGAAATTTAGGGCGACCAATAATATGGTGGAGTACAAAGCTTGTATCTTCGATTTGGAAACCCTAATGATTATGAAGGCAGATAAGGTGGAATTTTATGGTGATTCGTTGTTAGTGGTATCCCAAGTAAATGGAGAGCAAGAGTTGAAAAAAGAAAAATTGAAACCATACCATCATTACCTGACCATGATAAAGAAGAATTTTAAGGAGTGTAGGTTTATACACTTGTCAAGAGAAGAAAATCAGACGGCTGATGCCCTAGCCATTTGGTTTCGGTATGGGAAAATCCTGTTAGCTTATTCCTTAAGCCTCTAGTCTTGACTAGTTCATCAACTCCTTGCTATGAATATGAAACAATCATGGAAATTGATACAGACCATGATGCATGGTATGATACCATAAGGAGATTTTTGGAGGAAAGAGAATACCCGCCGAGGGCAACAAAGAAAGAGAGAAGGGCCGTAAGGCGATGGTCATTGCAATACACCACATTCCATGGGGAGTTATATTGAAGATGGCCCGATGGGGTGCATTTGAGATGTTTAAGAAAGCTCGAAGTGGAGCGCATCATGTCAGAAATACACGCGGGAAGTTGCGGTCCGCACATGAGTGGTTTGGCCCTAGTTAAGAAGATTGTTCTACAAGGTTACTATTGGTTGACCATGGAGAGAGACTGTATTGAGTTTGTCAAGAAGTGACAACAATGTCAGATGTACGGTAACTTGAATCATATGCCTCCTGAAGAACTGCATTCAATGTCTTCACTCTGGCCCTTTGCCACCTGGGGCATCGGCATAATAGGAGAGATACATCCGACAGCTTCAAATGGACACCGTTTTATTGTGGTAGCAGTTGATTATTTTTCAAAATGGGTCGAAGCATTAACACCCCTGTACCCTGTATACGTACACAGCATGCTTATATGATCGTAATATACATATACTGAATATAGAAATGCCACGGTTTACAAAACACACAAACCATCCTTTTAAATAATAATAACAATTTTAAAACATTTAAAGAAATTTATAAAACACAATAGACCAAAATGTTTATACAAGACACAGCAGAAAATGTAACATATTTACAAATACATAAACATCAAAACTAAAGTTTTACAAAATAGAAAATATATATACATGTTTGGCAATATGTCTTTGATCTTTAAGCTCCACTATCAACACTTCAAGATCTAGACTTTACTCGGCCTAGAGGAACTCTCCGGTTCTTCTCTGTCACCTGCACGATAAACCATAATCGCGCTAAGCTAACGGCTTAGTGGTATAAACTACAATATTATTATGCTTCAATGCCATGCTAATATCATACAATTAAGTTTCAAGAACAATTCAAAAGAATATTATATTACAAACCTCACATTCATCAATAACATATCACAATATTCATTTGTTTCATCTTTCAAGAATCACAATTAAGTAAACACAAGCATGGGCCCAAAAAGAATCTAATATGTTATTCAAAGTTCAAAGTTACTGCTTTGGTCCATAATCATAATCATCAATACATTTATCCATGGATATCAACTAGATTTGAGCTTACGACCCAGTCATTTCACTCAATCTAGTTTCAATAATTTGTTTTTGAGGTTTACGACCCGGTCATTTCACCTCAAAAACATCACATTTCACATTTATCATTTCACATTTTTCAATTGGAATCAGCTTACGACCCGGTCATTTCACATATCCAGTGATTCATAGGCGTGCTGCCAAAAGCAGAACTCTGAAAATTGAATTGACATATTAGGCACACAATAATTTCATTTATCTCATTATCAATTTCTTTTCATTTCATTTCTCATTTCATATTCCACAATCAAATAGGCAAATATGCCTCAATTATATTTCATTTACATGATCATAACCAACAATCATGGCCTTATATCTCATATCATCTCAACTCACTTTAAAAAAAATCATCATATCATCATATTTTTCATATTTCATATTCCATGTTTCATTTCATCATCATCAGATAAGCAAATATGCTTCAACTATCTTATTACATCATTATAACCAACCACATTGATTTTATATCTCATTATATCTTACTTCATATTAAGTCAATTCATCATTTAGGTGTACATAGTCAATGACATTAACACACATGTTAGATGCTCATCAATCATTCACATCATACCAAACATAACATTATTCATAATCATCAACAATGCATTAAATTTCCTAACACATTTACCATCAAATGGATGTTAAGTCTCAACATCATATGAATGTATGCAATAATGTAGTTTATACTTACCTCAAGAACACTCACACAACTCTATACTCTTCTTTTTCCAAGAATTCTTCTCTTCTTAAATTAGGGCAAATCACCTTCTTCCAAAACCTAGTCCAAAAATGATACAATACATGAATTCCAATACAATTTATCACTTATTAACCTCATCCTAGACCTTTAGATCACAAATTACAACTCAACACCACTAACTAAGGCCCACGGCCGTGGCCACCCCAACCCCCATGGGCGTGGGTTAGAAAACAATTCTGCCCCAAATTGTTCAACACCCCACGGCCATGGCATCTAAGGGCCACGGGCGTGGCATCCAAGATGCTACTGCCTCCAACCAAAATCATGTGTTCTAAACTTCTAACTTCAAAAAACTCAAACAACTTAAAGATCAACAAAAATAATTAACCAAACTCAAAATCTACAACAATCACCAACTCAAAACCCTAATACAAACTCAACTCAAACACTTCCAATACCAACACCAACTTAACTTCTTATCTTAACTCAAAACCAACATCACAATCAATTAAGTCAAACACACACCAACTCACTACCATCAACATAACCCTTCTTTCAAATATCAATAATAAAACTCACACATAACTTTAAATAAAACAAGAGAAACCAAGAGAGAGAACTTACCAAAATAATGAGACTTCTTGTATTTCCACTTAATCACTTGAAAACTCCTTCAATTTTTGAGCTTTAAACACAAACTCACTCTTGCTCTCTCTTGCTTAGGATGGCCGGCCAACAAAGGAAAAGGAAAGAAGAAGAAATGAAGAAATGTCAAACTTCTCATCTCTTTAAACCTCCACCAAGCATTCTAAAAAGAAAATTACTTAATTACCCTTTTCCATTTGTTTTAACTTCCTTTCACTTACTTGCCCTTTTTAGTAATTTCATACATAACAAAATAAATATCTTCTTCCTTTGACCATCCATTTGACTTTTGTATATGTTATATATATTTCCATATATACAACATATACACTCTCTTTTAAATTCTTTTCTCTTTCCAATTATACATATACATTTTAATTCAAATAAAACAACAATTATATCAAAACTTCTAGGCCACATTTTGGGATATTATAATTCTCCCCCTCTAAAAAGAAATTTTGTCCTCGAAATTACCTGATATTATGTCTGAAACAGTTGAGGATACTGATCTTGCATTACTTGCTCGCTCTCCCAAGTTGCCTCTTCTCTCCCATAATTCTTCCAAAGAACCTTCACCAGTGGCACTTTCTTATTTCTCAACTCTTTCACTTCATGTGCCAAAATAGCAACTGGTTCTTCTTCAAATGTCAGATCCGAACTCACTTCAATGGATTCAACTGGCAAGATATGAGATGGATCCGATCTATACCTCCGCAACATAGAAACATGGAATACATTATGGATTCTATCTAACTCAGGCGGCAAAGCAAGACGATAAGCAACTGGCCCAACTCTTTCTAAAATTTCATATGGTCCAATGAAACGAGGACTCAGCTTCCCTCTTTGACCAAATCTCAATATCTTCTTCCAGGGAGATACTTTCAAAAACACTTTATCTCCAACATCAAATTCTATGTCTCTCCTCTTCAAATCTGAATAAGACTTCTGTCGATCTGAAGCCGCTTTTAACCGATCCCGAATTATCTTCACTTTCTCTTCAGTCTCTTTAACCAAATCGGGACCAATTAACTTGCCCTCTCCAAGTTCATTCCAACATAAAGGCATTCTACATCTTCTACCATACAATGCCTCAAATGGTGCCATACCAATACTAGATTGATGACTGTTGTTGTAAGCAAATTCCACAAGTGGCAAAAATCTATCCCAACTTCCAGAGAAATCAATGACACAGCTTCTCAACATATCCTCAATAATCTGTATTACTCTCTTCGACTGCCCATCTGTCTGCGGATGAAAAGCAGTGCTAAAGTGCAATCGAGAACCCAAAGCCCCATGTAAACTCTTCCAAAACCTCGAAGTAAACCTAGAATCTTGATCAGACACTAAGGAAGTAGGGACTCCATGCAACTTCACTATTTCACTGATATACAGCTCAGCCAATTTCTCAAGAGAATAATCCATTCTAACTGGAAGAAAGTGAGCTATTTTTGTCAACCGATCAACAATCACCCAAATAGCATCATGCTTCTTCTGAGTCAATGGCAACCCAGACATAAAATCCATTGTTTCTCTCTCCCATTTCCATTCAGGCACTGTTAAATGTTGAAGTAACCCTGTTGGAACTTGATGCTCAGCTTTGACCCTCTAACAAGTGAGACATTTGGACACAAATTCCGCTATGTCTCTCTTCATACCAGACCACCAGTAGTGCTGTTTCAAATCATGGTACATCTTTATACTACTCGGATGCATAGCAAAAACCGATTGGTGTGCTTCCTCTAAAATAATCTTTCTCAGAATGTCATCATCAGGAACACACAACCTATCCTTGAACCAAAGGCTACCATCACTTTTCATATAGAAATCTCTGCTCTCCCCATTATGACAATATGAAATAATCTTCTGAATTTTCTCATCTACCAATTGAGCCTCCTTAATCTGATCCAACAATACTGGTCTTAATTGCAACTGAGTCAACAATGCACCATCATCACATGATTCAAAACTAGCATGTAATGCTCTCAACTCAACAAGTAACGAGAGCGAATACACAGTCAAACCAGCCAAAGACTTCCGACTCAAGGCATCAGCAACAACATTTGCCTTACTAGGATGGTAATCAATCAAACAGTCGTAATCTTTAAACAGTTCTAACCATCACCTCTGCCGAAGATTTAGCTCCTTCTGAACACCCAAATATTTCAAACTTTTATGATCCGTATAGATAAAACATTTCTCCCCATATAAGTAGTGTCGCCAAATCTTCAAAGCAAACACTATAGCTGCCAACTCCAAATCATGAGTCGGATAATTGAGCTCATGCGGCTTCAGCTGCTGAGAAGCATAGGCTACCACTTTACCCTCTTGCATCAAAACACATCCTAAACCATTATGTGAAGCATTATTGTAAATCACATATGGTTTATCTTCCATGGGTAAAGCAAGAACAGGCGCTTGAGTCAACATCTCTTTCAACTGTTCAAAGCTAGCTTGACACTGGTCCGTCCACACAAATCTAACTCCCTTCCGAAGCAACCTGGTGAGTGGAGTAGCTATCAAAGAGAAACCTTTCACAAACCGTCGGTAATAGCTTGCCAAACCCAGAAAACTTCTAACTTCAGTTATAGACTTTGGTGGACTCCAATTCAAAATAGCTTCAACTTTACTTGGATCGACTCTTATACCTTCTGCTGAAACTATATGACCCAGAAAAGTAACTTGGTCAAGCCAAAACTCACACTTTGACAGCTTAGCATACAACTGCTTCTCTCTCAAGATCTGTAACACAATCCGCAGATGCTTGTCATGCTCCTCCTTATTACGTGAATACACCAAAATATCATCAATGAAAACCACCACAAACTGATCCAGATAGGGCCTAAACACCCTATTCATTAAATCCATGAAAGCTGCAGGTGCATTCGTTAACCCAAAAGGCATCACCAAGAACTCATAATGCCCATATCTTGTGCGAAAAACTATCTTAGGAACATGTTCAGCTCTAACCCTCAACTGATGGTACCCTGATCTCAGATCAATCTTGGAAAACACTGCTGCTCCCTTCAATTGATCAAAGAGATCATCAATCCTAGGCAAAGGATATTTATTCTTAATAGTCACTTTGTTCAATTGCCTATAATCAATGCATAACCTCAAAGTACCATCTTTCTTCTTCACAAACAACACAGGAGCTCCCCACGGTGAAACACTAGGGCGAATGAACCCTTTATCCAACAACTCCTACAACTGCACCTTCAACTCTCTCAATTCAGCTGGTGCCATTCGATAAGGAGTGATAGAGATGGGTGTGGTACCAGGCAACAAATCGATACCAAACTCAACCTCTCTCTCAGGGGGTAACCCTAGCAACTCCTCAGGAAACACATCCGGAAAATCTGCAACTGTGGTGATATTATCAAGTTGAGAACCCACTACCCTAGTATCCACAACATGAGCAAGATAAGCTTCACACCCTTTTCTAATCAACTTTCTAGCTATTACAGCTGATACAAATAAGGATGCAAGTTGTCTCTGCTCACTAGATACTATCACATCCCTACCATCACTGGTTCTCAAGGTGACACACTTCTTTTGACAATCTACCACAGCCCCATGCTTAGACAACCAATCCATGCCTAAGATCAAATCATATTCTTTAAAAGGCATTTCAATTAAATCACCAAGAAACTCCTCACCTTTCACCACAACAGCACTATCATGATGCACCTTACTTACCACAATACTGTGTCCTAAAGGATTGGTCACTAAGACATCAAATCCTAAGGACTCTGAATGCAATTCAGACACAGGCAAGATAGATGCACTTATGTATGAATGAGTAGATCCTGGATCAATTAAAGCAAGTACTAAAATGCCAAATAAAGAAAATGTACGCGCTATAATTGTTGAAGCATCTGGCTGCCTCTGCATCACATATACCCTCTGAGAAGATCCGGCCTCATCTGGCCTACTGCCTCTGGATGAAGATCCTTCTCTCTAACTAAACCCGAGTCTACCACCTCTACTGAAACCTCTGCTACCTCAACCACCTCTGCTAACACTAGGTCGGGAAGCTGCAGTATCAGCCTGCCCATACTCCTGCATTTCAGGACAATCTCTAACAAAATGAGCTGGTGACCCACATCTAAAACACCCAGCTGATCCACCAATCCTCCAACACACACCCCCATGGGTCTTACCACAATGCTCACATACAGGTGGAGTAGACCTCTGAACCAAAGGGGTCATAGCACTAGCTACAGAAGCTGTCGATTTTGGCCTCTGCCTCTGATACTGCACTGATCTGCCTGACTGCCTCTGACTCCTACTAATCCTTGGAACAAAAATTCCTCTACCCCTCTTCATAGATGAAGACCCTGCCTCAAACTGGGGTCTCCTTACTCTAGTTTCCTCCTCAGTAGCAGCTGCTGTAATGCTCTGCGCTCTCTCCACACTTCTAGTTGCTGCAAATAGCTGAGAGAAATCCTGATACCGAGAACCAGCCACAATGCACATAATAGAGGGCCTCAATCCCTCCTCAAATCTTCGACACCGATCTATTTCATCAGAGATAATTCCCCCGGCATATCGACTCAACCGGATGTACTCAATCTCATACTCTGTTACCGTCCGGTTGTCTTGCCTCAAATTCAGGAATTCCATCTTCTTAATATCTTTATACTCCCTCGGAGTATATTTCTGCTCGAACTCCCTCAGAAAATCACTATAAGATAGTGTAGGTGGATCATCCATGGCATGAGGAACCGTCTTCCACCAGTCATAGGCATCTTTCTGTAGGAGGGATCTGGCATAGTCAAATTTCTCATCCGAAGTGGCTTGCAACTGAATGAATATCCTCTGCACCTTATCCAACCACTGCTCAGCCACTGCAGGATCAGTAGTGCCCAAGAAATCTTCAGCCCCATATTTTCTCAACTTGTCATAATGTCTTACCGGCACCTGAGGCTGTAGTGGTGGGGGCTGCACTGGAGTTGGCCTCAATAGTTCTATCACATGTCTATCAACTCTAGCTCCATCTCTACTCTCTCCTAAAGCTACACTCTCAGCACTTCCTTCTACAGTCTGACGTGAATGGGACTCCATTACTACCTATATCTGCAAACACATCAGAATATTCCTCATTAAAGATCAAAGACTGCCATACCAAAACATGTATTTGACTCAAAAACCAACTTTTAAAATCAAAATATTCTTTTTCTTACAATTCACCTAGGTTGAGAATCTCAGACCTAGGCTCTGATACCAAAACAATTGTAACACCCCTATACCCTGTATACGTACACAGCATGCTTATACGATTGAAATATACGTATACTGAATATAGAAATGCCACGGTTTACAAAACACACAAACCATCCTTTTAAATAATAATAACAATTTTAAAACATTTAAAGAAATTTATAAAACACAATAGACCAAAATGTTTATACAAGACGCAGCAGAAAATGTAACATATTTACAAATACATATACATCAAAACTCAAGTTTTACAAAATAGAAAATATATATACATGTTTGGCAATATGTCTTTGATCTTTAAGCTCCACTATCAACACTTCAAGATCTAGACTTTACTCGGCCTAGAGGAACTCTCCGGTTCTTCTCTGTCACCTGTGCGATAAACCATAATCGCGCTAAGCTAACGGCTTAGTGGTATAAACTACAATATTATTATGCTTCAATGCCATGCTAATGTCATACAATTAAGTTTCAAGAACAATTCAAAAGAATATTATATTACAAACCTCACATTCGTCAATAACTTATCACAATATTCAGTTTTTCATCTTTCAAGAATCACAATTAAGCAAACACAGGCATGGGCCAAAAAGAATCTAATATGTTTTTCAAAGTTCAGAGTTACTGCTTTGGTCCATAATCATAATCATCAATACATTTATCCATGGATATCAACTAGATTTGAGCTTACGACCCAGTCATTTCACTCAATCTAGTTTCAATAATTTGTTTTTGAGGTTTACGACCCGGTCATTTCACCCAAAAAACATCACATTTCACATTTATCATTTCAAATTTTTCAACTGGAATCGGCTTACGACCCGGTCATTTCACCTATCCAGTGATTCATAGGCATGCCGCCAAAAGCAGAACTCTGAAAATTGAATTGACATATTAGGCACACAATAATTTCATTTATCTCATTATCAATTTCTTTTCATTTCATTTCTCATTTCATATTCCACAATCAAATAGGCAAATATGCCTCAATTATATTTCATTTACATGATCATAGCCAGCAATCATGGCCTCATATCTCATATTATCTCAACTCACTTTAAAACAATTCATCATATCATCATATCTTTCATATTTCATATTCCATGTTTCATTTCATCATCATCATATAAGCAAATATGCTTCAACTATCTTATTACATCATTATAACCAACCACATTGATTTTATATCTCATTATATCTTACTTCATATTAAGTCAATTCATCATTTAGGTGTACATAGTCAATGACATTAACACACATGTTAGATGCTCATCAATCATTCACATCATACCAAACATAACATTATTCATAATCTTCAACAATGCATTAAATTTCCTAACACATTTACCATCAAATGGATGTTAAGTCTCAACATCATATGAATGTATACAATAATGTAGTTTATACTTACCTCAAGAACACTCACACAACTCTATACTCTTCTTTTTCCAAGAATTCTTCTGTTCTTAAATTAGGGCAAATCACCTTCTTCCAAAACCTAGTGCAAAAATGATACAATACATGAATTCTAATACAATTTATCACTTATTAACCTCATCTTAGACCTTTAGATCACAAATTACAACTCAACACCACTAACTAAAGCCCACGGCCATGGCCACCCCAACCCCCACAGGCATGGGTTAGAAAACAATTCTGCCCCAAATTGTTCAACACCCCACGGCCATGGCATCTAAGGGCCACGGGCGTGGAATCCAAGATGCTACTGCCTCTAACCAAAATCATGTGTTCTAAACTTCTAACTTCATAAAACACAAACAACTTAAAGATCAACAAAAATAATTAACCAAACTCAACATCTACAACAATCACCAACTCAAAACCCTAATACAAACTCAACTCAAACACTTCCAATACCAACACCAACATAACTTCTTATCTTAACTCAAAACCAACATCACAATCAATTAAGTCAAACACACACCAACACACTACCATCAACATAACCCTACTTTCAAATATCAATAATAAAACTCACACACAACTTTAAATAAAACAAGAGAAACCAAGAGAGAGAACTTACCAAAATAATGAGACTTCTTGGATTTCCACTTAATCACTTGAAAACTCCTTCAATTTTTGAGCTTTAAACACAAACTCACTCTTTCTCTCTCTTGCTTAGGATGGCCAGCCAACAAAGGAAAAGGAAAGAAGAAGAAATGAAGCAAAGACAAACTTCTCATCTCTTTAAACCTCCACCAAGCATTCTAAAAAGAAAATTACTTAAATACCCTCTTCCATTTGTTTTAACTTCCTTTCACTTACTTGCCCTTTTTAGTAATTTCATACATAACAAAATAAATATCTTCTTCCTTTGACCATCCATTTGACTTGTGTATATGTTATATATATTTCCATATATACAACATATACACTCTCTTTTAAATTCTTTTCTCTTTCCAATTATACATATACATTTTAATTCAAATAAAACAACAATTATATCAAAAATTCTAGGGCACATTTTGGGATATTACAGAAGTCGAATCCTTCAACAAGCTGGGTGCAAGTCAAATGGCTAGGTTTATCGAAAAGAATCTCATCTACAGATATGGGGTTCCGCACAGTGAGATATTAGACAATGGGGTATAGTTTCAAGGAGCAGTTAAGGATTTATTCTCCAAGTACCAAATCCATCATCACCGATCCTCTCCTTATAGACCAAAGGCTAATGGTGCAGTGGAAGCAACAAACAAGACAATTAAGCAAATTTTTTCCAAGATGACCAAGACTTACAGGGACTGGTCAGAAATGCTTCCCTTTGCTTTATAGGGATATAGGACGAGTGTGCAAACACCTACTGGAATGACACCGTTCTCTTTGGTTTATGGGATGGAAGCAATATTGCCAATTGAGATTGAGATCAAGTCATTGAGAGTAGTTTTGGAAGCAGTGCTGCCTGAAATAGAATGGGTAGCAAGCAGATACACTTAGTTAGCTTTATTAGAAGAGAGAAGGCTAAAAGCACTGTATCATCACCAACTGTATCAAAAGAAGATAGCTCGAGCCTACAATAGAAGGGTCAAAATTCGAAGATTCAGGGTTGGGGATTTGGTATTGAAGCAATGTAAGCCTAATGTATCTGATCCAAGAGGGAAGTTCAGACCTAGCTAGGAAGGACCATATGTCATGAAACAAGTCATGAGGAAAGGTGCAGTGAAGTTATTAGACATGGATGGAAATGAATTTAATGAACCAGTAAACATTGACAGGTTGAAGAGGTTTTATGTATGAAAAATGAAAAAGAAAAAGCTCGCTAGGTTGAAAACCCAAAAAGGGCGGCCTAGGCAAAAGTTAGAGCAGTCCGCTAGTTCCGAAAACCCGAAAGAGCGGGCTAGGCAACAATTAGGGCTAATGAGAGAAAATCGTCAATTAGAAAACCCGAAAGGGCTAATTGGCAATAGGAGTAATCTTGTGCATGCAGGCTTTATGTTTGGTTGTTCCCTAATTTAATAAAACAGAATTAATGATTAAATTGCTCTTTGTGCACTGTTATGAGTATATGACCAGACATGGATGAAATAAGTAATCATAATTGCAAAAGGAGATGATAAATTATAAATGGAAAAGAAGCATCTTTTATTACTTTAGTTATTTTTTCATCTTAACAAAACACTTTCGAAATTGACAAGTGTAAAATCTATGGCAGTCGATAAGTGTAACGTGCAAGCCAGTTTTGCCTCAGCGTGTCCAAGCAGGCTTCAGTCAAGCAAGGCATGTCTAGGTCAAGAACAAAGTCAGAATCATGAGGCTCAGCTCCATACTGACGCCCAAGTTGGTGAGGATCATAGCATGTACCTTGACGAAGTGCAGCAAGTGGAACGTACATCAAGTATGTCCACATGGTAATATGAGAAATCTTCCACCAAGGTACCAACCAACAGATATTGACTTCGGAGCGTGATTGGATCCAGTCAACCCAGTCAGCATATGAAGAAGCAGGATGGAGCAGCTTCCTAGCAGAATGATGACGTGGCAGGTATCTGGAAAAATCCATGGAGAGAGTATTAAGAAAACAAAGACGCTCCTGAAGCCAAATCAATGAAGAAAGAATTAAAAAAAAAAGATCCGTTAAGTTGAAAATTCGCAAGGTCGGCTTAGGCAAAAATTAGGACAGCTCGCTAGTTCCGAAAACCCACATGGGCGGACTAGGCAAAAGTTAGAACGATAAAAAAAAACCTAAATTGAAAACCCTGAAGGGCAGTTTAGGTAATTACTTGAAGCAGCAACGGGCTCCCAGTCAGTCTCTTTGACAATCCTGATTTAAATCGGTCTAATCCAAGTAAGGTCTCGGCTAAGATCACAGGTATCGGCGACAAGTCTCCTTCCATTTGATCCATGATATCCAATACTCGTGGGTCAATATCGCAGTCAGAAGAAACAAGTAAGAATTGGCCGAGTAGGCAAAGACAAAGCATGTGTCCCGAGGCCTTAGTAGGAGCCAAATGAGTAAGACAAAAGTCAATCAAAGGAGCAAGTAGAATTTTTTCACCTCTCATCAACCGAAGAATCTCGGGTTTCAAAATTTGAAATAACATCTGCATCTTCTGTTGAGTTTTGGAAGTCAATGTGGGTAACGCCATTCATTGATTATTGGGATGTCCAAGGATGGCCTCAAATTCTTCAATCAAGGGACACATTTCAAAGCCATTAATTCTAAATACCCTAGAATCCGTATCCCACAGGGAAGCCACGGCATGTAAGAAAGAGTGGTCCAATTTGACATTTTGGAAGCATTTTAAAACATCAAGCTTGGACCATGAAATTTGCTTCCAATGGTTGGAATCCATATTCTTAAATAGAATTTTTATTTTCTTTAAATGGTGCTCGGTCATGGTTGATGAATAAAGGGGAACAAAAATTGCTAAAGGAAGTCTTCACGTTGAAGGAGAGAGATTTTTGGTTTATTAATTTGAAATATGGCATGCAAGGTGATTTATATAGAAGAAGATAAACCTTTTCCAAAAGTGAAATGGAAAAGATGATGGGAAAGGATAAGACCATATGGCATAAGGAAAGGAAGTGGTAATGAATTTCCTTTACCATATTAAATTTGGTTTAAAAAAAGAAGTGGATATTAATTATGATGTATTATATATATATATAAAAGAAAAAAAAATGGCAGTGAGAAAAAAAAGGATTATAGTAAAGAGGAAAATTGTATATTTTTCATAATTATACAATGTTTTACAATTGTTTTAATGTTTACATGTCACTAAGAGGGTGGTGGTAGGTCACCAATAAAGACTTGAAAAAGTCATCGCCTGTTGGAGGAGGGGGCAAATTACTCATCTCGGGATCATCCGAAGCAAAAGCACTAAAATCCCTATTGCCTTGGAGTTCTGATTTGTCATGGTCCTCATCAGAAGCAGACGAAAGGATCTCATGGTCATCAGTCTGGGGGCCTCTCGATGAAGAAGCACCGGGATCCCTCATTCCTTGAAATCGGAAGTCACGAAAATTTTGTTCGGATTGATGATATAAATTTTCAAAATGAGAAGCCTGCTGACGACATGCAGCTAACTCTTCTTAAAGCTTCTTGTTTTGTTCTTCGAGCATCCACTGTGAGCCAAGAAGGAAAAGGTAAGAGCATACATAATCATGCATACATATAGCATAAACTATTATGAAATAAGGAACTTACTAGGTAATTCATATCAATACCCTGCGGGTGAGATGGCATATCCGGCAGGCTAGAATGAGTAAACGAAGGGAGAGTAAAAGAAGGTCCAGCCTCATGATCAAACGAGCCAATAAACTACAACAATCATTAAAGAATCAAAGAAAGAAAAGCAGTTGCAATAGAAAAGTGGTAAAAGTTTTACCTGAGAAGTATTGGTCCCGAGAAGAGGAACAGACTCTCCTGCATCTTCATGATGTTCCTCCTCATCTCTACCCTCATTTCCATTAGAAATCTCATGCACACCGACAGGAGATACATCAAAGTGCAAGAGTCTCATTTGAATAAAATGAGCATAAAATGGACCCGGTAAATCGAGAAATAACTCAGCATTAAAACCATATCAAGCCGACAACCAAGCATCCTCCGGCATCGACATAATATTTAAAGTGTATTCTGGGATTTGCATTGGGAATCTCTGCTGCTCTGGGTAGAGAAACCATCCATAAACTCTCTCCTCAAGAAACCAGCCTCTAGACACTGGGCCAGCAATAATTCGCCGAGAATGTTGAAAAGACAGTGCAGCCCTCATCAAAGGAGACCAGTTTGCTCGCTCTTCTAGATTCCACAAGGCCAAATTCACCTGCAGGATAACATAAGGTAAGTATAACTTTCGCAAAACATTTAAAGCATACTAATGTTATTTTACCTGATCCCAGGTTAAGCGGCTCAACACAAAGCGATGAGTATGCACATGATAAGAGCCGGGAACGTTCACGCAATCGGACAACCAGAAATTTAATCTCGGATACCCGATTCTCTCTCGAGAAATGTCGGGTACTCTCATGAGGTTGTGTTCATATGCCCATATCTACAATAACAACAAAGATCACAAGAGAAAAAAGAAGAAAAGACATTGGTGGAAGAAAGAATACCTCGACAACCGCCATCAAGCCAACAAAAGAATTCTTGTTTCGACAAAGCTTATCAAGGCCATGATAAAGACATGCGAGACCAGCTTCACCCCAATCAGAAGATGGTACCATTCTGAGATAAGAAAGGGCACTCAACACTGATAAGTGAATGGATGATTCAGTGCTGCCAAAGATGGTCGAATCGAGCAGATATAACAAAAATCCTCAGGCATACTGTTCGGCCCTGTTTCTGCCAATCCGACCTTCATAGTTCATCCAATAACTATGAATCGGCTCGATTTTTATCTTATGAGGTCCTTTATATGATGGTTCCATACCAATTAATTCCTGAATTTCTTCAAATATTAAAATTTCATTGGTTAGAGGAACCGGAGCACCATCATATCGAAGGCCGGTTATGGCAGTAAAATCAACCGGACCAATATGTCATCTCCCCAATGGGCAAGTGAAAAGTATGAGTTGTATCCAGCCATCGCTCTGCCAACGCCTGGACCATACTTTAGTCTATTTGATATTCTTCGGATGGCAATTGTAAGACAAACTGCTCAAAGCCGCAATCTCAGATAATCCGCCTTACCCGAGAAGGCACTATATCATACCATTGTCGAGCTTTGTAAATACACCCTTCGCCCCGAACGACAGAACAATCATGCTAACACAGACCCAGGTAAGTTAATACCAGGTAAGTACGCGTTATTCAATCTATTTAAAATAATTTATTTTTCATAATAATAATAATAATAAGTAATAATAATAAATAATAATAAATAATAAATAATAAATAATAAAATAAAAAAAATCATTACATCGCTCTTTTGATTGGAACTACGATGAAGCGGCATCTCGGCCAGTATATCTAGATTTCTGTCTTCATGATGCCGAATAAACTCCAATAATTCGGCATTAAATGAGTCCGCGACCTCAAAGCATGCATTGTTTTTGAAAAATATGCGCTGAAATTGAAAAAAAATTTGAAAGGATTACAAAATTGAAATTGAAATTTTGAAATTTTATGGAGAATTGATGGCCTTTTATAGAGGAACGGCAAGCAGATGAAAACAAACTCAAAACTGTGCATGAATAGTAAATTTTACTATTTATAAATAGTATTACTATTGATGAATAGTAAATATCACTATTTATAAATAGTATTATTATTGATGAATTATGAATACTATTACTATTGATACTATTTATAAATAGTAAATTTACTATTTAATACTATTTATAAATAGTATCAAATAAACAGGAAATTCAATTATTTTCCAACAGTAAATTTACTATTAAATTTTTCAATAGTAAATACTATTTGATACTATTTGTAAATAGAAAATTTTTCAATAACTATGCAAATAGTAAATTTACTATTAAATTTTCCAATAGTAAATACTATTTGATACTATTTGCAAAATAGTAAATTTACTATTTATGAATAATGAATAGTTCATGAACAGTAACTACACAGTAAATAAACAGAAAATTCAATTATTCACTTTAATCATTCAAATAATTGCGAGTATACAAATATTTTTACACCCAGGGGGCAATAGGAAGACATGCCAAAAAATTAGCTAAACTTTTTAGCTCGGGTCCAGAACCCAAATTTTCCTTAGGTCCAAAACCTAGAATTATCCTTGAGTCCAGAACTTGAACCGGGTCCAGAACCCAAATTTTCCTTAGGTCCATAACCTAGAATCATCCTTGAGTCCAGAACTCGAACCGGGTCCAGAACCCAAATTTTCTTTAGGTCCCAAAACCTAGAATCATACTTGAGTCCAGAACTCGAACCGGGTCCAGAACCCAAATTTTCTTTATGTCCCAAAACCTAGAATTATCCTTGAGTCCAGAACTCGAACCGGGTCCAGAACCCAAATTTTCCTTAGGTCTAGAACCTAAAATTTTTCTCGGGTCCAGAACCCAAATTTTCCTTAGGTCCAGAACCTAGAATTTTTCTCGGGTCAAGAACCCAAATTTTCATTAGGTCCAGAACCTAGAATTATCCTCGAGTCCAGAACTCGAATTCAGGTCCAGAACCTAAATTTTTCTTAGGTCTCAAACCTAGAAATATCCTCGAGTCCAGAACTCGAATCCGGGTCCGGAACCCAAATTTGCCTTGGGTCCAGAACCTAGAAATTTTCTGTGAGTCCAGAACTCAAATTGGGTCCAAGTACCCAAAACAAGTCGTCACCTCAAAAAATTAAGTCTTTTTGCATTTCACTCTCTTTCACTAAGGTTTCAAATCATTCAAGCAGGGGGCAAACTGTAGACCCTTAATTTTTTACCCAATCCGATCTAATATGCTTTATTTAGTCCAAAATGATTATTTTGGTCCAAAATAATTTTAACTAAATAGTTTTTGCTTTATTATCTAATTTTTATTAATAAAATATAAAAATAAACAAATAAAAATTAAAAAATAAAAATAAAAATCGAAGTCGAAAAAAATCGGCAACGAAAAACAGTCGCACGGGCCCGAGGGAGTTTTGCCCCGTAGGAAAAACCTGCGGGCAAAACCTTCGCCTGCAGGAAATTCCTGCGGGCGACGCGCCGCAGGCACAATCATTCTCCCATAGGAATTTCCTGTGGGCAAAATAACTTCCCGCAGGAAATACCTGCGGGCTGGCACGCGCACTGCAGGCTGGCACGCCTACTGGCTCCAGCCACGGGCCAGCTGCCACAGTTTTCGCCAGCGCAAATTTTTTTGACCCAAAATTTTGAAACCTAATCCAATTAGGTTTTAATTTCTTTTTTTATTAATATTACTTACCTTAGTTAATTAGGAATAAACAACCTAAAAACCATTAGAAATAAGGACCAATAGAACCAAATTGAGGGAGGAAAAAATTTTCACAGTGAGCTTAGGATTGGAAACCAAATCAAGGAAGGAAAAGCAATAATTCAATTCAACTGATTTTTAAGAGAATAGCAACACGAATTAAATGATTCAAAGGCAACAAAGTCTTGTCTTTGGAGCTAGTTCATCCAAGAAGAATTGTTTTTGGAGGAATCAACAAAAGAAGGTATGTTAAATTCTTTTTGATTTATGTTTACACAGTAGCTAAACTGGGGTTTGTTGTGTTTTTCAAAAGTTAAAATCTTTGAACTTTAATTTAGTTTTCCAAAGTTAAAATACTAAAAACGTGACTTTCTTTTCTAAAAAGATTTAAAATTATTATTTTTTCTTGTTAAAAACCTTAAAACTCTAATTGAACACATTTTTCAACAAAACCAAAATCAAATTCTGTTTCTTTTAAGATTTTAAAGTAGGTTCTATTTCATTCAAAAAACCTTGAAAAACATCTTTGCTACTTATAAAAACTTTAATTTATTTGTTTAAATTCATAAAACTTCATAAAATATCAAATTGATTTCTAAAAACCCTAAATATTCTTTTACCCGAGAACCCTAATTTTAAAGCCTAAAATTCAAAATTCAACTTTTAAACCTAAAGTAATGAACCCTAATCCTTTTAAAACCTTAAACCATAATTTTTATAAACCCTAATCCTTTTAAAACATTAAAAAACATAAAAACTCAAAAATTACACAGTAGCTTAAAGTTCAATAAACCAAAAATCACGAATTAAAGTATTTTAAGGTATTTAAACCCTAGTTTCTTGATTTCATCATTCAAACCTTAATTTGTTTAGTCAAAGAGTCTTACCAATCTTTTAAAACATAAAACCCTAATTTATTTTAATTCCATAAAAAGTCACAGTAGCTTAATTTTTGAAATTTCCAAAACCTTAACACGAGATAAAACAAACCTAAATGGAAATAGTAGCTATACTTGAACTTTTATTTGCTTTATTAAATTCCATACTTGATTGTGCTTTGATTTATTTCTTATGCTTTAACTTATTTAAATTCAATACTTGATTTATTTAATTTATCATGGATGAATGTTTATTTTATATCTTAATTATTAGCTTTGATGAATGATTCATTTATTATGGATGATTATTGACTTTTATCAATTAATTTAGACTTCCAAAAGTTGTAAGAGGTATGTTTCCACTTGGTGGGTACCTCATTATTTAAACATCATGTAATTTAATTTGCTTTTCTATTTTAGAACTTATGTAAAGGGCATGTTTCTACCTTTTGGTAGGTGTCCTATCTAGGCATGTGATGTAAGGACATGTTTCCATCCTTAGATGGGTGTCCATTTATTTGTTTTGTTTTGTTTGGACATTGCTTTGATTTTAATACAATGATGCTTTCTTCTTATTGTGTGTAGTATGGATGATATTATTATATTTAAGAATTTTATAATATTAAGACCTGTAAAGGAGGCCGGTTCGAATGAACTGGGCGTTGTGGGGGTGCTGGGCCATTTCTCACCTTCCCCACACGTACCCAACTTTTCAAACCCATTAGGGGGGTTGGGGATTCCTTAGGAATCGAGTCATCCACCCCTTTCTTTTTTTCCCGGCCCGTCCGGGTGGTGACTCCATTTTCTCCGGCCTTAGGTCCGTGTTCTCTAAGGCCCAGAGACTAAACAGTGCCGAAGTCGCAAGAACCATTCCACCGGGAGTGGGGGCGAAAATCTCTGCTCCCATTAATCCCTATTCTACACGACCAGTCGAACCATGTATTGTCTAAGTGGAGCAATAAGGGCGGCTACCACCCTAGTGCACAAAGTCAAAGGGAAAGAGAAGGTGTTGAGAAAAATGCAACAACTGAACTAGCAAAGAAGCATACATTTTTAGACTTAAGAGTGCCTTTGTCAAAGATGTTAGAAAATCTAATGAAGATGGATTTGCTACAACTATTGGCACCTCGCCCTCTATATAAGCCTCAACCATCAAATTTTGATGCCAAAGTCTTTTGTCAATTCCGTCAAGTGCAAGGGCATGAGACAGATAAATGTGTTTGATTAAGGCACAAAATCCAAGATTTGATTGACAGTGAAAAGCTGTCTGAGACTAATAAGCCCAACACTAAGAATAATCTTCTACCTAAATTTGGAAGGGCACCATTGCTTACAACCTTTATGAAGAGTTTTATCTTGTGATCTTGTGATGATATGGATAGAGAAACTGCTAAAGATGATGTGCTACTAAGCAAGGTTGGACTAACTATGGTTGATGAAGCAATGATCCTTGATGGTGAAAAATCCTTGCTATGATATGTCTAAATAAATGAAGTATCTTCGACTCCCACTCAAAAAACTTCCCTTAGCATGAAGTGATAACCTTTTTATTCTGCTTCCTTTAATATTTAATTGGAATAATTATGTTTTTTAAATTAAGATTATTTAAATAAATTATTTTCATCAAAATTTTTGTTGATATTTGTTCATTTTGGTGCTCAACCAATGGCGAATCTAGCTTGATATTAATATATCTAGGCTTCATGATTTGAATGAATTTACTAGATGAGGAAATTATTCTATAGCATTGAGTTTTGTATGCTTATTTAGAGAGGACTCCTACTTAATATCCTTTGTCTAGGACTCAGTCAGTCTTTGAACATGCTTTGATAAATTTTTGAGGCGAAATTGATCTCTTCTTATTTAAGAGAGAGATGATCTAGGCATTGTTTGGTTAACCAACAACTCGTATCCACCCAATTAAATATCAATCTCTAGTTGTCCCTTTGAGCCTTCATAAATTTTAGCTTACTCTTTATTGGCCGGCAAACTCAATAACCTACCCCGAGCTATTGTTATACTTATGACAAATTTAAGGATCACTAAGGTGAAGAGGCAAGAAGATCAAAGAAAGGAATGTATAGTCAAGACTATAAGGATAGTTCAAGTTCTCAAGACCATAAAAATAGTTGAAGTTCACTTGATGCTAGACCTAATATCTCCAATTTATTAAGATGACATTAGAACAACAAATAATTTATCCTCATTGAAGTAGACTCACTCTACTCCACTCATCTTTAGTCAAGACAATTCTTCTGGAATTAAGACCCAATAAAAAAGAAAAAAAGGGAAAAAAGAAAAGAAATAAAAAGGAAAAAAAGAGAAAAAAAAAGAAGAAAAAGAAAATAAAATAAAACCTAAAATAGTTCAGAAATCCAACTGAGTTCACTTTTACCTAAAGCAGCAAAAGACTTCTATTTGGTTTATAAGGACAGTTTGACTAAAATTGGTCCAACCCAACCAAAGATTCACTCAAAATTAGAGAGATAGAAGAAAGGTCATTCAGTTCTTGAAAGTTCCATACTTGACAATCCTATAGGAAGGAACAAAATGATAAAATGCTCAAAGAAAGGGAAGAGTAAGAAAAAGACAGAGAAAGAAAAGTCAAAAGAAAAAAATAAGGAAAGGAATGTGGGTATCAAACTATTTACAAAGGTAAAGAATGTCCCAATCAAGATCCAGATTAACATCAAGAAGAAATAAGAATACTCAAAGCTCTATCTTAATCTTGCTTCCAACTGTCTAAACAAGAAATTTGTAGTGTGAGAGTTTGACCATAGTATTGCAACGGCTCCAAATTACAAATGGCCTTCATTTAACCCTGTAGACCCTTAATTTTTGAACCAGTCTGGTCCAATATATTTTATTTAGTCCAAAATAATTTTCGTGTTATCTTAATTAAATAATATTTGTTTTATTATTTATTTTTTATAATTTTCAAATAAATTATTATTATAATAATAAATAATAACAACAGACAAACAAATAAAAATAAAAGTCGGTGACGAAAAAATTAATCGCCGAAAGAGTTGGACGAAATGGTCTTGGGCAATTTTGCCAGCAGGAGGCCGCCCAGCTAGGAAGTTTCCACGGCAATTCTGGCCTGCAGCCTGCCAACGCTCGTAGCCCTCGCAGCCTGACGCAGTTTTCGCCAGCAAAATGTTTTGATGCAATTTTTTCTGAAACCAAATTCTATTTAGTTTCAATTTTCTTTTCCTAATTAAATATAGTTTCCTTAAACAATTAAAATTAATCATCGAAATTTTTTATAAATAAGACTAAAAAAAAGACACAGAGGAGGAGGGAATTTTTGAAAGGAGATCGGACTTTAAAAATTTTTTTGCAGTGAAAACGATCAGACTTTTTAGAGGAGAATAAGCAAGCAAAGAAATCAATCCATCAAAGGCAGCCATCTTGCCTTTGTCCTTGTTCATCCAAGAAGCAATTTTTGGAGGAACCAACAAACAAAGGTTTGAATATCTAATCTCTTTTTCCTTACAGTAGCTTCAATCATTAAATTGTTTCTTTTGATTCTAAAAATCTTGAAACCCTAATATACTTTCCAACTTTCCAAAACCCTAAATCGTTTTATTAATTCCCAAAATCCTAATCTGCTTTCCAATTTTCCAAAACCTTAAAACCTTAAATTGATCCTTCTATTTCCAAAAACCTTAAATCATCTTGCCTATTTCCAAAAACTTTATAAAAATATAAATTTTTTTCTCAAATTCTAAAATCAAATATATTTTTCGAAACACTAAAAACCCTAATTCAACTTCGAAACCAAAAACAGTAAACTCCAAACTAGTAAACCTAAACCCTAATTTTCCTAAACCCTAATCCTTAAAATCTTAAAACCGTATAAACCTAAATATTAAAATTCAACACAGTAAGTCTAAAAACAGCAACCCAATAGCTAATAATCATAAACCTAATGTTTTAATATCCAAACCCTAATATCATGATTTTACCCCTAAAACCCTAATATTGTTAATCAAAGAACCTTATCAATCTCTTAAATTATAAAACCTTAATCCATTTTAATTCCCTTAAAACTTACAGTAGCCTAAACCAATAAATTCCAAAACCCTAAATATTAATTAAAGAACTTTAAATGAGAAACAGTAACCCTAATTTGTTTCTTGACTTACTTTATTTTTAGATTTAATTATGTAGTTTATTATATGCTTTGATTTATTTAAGTTCAATGCTTGGTTTACTTAAATTATCATGGATGGATGTTTACTTTCTATTGATGTTTAATATCTTTGATGAATGATTTGTTTATGATGAATGGTTATTTACTTTTATCGATTTATTTTTGATTTCCAAATGTTGTAAGGGGTATGTTTCCACTTTGTGAGTACCTCAGTAGTTAAATATTATGTAATTTAAATTGCTTTTATATTTTGGACCAATGTAAAGGACATTTTTCTACCTTTCGATGGGTGTGCCATTAGTTTAGACATGGATGATGTAAGGACATGTTTCCAACCTTGGATGGGTGTCCATTTATTTGCTTTGATTGGACATTGCTTTGATTTTTAATATAACAATGCTTTATTTTGTTGCATGTAATATGGATAATATTGTTATACTTAAGAATTCTATAATATTAAGACCTGTAAAGGAGGCTGGTTCCAATGAACTGGGCGTTGTGGGGGTGCTGGGCTATTTCTCACCTTCCCCACACGTACCCAACTTTCCAAACCCATTAGGGGGTTGGGGATTCCTTAGGAATTGAGTCATCCACCCCTTTCTTTTTCCCTGCCCATCCGGGTGGCGACTCCATTTTCTCCGAACTTAGGTCTGTGTTCTCTAAGGCCCCGAGACTAAACAGTGCCAAAGTCGTAAGAACCATTCCAACGGGAGTGGAGGCAAAAATCCCCGCTCACAGTGGCGACTCCACTAGGGATAAGAGAAGTTGATTCTGTTTGTCTTTATATTATTCTATTCTTTCTTATAATGATATTATCCATTGCATCATTTAGATTGCATCATGTACGTGAGTTAGGACGCCCGTGTTACCCGTGTTGTGTTATGTAAGGGATACCATACTTTCACTTAAGGTATGGAGATCGAGCGGCATAACCACTCATAGCTTCATTCCATTTGGTATATACTTTGTATGGGAACCTAAGCCTTTTAACCCAAAAGACTAAAGCTCATGTAATTGGCCTAGTTACTTTCCTTAGGTTTTACACTAAATGCATGTTGTTTGACTATGGTTAATTTATCTTGGCTTAAATCATGGCTTATTTGGTTTGTTCTTTTTCTAATATGATCTAAGTACATTTTAAGCTCAAAATAAATTTTTATTTAAAGTCCAAAAGGCCAAAGCAATTTTCAAAACATTTCAAGATGGTCTTTGGACATAAAACTTTTCTAAAACAACAAATCAAAAATTCTTTTACTCAGGGCCCAAATACTAAGCCCAAAATCCATTTTTTCTAAAATCCTTTTACAATGGGCTTAGAAATAATATTATTTTTATCCAACTTTTTCTTATAAAGAGCTTGCAAATTATTTAGGTCAATTACAAAATACCAAAAATCAATTGTTAGCCTAGTTTATACTAAGAATAATTAATCATGGGCTTGTTTTTGGCATAAATCATTAGTTGCTTTTTCAAGTGAGAAATCTATTTATAATAAACCTCTTAATTTAGTTTTAATCCAATATAGCATAAAAGCTACTTTAGTTGGTTGAATGGATTAAAAACTAATTAATGGGAATTATAATGGATTGATTTCCATTTTTAAAAATATAACTATTGGTTAAAACGTCAGAGGGAATTATTCGAAAACAAGATGCCCCATGTTGGTATTTTGTTAACCATATTGCCTTGGAAAAGAGACTTGCCATTTGTGTGTGGATGTTATAAGGTTGGAAGGAACGTCCTATTTGTCCTTGTTTATTAATTGTTTGTGCATACATGCATACATTTGCATCTCATATCCTTTCTGGCTCACAGCCCTGGATTATGACAGTTCAAAAGCTTACGACAATCCGACCTATGTTGGTAGTGAGGAATCTAGCAACGACTTAATCACTTGCTCACCAAAAACAATGGATCCCAAACAAACTCAAAGAATGGTGGATAAATCCCTCAATGACAAAATGGAAGAAATAAAAAAGGCCCTAGCTTAGACCATGAAGAACAATTGACTGCAATTTTAGAAAATCATGCCGAGGCATCTGCTAGCACTAAGAAGCCAAAGGACAAAGGGAAGACCAAAGTTGGTGAAGTGGTTTTTGATGATGAAAAGGTGAACATTGACGATGATGATGATTGGGCTCAATACTACCAAGATCCTCAAGACAAGAAGAAAGAACCAAAGATTATTGAAAGATCAGCTATGGAGAAAACTGAAACTTCTAATATTGAAAAGATGATTGCAAACTTAGAAAAGAAATTTGAGAAGAAACTAAAAATCGAAGAAATTTCCGAAATTGACAAATTATTTGAGCTAGATGAAGAAGTTCCGTACAAGATCAAGATGCCATCTTTCGCGAAGTTTAATGGAACTGGAAATCCTCATTTCCATGTGAAGTAATATATCACTGCCATGCAGTCTGCCTGAGCTACTAAGGCTCAAACTCTAAGGTATTTCATGATCTCATTGGACCCTGTTGTCCAAAATTGGTTCAATACCTTAGATGAAGGAACACAAAAGAGTTGGGATTTGCTATACAAGACCTTCTTCCAGCAATATGGATATAATGTCGAGATGGAAGTTTCCTTAATGGAAGTGGAGTCCATTAGGTAAAGGTTGAATGAGAATTTTGTTGATTATGTGAAGAGATGGAGAAACAAGGCCGCTTTGCTCAAGAAGAGGCCCGATGAATCTGATCAAATAAGGATGATTGTGAGAGGGGTGTTGCCTAGTCTTAATGAGAGGATGTCTCATACACTTATCCGTGATTTCAAAGACCTTCTCCAAGCTGGTTTGCAAATTGAAGAATGGGAGAGAGAGAAGAACCATTTTTCAATGAGAAGAAATGAGAAAGGAAACTATCCGTGATTTCAAAGACCTTCTCCAAGCTGGTTTGCAAATTGAAGAATGGGAGAGAGAGAAGAACCATTTTTCAATGAGAAGAAATGAGAAAGGAAACTATCAATCTGGTAGCCAAAGCATGCAAAAGGCAGTCGGAGTCAATGCTACTAACCAAGGAACAAGGAGGCAGTTTTAAGAATTGGGGAAACCGATGTCTTGGGTTCTCAATAAGCTTCAAAGAAAGGGATTGCTACAACCCTTAAATCCTCGACCTTTGTCTAACCCTCTCCCACCTAATTTCAACACTAAAGCATTTTGTCAATTTCATCAAATGCAAAAGTAACACCCCCATACCCCATATACGCACACCGCATACACCCGCTCAACACGCGATATACGTATACCGAATAAAGGGGTGCCACGATTCATTTTAAAAAAACCAATCTTTAATCTTTAACATATTATTATCTAAGTCAGTCCGAATAAACTTAAAATATTTAACCTATATTATATAAATAGTAATAGATAAAACATTCCTTGTTAAAATACATATACATATAACTTCATTACCCCAAAAGTTTATCCAAAATATTTGCTTAATAAGCAGCGGAAAATGCATATGTATATATATCAAAATCAATGTTTACAAAATTACAGAATTTATAAATGCTGGCAGTTCATCTTTGATCTTGATGTCCACAACTCAACACTGCTATCACAAACTTAAGCCTAGACTCGACTTGGTCTAGACGAGCTCTCCAGCACAATTGGATCTACCCTGTCACCTACGCGATGAGCCACAATCGTGCTAAGCAGAAAGCTTAGTGGTACAAACTTTGATTCAATATAGATCAATGCAATGCTCATGCACAATATATATGAATATATCAACTCTTTCCATTATATCTCAACATATTAATCATTCGCATCACATTTCATAGTTCACATTAAAGCAAAGACAAGCATGGGCCCAAAACAAAACTAATATGCTATTCAAAGTTCAGAGTTACTGCTTTGGTCCATAATCACATTTATCAAGCCCGTAGGCGATATATATCCATGGATAATGTAACAGACCCAGTCTCTTGGACCTTAACCCTGCTAGACCATAGGGCCCTAGTATCTTAGTCCTCAATCAGGCTAGACTGTTACAGTTTTTGAGGCTTACGACTCGGTCTTTTCACCCCAAAAAATCTCATTTATCAGCTAGGCTTGGCTTACGACCCGGTCTTTTCACCTGCCCAGCAATTCATAGGCATGCCGCCAAACCCAGAACTCTGAAAATTGAATAACATACTAGGCACACAATTAATTCATTTATCTCATTATCAATCTCTTTCACAATTCATTTCTCATTTCATTTCTCATAATCAAACTAGACTCATTGCCTTAGTATATCATCTTTTCTCATTTCTCTCATTCTTCTATTTTATCTCAATATCGATTGGTTAAATTATGTTTTCATATATCTCATCATGTTATTCCAAATTCCCTTTCATATACAATACATTACTCAATTGCATTGATACATCAACATAATTCACATTATGCATATTGTAACATATAACTCATTCATCAACAATATATTAGGTAACTTAACACCTTTCTCAACAAAATGTGTTAAGTCCCTATGTCATATAAATGTATGCAATCAATCAAAGTTTGTACTTACCTCTAAGAGTAACAACACCACTCTAACAACTCCTCTTCCAAGATCTCACACAAACCTTGGCTTGGGTAACTCAATTCTCTTCAAAACCTAATCCAAAGGTGATCATACACACTCACTTAGAGATACACATAAGAAAATAAGAAAGAGAACTATCTAGGGCAAACTGTACACTTGACACGCTCAACAACACGGGCGTGTCCCTAACCGTGCCCTAAACCCACAACACAGAAGCTTTGACACGCTCAGTGACATGGGCGTGTTACTGGCCATGTCAATCCTCCTCCAACATAGAAGCTATAACACGCTCAGTGACATGGGCGTGTGTTTTGTTAGTTTTTTTCATAGATTTGTAGTTTGTTTATTATGATAATTATTGTTTTATTTAGGTATTTTGTTAGTTTTTATCGGTTTGTTTAGTGTTTTCATTAATTTTGATAGTTTTAGTTTATTTTAGTGTTTATGTTATTTTTGATCTAGTTTTTAGTATAGTGTTTATGTTTTGTTGGTTATTGATTATTTACTTTTTGTTTAAAGTTTGTTTGATGTTTTGTTTTGGGTTAAAAAGCCAAGGAACCAAGACTGAAGGAAGAATGCACAGTAGCTGACACAGGCAGAGGACACAGCCAAGTCATTGGCCGTGTCCCATATCAAGTTAAAGAAGAAGAGCAACTCACAGAAGCTGACACATGCAAGGGACATGGCCAAGTCAGTGGCCGTGTCCCTCCAAAGATGTTCCAACACGGCCAAGTCACTTTGACTTGGTCGTGTCTCACCAAGCTCTAAAGGAAAAGAAGTTGAAATTACATAAAGGCAAACACAAGCAAGGGACACGGCCAAGTCTTGTGGCCGTGTCCCTCCAAAGAAGTGCAAAACGGCCAAGTCATCTTTGACTTGGCCGTGTCACTCAATCAAAGAAGAAAAGGAAGAGGAGCAAGCAGTAGCGAACATAGGCAAGGGACACGGCCAAGTCTTGTGGCCGTGTCCCTCCAAAAATCACTCACACGGCCAAGTCACTTCTGACTTGGCCGTGTCCCTCATGATCTAAACTCGCAGCGGATTTTTAAAGCGTACGATTCATATAAAAGGAAAATAAAAGCTAGGGTTTTGGGGGGTGGACGATATTGGAGCAGAGTTTGAGCCGTCAAGAGAGTAGAGCTAGGGTTTTAACTTTGTTTTCATGATTTTGATTTTACTTTTGATTACTTTAGCTTAGATTAGATTTTTCTAGCCATTGTTTCATCCTTCTTGCAAGATTTGAACAAAAGATTCTTCAGAAGCTTCAAGGAGTTGTAACTTGGTTTTGTTCTCGAACTTATTCTCTTTATCTACATTGAAATTGTTTTAATGGATATTATCATGTCTATTTTGATTTCTTTGAACATTAATGAGAAGAATATGTTTGATTGCATTATGAACTAATTTGATCTTGTCTAGGGTTTGTATGGATCTGCTATGATTGTATGAATTGGTTATTCTCTTAGCTAATAATTTCTTTTGCCTTTATTGAATGAAATATTGTTACATATAATTGATTGGCCACCAATTGTGTGTTTTAGGTATTAGATGATGGATTGAGAGATGAAGTCTAATGCTGGAACAATTCAATTAAGGACTTAGGTGAATTAGTGATATAACCTATTAAAAAGATTGTTTCAATTATAGCAAGATTAGTTGTAAGAGGTTTGAATGCGAGAGCTTATTTCCTTGACTCAATTAATTAAGTTATTTGAGATTTAATCTTTGAAATTAAATTAGTTAAGTGGAATAACCATTCATACAAATAAGTAGTAGAGAAGTGCAAACCCTAGATCTTTTTATCAAGTGAATCAAAACATCAGCTCTTGTTTACTTTTATTGTTTTAAACTTCAATTAAACTTCTTCTTTTGTTAGCAATTTAAATTTATTCATTACTTGTTATTTTTAATTTGATAATCAATTAGCCACTTTAGCTTCCTTGAGAGAACGACCTTGGGGCGAGCACCTTTGCTACAGCTACCTCGTATACTTGCGAGTGATGCTTTGTGGTAGAGTTAATTTGAGCACAACAAGTTTTTGGCGCCGTTGCCGGGGAGGCTAATTGGCGTAATTGTTTATTTAAAAAAAATAAAAATACTTTGGATTATTTTTCATTGTTTTCATTTTATTTTATTTTGTCTTTTGCTTTTAATTGTTTCTTTTTCTAGAAAATTTTGTTTATGCAAGGCAGGAGATCACTTGAAGGAGAGCTACATCCATTCATTACAGAAATTCAGAGAGTGAAAAGGAGCAGAGAAGAGTTTGAGCTCTAAACCGGATTTGATACTACAGAGGAGGACACTTCTGATTTTGAGTCGGAATCTGCACAATCTGTTAAAATGGCTGAAGAAAGACAAAGGACGATGAGAGACTTTGCTAGACCTGTCATTGGAACTTCCACTTCTTGCATAAGACTGACAGATGCAGCAAGAAATTATGAGTTGAAGAACATTCACTACAACATGCTGCCATCATTTTATGGAGTTCCAAATGAAGATCCTTTGAATTTTATTAGGGATTTCTACTCCACTCTCAACACTTTTCCTTTGGGAGGATTAACAGAGGATCAGTTGAGGATGAGGTGTTTTCCATATACTTTGAAGGATAGGGCAAAGAGCTGGCTTATGATGTTGCCCGAGAACTCATTGACAACTTGGGAGCAAGTTTATAATAAATTCATGGGCAAGTTCTACTCACATCAAAAGACAACTGAATTGAGAGGGAAGATTGCTACATTCTCTCAATTAGAAGGAGAGCCATTTCATGAGGCATGGGATAGGTTTAAGATGTTATTGATCCAGTGTCCACATCATCACTACCCACTTCAACTTCTGAATCAGTTTTTCTATGATGGTCTAACCCAGCAATTTCAAAACACTGGTTACAATGCAGCTGGGGGAGCCATGGGAGAAAAGACAGCTGATGAGACTTATGAGATCTTTGAGATGTTGGGAGCTAATTCTCAACAAAAGAGTGTAAGGGGAAGAAGTAAAGGGGTGAATCAATTAGAAGAAGCCAATAGTGAGATGGTCAATCAGATAGCTGAGTTGACAAAGCAAGTGCAGATGCTGAATATGAAGAACAATATTTCTTCATCTACTCAAGAAGTGTGTGGAATCTGTGGGACTATCGGGCATGGAGCAAATATATGTCCCTCTGCATATGAGTCTTTTGGCAATGCTGAGCAGGTCAATGTTATGGGAGGATTCCAACCAAGGGCCAGAAATGATCCTTACTCCAACACTTACAACCCTGGTTGGAAGAATCACCCAAATTTTTCTTGGGCAACAAATAATTCTCAGCAGCCTTTTCATTTGCTCCAAAGACAAAACCAAGAGCAGGGTCAATCCTCAAATCAAGGGAAGTCTAGGATAGAGAGCTTAGAGGAAAGTTTACAAGCTTTCATCAAAGTTAGTGCTCAAAATCAAGAGATGACTAATAAGAGGCTGGATTCATTAGAAGCATCTTTTAAAAAAGTGGAGACTCAAGTAGGACAACTTGCACAACAGATGCAAATTCAACAGAAGGGGAAGTTCCCAAGTCAACCTGAGCAGGCACATTCAGTGACTGTTCTTAGAAGTGGTAAGGTAATTGACAATAATGTTGAAAATAATTCTGTGAGTGCAGGTGACCAAGAGAACAAGAAGGAAGGACAACCAAAGAACCAAGGTGCTGGAGATAAATCAAAGGAGAAGTCCCTTACAGCAGATCTACATAAGGCAAGCAATCCATACCGGCCTCCTATACCATTCCCCAGCAGGTTGAAGGATGATAAAACAGATAAGCAATTTTCTAACATCTTCAACATGCTGTCTAAGGTAAGTATTAACTTACCCTTACTAGATGCAATAAAGAACATATCGGCTTATGCTAAGTTCTTCAAAGACCTAATCACCAAGAAAAAGAGGTATGATATGAATGAAAAGGTGATAGTTTCAGAGGTAGTTAGTGCTGTTCTGCAGCATAAACTACCTCCCAAACTAAAGGATCCTGGAAGCTTTATAATTCAAATTTCTGTGGGGAATGGGAAAGGAACTGAGGGCATGTGTGATCTAGGAGCTAGTGTGAATTTGATGCCTTATTCTGTGTTTAAAGAATTAGAACTAGGGGAGCTTAAATAGACAAAAATGGTGTTGCAATTAGCTGATAGGTCTTTTAGATTCCCAAAAGGGGTTATAGAAGATGTGTTAGTTAAGGTTGGAGGGTTGATAGTACCTGTGGATTTCATAGTACTTGACATGGAAGGAAGTAACCCTTCACCATCTGCACACACTATTCTGCTGGGTAGGCCTTTTATGGCTACTACCAACACCTTAATAGATGTTAAAAATGGTAAGTTATCAATGACTGTCTTAGGACAAACTGTTGATTTTTCTATTTTTAACACTTCTCCAATTCCTACAACTGCTTTATATGAGGAATGTTCTTTAATTAATTGTGTTGAAGTAGTTGTTTCAGATACTTTCTTGCAGATAGGATCCCTAGATAAATTGGAGTTGACACTGACTTTAGAAGAGGGGGCTAAATCAATGAGGGAGACCCAAAGGTGCTTTAACCCAAAAGCATTTGAGAGCTCGAGGAACTTTAAGGATCGCACTAAAACATTTCATGACAGAGTTGTGCGAAAGACATTGAGTCCGGGTATGAAAGTTTTACTTTTTAATTCTTGACTCAGTCTGTTTCAAGGTAAGCTCAAATCTCGATGGAGTGGTCCTTTCAAGGTAACTAAGGTATGTCCTTCTGGTGCCATTGAATTGCTTAACTCTAGAACCAATAAGATTTTTAGGGCAAATAGACATAGAGTTAAACTATACAATGAAGGATTTCAAGAAGTGAGGATCAGTGACAGCACTTTGATCCATGATTCCTAGACTTGCATTATGTCCAGCTTTATGACATTAAAGAAGCGCTAAATGGGAGTTAACCCATTAGTTTGAATTTCTTTTTCATAGTTATAATTTTATATTTTGCAATTTTGATTTTTTGTTTAGTTTAAATAAATAGAAACCCTAAAGCTCTCTTGAATTTTGTTTTTGAACATCTGTGTTTGAAAGTTAGGTTTTGCCTCACCAGGGTACGATGGAAAACAGGTTGTCCTTAAACTCTTTTTCTTTATTATTCTTGTTTTCCATTGAGGACAATGTAAATTCTAAGTGTGGGGTTGTCTTTTGGCTTTTCTTTAATTTTTGTTTTGTTTGTTTTGTTTTGTTTATTGTATTTGTTATGCATGGTATAATTGTTGAGAACTTATTGATCTTTTCTATGATTTTAGCATTATAGTTGAGACTTTAGTGTCAGCATAGAGATTAGCATTTGAATTCATTTAGGATCAATTTTCACATTTTGCAATTTATGACATATAAATCTTTGAGAACCCACCTGTGTGAGTTTTGAGCCTCATAATTTGATATTATTATCAGTTGATTTTCTTTTCTTAAGTGTGCACCTTCATGATTTTGCATCTCTAGAGTTTGCTTTTGCATACTAATTGAACTCACATTATGATTTAATCTCAAGTTTTAAAATGATGAAGGCAAATTAGGTTAGCCCTTTAGCTTAAAAAGTCCTCCCTTAATATTGAATTCCTTAGTGAGCCAAGTTGAGCCTTCGACTTTTTCTTGTTTGATCAACACAATTCTCAACTTAACATGTTCTTATTATCATCATACCTGCATTAAAGAATGTAGTTTTATGATATGATAATAGGGTGGTTTGTTTCAAATTGTGGGGTAAGCAAGTAAAAAAAAAAGAAAAAAAGAAAAATGGAATTGCTAATTGGGGGTTGAAATGCATACTTTGCACATTGTATTTGATTAAGAGTCATTATGCTTTTCCTCTACATTTTAAGCTAGATGTTCCATGCAATTCTTAATTTTGTATATATATATATATATTAAAAAAATGATAAAATAAAAGAAAACGAAAAAAGAGAAAATAAAAAAAAGAAGAAAATAAAAGAGTATATATATATATGTATACAAATATTTACATATGTTCTAGCATTTGTTTGCAAAAGAGGAATGTCAGCTCGTGTATTTTTCTTTGAGTATGCAAGTATGTGAAGTATTAATGGGATTGTGAGTATGCCATTTGGGGGAGTTATGAGTGCCTTAGCAAGAGTAGTGTCTAATTTAGATACTCCATTTCTTGATGCTCCAGCTTAAATGTCTTTTCTCACACATTTACCTTAGCCCCATTACATCCAAATGAAAGACCTTCGGATTATTTCTTGAGAAAATCAGTGAGGGAGATTGGATAATTAAGCAAATTTATGGTAGTTTGCAGTCATGAGTGGTTTGAGTGATTAACCTTTGAAATCGAGTGAAACGCTTAGATGAGAGATGAGATTTGTATGTCTGGATTAATGAATGAGTTAAGAAAATCTTGATTGAAGGACATTGCAATTATTTATGTCTGATTCTTAAAGTATTTCATCTTATATACTAGAGTTATAGTTAAGGTTGTTTGAGTTTCTAATTTATGCCATGTGAATTTGCTTGAGGACAAGCAAAGTTGTAAGTGTGGGGTAGTTGTTTTGTTAGTTTTTGTCATAGATTTGTAGTTTGTTTATTATGATAATTATTGTTTTATTTAGGTATTTTGTTAGTTTTTATCGTTTTGTTTAGTGTTTTCATTAATTTTGATAGTTTTAGTTTATTTTAGTGTTTATGTTATTTTTGATCTAGGTTTTAGTATAGTGTTTATGTTTTGTTGGTTATTGATTATTTACTTTTTATTTAAAGTTTGTTTGATATTTTGTTTTAGGTTAAAAAGCCAAGGAACCAAGACTGAAGGAAGAATGCACAGTAGCTGACACAGGCAGAGGACACGGCCAAGTCACTGGCCGTGTCCCATATCAAGTTAAAGAAGAAGAGCAACTCATAGAAGCTGACACATGCAAGGTGGCCGTGTCCCTCCAAAGATGTTCCAACACGGCCAAGTCACTCTGACTTGGCCGTGTCTCACCAAGCTCTAAAGGAAAAGAAGTTGAAATTACATAGAGGCAAACACAAGCAAGGGACACGGCCAAGTCTTGTGGCCATGTCCCTCCAAAGAAGTGCAACACGGCCAAGTCATCTTTGACTTGGCTGTGTCACTCAATCAAAGAAGAAAAGGAAGAGGAGCAGGTAGTAGCGAACACAGGCAAGGGACACGGCCAAGTCTTGTGGCCGTGTCCCTCCAAAAATCACTCACACGGCCAAGTCACTTCTGACTTGGCCGTGTCCCTCATGATCTAAACTCGCAGCTGATTTTTAAAGCGTACGATTCATATAAAAGGAAAATAAAAGCTAGGGTTTTGGGGGGTGGACGATATTGGAGCAGAGTTTGAGCCGTCAAGAGAGTAGAGCTAGGGTTTTAACTTTGTTTTCATGATTTTGATTTTACTTTTGATTACTTTAGCTTAGATTAGATTGTTCTAGCCATTGTTTCATCCTTCTTGCAAGATTTGAACAAGAGATTCTTCAGAAGCTTCAAGGAGTTGTAACTTGGTTTTGTTCTCGAACTTATTCTCTTTATCTACATTGAAATTGTTTTAATGGATATTATCATGTCTATTTTGATTTCTTTGAACATTAATGAGAAGAATATGTTTGATTGCATTATGAACTAATTTGATCTCGTCTAGGGTTTGTATGGATCTGCTATGATTGTATGAATTGGTTATTCTCTTAGCTAATAATTTCTTTTGCCTTTATTGAATGAAATATTGTTACATATAATTGATTGGCCACCAATTGTGTGTTTTAGGTATTAGATGATGGATTGAGAGATGAAGTCTAATGCTGGAACAATTCAATTAAGGACTTAGGTGAATTAGTGATATAACCTATTAAAAAGATTGTTTCAATTATAGCAAGATTAGTTGTAAGAGGTTTGAATGCGAGAGCTTATTTCCTTGACTCAATTAATTAAGTTGTTTGAGATTTAATCTTTGAAATTAAATTAGTTAAGTGGAATAACCGTTCATACAAATAAGTAGTAGAGAAGTGCAAACCCTAGATCTTTTTATCAAGATAATCAAAACATAAGCTCTTGTTTACTTTTATTGTTTTAAACTTCAATTAAACTTCTTCTTTAGTTAGCAATTTAAATTTATTCATTACTTGTTATTTTTAATTTGATAATCAATTAGCCACTTTAGCTTCCTTGAGAGAACGACCTTGGGGCGAGCACCTTTGCTACAGCTACCTCGTATACTTGCGAGTGATGCTTTGTGGTAGAGTTAATTTGAGCGCAACAGTGTGTCAATCAACCAACAATACAGTAGCTATGACATGCTCAGTGACATGGGCGTGTTACTGGCCATGTCAATGCTACTACAACACAGAAGCTGTGACACGCTCAGTGACATGGGCATGTCACTGTTCGTGTCACCAACCCAAAAAATAGAACCAACAACACGCCCAAAGACATGGCCATGTTCCTGGGCGTGTCAGGCCAAAAACCCTGAAATCGACACCAACAAAGCCATAACCCACAATCATCTTCCAATAGCCATATCAACAACATACAAACTCAACCAAAACCATCAACAACCCATATAATACTTGAGTAAATCTTAAAATAACACAATCACAAACATCAAACACAAACACCACCATATTCACAACTCAAAAATCACACAATCCACACACTTGCCTCTTTCACCAAACTTAACCCTTTTCTCTCTTCAATCCAAACCCAAAAATCAAAGTTACCAAGACAAAACACTTCAAACACACCAATATAATTATAAACACATCTACAACAACCATCCAACAAACCCAAGAACACAAACTCAAAAGAAAACCAAGAAACAAGTTGGAAACTTACCAAAAGTGAAGAAAATCCTTAAAACTCCAACTTGATCTCTTGAAATCCTTCAATCTCTTGAGCTTGGAAGCAAAAAAATCTCTTTTCCTTTGGTTGATAAGGGTGGCCGGCCAAAGAGAAGAAAAGATGAAGATGAAGATGAAAGAAGAAGAAGAAAGAAAGAAAGAAAGAAAGAAAGAAAGTCAACCACTCTTCTCTTTTAACCAAACCTCTTTTCCCCAAATCACTCTCCACCATACATTTAAACAATATAATAATCACCCACTAACATCATCTTCCACTAACATTAAACAAATCCATTTAAATACAAAATATCTTTTAACCAAAAAGACATAATCTTGTATATATTGTTTTTATCTCCATATACATAACATATACACTTTAAATTATTTAATCCAATCCTCACAAATAAGCATTCCAAAATTTTAGGGTATCATTAGGGATATTACAACAAGGGCATGACACAGATAAATGTGTGAGGTTGAGACATGAGATCCAAAATCTAATTGATATTGGGAAGGTGCCCGAGCCCAATAAACCAAACACCAAAGATAACCCATTACCAAAGTTCAATAGGGTACCACCGCCGGCAACCTTCATGATTGGAGGAGGTTTGTATGAAGATTTTGTCATGTCATCTTTTCAAGATGTGAGTGGAGAAGCAACCAAGGAAGAAGAGGTATTTGGCAAAATTAAACAAGCTATGTGGGGTAAAGAAGTAGCAATTTGTGTTGTCAATGGATTTTGGGATTCAAGCTATAGTGATGATGATCTTGTATCCAAGAAGGAGGAATGACTTGGTCCGAGCCCGAAGAAGATGAAGTAATAAACACTAGATCCAGTAAGCCCTATGCAAGGCCACCACCTAAGGAGATAGAAATTAATAAGGGAAAAGAAGATGAAGTAGGAAATAAAGAAGAGGAAGATGATGTTATGCTCAAGCAATTGAAAAGTACCCAAGCAAGTGTTAGCATTTGGAACTTATTGGCTACTTCTAAAAAACACCGAGAAACTTTGGCCAAGGCCTTAGCTAGCATGCCAATTTCTACCTCCACAACACCGGATGAGCTAATCAACTTCATAAAAATTGGAGGAGTAATGAAATGTGAAGATATTCAAGAAAAGAGTGAAGTTAAAATGGGAGCAGTTTCTTTTTCATATGTGGACTTACAGGAGGAGGGGAGAGATCACATCCGCCCTCTCTTTATCAAAATAGAAGTCAAAGGGAAAAGGACTCCATGTGTAATGGTCGATGATGGGTCCGCCATAAATGTTTGTCCACTTAAAATATTGCCAAAACTAGCCATGTCAAGAAGGAATCTAAACCCGACCGAGGTAACCATTCGGGCTTATGACAACACTAAGAGACATGCCGAAGGAACTTTCAAAGTTGTTGTCAAGGTCGGTCCAATTAAATCTATTGTTGAATTTGTTGTTTTGGACATACCTGTTACCTTTGCCTTACTCTTGGGCCGACCATGGTTTCATCCTCTTGGTGGAGTTCCTTCTACCCTGCATCAAAAGATCAAGTTCCCCAACGGAGATGAGACAGTGATCATCAAGGCCGAAGATAATGAGATTGTTAACGCTCTAATGATTGAGAGGCCTCTCAATGATTTCCAAGTAACTGCAATTTTTGATGATGAAGTAGTGGACTCCAAAGTCTTGAATATGATGAAGAACATGAACTACCTTCCCGGAGCTAGTCTTGGAACGGGTAAGGCTGGTTTGACAAGGCTGCCAGATTTTAAAACTCAAACTTCCAAGAAGGGGTTGGGATATGATGAAGACAACAGTGTCCAGCCAAATAAGAGTGAGAAGATGAGCTTCCCACCACTTGAGGAGATATTTGTCAAAGCTCCAGATATGGGACCACTCCAAGGGAAGCCCGAGCCAATCATGTTCATGGGAAAGTTGATCCCAGGTTTTGAAATTTTTACAGATGTTGCCGAGCTAGTGGAGCAAGTGAAGAAAGAGCTCACCCTACCAGACAATAAAGAATCCAATCCGGAAGAGAAGAATGAAGTTGTCCTAAAAGCCAAGAAGACTCCGGAAGAGATTGGTGCCTTGGTTGAAGAAAAGTTTGAAGACATTCTACCTTATGATTTTGAGAACAATGACTTTGATTTTGATTTTAATTTTTCTGCTTTGTATGAGGATGATGATGTTTTCTTTTCCTAAATGAATGCAATAAAGTCTGATTTTGCTTACTTGTGTGATGTTTCTCCTGATGGTTGCATACATTCAAATAGCAGTTACATGAGCATCTTGAATATTAATTCTGTTAACACACTGTAGACCCTTAATTTTTGACCTCAATTTAATACGGTTCTAATTAAAGGATGCCAAAATAAATAAGATCCAACTTTAAATATTTAAACCTAGTTTATAACTTTTAAAGGAGTCGGTTTGGATAAAATAGGCAAAAATTCAATTGTAAATTGGCCCAAATTAAAACTTTTCGGTCCATAAGTTAAAAGAGGCAAGAATAATTAGAATGAGGCTAGCCGAGGAGACATGAGCATGCCTCATGCCAATCTGGCAGCCCAGATCGACATGAGCATGCATCATGTCGACCTTGGCAAGCTAGGTTGACATGAGCATGCTTCATGTCGACCTTTCCAAGGTCGACATGAGCATGACTCATGTCGACTTGGGCAGTCCAAGGTCGACATGAGGTTGGTCTCATGTCGACCTAGGGCAACTAGGTCGACATGGGTTCAATACGTTTCCTAATTAAACTAGAATTTATTTTAGGGACTAATTTATATTAGGTTAAGGATTCTGAGTGAGGTTCGGCTATAAATATTAACATTTCAAAATTAAGAAGGAGAAAAAAAAGATTAATAAGAGAAAAACATTAACAAGGGATGGCAACAAATAGAAAAGATTAGCTGCAAACATTCATCAGTCATCAATCCATCAAAGACAGCAACACTGTCTTTGTTCATTATTCATCTAGAAGTTAATTGTGGAGGAACCAATGAGCGGAGGTTTGATCTTTAATCATGAATTATTTAAGTTCACAGTAGTTTCGTTTCTTTGATTAATAAAAACATGAATGCAGTAACTTAATCCTTGGACACACAGTACCTTGATCTTTGAACATGCAGTAAATTGGTTTTTGTTTTAATCACTTTAATCGTTTGCTTTAATTATCACATTGATCAATTGGCATTCGTAACCCCACTGGCATATTTCATAAAAAACATAAAACTATCCAGTAGCCATAGAGGATTTAAATTAATTGTTAAAATCTATCTTGCTTACTTTAACTTCAAGAACCGTATGTTATTTCATTAAAACTCAAAACCTCAAACTATTTTTATCCAAAAGCCTAAACCATTTCATTAATAAACTCCAAAACATTTATTATTTCTCTAAAACCTTAATTTATTTTTCCAAATCCAAAATTATGTTTTTTTAGGCAGTAAGTCAAATCCAAAAACCCTAACTATCCAAAACCCTAATTCCAAAAACCATAACTATCCAAAACCCTAATTCCAAAAAACCCTAACTATCCAAAACCCTAATTCTAAAAACCCTAACTATCCAAAACCCTAATTCCAAAACCCTAGTTTAAAAAATCCTAATTCCAAAACCTAGTTTCCAAAACCCTAGTTTCAAAAACCCTAAAAATTCTAATTTCAAAACCCTAATTATAAAACTTTAGTTTCTAAAACCCTAAGTTCTGAAACCCTAAATTCAATTGATAATTCTTTAAAACCCCAAATTTATATATTGTTGTATTTAATTTTAGATTTGATTATGTAGTTTATTAATGTTTTAATGGTTGATTTATTTAATTTCAATGCTTCATTTATTTAATTTATCATGAATGGATATTTTCTTTATTATTATGATTATTATTTGTTTGTTTTAGTATTCAAATTGTAAGAGGTATATTTCCACTTTGTTGGTACCTCATTAGCTAAATATCATGTAATTTAAATTGCTTTTATATTTTTAACCAATGTAAAGGACATGTTTCCATCTTTGGATGGGTGTCCATTTATTTGCCTTGTATTGGACATTGCTTGGATTTTAATATAATGATGCTTTATTTTAATTGTTGCATGTAATATGGATAATATTGTTTTACTTAAGAATTTTATAATATTAAGACCTGCAAAAGAGGTCGATTCCAATGAACCTGGCGTTGTGGGGGTGCTGGGCCATTTCTCACCTTCCCCACATGTACCCAACTTTCCGAACCCATTAGGGGGTTAGAGATTCTTTAGGAATCGAGTCATCCACCCCTTTCTTTTTTCGGGCCCATCTGGGTGGCGACTCCATTTTCTCAGGACCTTGGTCCATGTTCTCTAAGGCCCCGAGTCTAAATAGTGCCGAAGTTGCAAGAACCATTCCACCAGGAGTGGGGGTAAAAATCCCCACTCACAATGGCGACTCCACTAGGGATAAGAGAAGTTGATTCCGTTGGTCTTTTTGTTATTCTATTCTTTCTTATAATGATATTATCCATTGCATCATATTAGATTGCATCGTGTGAGTGAGTTAGGACTCCCGTGTTACCCATGTTGTGTTATGTGAGGGATATCATACTTTCACTCAAGGTATGGAGATCGAGCATGGTATAACCACTCATAGCCTCATACCATTTGGTATATACTTGCTATGGGAACCTAAGCCTTTCAACCCAAAGACTAAAGCTCATGTAATTGGCCTAGTTACTTAGGTTTTTTATCCCAAATGCATGTTGTTTGACTATGGTTAATTTATCTTAGCTTAAATCATGGTTTATTTGGTTTGTTCTTTTTCTAATATGACCTAAGTACATTGTAAGCTCAAAATAAATTTTTTCTTTAAAGTCCAAAAGACCAAAGAAATTTTCAAAATTTTTCAATATGGTCTTTGGTAAAAACAAATAAAAAATTCTTTTTCTCATGACCCAAATACTAAGCCCAAAATCTATTTTTTCTAAAATCATTTTACAATGGGCTTAGAAACAAAATTGTTTTCATCCAACCTTTTCATACAAAGAGCTTGCAAATTATTTAAGTCAATTACGAAATACCAAAAAATCAATTGTGAGCCTAGTTTATACTAAGAATAATTAATCATGGGCTTGTTTTTGGCATGAATCATTAGTTACTTTTTCAAGTGAGAAATCTATTTATAATAAACCTCTTAATTTAGTTTTAATCCAATATAGCATAAAAGATACTTTAGTTGGTTAAATGGATTAAAACCTAATTAATGGTAATTATCATGAACTTATTTCCATTTTTAAAAATATAACTATTGGTTGAAATGTCCGAGGGAATTATTTGAAAATAAGATATCCCATGTTGGTATTTTGTTAACCATATACCTAGAAAAAAAGACTCACCATTCGTGTGTGGATGTTATAAGGTTGGAAGGAACGTTCTATTTGTCCTTATTTGTTGATTATTTGTGCATACATGCATACATTTCATCTCATATCATTGATCCTCTCTAGCTCACAGCCTTGGAATACGACAGTTTAAAAGCTTACGACAATCCGACCTATGCCAGAGATGAAGAATCTAGTAGCAGCTCAATCACTTGCTCATCAAAGACAATAGAGGCCGAACAAATTCAAAGAATGGTGGACGACACCCTCAATGCCAAGATGGAAGAAATAAAAGAGGCCCTGGCTGAGACCATGAAGAACCAATTGGCTGCAATTTTAAGAAATCATGCCGAAGCATCTGCTAGCACTAAGAAGCCAAAGGACAAGGGGAAGGCTAAAGTTGGTGAAGTGGTTTTTGATGATGATAAGGTGGTCATTGATGATGATGATGAACGGGCTCAATACTTCCAAGATCCTCAAGACAAGTAGAAAGAATCGAAGATTGTTGAGAAGACAACTATTGAAAAGACCGAGAAGTCTGATGATGAGAAGATGATTGCTGATTTAGAAAAAAAATTTGAGAAGAAGTTGAAAGCCGAAGAAATGTCCAAAGTTGACAAATTATTTGAGTTAGACGAAGAAGTTTCGTACAAGTTTAAGATGCCATCGTTTGCAAAGTTTGATGGAATCAAACATCCTCACTTCCATATAAAGCAGTATATCACTGCTATGTAGTCCGCCCAAGCTACTAAGGCTCAAACACTAAGGTACTTCATACTCTCATTGGATCCTGTTGTCCAAAATTAGTTCAACACCTTAGAGGAAAGTACTCAAAAAGATTGAGATATGCTATACAAGGCTTTCATTCAGCAATATGGGTATAATGTCGAGCTAGAAGTAACCTTGATGGAAGTGGAGTCCATTAGACAAAGGCCAAATGAAAATTTTGCGGACTATGTGAAAAAATGGAGAAATAAGGCTGCTTTGCTCAAGAAGAGGCCCGATGAATCTGATAAAAAAAGGATGATTATGAGAGGGGTATTGCCTAGCCTTCATGAAAGGATGTCTCATACACTCATCCGTGATTTCAAAGATCTTCTCTAAGCTGGTCTGCAAATTGAAGAATGGGAAAGGGAGAAGAACCGCTTTTCAATAAGAAAGAATGAGAAAGAGAATTATCAGCCTGGCAATCAAAGTACACAAAAGGAAGCTGATGTTAATGCCACTAGTCAAGGAGGAATGAGGCAGTTTTCAGAATTAGGGAAGCCACTATCTTGGGTTCTCAATAAGCTACAAAAGAAGGGATTGTTACAACCCTTGATTCCTCGTCCTTTGCGTAATCCTCTTCCACCTAACATTGATACTAATGCATTTTTCCAATTACATCAAATGCAAGGACACGACACTGATAGATGTGTGAGGTTGGGGCATGAGATCCAAAATTTGATTGATAGTGGGAAGCTGCCCGAGCCTAACAAGCCCAATACCAAGAACAATCCTTTGCCTAAGTTTGGATGAGTACCTCCACCGGCAACCTTCATGGAGGGAAAAGGATTGGAAGAAGATTTTGTGTTATCCTCTTTTCAAGATGGGAATGTTAAAGATGTGAAAGGAGAAGAAGCTTAACTCAACAATCTTTCCTTAGCTTGAATGTTGCTTTTCAATTTTACTTTCTTTAATATTTAATTTGAACAATTATGTTTTTCAAGTTTAAATTTGTTTGAATAAATTACTTTCATAAAATTTTTTATTGGTCTTTATTCATTTTGGTGCTCAACCGATGAGGAATCTAGCTTGATATTCATGAATTAATATATCTAGGCATCATGACTCGAATGACTTTACTAGGTGAGGGAATTGCTCTATATCATTGAGTTGTGTATGCTTACTTAGAGAGGGCTCCTGCATAATTACCTTTATCTAGGTCCTAGTCAGTCTTAGAACATGCTTAGACATACTTTTGAGGCGAAATTGAACTCTACTTATTTAAGGGAGAAATGATCTAGGCATTATTTGGTTAGCCAACAACTTGTATCCACCCTATTAAATATCAATCCCTAGTTGTCCCTTTGAGCCTTCATAAAATTTTAGCTTTCTTTTCATTGGCATATAATCCCAAAAACCTACCTTGAGCTGTTTTGATACATTTGACAAGTCTTATGCTCACTAAGATGAAGAGGCAAGAAGATCAAAGAAAGAAATGAATAGTCAAGACCATGAAGATAGTTGAAGTTCTTAAGACCATAAGGGTAGTTGAAGTTCTCAAGACCATAAGGGTAGTTGAAGTTCTCCTAATATCTCCAATATATCAAGACAATATCAGAGTAGCAAATGATTTATCCCTGTTAAAAAAGATTTATGTCACTCCACTCATCCATTATTGGAGACCCAAGTTGGTACAAACAAGACAACTCTTTTAGAGGTAGAACCAAAAAAAAAGTAAAGAAAAGACGAAGAAGAAGAAAAAAAAAAGAGAAGAAAAGAAAAAGAAAAAAAAGGACAAAAAAAGGAAAAAAAAATGTCCTAACCAAGATCCATATTAATGCCAAGAAGATAGAAGGAACTTGGAGTCTAGAAAGGTTGATCCCAACTATCTAAAGTTCCAACAAGAAATTTGTAGTGTGAGGGTTTGTCCATTGTGTCACAGCAGCTCCAATCTCGAAATGGCCTTCACTTAAACCTGTGTCCCTTACATTTCAAGCCTATTAAAGACCTGTTGATCTCTCTTGGTAGGTAGAGTCTATTAGTGGAGATAGTTTGAATAAGCATGCATATGAGATAGACAATATTTAAACTCAATATGACCTTTGGCTAAGTAATGTGTAAGTGCCTATCTGAAGTGCAACAATTCTTGCTTAAATAGAAATGATTCTCGAGTTTAGTACAGTAGCCAGGGTTGTCATGTTATAGATACGTTAATTTGAAAAATCAAGTCCTGAGGTACACTGACATCAATTTGGCAAAGCCAACATTTGATTTCAAAATCAAAATTCAAAAAATAAAAAATGTTTTTGTCATACAAAGCCTTCATGTTAAGGGGACTATGTTGAACTGTCAAATCTCAAAAGACACATTGGGAAAAGTAAATGATTATTGGCAAGGTCAAGAAGAAGCTACCAACTGGCATGCTGAAACACAGTTTTAAATGGATGTATCCCTGACTCTGCTGCTTGGAGTCTCCACCACTCGCGTTTTCAACATATTGAAGATAAAAGCCACAAATGCAAAGCTTTCGATCATTCCAATACAACACTTGAACGAGCATCAAAAAGGAACCAATGAGAACACTTATGCTGAACACCTCGGTCTGTGGGTCAATGGAACAATAATAAGTATCATTCATGCATATCATGCATACATGAGCATATCACATCGCACTTTCTTGTCTTGTATTGTCTATTCTTTATTAAAGTGAACAACAAACACCCTGTGAAATAAAAAATCAAAAGAAGATATCAAATCAGGGGGGCATGGAAAGCCCATTGCTTGAGAAAGTTCTAGTAATTTTGCAAAGAGAAGAAATGCGTTTGAGCCTACACAAGGGACAAAGTTTCTCCTTTTCCATTTTTAAGTCTATGCATGAACAAAATATTTTGACTCACTTCTAATATTTTACCACATAGGTGGGTAAGGAGAGGATATGAAGGCTAGCTGAAAAGGGCAGAATTTTTTTGCAAAAGTGCAAAGGAAGAATAAGAAAGAATCAAAAAAGAAGAAAATTAGAATTCTCAAAAGAATGAAGATGCAAAAGACAAAAGATCAGTCCAGCTAAAAGAGCTGAAGCCAAGGTAAAGACTCAATCTCAAATGGATAAAGATCCATGTTTCAAGGGTAAAAGACCCGACCTCCAGTGGATAAAGATCCATGTTTCAAGGGTAAAGACCCAATCTCCAATGGATAAAGATTCATGTTTCAAGGGTAAAGACCCGATCTCCAATGGATAAAGATCCATAGTTTAAGGGTGAAGACCCGAAGTCCAAATGATGAACATCCATTTTTTAAGGGTGAAGACCCGATTTTCAAGGATGGAGATCCACTTTCAAAGGTGAAGACCTGATTCCAAGGATGAAGATCAAATTTCAAAGGGTGAAGACCCGAAGTCCAAGGATGAAGAACCAATTTCAAAGAGTGAAGACCCAAAGTCCAAAGGATGAAGATCCATTTTCAAGGGTAAAGACCCGATGTCCAAAGGATGAAGATCTAATTTTTCAAGGGTGAAGACCTGATCTCAAAGGATGAAGATCCATTTTCAAGGGTGAATACCCAATTTTCAAGGATGAAGATCCATTTTCAAAGGTGAAGACCTGATTCCAAGGATGAAGATACAATTTCAAAGGGTGAAGACCTGAAGTCTAAAGGATGAAGATCCATTTTTAAGGGTGAAGACCCGATTTACAAGGATGAAGATCCATTTTTCAAAGATGAAGACCTAATTCCAAGGATGAAGATCCAATTTCAAAGGAAGAAGATCCATTTACAAAGGGTCAAGACCTGAAGTCCAAAAGGATGAAGATCCATTTTCAAGGGTGAAGACCCGATTTCCAAGGATAAAGATCCATTTTCAAGGGTGAATACCCAATTTCCAAGGATGAAGATCGATTTTCAAGGGTGAAGACCTAATCTCAAAGGATGAAGATCCATTTACAAAGGTGAAGACCCGATCTCCAGGGATGAAGATCAATTTACAAGGGTGATGACCTGATCTCCAAGGATGAAGAACCATTTACAAGGGTGAAGACCCGATCTTCAAGGATGAAGATCAATTTACAAGGGTGAAAACCTGAACTCCAAGGATGAACATCCATTTGCAAGGGTGAATACCCGATCTCCAAGAATGAAGATCCGTTTTCAAAGGTGAAGATATGATGCTAAGGATGTAGATCCAAGGTCCAACAATGAAGATCCATTTTGAGGGTGAAGACCCACAATGCGTTAAAGAATAGAACATCTAAAGCAATCAAAATTCTCAACTGATAAAAGGTCAGTCAAACTCAGTCTCGGGTCAAGAACCCAAACCCTAAATTCACCTTGGGTCCAAAACCCAAATAATTTTTAAGTCTAGAACTCAAACTAACCTTTGGTAAGGAGTCCTATATGGCTCTAAACCCAGTCAAAAATCACATTGCTTTTCACTCTCTTTTGCCGTAGTCTCAGATCGCTCAAGCAGGGGGCAAACGTAGACCCTTAATTTTTGACCCTAATTTAATGCAGTTCTAATTAAAGGATGCCAAAATAAATTTGATCGACTTTAAATATTTAAACCTAGTTTATAACTTTTAACGTAGTCAGTTCAGATTAAAGAGGCATAAATTCAATTGTAAAACCATAAAATCAACTGGGAATTGGCCCAAATTAAAACTTTTCAGTCCATAAGTTAAAAGAGGCCAGAATAATTTGAGTGAGGCCGGCCGGGGAGACATGAGCATGCCTCATTTCGATCTGGCAGCCCAGATCGACATGAGGTTGGACTCATGTCGACCTTGGCAAGCTAGGTCGACATGAGCATGCTTCATGTCAACCTTGGCAGCCCAAAGTCGACATGAGCATGCCTCATGTCGACTTGGGCAGCTCAAGGTCGACATGAGGTTGGTCTCATGTCGACCTAGGGCAACCAGGTCAACATGGGTTCAATACGTTTCCTAATTAAACTATAATTTGTTTTAGGGACTAATTTATATTAGGTTAAGGATTTTGAGTGAGGTTCAACTATAAATATTAACATTTTAGAATTCAGAAGCAGAAAAAAAAAGATTAACAAGAGAAAAACATTAATAGGGGACGGCAACAAACAGAAAAGATTAGCAACAAACATTCATCAGTCATCAATCCATCAAAGACAGCAACACTGTCTTTGTTCATTGTTCATCAAGAAGTTAGTTGTGGAGGAACCAACGAGCGGAGGCTTGATCTTTAATCATGAATTATTTATGTTCACAGTAGTTTTGTTTCTTTGATTAATCAGAACATGCATGCAGTAACTTAATCTTTGAACACACAGTACCTTGATCTTTGAACATGCAGTAAATTGGTTTTTATTTTAATAACTTTAATCGTTTGCTTTAATTATCACAATGATCAATTGGTATTCGTAACCCCACTGGCATATTTCATAAAAAACATAAAACTATCCAGTAGCCATAGTGGATTTAAATTAATTGTTAAAATCTATCTTGTTTACTTTAACTTCAAGAACCGTATGTTATTTCATTAAAACTCAAAACCTCAAACTATTTTTTTCCAAAAGCCTAAACCATTTCATTATTAAACTCCAAAATATTTATTATTTTTCCAAAACCTTAATTTATTTTTCCAAATCCAAAATTATGTTTTTTTAGGCAGTAAGTCTGTAACACCCCCACATCCAATACACGTACTCCACAACACCACAATGTAGCATACGTGCACCGAACATAGGAATGTTACGGTTTTTCGTCATCATTCAAATCATTTTAAAAGATACCATCACCTTTCTCATTATGCATTTTAGAAAATAAGTAATTAGCTTGTAATACAAAACAAAATAGATATATAAATACATTTAGTTAATACGCAGCGGAATTTGTAAAATAGATTTACATATATAAAAACATTTAAATCCATATTTACAAATATACATATATTCACATTATAAACAATACTTTACAAAATATTAAAAGAGTTATACATGATTGGCAAATCTGCTCTGATCTTTAAGTTCCCAAAATCAACTCTTCAACGTCTACTCTCACTTGATCTCGAAGAATTCTCGGGTTCAACTCTATCAACTCTATCACCTGCGCGATTAAACACTATCGCGCTAAGCCAAGGGCTTAGTAAGACAAATCATGCTAATGTCATGCTTTAGTACAATGCAATGTCAATTCTCAATCCATATTATACATGTAACATTATATATGCAAAGCTAACAACATACCTTTACATTTCATAATTCAACATATGTAGACATATCACATTTCAACATCTTTTCATATACCTCATTAGTTACTCATTAAACCATTCATAAACAACACTAAACAAAGACAAGCATGGGCCCAAGACACACTAATATGCCATTCAATTTTCAGAGTTAATGCTTTGGTTTTGTTATCACATTTATCAATATCATAATCCCAACTAGGCTTCAAGGATTAGGTTCAACCAAGCTTCAAGGGGAGCAAAGCATGCTAAGCTTCAACCCAACTTGGCTTCAAGAACCAACCCAACCTAGCTTCAAGGGTTGTAACATCTTAATTAGGCTTCAAGGATTCAATCCAACCTAACTTCAAGAGATTGTTACTCATATTAGGCACGCCACCAACAACAAACTCTGAAAATGGAATAACACATTAGCCACACAATTCATTTATATTTCATTCTCAATTCTCATCATCAATTAGGCAAACATGCCATATATCATTCAATTGGATCATCATAGCCAATCACAATGGCCTTGTCTCATATCATATCTTATTTGAATCATCATAGCATCTTTGATATAACATTTCAATATACATTACTCATGAAACACATTACCATTCACAATGCATAACATAACATTGTTCAATCTCAACAATGCAATTAGGGCAAAGAACAATTTATATAATTCATAGCTTTAGGATCTTCCATATCCATTTGATTAGGGCATTCTTTGTTTGAAGTATGTTTAAAGTGTTTATGTTTAGGTTTAGGCACCAAAATACCTTTGAAGAACCAAAACCATGCAAAAGAACAAAGAATAGAAACAATAAGTAACTCATTTGAGGGACACGGGCAGCACACTTGAAGGACACGGCCAAGCTTGTGGCCGTGTCTCTCAACCTCAATTTGACAGTAGGCAACACGGGCAAGGGACACGGCCAAGCTTGTGGCCGTGTCTCTCAACTAAATTTTGGCAGTGACAAACACTGGCATGGGACACGGCCGTGTCTCTCAAAAACCAATCCAACACACCCAAATTTCCTTGACTTGGCCGTGTCTCTCATTGCTTTTGGCCGTGTCACCCATGACTAATACCCTAACCAAAGCCAACACTCTTTCAATTTCATTTACACACTTTTTACATAACAACAATCTCATTCAAATGAACACAATCAATGACATAAACACATATTTCACATCTTCATCACAAGAATCACTTTAACAATATATTAACATTACATTTAAACACCAACCATCTCAAAACCCTAAACCAACATCCTTCCCCATCTTTCAAAATCAACATCCACCACTTCCAACAACAACACCTATTTAAACTCTTAATTTAAAACCAATTTTAACACTTGAACACACATCCCATCATCAAATCCACAAACCCTAATTCACTTCAAAAGAATAGAAGAAATCAAAGAAAAGAACTTACCTTAGTTAAAAACTTCTTGAATCAACACTTGATCACTTAATCTTTCTTCAATTTGAGCTTAACTCTTCAAGATATTCTCTTTGCCTCTTGCTTTCCTTTTTCTATGGAGGAGCCGGCCAACAATGGAGAAGAAGAAGAAATTATGAAGAAGCAAAGTCAAATTTTACTTTTAATCTCCACCAAGAGTTTTTAACTAAACAATTATCAAAATACCCTTTTTCCATTTGTTCTAGCTTTCTTTTAACTTAAATGCCCATATATGTAATTCCACCCTCACAAAATAAATATCTCTCTTCCATTGACTCTCCCTTTGACTTATGTATATGTTAATTATACAAGCATATAAACAATATATACACTTCTCTCTACACCCTTTTTCTTTCCCAAAACACATATACATAACCATTCTCTTACCAATTTCTTTTCTTATCACATAACATATACATTCAATCCAATTTAAAACAACAACAACAATAGCATAATCAAAACTTCTAGGGCATACATGAGGATATTACAAAGTCAAATCCAAAAATCCTAACTATCCAAAACCCTAATTCCAAAAAACCTAACTATCCAAAACCCTAATTCCAAAAACCCTAACTATCCAAACCCTAATTCCAAAAACCCTAACTATCCAAAACCCTAAAAAATCCTAATTCCAAAACCCTAGTTTCCAAAACCCTAGTTTCAAAAACCCTAAAAATCCTAATTTCAAAACCCTAATTATAAAACTTTAGTTTCTAAAACCCTAAGTTCCGAAGCCCTAAATTCAATTGATAATTCTTTAAAACCCTAAAATTTATATATTGCTGTATTTAATTTTAGATTTGATTATGTAGTTTATTATATGTTTTGATGGTTAATTTATTTAATTTCAATGCTTGATTTATTTTATTTATCATGAATGGATATTTTCTTTATTATTATAATTATTATTTGTTTGTTTTAGTATTCAAATTGTAAGAGGTATGTTTCCACTTTGTGGGTACCTCATTAGCTAAATATCATGTAAATTAAATTGTTTTTATATTTTGAACCAATGTAATGGACATGTTTCCATCTTCGGATGGGTGTCCATTTATTTGCATTGTATTGGACATTGCTTGGATTTTAATATAATGATTCTTTATTTTAATTGTTGCATGTAATATGGATAATATTATTATACTTAAGAATTTTATAATATTAAGACCTGCAAAGGAGGCCGGTTCTAATGAACCGGGCGTTGTGGCGGTGCTGGGCCATTTCTCACCTTCCCCACACGTAACCAACTTTCAGAACCCATTAGGGGGTTGGGGATTCCTTAGGAATCGAGTCATCCACCCCTTTCTTTTTCTCGGCCCGTCTGGGTGGTGACTCTATTTTCTCCGGACCTAGGTCCGTGTTCTCTAAGCCCCCGAGCCTAAACAATGTCGAAGTTGCAAGAACCATTCCACCTGGAGTGGGGGCAAAAATCCTTGCTCACACACACAATCATTAAATTTGGGAACAATCAAAAACCCTAAAAAAAATTAGCATAGCGTTTGACCTTACTCCTGATGAGAGAGAGAGATTAGAAAAAATATTCAAAAAATATGAAGAAGTATTTGCTTGGTCTTGTGAGGACATGCCTGGTATAGATCGAGACATAGCCGAACATCTTATTCCTCTTACACTCACATGAAACCTGTCAAACAAAAGCTTAGGCGATTAAGACCTAAGTGGGTTGAATTGATTAAAGAAGAGGTCAATAAACGAATACAAGTTAAGTTCCTTGAAGTGATAGAATACGCAAATTGGCAAGCCAAAATAGTACCCATGCCAAAGAAAGATGGAAGGATAAGTGTCAATGTGGACTATAGAGATTTGAACAAAGCTTCCCCTAAAGATGATTTTCCTTTACCTCATATAGATGTTTCATTGATAGTGCAGCCTCTAGCGTGCTACACTTGTTTGTAGATGGATTTTTCGGATACAACCAAGTGTTAATGGCTCAAGAGGATAAAGCCAAAACTACTTTCATTACTACATGGGGTATATTTTGTTATAGGGTGATGCCATTCAGTTTAAAGAATGCTGGAGCAACCTACCAAAGGATGGCCACCACACTATTTCATGACATGATGCACAAAGAAGTTGAAGTATATGTTGATGATATGATGGTGAAATTGGATACAAGAGAACAACACTTCCAAAACTTAGAACTATTCTTTGATAGAGCCTTGAAATATATGCTAAGATTGAACCCGAAGAAGTGTGTGTTCGGGGTTACCTCAGGTAAACTATTGGGACATGTGATTGGTCCGAATGGCATTGAGATCGATCCTGACAAAGTTAAAGCGATCAGGGATATGCCAGCCCCAAAGACAGAGAGAGAAGTCTGAGGATTCATTGGTAAATTGCAATACATTAGCAGATTCATAGCAAAGCTCACAACAATCTGTGAGCCTATCTTCAGATTGTTTAAAAAGAATCAGCCGGTCATATGGAATGAAGAATGTCAAAAGGCCTTTTAGCAAATAAAAGAATATTTGTTGAATCCAGCTATTTTAAAACCATTTAATCCCAGCAAACCTCTATTACTATACTTAGTAGTAGAAGAAGAGTCAATAGGAGCCATGCTAGCCTAAGCAGATGAGTCAGGGATTGAGCATGCAGTCTACTATTTGAGTAGAAAGCTCATACCTTATGAAATTAAGTATAGTATCATTGAAAAGACCTGCATAGCCATGGTTTGGTCTTCTAAGAAGTTGCTGCATTACTTTCAATCTTATAGTGTTCAAACAATTTCCAGGTTGGATCCAATGAAGTACTTAAGGGAGACACCCTCTTTGATTGGGAAATATGGTCAATGGTTAATAATATTAGAAGAATTTGAGATTGAATATGTATCCAGGAAAACAATCAAAGGTAGAGCGGTGGCAGAATTCCTGGCCCAACAACCATTACCAGATAGCGAAGACGTAATCTTGGAATATCCGGATGAACATTTAGAGGCAATTAAAGTACAAGGATGGAAAATGTATTTTAATGGAGTAGTAAATAGGAAAGGAGCAGGTTTGGGAGTCATACTAGAATTGCCTGAAGGGGAACTTATCCCTTTAGCCAAAAAGTTGAAATTTAGGGCAACCAATAATATGGTGGAATACGAAGCTTGTATTTTTGGTTTGGAAACCCTAATGATTATAAAGGTGGATAAGGTGGAAGTTTTTGGCGATTCATTGCTAGTAGTATCCCAAGTAAATGGAGAGTGGGATTTGAAAGAGGATTAAAACCATACCACCATTACCTGACCATGATGAAGAAGAACTTTAAGGAGTGTAGGTTTATACATCTATCAAGAGAAGAATATTAGATGGTTAATGCCCTAGTCACATTGGCTTCGGTATGGGAAAATCCTGTCAGCTTATTCCTTAAGCCTCTGATTTTGACCAGTTCATCAACTCCTTGCTATGAGTATGAGACAATCATGGAAACTGATACAGACCATGATGCGTGGTATGATACTATAAGGCAATTTTTGGAAGAAAGAGAATACCCGTCGAGGGCAACGAAGAAAGAAAGAAGAGCCATAAGGCATTGGTCATTGCAATACATTACATTCCATGGAGAGTTATATCGAAGATGGCCTGATGGGGTGGATTTGAGATGTTTAAGAAAGCCTGAAGTGGAGCGTATCATGTCAGAGATACATGCGGGATTTTGTGGTCTGCACATGAGTGGTTTCGCCCTAGTAAAGAAGATTATTCGATAAGGTTACTATTGGTTGACCATGGAGAGAGATTGTATTGAGTTCGTAAAGAAGTGCCAACAATGTCAAATGTATGGTAACTTGAACCACATGCCTCCTGAAGAATTGCATTCTATGTCTTCACCCTGGCCCTTTGCCACTTGGGGTATCGACATTATAGGAGAGATACATCCGACACCTCAAAAGGTTACCGTTTCATTGTAGTAGCAGTAGATTATTTTTTGAAATGGGTCGAAGCCGAGTCCTTCAACAAACTAGGTGCAAGTCAAATGGCTAGATTTATTGAAAAGAAACTCATTTGCAGATACGGGGTCCCGTACAGTGTGATATCAGACAATGGGGTACAGTTTCAAGGAGCAGTTAAGGATTTATTCTCGAAGTATCGAATCCATCATCATAGATCCTCTCCTTATAGACCAAAGGCTAATGGTGTGGTAGAAGCAACAAATAAGACAATTAAGCAAATTCTGTCCAAGATGACCAAGACTTACTGGGATTGGTCAGAGATTCTTCCCTTTACTTTATGGGGATATAGAACAAATGTGAAAACACCTACTAGAATGACACCGTTCTCTTTGGTTTACGGGATGGAAGCAGTGTTGCCAATTGAAATAGAGATCAAGTCATTGAGAGTGGTCTTGGAAGATGAACTGCCTGAAACGGAATGGGTATCAAGCAGATACACACAGTTAGCTTTACTAGAAGAGAAAAGGTTAAAGGCTCTATATCATCATCAACGGTATCAAAAGAAGATAGCTCGGGCCTACAATAGAAGGGTTAAAATCAAAAAACTCAAAGTCGGGGATTTAGTGTTGAAGCAATGTAAGCCTAACGTATCTGATCCAAGAGGGAAGTTTAGGCCTAGTTGGGAAGGGCCATATGTTGTGAAACAAGTCATGAATAAGGGAGCAGTTAAGCTATCAGACATGGATGGGAAAGAGTTTAGTGAGCCAGTAAACATTGACAGGTTGAAGAGGTTTTATATATAAAATAAAAAAAATAAAAAAAAGAAGAGCTCGCTAGGTTGAAAACCCAAAAGGGTAGGCCTAGGCAAACGTTAGAGCAGTCCGCTAGTTCTGAAAACCCAAAAGGGCGGGCTAGGCAACAATTAGGGCTAAATGAGAGAAAATCATCAATTAGAAGACCCGAAAGGGATAGTTGGAAACAAGAGTGATCTTTTGTATGCTAGCTTTATGTTTGGTTGTTCCCCAATTTAATAAAACAGAATTAATGGAGGAAATAAATAAACACAATAGCAAAAGGTGATGATAAATTATAAATGGAAAAGAAGCATCTTTCATTACTTTAATTATTTTTCATCCTAACAATACACTTTCTGAATTGACAAATGTAAAATCTATGGTAGTTGATAAGTGCAACATGTAGGCCAGCTTTGCCTCAGCTGATCCAAGTAAGCTTCAGTCAAGTAAGGCATGTCTAAATTAGGAGTGAAGTCAAAATTATGAGGCTCAGCTCCATACTGACGGCCAAGTCGATGAGGATCATAGCAAGTACCTTGATGAAGAGCAGCAAGGGGGAGCATACATCAAGTATGTCCGCATGGTGATACAAGAAATCTTCCACCAAGGTACCAACCAACGGATGTTGACTTCAGCGTGTGAATGGATCCAGTCAACCCAGTCATCATATGAAGAAGCAAGATGGGGTAGCTTCCTAGCAGAATGATGCCATGGCAGATATCTGGTAAAATCCATAGATGGAGTATCAAGCAACCAGAGACACTCCTGAAGCCAAATCTGTGAGGGAAATTAATTTTTTTTTAAAAAAAAGAGGTCTGATAAGTTGAAAACCCATAAGGGCAGCTTAGGCAAAAATTAGGACAGGTCGCTAGTTCTAAAAACCCACATTGGCAGACTAGGCAAAAATTAGAGCAATATAAAAATATATAATAAAAGAGGTCCGCTAAGTTAAAAACCTGTAAGAGCAACTTAGGCAAAAATTAGGACAGCTCAATAGTTCCGAAAACCCGTATGGGCGGACTAGGCAAAAATTAGAGTAATAAAAAAAAGAGAAGAAGAAAAAGGAAACCTAAATTGAAAACCTGAAAGGGAAGTTTAGGAAATTACTTGAAGCAGCAACGGACTCCCAGTCAATCTCTTTGACAATCCTAATTTAAGTCGGTCTAATCAAACTAAAGTTTCGGCTAAGATCACGGGTACCGGCGATAAGCCTCCTTCCATTTGGTCCATAATATCCAATACTCGTGGATCAATATCGCCATCATAAGAAACAAGCAAGAATTGGCCAAGCAAAAAAAGACAAAGCATGTGTCCCCATGCCTTAGTAGGAGCCAAATGAGAGAGACAAAAATCAATCAAGGGAGCAAGTAGAATTTTCTCACCTCTCATCAATTGAAGAACTTCAGGCTTTGAAATTTGAAATAACATCTGCATTTTCTATTGAGTCTTGAAAACCAATATGGGTAATGCCATTTTTTGATTATTTGGATATCCGATAATGGCCTCAAATTCTTCAATCAAGGGACATATTTCAAAGCCATTAATTTTAAATGTCCTAGAATCCACATTCCAAAAGGAAGCCATGGGCATGTAAAAAGGAGCGGTCCAATTTAACATTTTGAAAACACTTTAAAATATCAAGTTTTGACCATGAAATTTTCTTCCAGTGAATGGCACCCATATTCTTAAATAGAATTTTTATCTTCTTTAAATGAAGTTCGGTTATTGTTGATGAATGAAGGAAAATCAAAATTGTTAAAGGAAGTTTTTTACGTTGAAATGGAAAGTCTTTTGGCTTCTTTTTGAAATTATGGCATAAAAGGTGATTTATATAGAGGAAACAAGTTTTTCCAAAATTGATAAGAAAAAGGTGATGGGAAAAGGGCGAGACCATGTTGTATGAGGAAAAGAATTAGCGACGAAATTACTTTACCATGTTGCATTTGGCTTTATAAGTGATGCCGTGTAAATGTTGAAATATGATAAAGAAAGTATGATAATTGTGGCGCAGTGATAATGACAAAAAAATGAAATGACAAAAAAATGAAATGACAAAAAAAAAGTTGCAGTAAAGATGAAAATTATATATTGTTATTATTATTTTTATGCTTATTGTACAATGTTTATACAATTGTTACAATATTTCTATGTCACTAAGAAGGTGGTGGTAGGCCATCAAATAAAGCCTGAAAAAGTCATCGCCTGTTGGAGGAGGAGGCAAATTACTCATCCCGAGTTCACCCGAAGCAGGAGCACCAAAATCCCTATTACCTCAGAGTTTCGATCTATCACAGTCCTCATCAGAAGTAGACAAAAGGATCTCATGGTCATCAGTTTAGGGGCCTCTAAATGAAGAAGCACCAGGATCCCTCATCCCCTGAAATCGGAAGTCTCAAAAATTTTATTTTGATTGATGATACAAATATTGAAAATGAGAAGCCTGCTGACAACTAGCGGCCAAATCTTCTTGAAGTTTCTTATTTTATTCTTCAAGCATCCGTTGTGAGCCAAGAAGGAAGAGGTAAGAGCATACATAATCATGCATACATATAGCATAAATTACCATGAAACAAGAAAACTTACTAGGTAATTTATATCAATATCCTGTGGATGAGATGACATATCTGGCGGACTAGAATGAGTAAATGAAGGGTCAGTAAAAGAAGGTCCAGCCTCATGATCAAATGAGCCAGCAACCTACAACAATCATTAAAAAGTCAAAATAAGAAAGAAGCACTTGCAATGGAAAATGGTGAAGGTTTACCTAAGAAGTGTCAGCCCCGAGATATGGAACGAATTCACCTGCATCTCCATGACGTTCCTCTTCATCTCTACCCTGAATTTCTTTGGAAATTTCTTACACTAACAGGAGATACATTAAAGTTAAAGAGCCTCATTTGAATAAAACGAGCGTAAAATGCACCCGGTGGATAGAGAAATGTTTCAACATCATAACCGTGTCGGGCCAACCACCATAAATCCTCCGGCATTAATGTAATATTTAAAGTATATTCCGGGCAAGGCATCGAAACCCTCCACTGCTCTGGACCGAGAAACCACTCATAAACTCTCTCTCCAAGAAACCAACCACTAGACACTGGGCCAACGATGACTCGATGAGTATGTTGGAAAGACAATGCAGCATTCATGAAGGGAGTCCAGTTTGTCCATTCTTCTAGGTTCCACCAGGCCAAATTCACCTGCAAAATGACATAAGGTAAGTAAACTTTCATATTAATTTTAAAGCATACTAATATTATTTTACCTGGTCCCAAGTTAAACGGCTCAACACGAAGCGTTGGGTATGCACATGGTGAGAGACGGGAACGTCCACACGATCTGACAACCAGAGATTTAACCTCGGATACCCAACTCTCTCTCAAAAAATACCGGGTACCCGCACAAGGTTATGTTCGTATGCCCATGCCTACAACAATAATAAAGATCACATTCATGCAAGAAAAGAGGGGAATTGACATTGGTAGAAGAAGAATACTTCGACAACCGACATTAAGCCGACAAAAGACTTCTTATTTCGGCAAATTTTGTCAAGACCATGGTAAAGACAGGCGAGACCAGCTTCACCCCGGCCATAAAGTGGTACCGTCCTAAAATAAGAAAGGGCCCTCAACACTGACAAATGGATAGCGGATTCAGTGCTGCCTAGGATGGTCGACCCAAGCAAATATAACAAGAATCCTTGAGCATACTGTTGGGCAGCGACTCTGTGAACCCGTCCTTCATAGTTCATCCAATAACTATGAATTGGCTCGATTTTTATCTTAAAAGGCCCTTTATATGATGGTTCCATACCAATTAATTGCTAAATTTCTTCAAAAGTCAAAATATCGTTGGTAAGAGGTACCGGAACACCATCATACCGAATGCCGGTTATAGCATCAAAATTGACCGGACCAATTGTCATCTCTCTAATAGGCAAGTGAAAAGTATGAATTGTGTTCAACCATCGTTCTGCGAGTGGCTGGACTACGCTCCGGTCTATCAGATACTCCTCAGATGGTAATTGTAAGATGAAGCTCTCAAAGTCGCAATCTCGGATAATTTGCCATACTCGAGAAGGCGCTACATCATACCATTGTCGGGTTTTGTAGATACATCCTCCGGCTCGAACAACACAACGATCACGCTAACATGGAGCCATGTAAGTTAATACCAGGTAAGTACATATTATTCTATCTACTTAAATTAATATATTTTTCCTAAATTTTCCTAACAAAATAATAATAATATAATAATAAAATAAATAAAAAAAAGACAAAAGCATAAAAAGAAAGAATAAAAAAAGAAGAAGAAAAAAAAGAGAAAAAAATGAAAAAGAAAATAAAATAGAACATAAAATAAAAATAAATAAATGACAGAAAGACGAACAAAAAATAACAGAAAATTACGTTGGTCTTTTGGTTTGAACTACGATGAAATGGCATCCCGGCTAGTAGATCTATATTTCCACCTTCATGATGCCGAATAAACTTCAATAATTCAGCATTAGAATGAGTTCCTGATCTTGAAGTATGCATTTTTTTCAAAACTATATGCTAAATTTGAGAGAATTGTACCTATTAACGAAAGGAATTAAAATCTGCTGTGAATGAAATGAAGGAATTTGTTCATTTATATAGAGGAACGGCAAGGAAAAAAAACAAAATTCAAAAAGTGAATTTTACTATTGATGAATAATAGATCACTATTGATTAATAGTGTATTACTATTTATAAATAGTAAACTACTATTTACAAATAGTTGGTTACTATTTACGAATAGTAAATAGTGTATGAACAGTGACTACACAGTAAATAAATAGTAAATTCAATCATTCAATTTAATCATTCAAATACTTGCATGCATATAAATATTTTTACACTCAGGGGGCAAGGAGAAGACTTATGCATAAAAATTAGCCAAACTTTTTAAAACCAAAAAAATTATTTTTTATAGATAATTAAATCTTTATTAGCTCGGGTCCAGAACCCAAATTATCCTTAGGTCCAGAACCTAGAATCTCTTATAAGTCCAAAACTTAGTTCGGGTCCAGAACCCAAATTATCCTTAGGTCCAGAACCTAAATTCTCTTCTAAATCCAGAATTTAGCTCGGGTCCAGAACCCAAATTATCCTTAGGTCCAGAACCTAGAATCTCTTTTAAGTACAGAACTTAACTCGGGTCCAGAACCCGAATTATCCTTAGGTCCAAAACCTAGAATCTCTTCTAAGTCCAGAATTTAGCTCGGGTCCAGAACCCAAATTATCCTTAGGTCCAGAACCCAGAATCTCTTCTAAGTCCAGAACTTAGCTCGGGTTTAGAGCCCAAATTATCCTTAGGTCCAGAACCTAGAATCTCTTCTAAGTATAGAACTTAGCTCCGGTCCAGAACCCAAATTATCCTTAGGTCCAGAACCTAGAATCTCTTCTAAGTCCAGAACTTAGCTCGGGTCCAGAACCCAAACTTTCATTTGGTCCAAAACCTAAAATCTCTTCTAAGTCCAGAACTTAGCTCGAGTCCAGAACCCAAATTTTCTTTAGGTCCAGAACCTAAAATCCATTCTAAGTCCAGAAATTACATCTAGGCCCAGAACATAAAATTCCTTCTAAGTCCAGAACTTAGCTCGGGTCCAGAACCCAAACTACCCTTAGGTCCAAAACCTAAAATTATTTTTTGAGTCCAGAACTCAAACCGGGTCCAGAACCCAAAACCTTAACCATCTCGGAAAAATTAAGTCTTATTGATTTCACTCTCTTTTACTAAAGTCCCAGATCATTCAAGCAGGGGGCAAACTGCAGACCCTTAATTTTTGACCCAGTGTAGTCCAATATAATTTATTTAGTCCAAAATAATTTTTGTGTCATCTTAATTAAATAATATTTGTTTTAGTATTTATTTTTTATAATTTTAAAAAAATATATTATAATAATAAAAAATAATAACAATAAACAAATAAATAAAAATAAAAAATTGCGACCAAAAATCGGCGACGAAAAAAATTAATCGCCGAAAGTGTTGGACAAAATGGCCTTGGGCCATTTCGCCCGCAGGAAAGTCCTACAGGCAATGTGTCTTCTGGCTGCCTGGCTAGCAAGATTCCATGATAATTTTGGCCCGCAGCCCAACGCAATTTTCGCCAGCAAAATTTTTTCGAAGCAATTTTTTCCGAAACCAAATTCTATTTGGTTTTAGTTTTCTTTTTCTAATTAAATATAGTTTCCTTAAACAATTAAAATAATAATCAAAATTTCTTATAAATAAGACAAAAAAAGACACAAAGGAGGAGGGAATTTTTAAAAGGAGATCGGACATTAAAAATTTTTTGGCAATAAAAACGATCGGACTTTTTAGAGGAGAATAAGCAAGCAAGCAATCAATCCATCAAAGGCAGCCATCTTGCCTTTGTCCTTGTTCATCCAAGAAGCAATTTTGGTGCAACCAACAAACGAAGGTTTGAATATCTAATCTCTTTTTCCTTACAGTAACTTTAATCATTAAATTGTTTCTTTTGATTCTAAAAATCTTGAAACCCTAATCTATTTTCCATCTTTCCAAAATCCTAAATCATTTTATTAATTCCCAAAATCCTAATCTGCTTTCCAATTTTCCAAACCCTTAAAACCTTAAATTGATCCTTCTATTTCCAAAAACCCTAAAAAAATACTTTCTGTTTCCAAAAATCTTAAATTGTCTTGCCTATTTCCAAAAACTTTTTAAAACTATAAATTGATTTCTCAAATTCTAAAATCAAATATATTTTTTGAAACACTAAAAACCCTAATTCAACTTCAAAATCGAAAACAGTAAACCCCAAACTAGTAAACCTAAACCCTAATTTTCCTAAACCCTATTCCTTAAAATCTTAAAACCGTATAAACCTAAATATTAAAATTCAACACAGTAAGCCTAAAAACAACAATCCAGTAGCTAATAATTATAAACCTAATGTTTTAATATCCAAACCCTAATTTCATGATTTTACCCCTCAAACCCTAATTTTGCTAATCAAAGAACCTTAACAATCTCTTAAATTATAAAACCTTAATCCATTTCAATTCCCTTAAAACTTACAGTAGCCTAAACCAATAAATTCCAAAACCCTAAATATTAATTAAAGAACATTAAATGAGAAACAGTAACCCTAATTTGTATCTTGACTTACTTTATTTTTTGATTTAATTATGTAGTTTATTATATGCTTTGATTTATTTAAGTTCAATGCTTGGTTTACTTAAATTATCATGGATGGATATTTACTTTCTATTAATGTTTAATATCTTTGATGAATGATTTATTTATGATGAATGGTTATTCACTTTTATCGATTTATTTTTTATTTCTGTGAGTGGGGATTTTTGTCCCCACTCCCAGTGGAATGGTTCTTGTGACTTCGGCACTGTTTAGGCTCGGGGCCTTAGAGAACACGGATCTAAGTCCAGAGAAAATGGAGTCACCACCCGGACGGGCCGGGAAAAAGAAAGAGGTGGATGACTCAATTTCTAAGGAATCCCCAACCCCCTAATGGGTTCGAAAAGTTGGGTACGTGTGGGAAATGTGAGAAATGGCCCAGCACCCCCACAATCCCTGGTTCATTGGAACCGGCCTCCTTTACAGGTCTTAATATTATAAGATTCTTAAATATAATAACATTATCCATATTACACACAATAAAAAGAAAGCATCATTATATTAAAATCAAAGCAATGTCCAAACAAAACAAAACAAATAAATGGACACCCATCCGAAGATGGAAACATGCCCTTACATCACATTCCTAAATAGGACACCCACCGAAAGGTAGAAATATGTTCTTTACATAGGTTCTAAAATAGAAAAGCAAATTAAATTACATGATATTTAACTAATGAGGTACCCACCAAGTGGAAACATACCTCTTACAACATTTGGAAATCTAAATAAATTGATAAAAGTAAATAATCATTCATCATAAATAAATCATTCATCAAAGATATTAAATATCAATAGAAAGTAAACATCCATCCATGATAAGCTAAATAAACCAAGCATTGAACTTAAATAAATTAAATCATGTAAAATAAATCAAAGCATAATCAAATATGGAATTGAATAAGGCAAATAAAAATCCAAATTGTAGCTACTGTTTCCATTTAGGATCCTTTATTTCATGTGTTTAGGGTTTTGGATTTTCATGGGTTTAAGCTACTGTGACTTTTTAAAGGATTAAAATAGATTAAGGATTTTATGTTTTAAAAGGTTGGTAAGACACTTTGATTAACAAAATTAAGGTTTGAATGGTGAAATCATGAAACTAGGGTTTTGGACACTTTAAAATATTTTTGATTTGTGGTTTTAAATGATGATTTCAAGCTTACTGTCTAAAATTAAAATATTTTTATTTATATGATTTTTAAGGTTTTAAAGGATTAGGGTTTATAAAAAAAATAGGGTTTAAGGCTTTAAAGGGTTAGAGTTTTACTATTTTAGGTTTGGAGTTGAGTTAGGGTTTAGTGTTTTAAAATTAGGGTTTCGGTGGATGCATCAAGCTTTTAAGGTTTGAAAATCAATTTGATACTTTTTTGAGGTTTTATGAAAATAAACAAACGATTTAAAGTTTATAAAAGTAAAAAAGATATTTTTAAAGCTTTTGGAAATAAACAGAATATAATTTAAGGGTTTTGATAATTTGGAAAGTAAATTAGAGTTTTGGGGTTTTGAAGGAACAAAATTAATAACTTTAAATTATTTGAAAAATAAAGCAACGAATTAGTGTTTTTAACTTTAGAAGAACTAAATTAAAGTTCAAGGGTTTTTGATTTTGAAAGACACAATTTCCTAGTTTTAGCTACTGTGAAAAATATAACAAAAAAAAGAATTTAGTACATACCTCCTTTTGATGGTTCCTCCAAAAATCATTTTCCTTGGATGAACTAAAACAAAGGCAAGCTTTGCTGCCTTTGAATTGCCTTGAATTGTTTTTCGGCTCCCTCAAAAAAAATTGAATTGAATTACTGCCTTAGTTTCGGATCAAAATTTATTCCTCTTTCTTCTTGGATTTCTTCCTTTCTTTCTCCCTCCCTTTTTGTGTTGTAATTATACTTGTTTATAGAAGTTTCTTGTAGTTTTCTCCTAGTTGCTCATGGCATAAATTAGTTATTAAGAAAAGGAAACTAAAACCTAATTGCATTAGGTTTCAGAAAATTTGCGTCGGAAAAATTTTGTTGGCGAAAAAAAACTGCTGCGGAAAAATCGCGCTGGCAAAAAAAATTGCCGCAGGAAAAATTGCGCTGGCGAAAAAGCTGCAGCAGCGGGCAAAACAGGCCTGCGGGCCATTTTGTCCGCAGGAAATTCCTGCGGAAGAAATGCCTACGGGCCCACTGACTTTCGGCGACGATTTTTTCATTGCCGATTTTTTCTTCGCTGATTTTTATTTTTATTTTTTGATTTTTGTTTGTTTATTTTTATTATTAAAAATTAGATATTAAAGAAAAAATTATTTAATTAAGATAACAAAAATTATTTTGGACCAATTAAAATATATTAGACAACACAAAAATTATTTTGGACCGAACTGAGTTAAAAATTAAGGGTCTACTGTTTGCCCCCTGCTTGAATGATCTGAAACTTTAGTGAAAGAGAGTGAAAAGAAACAAGACTTAATTTTTGAGATGGTGGAGGTTTTGGGTTCTGGACCCGGTTCGAGTTCTGGACTCAAGGATAATTCTAAGTTCTGGACCTAAAGAAAATTTGGGTTCTGGAGCTGAGCTAAGTTCTGGACATAGAAATAATTCTAGGTTCTGGACCTAATGAAAAATTTGGGTTCTGGACCCGAGCTAAGTTATTGGACATAGAAATAAATTCTAGGTTCTGGACCTAAGGAAAATTTAGGTTCTGGACCCGAGCTAAGTTTTGGACTTAGAAACAGATTCTAGGTTCTGGACCTAAGGAAAATTTGGGTTCTAGACTCGGTTTGAGTTATGGACTCAAGGATAATTCTAGGTTCTGGACCTAAGGAAAAATTGGGTTCTGGACCCGGTTCGAGTTCTATCCGAGCTAAGTTCTTCGACTTAGAAATAAATTCTAGGTTCTGGACCTAAGGAAAATTTGGGTTCTGGACCCGAGCTAAGTTCTGGACTTATAAACAAATTCTAGGTTATGCACCTAAGGAAAATTTGGGTTCTGGACCCGGTTCGAGTTTTGGACTCAAGGAAGATTTTAGGTTTTGGACCTAAGAAAAATTTGAGTTCTGGACCCCGTTCGAGTTCTGGACTCAAGGATAATTCTAGGTTCTGGACCTAAGGAAAATTTGGGTTCTAGACCCGGTTCGAGTTCTGGACTCAAGGATAATTCTAGGTTCTGGACCGAAGAAAAATTTGGGTTCTGGACCCGATCTAATAATTTTTTATTTCAAAAAGTTTGGCTAATTTTTATGCATGTTTTCTTATTGCCCCCTGGGTGTAAAAATATTTATATACCTATAATTATTTGAATGATTAAAATGAATAAATGGATTTACTGTTTATTTACTGTGTAATCACTGTTAATGCACGATTTACTATTCATAAATAGTAAATTTACTATTTACAAATAGTATCAAATAGTATTTACTATTGAAAATAGTACTTTCACTATTCATCAATACTAATACTATTTATAAATAGTAAAATTTACTGTTAATCCTATTCATGAATATTAAAATTTACTATTCATCAATAGTAAAGTTTACTGTTCATGAATAGTAAACTTTACTATTCATGAACAGTTTTGAATTTTATTTTTTTGCTTGCCGTTTCTCTATGAAAAGCAACGATTCCTTCATTTCATTTGACAGAACGATTTCAATTTCATAATTCTCTCAAATTTCTTTCAATTTTAGCACATATGTTTCAAAAACAATGCATGCTTCAAGGTCAGTGACTCATTCTAATGCCGAGTTGTTGGAGTTTATTTGGCATCATGAAGATGAAAATTTAGAGCGAGGTAATTATTTTTTTCCTTTTTTTTTTCTTAATTTTTTTGTTTTGCGCTTTTTTTTGTTATTATTTGTTATTGTGAAAAATAAATTAATTTAAGTAGATAGAATAATATGTATTTACCTGGTATTAACTTACCTGGGTTTGTGTTAGCATGATCGTTATGTTGTTCGAGCTGGAGGGTGTATTTACAAAGCCCGACAATGGTACGATGTAGTGCCTTCTCGGGTAAGGCGGATTATCCTAGATTGTGGCTTTGAGCAATTCATCTTACAATTGCCATCCGATGAATATCAGATAGACCGGAGCATAGTCCAGGTGCTTGCAGAGCGATGATTGGATACAACCCACACTTTTCACTTGCCCGTTGGGGAAATGACAATTGGTCCAGTCGATTTTACTACCATAACCGGCCTTCGATATGATGGTGTTCCGGTTCTTCTGACCAACGATATTTTAACATTTAAAGAAATTCAGGAATTAATTGGTATGGAACCATCATATAAAGGGCCTTTTAAGATAAAAATTGAGCCAATTCATAGTTATTGGATGAACTACGAAGGACGGGTTGGCAGATACACAGCCGAACAGTATGCTCAAGGATTTTTGTTATATCTGCCCGGGTCGACCATCTTAGGCAGCACTGAATCCTCCATTCACTTGTCAAAGTGGAGTGCCCTTTCTTATCTCAGAATGGTACCATCTTCTGGTTGGGGTGAAGATGGTCTCACGTGTCTTTACCATGGTCTTGATAAGCTTTGCCGAAACAAGAAGTCTTTTGCATGCTTGATGGCGATTGTCGAGGTATTCTTTTCCTTCACCAATGTTTTTTCCACTATTTTCTTGCATGAATTTGATCTTTACTATTATTGTTGTAGGTATGGGCATATGAACATAACCTTGTGAGGGTACCCGGTATTTCCTGAGAGAGAATTGAGTATCTGAGATTAAATTACTGGTTGTCTGATCGTGTGAACGTTCCCGGCTCTCATCATGTGCATACTCACCATTATGTGTTGAGCCGCTTAACCTGGGACAAAGTAAAATAACATTAGTATGTTTTAAATTTTATGTGAAAGTTTTACTTACGTTATGTTATTTTGCAGGTGAATTTGGCCTGGTGGAGCCTAGAAGAGCGAGCAAACTGATCTCTTTTGATGAGGGCTGCACTGTCTTTCCAACATTCTCTCTGAATTATTGTTGGCCCAGTGTCTAGTGGCTGATTTCTCGGGGAGAGAGTTTATGAATGGTTTCTCGATCCAGAGCAGTGGAGGTTTCCGATGCAAATCCCAGAATATACTTTAAATATTATGTCAATGCCAGAGGATGCATGGTGGTCGGCCCGGTATGGTTATGATGCTGAGTTGTTTCTCCATTTACCAGGTCCATTTTATGCCCATTTTATTCAAATAAGACTCTTGAATTTTGATGTATCTCCTGTTGGTGTGCGGGAGATTTCTGACGAAAATGGGGGTAGAGATGAAGAAGAACATCAAGGAGCTGTAGGAGAGTCTGTTCCACATCTCGGGGCCAGTACTTCTTAGGTAAAACTCTTACCACTTTTCCCTTGCAACTGCTTCTTTCTTTTTTTTTTATTCTTTAATGATTGCTGCAGGCTGTTGGCTTGTTTAATCATGAGGCTGGACCTTCTTTTACTACCCCCTTCGTTTGCTCATTCTAGCCCGCCAGATATACCATCTCATTCGAGAGGCATTGATATGAACTACCTGGTACGTTTCTTATTTCATAGTAGTTTATGTTATATGTACGCATGATTATGTATGCTCTTACCTTTTTCCTTCTTAGCTCACAGCGGATGCTCGAATAACAAAATAAGAAACTTCAAGAAGAGTGTGAGCGGGGATTTTCGCCCCCACTCCCAGTGGAAAGGTTCTTGTTACTTCAGCACTGTTTAGGCTCGGGGCCTTACAGAACCCGGACCTAAGTCCGGAGAAAATGGAGTCACCACTGTTGCGCTCAAATTAACTCTACCACAAGCGTCACTCGCAAGTATACGAGGTAGTTGTAGCAAAGGTGATCACCCCATGGTCATTCTCTCAAGGAAACTAAAGTGGCTAATAGTTTATCAAATTTTAAAATAACAAGTAATAAGGAAAATTGAAATTGCTAACAATTAAATAAAATAGATTGATTAAAGTTTAAATCAAATAAAAGTAAATAAGAACTGATGTATTGATTCAATGGATAGAAGGGTCTAGGGTTTGTACTTCTCTACTACCCATATGCATGAACGGTTATTCTTCTTAACTAATTTAATTTCAAAGATTAAATATAAAACAACTTAATTAATTGAGTCAAGGAAATAAGCTTTCGCATTCGAACCTCTCACAATTAATCTTGTTATAATTGAAACAATTTTTTAATAGGTTATATTTCTAATTCACCTAAGTCCTTAATTGAATTGATCCAGCATTAGACTTCATCTCTCAATCCATCATCTAACACCTAAAACACACAATTGGTGGCCAATCAACTATATGCTAACAATATTTCATTCAAACAAGGCTAAAGAAATTATTAGCTAAGAGAATAACCAATTCATACAATTATAGTAGATCCATACAAACCCTAGACTAGATCAAATTAGTTCATGATGCAATCAAACATATTCTTCTCATTAATGCTCAAAGAAATCGAAATAGACATGATAATATCCATTCAATAAAAATAAAGAGAATAAGTTCAAGAACAAAACCAAGTTACAACTCCTTGAAGCTTCTGAAGAATCTCTTGTTCTAAATCTTGCAAGAAAGATGAAACAATGGCTAGAACAATCTAATCTAGCTAGTTTTGATCCAAAGAAAAATCAAAATTAATAAAACAAAGCTAAACCCTAATCTCTGCTCTTTTACGGCTCCCAATGTTCTCTCCAAATCGCAAAACCCCCAAAAACCTAACTTCTTTTCACTTTTATATGAAACGTCGGCTTTAAAAATTCGGTGCGCGTTAGGTTCATGAGGGACACGGCCGTGTGAGGGCTTGTTGGAGGGACACGGCCAGGTGACACGGCCGTGTCCCCTGCATGTGTCCACCTCTGTTACTTTGAAACTTTTTGCCTTTGGAATTGGTAGGACACGGCCAAGTCAAGATGACCTGGCCGTGTGGGTCTTCTTTGGAGGGACACGGCCACATGACTTGGCCGTGTCCCTTGCTTGTGTCTGCCATTGGGACTTTCTCTTCCTTTTAACTTAGTATAGGACACGGCCAGTGACTTGGCCGTGTCCTCTGCCTGTGTTAGCTTCTGCCCATTTCATCTTCAATTTGTTTCCTTGTTGTTTTAATCTAACACAAAACTGGCAAACAAAACTTAAACAAGAATTAATTAAACAATATCCACCAAAACATAAACACATACTAAAAATTAAATCAAAAAAATGACAGAAAAACATAAATAAACTAAAACTACACAATTAAAGAAAATACTAAATAAACCAATTAAAACTAACAAAATACCTAAATAAAACAATAATTAACATAACAAACAAGACACAAAACTATAACAAAAATTAATAAAACAACTACCCCACACTTAAAACTTTGCTTGTCCTCAAGCAAATTCACATGGCATAAATTAAAAACTCAAACAATCTAAACTAAAATTCCAGCATATAGATGAAATACTTAAAGAGTCAGACATAAATAATTGCAATTTCCTTCAATCAAGATTTCCTTAACTCATTCATTAATCCAGACATACAAATCTTATCTCTCATCTAAGTGTTTCACTCGATTTCAAAGGTTAATCACTCAAACCACTCATGACTGCATACTGCCATAAACTTGCTTAATTATCCAATCTCCCTCACTGATTTTCTCAAGAAATAATCCAAAGGTCTTTTATTTGGATGTAATGGGGCTAAGGTAAGGTGTGAGAAGAGACATTTAAGCTGAGCATCAAGAAATGGAGTATCTAAATTAGACACTACTCTTGCTAAGAATTTCATAACTCCTTCAAATAGCATACTCACCAACCCTTAATAATCTTACATACTTGCATACTAAAAGAAAAGTACATGAGTCAAAATTCCTCTAAGGCTAGAAAATATATGAACTTTGTATATATATATCTCTTTTTTTTTACTTTTTCTTTTTCTTTTTTTTATTTTTTTAAATATATATATATATACAAAGTATAAACTTACATGGAACATCTAGCTTAAAATGCAGAGGAAAAGAATAATGACTCTTAATCAAATACAATATGCAAAGTATGCATTTCAACCCCCAATTAGCAATTCCTTTTTTTTTCTTCTTACCCCACACTTGAAATAAACTACCCTATTGTCAAATCATAAAACTCCATTCCTTAATGCATAGGTATGAAGATAATAAGAACATGTTAAGTTGAGAATTGTGTTGATCAAACAAGAAACGGTCAATGGCTCAACTTGGCTCACTAAGGAAATCAGTATTAAGGGAAGTCTTTTTAAGCTAAAGGGGCTAACCTAATTTGCCTTCATCATTTTAAAACTTGAGATTAAATCATAATGTGAGTTCAATCAGTATGCAAAAGCAAACTCTAGAGATGCAAAATCATGAAGGTGCACACTTAAGAAAAGAAAATCAATCATTTAATATATAAGGCTCAAAACTCACAAAGGTGGGTTTTCAAAGATTATATGTCATGAATTGCAGAATGTGAAATTGATCCTGAATGAATTCAAATGCGCATTACTATGCTGATACTAAAGTCTCAACTACAATGCTAAACTCACAGAAAAGATCAATAAGATTTCAACAATTATGCCATGCACAACAAACATAATAAACAAAACAAGACAAATAAAACAAAAATTAAAGAAAAGCCAAAAGATTACCCCACACTTTAGAATTTACATTGTCCTCAATGGAAAACAAGAATAATAAAGAAAAAGAGTTTAAGGACAACCTGTTTTCCATCGCACCCTGGTGAGGCAAAACTCTATCTTTCAAACACAAACACAAATGTTCAAAAAAAATAAGATGCAAGAGAGCTTTAGGGTTTTTATTTATTTAAACTAAACATAAAATCAAAATTGCAAAATATAAAATTATAACTATGAAAAAGAAATTCAAACTAATGGGTTGCCTCCCATTTAGCGCTTCTTTAATGTCATAAAGCTGGACATCATGCAAGACAAGGAATCATGGATCAAAAGTGCTGTCAATGATCCTCAATTCCTGAAATCCTTCTTTATATAGCTTAACTCTATGTCTATTTGCTTTAAAAATCTTTTTGGTTCTAGAGTTTAGCAATTCAATGGCAACAGAAGGACATACCTTAGTTACCTCAAAAGGACCACTCCATCTAGATTTGGGTTTACCTGGAAACAGACGGAGTCGAGAATTAAAAAGTAAAACTTTCATACCTGGACTCAATGTCTGTCTCACAATAACTCTGTCATGAATTTCTTTTGTGCGATCCTTGTAAATCCTCGAGCTCTCAAATGCTTTTGGGTTAGGGTACCCTCGGGTCTCCCTCACTGATTTAGCCTCCTCTTCTAAATTCAGTATCAGCTCCAATTTATCTAGGGAACCTGTCTGCAAGAAAGCATATGAAACAACTGCTTCAACACAATTAATTAAAGAACATTCCTCATATAAAGCAGTTGTAGGAATGGGAGAAGTATTAAAAATAGAAAATTCTACAGTTTGTCCCAAAACATTCATTGATAATTTTCCATTTTTAACATCTATCAAAGTGTTGGTAGTCGCCATAAAAGGCCTACCCAGCAGAATGGTGTGTGCAGATGGTGAAGAATTACCTACTTCCATGTCAAGAACAATGAAATCCACAGGTACTATCAAACCACCAACTTTAACCAACACATCTTCTACAACCCCTTTCGGGAATCTAAAAGACCTATCAACTAATTGTAATACCATTTTTGTTGGTTTAAGCTCCCCTAGTTCTAATTCTTTAAACACAGAGTAAGGCATTAAATTCACACTAGCACCTAGATCACACATGCCCTCAGTTCCTTTCCCATTCCCCACAGAAATTTGAATTATAAAGCTTCCAGGATCCTTTAGTTTGGGAGGTAGTTTATGCTGCAGAACAGCACTAGCTACCTCGGAAACTATCACCTTTTCATTCATCTCATACCTCTTTTTCTTGGTGATTAGGTCCTTGAAAAATTTGGCATAAGCCGGCATGTTCTTTATCTCCTCAAGTAATGGTAAGTTAATACTTACCTTAGACAGCATGTTGAAGATGTTAGAAAATTGCTTATCTGGTTTATCATCCTTCAACCTGCTGGGGAATGGTACAGGTGGCCGGTATGGATTGCTTGCTTTATGTAGATCTGCTGTAGGGGACTTCTCCACTGATCTTTCTCCAGCACCTTTGTTCTTTGGTTCTCCTTCCTCCTTGTTCTCTTTGTTACCTACATTCACAGAATCATTTTCAACAATATTATAAATTTCCTTACCACTTCTAAGAACAGTCACTGATTGTGCCTGCTCAGTTTGACTTGGGAACTTCCCCTTTTGTTGAATCTTCATCTATTGTGCAAGTTGTCCAACTTGTGTCTCCACCTTCTTAAAAGATGCTTCTAGTGAATCTAGTCTCTTGTTGGTCACCTCTTGATTTTTAGCACTGACTTGGATAAAAGCTTGTAAACTTTCCTCCAAGCTCTCTATCCTAGACTTCCCTTGATTTGAGGATTGACCCTGCTCTTGGTTCTGACTTTGGAGCAAATGGAAAGGCTGCTGAGAATTATTCCTTGCCCAAGAAAAATTTGGGTGATTCCTCCAACCAGGGTTGTAAGTGTTGGAGTAAGGATCATTTCTGGCCCTAGGTTGGAATCCTCCCATAACATTGACCTGCTCAGCTTCATTCCAATAGGACTCATATTCAGAGGGGAAAATATTTGCTCCATGCCCTAAGTTTCCACAAATTCCACAAATTTCTTGAGTGGATGAAGAAATATTGTTCTTCATATTCAGCATCTGCACTTGCTTTGTCAACTCAGCTATCTGACTGACCATCTCACTATTGGCTTCTAGCTGATTCACCCCTTTACTTCTTCCCCTGACACTCTTCTGTTGAGAATTAGCTCCCAACATCTCAAAGATATCATAGGTTTCAGCTGCTGTCTTTTCTCCCATGGCTCCCCCAGCTGCATTATCAACAGTGTTCTGAAATTGCTGGGTTAGACCATCATAGAAAAACTGGTTCAGAAGTTGAAGTGGATAGTGATGATGTGGACACTGGATCAATAACATTTTAAATCTGTCCCAAGCCTCATGAAATGGCTCTCCTTCAAATTGAGAGAATGTAGCAATCTTCCCTCTCAACTCAGCTGTCTTTTGATGTGAGTAGAACTTGCTCATGAACTTGTTATAAACTTGCTCCCAAGTTGTCAGTGAATTTTCAGGCAACATCATGAGCCAGCTCTTTGCCCTATCCTTCAAAGTATAAGGGAAACATCTCATCCTCAACTGATCTTCTGTTAGTCCTCCCAAAGGAAAAGTGTTGAGGGTGGAGTAGAAATCCCGAATAAAGTTCAAAGGATCTTCATTTGGAACTCCATAGAATGATGGCAGCATATTGTAATGGATGTTCTTCAACTCATAGTTTCTTGCTGCATCTGTCAGTCTTATGCAAGAAGTAGAAGTTCCAATGACAGGTCTAGCAAAGTCTCTCATCGTCCTTTGTCTTTCTTCAGCCATTTTAACAAATTGTGCAGATTCTGACTCAAAATCCGAAGTGTCTTCCTCTGAAGTATCAAATCCTGTGTACAACTCAAACTCCTCCCTGCTCCTCTTCACTCTTTGAATTTCTGGAATAAAAGGATGTAGCTCTCCTTCGAGTGATCTCCTGCCTTGCATACACAGAATTTTCTAGAAAAAGAAACAATTAAAAGCAAAAGACAAAATAAAACAAAATGAAAATAGTGAAAAATAATCTAAAATATTTTTTTTTAATAAACAATTTTGCCAATTAGCCTCCCCGGCAGCGGCGCCAAAAACTTGTTGCGCTCAAATTAACTCTACCACAAGCGTCACTCGCAAGTATACGAGGTAGTTGTAGCAAAGGTGATCGCCCCAAGGTCGTTCTCTCAAGGAAACTAAAGTGGCTAATAGTTTATCAAATTTTAAAATAACAAGTAATAAGGAAAATTGAAATTGCTAACAATTAAATAAAATAGACTGATTAAAGTTTAAATCAAATAAAAGTAAATAAAAACTGATGTATTGATTCAATGGATAGAAGGGTCTAGGGTTTGTACTTCTCTACTACCCATATGCATGAACGGTTATTCTTCTTAACTAATTTAATTTCAAAGATTAAATCTAAAACAACTTAATTAATTGAGTCAAGGAAATAAGCTTTCGCATTCGAACCTCTCACAATTAATCTTGTTATAATTGAAACAATCTTTTTAATAGGTTATATTTCTAATTCACCTAAGTCCTTAATTGAATTGATCCAGCATTAGACTTCATCTCTCAATCCATCATCTAACACCTAAAACACAAAATTGGTGGCCAATCAACTATATGCTAACAATATTTCATTCAACCAAGGCTAAAGAAATTATTAGCTAAGAGAATAACCAATTCATACAACTATAGTAGATCCATACAAACCCTAAACTAGATCAAATTAGTTCATGATGCAATCAAACATATTCTTCTCATTAATGCTCAAAGAAATCGAAATAGACATGATAATATCCATTCAATAAAAATAAAGAGAATAAGTTCAAAAACAAAACCAAGTTACAACTCCTTGAAGCTTCCGAAGAATCTCTTGTTCTAAATCTTGCAAGAAAGATGAAACAATGGCTAGAACAATCTAATCTAGCTAGTTTTGATACAAAGAAAAATCAAAATTAAGAAAATAAAGCTAAACCCTAATCTCTGCTCTTTTACGGCTCCCAATGTTCTCTCCAAATCCCCAAAAACCTAACTTCTTTTCGCTTTTATATGAAACGTCAGCTTTAAAAATTCAGTGCGCGTTAGGTTCATGAGGGACACGGCCAGGTGATGAGGGACACGGCCGTGTGAGGGCTTGTTGGAGTGACACGGCCAAGTGACACGGCCGTGTGAGGGCTTGTTGGAGGGACATGGCCAGGTGACACGGCCGTGTCCCCTGCATGTGTCCACCTCTGTTACTTTGAAACTTTTTGCCTTTGGAATTGGTGGGACACGGCCAAGTCAAGATGACTTGGCCGTGTGGGTCTTCTTTGGAGGGACACGGCCACATGACTTGGCCGTGTCCCTTGCTTGTGTCTGCTACTGGGACTTTCTCTTCCTTTTAACTTAGTATGGGACACGGCCAGTGACTTGGCCTTGTCCTCTGCCTGTGTTAGCTTCTGCCCATTTCATCTTCAATTTGTTTCCTTGCTGTTTTAACCTAACACAAAACTAGCAAACAAAACTTAAACAAGAATTAATTAAACAATATCCACCAAAACATAAACACATACTAAAAATTAAATAAAAAAATGACAGAAAAACAGAAATAAACTAAAACTACACAACTAAAGAAAATACTAAACAAACCAATTAAAACTAACAAAATACCTAAATAAAACAATAATTAACATAACAAACAAGACACAAAACTATAACAAAAATTAATAAAACAACCACCTAGACGGGCTGGGAAAAAAGAAAGGAGTGGATGACTCGATTCCTAAGGAATCCCCAACCCACTAATGGGTTCGAAAAGTTGGATACGTGTGGGGAAGGTGAGAAATGGCCCAGCACCCCCACAACGCCAGGTTCATTAGAACCTGACTCCTTTACAGGTCTTAATATTATAAAATTCTTAAGTATAATAACATTATCCATATTACGCACAATAATTAAAAGAAAGCATCATTATATTAAAATCAAAGCAATGTCCAAACAAAACAAAACAAATAAATGGACACCCATCCAAGGATGGAAACATGTCCTTACGTCACATGCCTAGATAGGACACCCACCAAAAGGTAGAAACATGCTCTTTACATAAGTTCTAAAATAGAAAAGCAAATTAAATTACATGATGTTTAAATAATGAGGTACCCACCAAGTGGAAACATACCTCTTACAACTTTTGGAAATCTAAATTGATTGATAAAAGTAAATAATCATTCATCATAAATAAATCATTCATCAAAAGTATTTAAATAAAATAAACATCCATCCATGATAAATTAAATAAATCAAGTATTCAAATTAAATAGATTAAAGCATAAGAGATAAATAAATATGGAATTGAATAAAGCAAATAAAAGTTCAATTATAGCTACTGTGACTTTTTATGGAATTAAAATAGATTAGGGTTTTATGTTTTAAAAGGTTGGTAAGACACTTTGATTAACCAAATTAAGGTTTGAATGGTGAAATCATGAAACTAGGGGTTTTAGACACTTTAAAGTACTTTGATTTGTGATTTTAAATTGTATTTTAAGCTACTGTGTAAAATTAGCATATTTATGTTTTTATGTGTTTTTATGTTTTAAAGGATTAAAGTTTAAAAAAAGTTAGGGTTTAATGTTTTATAAAGGGTTAGGGTTTACTATTTTAGGTTTAAAAGTTGAATTAGGGTTTTATGCTTTAAAATTAGGGTGCTCGGGTGATTTGTTGAATTAAGGTTTTAAAAGACAATTTGATGATTTCATGAGGTTTTATGAATTTAAACACACGGATTGAAGATTTTATAAGTAGAAAATATGTTTTTGAAGGCTTTTGAATGAAATAGAACCTAATTTAAAAATTTGAAAGAAACAGAATCAAGTTTTGGTTTTGTTAAAGAATTTATTCAATTAGGGTTTTGAGACTTTTGAAGAAGCAAAATATAATAATTTTAAATCTTTTTGAAAAATAAAGTAATGTATTAGTGTTTTAATCTTTGAAAAATTATATTAAAGTTCTAAAGTTTTTGATTAAAAAAAACCTTAATTTCATAGGTTTGCTACTGTGAAAACATAAATCAAAAAGAATTTAACATACCTTCTTTTGTTGATTCCTCCAAAAACAATTCTTCTTGGATGAACTAGCTCCAAAGACAAGCCTTTGTTGCCTTTGAATTCCTTAATTCGTGCTACTGCTGCTTTTAAAAATCACTTGAATTGAGTTTTCCTTTTCCTTCACTGATTTGGTTTCAAAAAAATCAAGCTACTGCCTCTTTTTTCCTCTCAATTTGGTTCTATTGGTCCTTATTTATAATGGTTTTAGGTTGTTTTTTCCTAATTATACATGGCAAGTAATACTAATAAAAAAAATTAAAACCTAATTGGATCAGGAAATTCCTACGGGCAAAATAGCTCGTCAGCATGACACTCTTGCGGGCGAAGGTTTTGCCCACAGGATTTTCCTGCGGGGCAAAACTTCCTCGGGCCCGCGTGACTGTTTTTCGCTGCCAATTTTTTTCGACTCCGATTTTTATTTTTATTTTTATTTTTTGATTTTTATTTGTTTATTTTTATTTTTTATTAATAAAAAACTAGATAATAAAGTAAAAACTATTTAATTAAAATTATTTTTGACCAATTAGACAACAAAAATCATTTTGGAATAAATAAAGCATATTGGATCGGATTGGGTCAAAAATTAAGGGTCTACAGTTTGCCCCCTGCTTGAATGATCTGAAACCTTAGTGAAAGAGAGTGAAAAGCAATAAGACTTAATTTTTGAAATGGCGACTTGTTTTGGGTACTGGACCCGAGAGATTTGGACACTAGATCCTAAACTATACTTGGATACTCGATCTTAAATCGGATTTGGATACTCGATCCTAAACTGGATTTGGATACTCGATCCTAACTGGATTCGGACACTCGATCCTAACTGGATTTGGATACTCGATTCTAAATTGGCTTTGGATACTCGATCCTAAACTGGATTGGAATACTCGATCCTAAATTTGATTTGTCACATCCCAAAGTCGAGATAGTTGAGTATTAGGCAAGAAGGACATAAATAAGTGGTCAAATAGAGGCTCGAGATAGTCAAAAACAAAATCGGTGTGCAAAGGAGGCCAGTGAAGTTGACGGGACCTAAAGGTAATTTTTTGAAAGGCCGAGGACCTAAGAGTAATTTTCCAAAAGTTGTACTGGAGGTTCTTAATAGTGCACTTAACAGACTCCAAAAATGGAGAGTAGAGAAAAATCGGATCGCAACGACGCGTAACGATTTTTTCAGGAAACGCCCCGTTAGAGAGAAACGAAGACATGTTGTGTAATATCCCAAAGTATGCCCTAGAAGTTTTGATATTATTGTTGTAATTGTATTGAATGTATATGTTAAATTTTAAAGAGAAGAGAAATTTTAAGGGAAGTGTATATGTTGTGTATATGGAAATATATACAACATATATACAAGTCAATTGTTATGGTCAAAGGAAGAAGATATTTAGTTATTTTAATTAATTAAGTTAATTATGGAAAAGGGGAAATTAAAATGAATGGAAGAGATTAATTTGAATTATTTAATATTATATTTGCTTGGAGGAGGTTTAAAGAGAGGAGTATTTGACTTTGGTTTCTTGATTTTCTTTTCATTTCTTCCCTTTTCCTTTTGTTAGCCGGCCATCTAAAGTAAGAGAGAGAGAGAGAGAGAGAGTTTTGTGATCCAAGCTCAAATTGAAGGAAGATTCAAGTGAACAAGTTGAAATTTGTGAAGTATCATCAACTTTGGTAAGTTCTCTCTTGTTTTCTCTTGTTTATTTTGGAGTTATGCTTAAGTTTGAGAGGTTATTGTTGATGATAGGAGTGTGTTTTGATTGTGTTGTGTTTAAGAGTGTTTGATTCATTTGATTTTAGGATTTTTGAGTTTGGATTGAAGAAAAGAGTAAGTTGATTGGAAGAGATAGTGTGTGATTGTGTTTAGGGTTTGTGGTGAGGATTTGTGGTGATTGTGATTGATATATGTTTTAGTTGTTTTGGTGTTTTTGTAAGTTTGTTATGGTTCTTGAGTATGTTGAGCTAAGTTTGTTTGAAGTGGATTTTGGTGAAAGGAGCTGAATTGTGGGATTAAGTGTTGTTGTGGCCGGAATCTATATTTTTGGCCTGACACGCCCATCAGCACGACCAGGTTTTAGGCGTGTCAATGGTTCTGTGTTTTTGGATGGGTGGCACGAGCAGTGACACGCCCATGTCACTGAGCGTGTCACAGCTTCTGTGTAGTAGTAGTATTTACACGTCCAGTGACACGCCCATGTCACTGAGCGTGTCATAGCTACTGTGTTGGTGAGGAATTGAGACACAATTTATTACACGGTCAGGGACACGCCCGTGTTGGTGAGCGTGTCATGTCTAGGGTTTGCCCTAGTTAGTCTTAACTATTTTATCTCATATGTAATATTCCTTTTGGATTAGGTTGTGAAGAGGTTGATTTGCCCTAACTTAAGTGGTGAAGAAGTGTTGGAAAAGGAAGTGTATAGATTTGTATAAGTGGTGCTTAAGGTAAGTACAAGTTACATTATTGCATACATTCATATGATGTTGCGACTTAACATACATTTGATTGTAAATGTGTTAAGAAATCTCATGTATTGTTGATACTTGTTAATAATGCTATGTTTGATATAATGTGAAGTGAGATATAATGAGATGTGAAATCAATGTGATGGGTTATAATGGTGTAAATGATATGATTGAGACATATTTGCATAGATAATGTTCAATGCAATTGATGATAGATATGTATGTTATCTTGATGTGATGAGAAGCCATGATTGTTGGCTATGATGATGTAAATGAATTATAATTGAGGCATGGTTGCCTATCTCGTTTATGAGAAATGAATTGATAAAGAAATGTATAAAAATATAAATGAAAAGATTTTGTGTTTAATGGGTTATTCAATCTTCAGAGTTCTGAGTTTGGTGGCATGCCAATGAATTACTGCATAGGTGAAAAGACCGGGTCGTAAGCCGATTCCAGTTGAAAAACGTGAAATGATAAATGTGAAATGTGAATTAAAAGTAACAGTCTAGCCGGGTTGAGGATTTCCTCGGGTTTATCCAGGTTGAGATCCAAGAGACTGGGTCTGTTACTAGTAACAGTCTAGCCAGGTTGAGGATCTCCTCGAATTTAGACGGGTTGAGGTCCAAGAGACTGGGTCTGTTACACTATCCATGGATAGAGATATATATATATATATATATGATGCCTACGGGCTTGATGATTATGATTATAAACCAAAGCAGAAACTCTGAACTTTGAATAACAAATTAGTGTCTTGTGGGCCCATACGTGTCTTTGTGTCAATGTAAATCTTAAAGTGATGAAATATAGTCTTATGAACAATATGAAAATATCATTTGTGAATATTATATGAATTGTTGAAGTGTGTGACATTGACATTGCATAGAAGCATATTATTATTGTAGTTTGTACCACTAAGCCGTTGGCTTAGCGATTGTAATTCATCGCGCAGGTGACAGAGAAGAACCAGAGAGTTCCGCTAGACCGAGTAGAGTCTAGATTTTGAGGCTTTGAGAGTGGAGCTTAAAGATTAAGGACATACTGCCAAACATGTATATATTTTATGTTTTGTAAAACTTGAGTTTTGATGTATAAATAATTGTAAATATTGGTTATATTTTCCACTGCTTTTAATTAAACATTTTATCTTTTGTCTTTTATAATTTATTTTAAATGATTTAAACTTGTTCATGTTTTTGAAAAGAGATGAGTCATTTGATAAATGTATCATGGCATTTCTATATTTAGTATACGTATATTACGATCGTATTAGCACGCTGTGTACGTATACGGGATATAGGGGTGTTACATTTATTTTGGTATCAGAGCCTAGGTTTGAGATTCTCAACCTAGGTGAATTGTAAGAAAAAGAATATTTTGATTTTAAAAGTTGGTGTTGAGTACAATACATGTTTTGGTATGGCAGTCTTTGATCTTTAATGAGGTATATTCTGCTGTGTTTGCAGAGATAGGTAGAGATGGCATCTCATTCATGATTGTCTGTAGAGGGTAGTGCGGAAAGTGTAGCTCCAGGAGAGAGTAGAGAGGGAGCTAGGGATGAGAGAGTTAGTGAGGCACCTGTTTCTGTACCAGAGAGACCAGCTGCAGAGGAGGGTCTGCCGGGTTGGTTAAGGCATATGGTGGAGTTATTTAGACAAGCTCCAGTGCAGCCACCACCACCACAGCCTCAGGCGCCGGTAAGACATTATGACAAGTTGAGGAAATATGGGGCTGAAGATTTTCTAGGCACTACCGATCCTGCACTGGCTGAGCAATGGTTGGATAAGGTAAAGAGGATATTCATTCAGTTACAAGCCACTTCGGATGAGAGATTTGACTATGCCAGATCCCTCTTACAGAAAGATGCCTATGATTGGTGGAAGACGGTCCCTCATGCTATGGATGATCCACCTACACTATCATATGGTGATTTCTTGAGGGAGTTCGAACAGAAATATACTCCGAGGGAGTATAAAGATCTTAAGAAGATGGAATTCTTGAACTTGAGGCAAGACAACTGGACGGTGACAGAATAAGAGATTGAGTACATCCGGTTGAGTCGTTATGCTGGGGGAATTATCTCTGATGAAATCGACCGGTGCAGAAGGTTTGAGGAGGGATTGAGGCCCTCTATTATGTGCATCGTGGCTGGTTCTAGATACCAGGATTTCTCTCAGCTTGTTGCAGCAGCTAGGAGTGTGGAGAGAGCCCAGAGTATAGCCGCAGCTGCTACTGAGGAGGAGACTAGGGTAAGGAGACCCCAGTTTGAGGCAGGGTCTTCATCTATGAAGAGCGGAAGAGGAAGTTTTGTTTTGAGGATCAGTAGGAGTCAAAGACAGCCGGGTAGGTCAGTGCAGTATCCGAGACAGAGACCGAGACCTATAGCTTCTGTAGCCAGTGCTCCGACTCCTACGATTTAGAGATCTATTCCACCTACATGTGAGATTTGTGGCAAAAACCATGTGGGTGTTTGTTGGATGAGTGCTAGATCAGCTGTGTGTTTCAGGTGTGGATCGCCTGATCATTTTATTAGGGATTGTCCTGAGATACAGGAGCATAGACAGGCTGAGTCTGCAGCCTCTCGACCCAGTGTCAGCAGAGGTGGTCGAGGAAGTAGAGGTTTCAGTAGGGGTGGTCGATCCGGGTACAGTCAGAGAGGAGGATCATCATCCGGAGGTAGTAGGCCAGAGGAGGCCAGATCTTCTCAGAGGGTGTATGTGATGCAGAGGCAGCCAGATGCTTCAGCAGTGATAGCTGGTACATTCTCTTTATTTGGCATTTCAGTACTTGCTTTGATTGATCTAGGATCTACTCATTCATATATTAGTGCATCCATATTGCCTGTGTCTGAATTGCATTCAGAATCCTTAGGATTTGATGTCTTGGTGACAAATCCTTTAGGACATAGTGTAGTTGTTAGCAAGGTGCACCGTGATAGTGCAGTAGTGGTGCAAGGTGAGGAGTTTCTTGGTGATATGATTGAAATGTCTTTTAAAGAATATGATTTGATTTTAGGCATGGATTGGCTGTCTAAGCATGGAGCTATAGTGGATTTTAACAAGAAGTGTGTCACCTTGAGAACTAGTGATGGTAGGGATGTGAAAGTATCTAGTGAGCAGAGGCAACTTGCATCCTTGTTTGTATCAGCTGTAACAGCTAGGAAATTGATTAGAAAAGGGTGTGATGCTTATCTGGCTCATGTGGTGGATACTAGAGTCATGGGTTCTCAACTTGATAATATAACCGCAGTTGCAGATTTTCCAGATGTGTTTCCTGAGGAGTTGCCAGGGTTACCCCCAGAGAGAGAGGTTGAGTTTGGTATCAATCTGTTGCCTGGTACCACTCCCATCTCTATCACCCCTTATCGAATGGCACCAGCTGAATTGAGAGAGTTGAAGGTGCAGTTATAGGAGTTGTTGGATAAAGGGTTTATTCGCCCCAGTGTTTCTCCTTGGGGAGCTCCTGTGTTGTTTGTGAAGAAGAAGGATGGTACTATGAGGTTATGCATCGATTATAGGCAATTGAACAAATTGACTATTAAGAATAAATATCCTTTGCCTAGGATTGATGATCTCTTTGATCAATTAAAGGGAGCAGCAGTGTTTTCCAAGATTGATTTGAGATCAGGGTACCATCAGTTGAGTGTTAGAGCTGAAGATGTTTCCAAAACAGCTTTTCGCACCAGGTATGGGCATTATGAGTTTTTAGTAATGCCTTTTGGGTTAACGAATGCACCTGCAGCTTTCATGGATTTGATGAATAGGGTGTTTAGGCCCTATCTGGATCAATTTGTGGTAGTTTTCATCGATGATATTTTGGTGTATTCGCATAATGAAGAGGAGCATGACAAGCATCTACGAATGGTATTACAGATCTTGAGAGAGAAGCAGTTGTATGCTAAGTTGTCAAAGTGTGAGTTTTGGCTTGACCAAGTAACTTTTCTGGGTCATATAGTTTCAGCAGATGGTATAAGAGTCGATCCAAGTAAAGTTGAAGCTATTTTGAATTGGAGTCCACCAAAGTCTGTGACTGAAGTTAGAAGTTTTCTAGGTTTGGCAGGCTATTACCGACGGTTTGTGAAAGGTTTCTCTTTGATAGCTACTCCACTCACCAGATTGCTTCGGAAGGGAGTTAGATTTGTGTGGACAGATCAATGTCAAGCTAGTTTTGAGCAGTTGAAAGAAATATTGACTCAAGCACCTGTTCTTACTTTACCTGTGGAAGATAAACCATATGTGATTTATAGTGATGCTTCACATAATGGTTTAGGATGCGCTTTGATGCAAGAGGGTAAAGTCATAACTTATGCTTCTCGGGAGTTGAAGCCGCACGAGCTTAACTATCCGACTCATGATTTGGAGTTGGCAGCTATAGTGTTTGCTTTGAAGATTTGGCGACATCACTTATATGGGGAGAAATGTTTTATCTATACGGATCATAAAAGTTTGAAATATTTGGGTATTCAAAAGGAGTTGAATCTTAGGCAAAGGCGATGGTTAGAACTGATTAAAGACTACGACTGTTTGATTGATTATCATCCTGGTAAGGCGAATGTAGTTGCTGATGCCTTGAGTCGAAAGTCTTTAGCAGGTTTGGCTGTGTATTCGCTCTCGTTGCTTGTTGAATTGAGAGCATTGCATGCTAATTTTGAAGTTTGTGATGATGGTGCATTATTGGCTCAGCTGCAGTTAAGACCAGTATTGTTAGATCAGATTAAGGAGGCTCAATTGGCAGATGAGAGAATTCAGAAAATTGTGTCAGATTGCCAAAATGGGGAAAGCTGAGATTTCTATGTGAAGAGTGATGGTAGTCTTTGGTTCAAGGATAGGTTGTGTGTACCTGATGATGATAGTTTGAGGAAGATTATTTTAGAGGAAGCACACCAATCGGGTTTTGCTATGCATCTGGGAAGTACAAAGATATACCATGATTTGAAACAGCACTACTGGTGGTCTGGTATGAAGAGATATATAGCGGAATTTGTGTCTAAATGTCTCACTTGTCAGAGGGTGAAAGCTGAGCATTAAGTTTCAACAAGGTTGCTTCAACCTTGAATAGTGCCTGAATGGAAATGGGAGAGAGTGACAATGGATTTTGTATCAGGGTTGCCATTAACTCAGAAGAAGCATAATGCTATTTGGGTGATTGTTGATCATTTGACAAAGACAGCTCATTTTCTTCCTGTTAGAATAGACTATTCTCTTGAAAGGTTGGCTGAGCAGTATATTAGGGAGATAGTGAAATTGCATGGAGTCCCAATTTCTTTAGTGTCTGATCGAGATCCCCGGTTTACTTCAAGGTTTTGGAAGAGTTTACATGGTGCTTTGGGTTCTCGATTACACTTTAGTACTGCTTTCCATCCGCAGACAGATGGACAGTCAGAGAGAATGATACAGATTATTGATGATATGTTGAGAAGCTGTGTCATTGATTTCTCTGGAAGTTGGGACAGATTTTTGCCACTTGTGGAATTTGCTTACAACAACAGTCATCAATTTAGTATTGGTATGGCACCATTTGAGGCATTGTATGGTAGAAGATGTAGAACGCCTTTATGTTGGAATGAAATTTGAGAGGGCAAGTTAATTGGTCCTGATTTGGTAAAAGAGACTGAAGAGAAAGTGAAGATAATTCAGAATCGGTTAAAAACAGCTTCAGACTGACAAAAATCCTATTCAGATTTGAAAAGAAGAGACATAGAATTTAATATTGGAGATAAAGTATTTTTGAAAGTGTCTCCTTGGAAGAAGATTTTGAGATTTGATCAGAAAGGGAAGCTGAGTCCTCGTTTCATTGGACCGTATGAAGTTTTGGAAAGAGTTGGGCTAGTTGCTTATCGTCTTGCTTTGCCACCCGAGTTGGATAGAATCCATAATGTATTCCATGTTTCTATGTTGAGGAGATATAGATCGGATCCATCTCATATTTTGCCAGTTGAATCCATTGAAGTGAGTCTGGATCTGACATTTGAAGAAGAACCAGTTGCTATTTTAGCACATGAAGTGAAAGAGTTGAGAAATAAGAAAGTACCATTGGTAAAGGTTCTATGGAAAAATCATGGGAAAGAAGAGGCAACTTGGGAGAGCGAGCAAGCAATGCAAGATCAGTATCCTCAACTGTTTCAGACATAATATCAGGTAATTTCGAGGACGAAATTTCTTTTTAGAGGGGGAGAATTGTAATATCCCAAAGTATGCCCTAGAAGTTTTGATATCATTGTTGTAATTGTATTGAATGTATATGTTAAATTTTAAAGAGAAGAGAAATTTTAAGGGAAGTGTATATGTTGTGTATATGGAAATATATACAACATATATACAAGTCAATTGTGATGGTCAAAGGAAGAAGATATTTAGTTATTTTAATTAATTAAGTTAATTGTGGAAAAGGGGAAATTAAAATGAATGGAAGAGATTAATTTGAATTATTTAATATTATATTTGCTTGGAGGAGGTTTAAAGAGAGGAGTATTTGACTTTGGTTTCTTGATTTTCTTTTCATTTCTTCCCTTTTCCTTTTGTTTGCCGTCCATCTAAAGCAAGAGAGAGAGAGAGAGAGAGAGAGTTTTGTGATCCAAGCTCAAATTGAAGGAAGATTCAAGTGAAGAAGTTGAAATTTGTGAAGTATCATCAACTTTGGTAAGTTCTCTCTTATTTTCTCTTGTTTATTTTGGAGTTATGTTTGAGTTTGAGGGGTTATTATTGATGATAGGAGTGTGTTTTGATTGTGTTGTGTTTAAGAGTGTTTGATTCATTTGATTTTTGGATTTTTGAGTTTGGATTGAAGAAAAGAGTAAGTTGATTGGAAGAGATAGTGTGTGATTGTATTTAGGGTTTGTGGTGAGGATTTGTGGTGATGATTATGATTGTGATTGATATATGTTTTAGTTGTTTTGGTATTTTTGCAAGTTTGTTATGGTTCTTGAGTATGTTGAGCTAAGTTTGTTTGAAGTGGATTTTGGTGAAAGGAGGTGAATTGTGGGATTAAGTGTTGTTGTGGCCGGAATCTGTATTTTTGGCCTGACACGCCCATGAGCACGACCAGGTTGCAGGCATGTCAATGGTTCTGTGTTTTTGAATGGGTGGCACGAGCAGTGACACGCCCATGTCACTAAGCGTGTCACAACTTCTGTGTAGTAGTAGTATTTACACGTCCAGTGACACGCCCATGTCACTGAGCGTGTCATAGCTACTGTGTTGGTGAGGAATTGACACGGCCTTGAACACTCCCATGTTGTTGGACGTGTCAATATTTCTGTGAGACAGAATTTATTAAACGGTCAGGGACACACCCGTGTTGGTGAGCGTGTCATGTCTAGGGTTTGCCCTAGTTAGTCTTAACTATTTTATCTCATATGTAATATTCCTTTTGGATTAGGTTGTGAAGAGGTTGATTTGCCCTAACTTAAGTGGTGAAGAAGTGTTGGAAAAGGAAGTGTATAGATTTGTATAAGTGGTGCTTAAGGTAAGTACAAGTTACATTATTGCATACATTCATATGATGTTGAGACTTAACATACATTTGATTGTAAATGTGTTAAGAAATCTCATGTATTATTGATACTTGTTAATAATGCTATGTTTGATATAATGTGAAGTGAGATATAATGAGATGTGAAATCAATGTGATGGGTTATACTGGTGTAATTGATATGATTGAGACATATTTGCATAGATAATGTTCAATGCAATTGATGATAGATATGTATGCTATCTTGATGTGATGAGAAGCCATGATTGTTGGCTATGATGATGTAAATGAATTATAATTGAGGCATGGTTGCCTATCTTGTTTATGAGAAATGAATTGATAAAGAAATGTATAAAAATATAAATGAAAAGATTTTGTGTTTAATGGGTTATTCAATCTTCAGAGTTCTGAGTTTGGTAGCATGCCAATGAATTACTGGATAGGTGAAAAGACCGGGTCGTAAGCCGATTCCAGTTGAAAAATGTGAAATGATAAATGTGAAATGTGAATTAAAAGTAACAGTCTAGCCGGGTTGAGGATTTCCTCGGGTTTATCCGGGTTGAGATCCAAGAGACTGGGTCTGTTACTAGTAACAGTCTAGCCGGGTTGAGGATCTCCTAGAATTTAGACGGGTTGAGGTCCAAGAGACTGGGTCTGTTACACTATCCATGGATATATATATATATATGTGATGCCTACGGGCTTGATGATTATGATTATAAACCAAAGTAGAAACTCTGAACTTTGAATAACAAATTAGTGTCTTGTGGGCCCATACGTGTCTTTGTATCAATGTAAATCTTAATGTGATGAAATATAGTCTTATGAACAATATGAAAATATCATTTGTGAATATTATATGAATTGTTGAAGTGTGTGACATTGACATTGCATAGAAGCATATTATTATTGTAGTTTGTACCACTAAGCCGTTGGCTTAGCGCGATTGTAATTCATCGCGCAGGTGACAGAGAAGAACCGGAGAGTTCCGCTAGACCGAGTAGAGTCTAGATTTTGAGGCTTTGAGAGTGGAGCTTAAAGATCAAGGACATACTGCAAAACATGTATATATTTTATGTTTTGTAAAACTTGAGTTTTGATGTAAAAATAATTGTAAATATTGGTTATATTTTCCGCTGCTTTTAATTAAACATTTTATCTTTTGTCTTTTATAATTTATTTTAAATGATTTAAACTTGTTCATAATTTTGAAAAGAGATGAGTCATTTGATAAATGTATCATGGCATTTCTATATTTAGTATACGTATATTACGATCGTATTAGCATGTTGTGTACGTATACGGTATATAGCGGTGTTACATGTAGACTAGGGGCATTTTGGACATTATGAATTAAAATTTATACATGAATCCAAAGTAGAAAATAAAAACACGAGTGCATAGAGGACGTCGAGGGGTTAAATATGAAACGATCGTCAGTAGAAACAGAGTCCGGGCAAACACGAGCAAAGAAAGGACCTAAAGGAAATTTTGTAAAAAGTCGACGACTTATTGGTAATTTTTTAAAATGACTTGGAAACCTAAAATAGACTTTAAAAATAGAAAGTAGAGGTCGAGATGATCAAAACCATATGTAGTTTGCCTCGTGAAATTGTACGGTTTAAAAATTACGATCGATTAATCTCCGAAGCGTAAAATAGGCCCGGTTCCATGTAGGTACCATATGGGTGATATGGAATAAATTGGGGTACCAAATGGGAAGAGGGACAAGTTGGAGGACTTAATTGGAAAGAAAAATATAAAAATCTTTTGATGGCCAATCATAATTAGCCATTTAGAATTATTAAAAGAAGAAAAGTAAAAGGGATGGACAAATGGCCCTAAAGAATTTATCCAACTCAGAAGTGGACATCATTTCCACTATATATATCATAGCAAGAAGAACAAAAACTCTCTCTCACAAACACTCCAAACCGTCGGCCTCCATAAGAAGAACACCAAAGAATTTCTAATTTTTGTCAAGTTTGATTCAAGTTCAAGGTGAGTTTTAAGGTTTTAAAGCATGTAGATTTCAATTCTAGTATCAATTTTAAGTATTTATATATCTATTGGAAGATTGGAAATTAGGGTTCTTATGGTAGATTTGGAAAAATTTTAAGTAGTGATGATATTGATTAATTAAATGGAAGAATTAAGGTTTCTAAGGTTTAATAAGGTTAGATTAGGACTTAATTTGAAAAGAAATGGAAGGGTAGTGCATGTTCTGAATTTCTAAGGTTTATGTTTAAGGTTGTGTTCTTGAATTTCTTGAAGGAGAAACAAAGATTAAGGAAGGAGAAGAAGGGAAAGAAAAGTGGAATTAAAAGAACAAGGTTTGGTACTTTAACTAATTGTTTGTTCATTTTCTTGAAATTTTTCTGTTTTAGAATTAGGGTAATGCTGTGATTTGTATGATTTTTAATTAAATATAGAAAAATGTTATTCAAGTGAATTTTGGATATGTTGTTTTTAGTGAGTCTAGTATTTGAGAAAAATAATTTGGAACCACATTGATTGAATTTATTTTATGGAATTCACAAAATTCAGAACTGCTGCCAGGATGCAAGGCAACTGGAGCAGTCTGGTTGGGTGAACTACTTGACCAAGATTTTGTGTCTAGTTTGATCTGAAATTTTAAAGGAATGATTTTAAGATGTAAAACTAAATTCTGTAAAAATTTTAGAGTTTTTAGTCAGGTAGATTATTTTATACAAAATTTCAAAATAAAGATCAAGTTGAGTCCAAAACGAGAATTTACTATTCATATGGTCATTTTGCTAATATTCATTTGGTCATTTTTCAAAAGTAATCCAATTGATTCCTTATGAATATAAATGAGCATAATATGTTATTAAAAAGACAAAATATGATCTTTCGCGTTGAAATAATATAAGAAACATAAGTCTATAATTGTATAATTCATATTCGATTAAGAAATGGCATGAAAATTTTGGCTCCACTGGGTATCTGGGATAGTACTGAGTAGGGTAAGGGTATGATTTATCATACTATATGCAGTGCTGCTTTAATATAGGACTTCGGTCTGAGTTATATACGGTGATGACCCGAGCTATATAGGACTTCGGTCCGAGTTATATAGGGCAATTGCCCGAGTTATATAGGGCAATTGCCCGAATTATATAGGACTCCGGTCCGAGGGCTTCGGCCACAGATTCCACAGGGCTTGGTCTGAAATTTTTTTTAGGGCCACACCCACAGAATATATATACAGTTGTTTCAGTTAGTTCCTTACCATACGTTAGTCTACCAAATTACCTTATGGAGCGAACTGATAAAATGATAATAACTAAATATATGACATGTATGGATTGTTTTTACTGTGATATTATTTTTCAATACGACTCATTGCTTTTAAAAGTGCATTATGGTTTTATTATTTATTTTTCGTAATTAGTTAAAGTACCCACTAAGCAATGCTTATCGAGTTTAGTTTCTTCTAAACTCGTAGGCTATTAGCAAGGAGCCAGTAGCGAGCAGAGGAGTCCTGTGATCTGTCGGTCATCAACAATCTTAGGTGGTGCTCTACATTTTGTATTTTGGTATTAGAAACTGGCATGTACTTATTTGAACAATACAAAGAAATAACTTGATGTAGCATGTAAATCTCGTAATGTATAATAACTATATGGTTTTAAATTGAGTTGGGTTGTGAATATAGAAGTGTGAATTCTTCTTGCAGGATTGTAGTTGAGGTTATAAGGGTGGATTATTGGGAGTGTGTTTGAGTTGAATTGTGAAACAAAATGTTTTTCAAAAATAAGAAAAAATCAGTTTTGTCGACACTTGGGACCTAGAATTTTAAGGGAGACTCCGTCAAAAATTTTGGAAAATTTTTATAAGGAACATTAAGTAAGATGATATAACCAGAGCTCGTATCCCAATGTAGCATTCCTCCTCGGCTTATTCATAGGTTGGGAAGGGGTGTTACAATTTGTGGTATCAGAGCATTGGTTTAGTCAATTCTGGGAGATAGGTAGTAAGTAAGTAACTATGTGTGCCATGTAAGATAAAGTAAGGAGAAAGTTATATGATGAATAGTTAGATGTACATGCCAGATAGGAATTGATAATCGAGTTATATGTTGATGAACTAAGCAGATAGCTATTTATGTCAATGTAGGATGTCTCTAGATTCGTGGCAAGCTATGGAACGAAACATAGAATTGCAAGCATCTGGGCCTGCAGATGCCGGGGAAGCTCATAGACCAGGATCAGTAGCAGCTGAAATACCCGGTCCGAAGACTTATCTTAGGCAGATTGCAACAACTTTTCAGCAAATGGCCGGAAGGGGCCCTGCTGCTGAGGGAGATAGGAAACCCCCGATCGAGAAGTTAAGAAAGTATGGTGCAAAGGAATTTAAGGCTGGTCATGAAGAGGGATCTGAGGAAGCAGAATATTGGTTAGATAGTATCATTAGAGTTCTTGACCAGCTCCAATGCACTCCTGAGGAAAGAGTGGTGTGTCCTACCTCGCTCCTGACAGAGGAGGCGTACATATGGTGGGATGGAACAGCGAACTTGGGAATTCTTCAAGAGTGAATTTAAAAAGAGGTATATCACTGATGCATATTTGACTGCAAGGTGCAATGAGTTCATTCATTTGAAACAAGGTAGAATGACGGTATCGGAATATGAGAAGGAGTTTACGCGCCTTAGTATGGAAAGAAGTTAATAGAAACTGAAACTGAGCGATGCGAGAAATTTTTAGAAGGACTTAATGATGAAATTAAGATACAGCTAGTGGCATTGGATAATACAGAGTTTTCAAAGTTGGTGGCTAAAGCATTGGATGTTGAAAAGGTGCAAGTAAATCTGAGGAATCGTCATTAGAGAATTCAACAGAAAAGAGAGCAAGCACAGAGTGCCCCAGGTAATTATCAGTCTTCTAGCAAGAGAGCTAAGGGTGAAGGATCCTTTATGAGTGTAAAGCAGAATTTAAGACCATCTAAAGGACCTAATTTTCAAGCTACATCAGTAGCCAGCATGGGAGGAATAAGCAGAGGATCAAGTAAAGGTTCTGGAAGGACTGAATATACACCATACCCCTCGTGTAAGCATTGTAGACGAAAGCATAGGGGAGAATGTTGGTTAGTTACTGGAGCTTGTATACTTTGTGGTGCCACTAATCACCTTAAGAAGGATTGTCCTAGAAATGTGGCAGAGATTTCAAAAGTTCCTGAAAGAACACAAGCAGCAAGTAGTAGCGGTAAAGGTCGAGAAAGAGGAAGAGGCAGAGAAAATGGCAGTAATCAAATAGGAACAAGATCGGAGACAGTAGATCGCCCTGAATTGAGAGTGCCAGCCAGGATATATTACATGAGGGCAGAAGAGAATAAAGCAGAAGAAGGAAATGAAGGTACGTAAGTTTAAAATCAGTGTCTTGAGTACATATGTGTGTATATCTGATGATTATTAGTTATATTGATGATGTGTAATTACACGAAAGAATCATGCATGAATAAGTAAGTTTCGGGACGAAACTTAAATTAAGGGAGGTAGAACTGTCACATCCCAAAGTTTAGATAGTTGAGTATTAGGTAAGAAGGACATAAATAAGTGGTCAAATAGAGGCTCGAGATAGTCAAAAACAAAATCGGTATGCAAAGGAGGCCCGTGAAATCGACGGGACCTAAAGGTAATTTTTTAAAAGACCGAGGACCTAAGAGTAATTTTCCAAAAGTTGTACTGGAGGTTCTTAATAGTGCACATAACAGACTCCAAAAATGGAGAGTAAAGAAAAATCGGGTCGCAACGACGCGTAACGGTTTTTTCAGGAAACGTCCCGTTAGAGAGAAACGAAGACATGTAGACTAGGGGCATTTTGGTCATTATAATTAAAATTTATACATGAATCCAAAGTAGAAAATAAAAACATGAGTGCTTAGAGGACGTCGAGGGGTTGAATATGAAACGATCGTCAGTAGAAACGGAGTCCGGGCAAACCCGAGCAAAGAAAGGAGCTAAAGGGAATTTTGTAAAAAGTCGAGAGCTTATTGATAATTTTTCAAAATGACTTGGAAACCTAAAATAGACTTTAAAAATAGAAAGTTGAGGTCGAGAGGATCAAAACCATATGTAGTTTGCCTCATGGAACTGTACGGTTTAAAAATTACGATCGATTAATCGCCGAAGCGTAAAATGGACCTGGTTCCATATAGTTACCATATGGGTGATATGGAATAAATTGGGGTACCAAATGGGAAGAGGGACAAGTTGGAGGACTTAATTGGAAAGAAAAATATAAAAATCTTTTGATGGCTAATCATAATTAGCCATTTAGAATTATTAAAAGAAGAAAAGTAAAAGGGATGGACAAATGGCCCTAAAGCATTTATCCAACCCAAAAGTGGACATCATTTCCACTATATATATCATAGCAAGAAGAACAAAAACTCTCTCTCACAAACACTCCAAACCGTCGGCCTCCATAAGAAGAACACCAAAGAATTTCTAATTTTTGTCAAGTTTGATTCAAGTTCAAGGTGAGTTTTAAGGTTTTAAAGCATGTAGATTTCAATTCTAGTATCAATTTTAAGTATTTATATATCTATTGGAAGATTGAAAATTAGGGTTCTTATGGTGGATTTGGGAAAATTTTAATTAGTGATGATATTGATTAATTAAATGGAAGAATTAAGGTTTCTAAGGTTTAATAAGGTTAGATTAGGACTTAATTTGAAAAGAAATGGAAGGGTAGTGCATGTTCTAAATTTCTAAGGTTTATGTTTAAGGCTGTGTTCTTGAATTTCTTGAACTAGAAACAAAGATTAAGGAAGGAGAAGAAGGAAAAGAAAAGGGGAATTAAAAGAACAAGATTTGGTACTTTAACTAATTGTTTGTTCATTTTCTTGAAATTTTTCTGTTTTAGAATTAGTGAAATGCTGTGACTTGTATGCTTTTAATTAAATATAGAAAAATGTTCTTGAAGTGAATTTTGGATATGTTGTTGTTTAGTGAGTCTAGTATTTGGGAAAAATAAGTTGGAACCACATTGATTGAATTTAATTTACGGAATTCACAAAATTCAGAACTGCTGCCAGGATGCAGGGCAACTGGAGCAGTCTGGTTGGGTGAACTACTTGACCAGGATTTTGTGTCCAGTTTGATCTGAAATTTTAAATGAATGATTTTAAGATGTAAAACTAAATTCTGTAAAAATTTTAGAGTTTTTAGTCAAGTAGATTATTTTATACAAAATTTCAAAATAAAGATCAAGTTGAGTCCAAAACCAGAATTTAGTATTCATATGGTCATTTTGCTAATATTCATTTGGTCATTTTTCAAAAGTAATCCAATTGATTCCTTATGCATATAAATGAGAATAATATGTTATTAAAATGACAAAATATGATATTTCATGTTGAAATAATATAAGAAACATAAGTCGATAATTGTATAATGCATATTCAATTAAGAAATGACATGAAAATTTTGGCTCCACTGGGTATCTGGGATAGTACTGAGTAGGGTAAGGGTATGATATATCATACTATATGCAGTGCTGCTTTAATATAGGACTTTTGTCTGAGTTATATAGGGTGACGACCCGAGCTATATAGAACTTCGGTCCGAGTTATATAGGGCAATCGCCCGAGTTATATAGGACTCTGGTTCGAGGGCTTCGGCCACAGATTCCACAGGGCTTGGTCCAAAATTTTTTTTAGGGCCACACCCACGGAATATATATACAGTTGTTTCAGTTAGTTCCTTACCATACGTTAGTCTACCAAATTACCTTGTGGAGCGAACTGATAAAATGATAATAACTGAATATATGACATGTATGGATTGTTTTTACTGGGATATTATTTTTCAATACGACTCATTGCTTTTAAAAGTGCATTATGCTTTTATTATTTATTTTCCGTAATTAGTTAAAGTACCCACTAAGCAATGCTTAGCGAGTTTAGTTTCTTCTAAACTCGTAGGCTATTAGCAAGGAGCCAGTAGCAAGCAGAGGAGTCATGCAATATGTCGGTCATCAACAATCTTAGGTGGTGCTCTACATTTTGTATTTTGGTATTAGAAACTGGCATGTACTTATTTGAACAATACAAAGAGATAACTTGATGTAGCATGTAAATCTAGTAATGTATAATAACTGTATGGTTTTAAATTGAGTTGGGTTATGAATATAGAAGTGTGAATTCTTCTTGGAGGATTGTAGTTGAGGTTATAAGGGTGGATTATTGGGAGTGTGTTTGAGTTGAATTGTGAAACAAAATGTTTTTCAAAAATAAGAAAAAATCAATTTTGTCGACAATTGGGACCTAGAATTTTAAGGGAGACTCCGTCAAAATTTTTGGAAAATTTTTATAAGGAACATTAAGTAAGCTGACATAACCAGAGCTCGTATCCCGATGTAGCATTCCTCCTCGGTTTATTCATAGGACGGGAAGGGGTGTTACAGGATTTGGGTACTCGATCCTAAACTGGCTTTGGATACTCGATCTTAAACTGGATTTGGATACTCGATCCTAAATTGGATTGGGATACTCGATCCTGACTGGATTTGGATACTCGATCCTAAACTGGCTTTGGATACTCGATCCTAACTGGATTTGGATACTCGATCCTAAACTGGCTTTGGATACTCGATCCTAACTGGATTTGGATACTCGATCCTAAACAGGCTTTGGATACTCGATCCTAAACTGGATTGGGATACTCGATCTAAGCTGGATTGGGATACTCGATCTAAGCTGGATTTGGATACTCAATCCTAAACAGGATTTGGATACTCGATCTTAAACTGGATTTGGATACTCGATCCTAAATTGGATTGGGATACTCGATCCTAACTGGATTTGGATACTCTATACTAAACTGGCTTTGGATACTCGATCCTAAACTGGATTTGGATACTCGATCTTAAACTGGATTTGGATACTCGATCCTAAATTGGATTGGGATACTCGATCCTAACTGGATTTGGATATTCGATCCTAAACTGGCTTTGGATACTCGATCCTAAACTGGATTGGGATACTCGATCCTACTGGATTGGGATACTCGATCCTAAGCTGGATTTGGATACTCGATCCTAACTTGGATTTGGATACTCGATCCTAAATCAGATTTGGATACTCGATCTTAAATTTATTTGGGATACTCGATCCTAACTGGATTTGGATACTCGATCCTAAATTGGATTGGGATACTCGATTCTAACTGGATTTGGATACTCGATCCTAAATCGAATTTGGATACTCGATCCTAAATCGAATTTGGATACTCGATCCTAAATTTGATTGGGATACTCGATCCTAACTTGTTTTGGATACTCGATCCTAAACTTGATTGGGATACTCGATCCTAACCTGGGTACTTTGACTTGAGTTTTGAATTAATTTTGATTTAATTTGGTTACTTGGACCCGAGGTTAGATTTGATTTGAGTACCTGGTCCGAAGAATGGGTACTTGGACCCGAGAATGAATTTGACTAACCTTTTATCAGTTGAGAAGTCTAACTGCTCTGGCTGTTCTATGCATTGTGATTCTTCACCCTCAGAATGGATCTTCATCCTTGGAGATTGGGTCTTCACCCTTGCAAATGGATCTTCATCCTTGAAAATGAATCTTCATCTTTTGACATCAGGTCTTTACCCTTGAAAAATGGATCTTCATCCTTTGAGAGCGGGTCTTCACCCTTGAAACATGGGTCTTTATTCATTGGAGTTTAGGTCTTTACCCTAGCTTTAGCTCTTTTAGCTGGATTGGTCTTCTATCTTTTGCATCTTCATTCTTTTGAGAGTTCTAATGTTCCATTCTTTTGTTCTTCCTTTTTGCAAAGATTTAGCTATTTTTAATTGGACCTTATATCCTCTCCTTGCCCCCCTATGTGGCAAAATATTTGTAAGTGAGTTTAAAAATATTTGGTATATAAACTCAAAAAATTGAAAAGGAGAAACTTTGCCCCCTGTGTAGGCTCAACCAAAGATTTTATCCATGCAATCATTGATTGATGTTTTTGCCGTCTTGTTCTTCGCATAAGCATGCATTTCTTCTCTTTGCAAAATTACTGGAGCTTTCTCAAGCAATGGGCTTTCTATGCCCCCCTGATTTGATATCTTCTTTTGATTCTTTACTTCGCATAGTGTTTGCTGTTCACTTTGACAAAGAATAGACAATACAAGAAAAGAAAGTACGATGTGATATGCTCATGTATGCATGATATGCATGAATAATACTTACAGTTGTTCCATTGACTCACAGACCAAGGTGATCAACAGAAGTGTTCTCATTGGTTTCGTTTGACGTTTGTTCAAGTCTTGCATGGAATGATCGAAAGCTTTTGCATTTGTGGTTTTCATCTTCAAGATGTTGAAAACATGAGTGGTGGAGACCCCTAATGGTAGAGTTAGGGATGCATCCATTTCGAATTATGTTTCAGCATGTCAATTAGCAGCTTGCCAATAATCATTTCCTTTGCCCAATATGTCCTTTCGAGGTTCAACATACTTCCCTTAACTTGAAGGCTTTGTATGACAAAACATTTTTTTTTTGAATTTTGATTTTGAAATCAAATGTTGGCTTTGCCAAATTAATGTCAATGTACCTCAGGACTTGATTTTTCCAAATTAACATATCTATAACATGACAACCCTAGTTACCGTACTAAACTCGGGAATCATTTCTATTTAAGCAAGAACTGTTGCACTTCAGATAGGCACATACATATTACTTGGCCAAAGGTCTCATTTGAGTTTAAATATTGTCTATCTCATATGCATGCTTATCTAAACTATCTCCACTAATAGACTCTATCTACCAAGAGAGATCAACAGGTCTTTGATAAGCTTGAAATGGGGTCTACAAGGGACATGGGTTAAATGAAGGCAATTTTGTAATATCCTCATATATGCTCTAGAAGTTTTGATTATGTTGTTGATGATGTTGTTATTGTTGTTGTAGTGATATATTGGATTGAATATATGTGTTAAATTGCAAGAGAAAAGATATCGGAAAGTGAATGCTTGTGTATATGTGTTTTGGGGAAAAGAATTAGGGTTTAGAGAGAATGGTATATGTTGTGTATATGATGATATATATAACATATAAATTGGTCAAATATAGAGTCAATATAAGAGGATATTTTATGTGGAATGTGCAATTACATATAAGGGCTTATATGAGACAAAAAGTTAGTTATATGATTGAGGGCATTTTGGTAATTGCTTGGATAAGATCACTTGGTGGAGATTAAAAGCAAAATTTGACTTTGTGTCTTCATCATTTCCTTCTTTCTTTCAAGAAGTGGCCGGCTCTCCAAAAACCAAAAGGAAAGAGAGGTGTTCTTGATGCTAGAAGCAAATTGAAGAAGCAATCAAAGGATTTGACAAGAGATTTGTGGAAGTTCTTCATCTAATGTAAGTATTCTCTAGTTTTCTTTACTTATTTTGAAGTGGTGTTGAAGTGAATTAAGATTTGTTGATTTTGTGATTTGGTGTGTTTGAGATGTGTTTGTGTTGTGTTTTCAAGTGTTGAATTGGTTTTAAGTTAAGAGTTTAAATAGGTGTTGTTGTTGGAAGTGGTGGATGTTGATTTTTGAAAGATGGTGATTTTAGGGTTTGAGATGGTTTGTGTTTAAGTGTAATATTAATGTGTTGTGTAGTGATTCTTATGATGAATATGTGTTTAGAACATTGATTATGTTCATTTGAAACATGTTGTATGGTGTATATTGTATTTGAGTGCAATTGAAAGAGTGTTGGATTTGGTTAGGGTTTGTTTATGGGTCAAGTCATGGAACTTTTGGGCGTGTTGGATTAGTTTTGAGAGACACGGCCGTGTTCCAAGCCATGTTAGCTACTGTGATTTTTGGTTGAGAGACACGGCCACAAGCTTGGCCGTGTCCCTTGCCCGTGTTGCTTACTGTCCAATTGGTTTGAGTGACACGGCCACAAGCTTGGCCGTGTCCCTCAAGGGTGCTGCCCGTGTCCCTCAAATGTGTTGGTTAGGGTTTTATTTCTTTATTCTAATTGTATTGTTTTGGTTCTTCAAAGGTGGGTTGGTCCCTAAACCTAAACATAAACACTTTAAATATACTTAAAGCATGGAAAGCCCTAATCAAATGGATGTGGAAGATCATAAAGCTATAAATGATATAAATTGTTCTTTGCCCTAATTGCATTGTTGAGATTGAACAATATTATGTTATGCAATGTAAATGGTAATGTATTTCATGAGTAATGTATATTGAAATGTTATATCAAAGATGTTATGATGATTCAAATAAGAAATGATATGATGCAAAGCCATTGTGATTGGCTATGATGATGCAATTGAAAGAAAGAAGGCATGTTTGCCTAAATGTTGATGAGAATTGGAAATGGAAATGATAATTGAATAATAAATGAATTGTGTGGCTAATGTGTTATTCCATTTTCAGAGTTTGTTGTTGGTGGCATGCCTAATAAGTGTAACAATCTCTTGAAGTTAGGTTGGATTGAATCCTTGAAGCCTAATTGAGATGTTACCACCCTTGAAGCTAGGTTGGGTTGGTTCTTGAAGCCAAGTTGGGTTGATGCTTAGCATGCTTTGCTCCCCTTGAAGCTTGGTTGAACCTAATCCTTGAAGCCTAGTTGGGTATATGATATTGATAAATGTGATAACAAAACCAAAACATTAACTCTGAAAATTGAATGGCATATTAGTATGTCTTGGGCCCAATGCTTGTCTTTGTTTAATGTGAGTCATGATTTGTTTAATGTTGTTCATGAATGGTTAAATGGATAACTAATGAGGCATATGAAATGTAAAGGTATGTTGTTAGCCTTGCATATATGATGTTACATGTATAATATGGATTGAGAATTGGCACTGCATTGCACTAAAGCATAACACTAGCACATTTTGTCTTACTAAGCCGTTGGCTTAGCGCGATAGTGTTTGATCGCGCAGGTAATAGGGTTGAACCCGAGAGCTCTTCGAGACCGAGTGAGAGTAGATAGTGAAGAGTTGATTTTGGGAACTTAAAGATCAGAGGAGACTTGCCAATCATGTATAACTCTTTTATATTTTGTAAAGTAATGATTTTAATATACATATGTGTATATTTGTAAATATGAAATTAAATGTTTTCATATATGTAAATATTTGATAATTTCCGCTGCGTAACAACTAAATGTATCTTTATATATATCTATTTAGTTTTGTATTACAAGTTAACTACTTATCTTTCTATAATGTATACAATTGAAAGATTATGGTATGGTTTAAAATGTTTAAAATGTTAAGAAAATCCGTAGCATCTCTATGTTTAGTGCATGTATACTACATTGTGGTGTTTGTAGTGTGCATGTATTGAATGTAGGGGTGTTACAAATTTTGAGATAGGAGCTGGTGTGACACAATGGACAAACCCTCACACTATAAATTTCTTGTTTGAACTTTAGGCAGTTGGGAGCAATCTTGCTAGACTCCAAATTCCTTCTATATCTTCTTGGCATTAATTTGGATCTTGATTAGGACAATCTTTGCCCTTGCAAAAAGTTTAAGACCCAAATTAGTTTCTTTTCTTCTTTTCCCTTTTTTCCTCTTTATTTTTCTTACTCTTCCCTTTCTTTGAGCATTTTATCATTTTGTCCTTCTTTCTTATTGGACTATCAAGTACAAAACTTTCAAGAACTGGATGGTCTCCCTCCTTTTCTCCAATTTTGATTGAATCTTTGATTGCGTTGGGCCAATTCAAGTAAAAATGTCTTTATGAACCAAATGGAAGCCTTTTGCTGCTTTAGGTAAAAGATAACTCAGTTGGCTTTATGAACCGCCTTTTTAGGTTTTATCTTCTTCTCTTTTTTTTAGCTCAAACATAGTTGTCTTGTTTGTACCAACTTGGGCTTCCAATAATGGATGAGTGGAGTAACATAAATCTTCTTTAACAGGGATAAATCATTTGTTACTCTAATGTTGATGTTGTCTTGATATATTGGAGATATTAAGGGAACTTCAACTACCCTTAAGGTTTTGAGAACATCAACTATCCTTATGGTCTTGAGAACTTCAACTATCTTCATAGTCTTGACTATTCATTTCTTTCTTTGATCTTCTTGCCTTTTCACTTTTGTGATCATAAGACTTGTCAAAAGTATCACAACAGCTCAGGGTAGATTATTAAGGTTATATGCCAATGAAAAGAGAGCTAAAATTTTATGAAGGCTCAAAGGGACAACTAGGGATTGATATTTAATTGGGTGGATACTAGTTGTTGGCTAATCAAACAATGCCTAGATCATCTCTCTCTTAAATAAGCAGAGTTCAATTTTGCCTCGAAAGTTTGTCAAAGCATGTTCTAAGACTGACTAGGACCTTGACAAAGGTAATTATGCAGGAGTCCTCTCTAAGTAAGCATACACAACTCAATGCTATAGAGCAATTCCCTCACCTAGTAAAGTCATTCGAGTCATGATGCATAAATATGAATTATCAAGCTAAATTCCTCATTGGATGAGCACTAAAATGAACAAAGACCAACAAAAATTTATGATAAAAATAATTTAAATTTGAAAAACACAATAGTTCTAAAATATTAAAGAAAATAAGATTGAAAAGCAACATTCAAGCTAAGGAAAGTTCATTAGGCTTCTTTTCCTTTCACATCTTCAATATTTCCATCTTGAAAGGATGATAAAACAAAGTCTTCTTCCAATCCTTTTCCCACCATGAAGGTTGCTGGTGGTGGCACTCTGTTGAACATTAGAAATGGATTGTCTTTGGTGTTGGGCTTATCCGGCTCGGGCAACTTGCCATTATCAATTAAATTTTGGATCTCATTCCTCAACTTCATGCAATTGTTCATTTCGTGTCCAGGCCTTTGATGGAATTGGCAAAATGCATTAGTATCAAAGTTAGGTGGAAGAGGATTAGGCAAAGGACAAGGAGTCGAGGGTTGTAACAATCCCTTCTTTTGTAGCTTATTGAGAACCCAAGACAGTGGCTTCCCCAGATTTGAAAACTGCCTTCTATTTGCTTGACCAGTTGTATTGACATCGACTTCTTTTTGTGTGCTTTGATTGCCCGACTGGTAGTTCCCTTTCTCATTCCTTTTTATTGGAAAGCGATTCTTCTCCCTTTCCCACTCTTCAATATGTAGACCAGCTTGGAGAAGATCTTTGAAATCACGGATGAGTGTATGAGACATCCTTTCACGAAGACTAGGTAACACCCCTCTCACAATCATCCTTATTTGATCGGATTCATCGGGCCTCTTCTTGAGTAAAGCAGCCTTGTTTCTCCATCTCTTGACATAATCTACAAAATTTTCATTTGGTCGTTGCCTAATGGACTCAACTTCCATTAAGGTAACTTCCATTTCAACATTGTATCCATATTGTTGGATGAAGGCTTTGTAAAGTAGATCCCAACTCTTTTGTGTTCCATCATCTAAGGTATTGAACCAATTTTGGACCACAGGGTCCAATGAGAGCATAAAGTACCTTAGGGTTTGAGCCTTAGTAGCTCGGGCAGATTGCATGGCAGTGATATACTGCTTCACATGAAGATGAAGATTTTCGATGCCATTGTATTTAGCAAAGGAAGGCATCTTGAACTTATAAGGGACCTCATCATCTTGTTCAAATAGTTTGTCGATCTCAAACTTCTCTTCGGTTTTCAGCTTCTTCTCAAATTTCTTTTCTAAATCAGCAATCATCTTTTCAATATCAGATGTCTCGGTCTTTTCAATAGTTGCCTTCTCAACAACCTTTGGCTCCTTTTTATCTTAAAGATCTTGGTAGTATTGAGCCCAATCATCATCATCAATGATCACCTTCTCATCATCACAAGCCACTTCATTAACTTTTGTCTTCCCTTTGTCCTTTGGCTTCTTAGTGCTAGCAAAAGCCTCGACATGATTCTCTAAGATTGTAGACAATTGGTTCCCCATGGTCTCTGCTAGGGCCTCTTTTATTTCTTCCATCTTGGCATTGAGGGCTTCATCCACCATTCTTTGAATTTGTTGGGGCTCCATTATTCTTGGTGAGCAAGTGATTGAGTTGTTGCTAGATATCTCATCTCCGACATAGGTCGGATTGTAAGCTTTTGAACTATCGTAATCCAGGGCTGTGAGCTAGAGAGGATTAATGATATGAGATGCAAATGTATTCATGTATGCATGTATGCACAAACAATAGGCAAACAAGGACAAATTAGGACGTTCCTTCCAACCTTATAACATCCACACACGAATGGTGAGTCTCTTTTCCTAGATATAAGGTTAACCAAAATACCAACATGGGGTACCTTGCTTTCGAATAATTCTCTCGGACGTTTCAACCAATAGTTATATCCTTGAAAATGGAAATCAATCTATGATAATTCCCATTAATTAGGTTTTAATCCATTCAACCAACCAAAGTAGCTTTTTGGATTAAAACAAAATTAAGAGGTTTATTATAAATAGATTTCTCACTTGAAAAGAGTAACTAATGGTTCATGCCAAAAACAAGCCCATGGTTAATTTATTCTCACTGTAAACTAGGCCTACAATTGATTTTTGTTATTTCATAATTGACCTAAATATTTTTGCAAGCTCTTTATAAAAAATGGTTGGGTGAAAATAGTTTTGTTTCTAAGCCCATTGTAAAAGATTTTAGAAAAATGGATTTTGGGCTTAGTATTTGGGCCATGGGCTAAAGAATTTATTTATTTATTTTTACAAAAGTATTATGTCCAAAGGCCATCTTGAAAAAATTTTGAAAATAGTTTTGGTCTTTTGGATTTTAAGGAAAAATTTATTTTGAGCTTACAATATACTTAGATCATATTAGAAAAAGAACAAACCAAATAGGCCATGATTTAGACTAAGATAAACTAACCATAGTCAAACAACATGCATTTGGGGTAAAACCTAAGGAAAGTAACTAGGCCAATTACATGAGCTTTAGTCTTTTGGTTAAAAGGCTTAGGTTCCCATAGCAAGTATATACCAAATGGTACGAGGCTATGAGTGGTTATGCCATGCTCGATCTCCATACCTTGAATGAAAGTATGGTATCCCTTACATAACATAACACGGGTAACACGGGCGTCCTAACTCACGCACATGATGCAATCTAAGATGATGCAATGGATAATATCATTATAAAAAAGAATAGAATAATATAAAGACCAATGGAATCAACTTCTCTTATCCCAAGTGGAGTCGCCACTGTGAGTGGGGATTTTCGCCCCCACTCCCGGTGGAATGGTTTTTGTGACTTCGGCACTGTTTAGGCTCGGGGCCTTAGAGAACATGGACCTAAGTCCAGAGAAAATGGAGTCGCCACCCGGACGGTCCAGGAAAAAAGAAAGGGGGTGGATGACTCGATTCCTAAGGAATCCCCAACCCCCTAATGGATTCGGAAAGTTGGGTACGTGTGGGGAAGGTGAGAAATGGCCCAGCACCCCCATAACGCCCGGTTCATTGGAACCGGCCTCCTTTATAGGTCTTAATATTATAAAATTCTTAAGTATAATAACATTATCCATATTACACACAATAATTAAAAGAAAGCATCATTATATTAAAATCAAAGCAATGTCCAAACAAAACAAAACAAATAAATGGACACCCATCCAAGGATGGAAACATGTCCTTACATCACATGCCTAGATAGGACACCCACCAAAAGGTAGAAACATGCCCTTTACATAAGTTCTAAAATAGAAAAGCAAATTAAATTACATGATGTTTAAATAATGAGGTACCACCAAGTGGAAACATACCTTTTACAACTTTTGGAAATCTAAATTGATTGATAAAAGTAAATAATCATTCATCATAAATAAATCATTCATCAAAAGTATTTAAATAAAATAAACATCCATCCATGATAAATTAAATAAATCAAGTATTGAAATTAAATAGATTAAAGCATAAGAGATAAATAAATATGGAATTGAATAAAGAAAATAAAAGTTCAATTATAGCTACTGTGACTTTTTATGGAATTAAAATAGATTAGGGTTTTATGTTTTAAAAGGTTGGTAAGACACTTTGATTAACCAAATTAAGGTTTGAATGGTGAAATCATGAAACTAGGGGTTTTAGACACTTTAAAGCACTTTGATTTGTGATTTTAAATTGTATTTTAAGCTAATGTGTAAAATTAGCATATTTGTATTTTTATGTATTTTTATGTTTTAAAGGATTAAAGTTTAGAAAAAGTTAGGGTTTAATGTTTTAAAAGGTTTAGGGTTTACTATTTTAGGTTTAAAAGTTGAATTAGGGTTTTATGCTTTAAAATTAGGGTTCTTGGGTGATTTGTTGAATTATGGTTTAAAAAGACAATTTGATGATTTCATGAGGTTTTATGAATTTAAACACACAGATTGAAGATTTTATAAGTAGAAAATATGTTTTTCAAGGCTTTTGAATGAAATAGAACCTAATTTAAAAATTTGAAAGAAACAGAATCAAGTTTTGGTTTTGTTAAAGAATTTGTTCAATTAGGGTTTTGAGACTTTTGAAGAAGCAAAAAAATAATAATTTTAAATCTTTTTGGAAAATAAAGTAATGTATTAGTGTTTTAATCTTTGAAAAATTAAATTAAAGTTCTAAAGTTTTTGATTTAAAAAAAAAACCTTAATTTCATAGGTTTGCTACTGTGAAAACATAAATAAAAAAGAATTTACATACCTTCTTTTGTTGATTCCTCCAAAAAAAATTCTTCTTGGATGAACTAGCTCCAAAGACAAGCCTTTGTTGCCTTTGAATTCCTTAATTCGTGCTGCTGCTGCTTTTAAAAATCACTTGAATTGAGTTTTCCTTTTCCTTCACTGATTCGGTTTAAAAAAAAATCAAGCTACTGCCTCTTTTTTCTTCTCAATTTGGTTCTATTGGTCCTTATTTATAATGGTTTTAGGTTGTTTTTTCCTAATTATACACGGCAAGTAATATTAATAAAAAAAATAAATTAAAACCTAACTGGATTAGGTTTCAAAAAAATTTGTGTTAAAAAATTTTGCTTTGGCAAAAACTGTGGCAGCCGGGCCCGTGGCTGGGGCCAGTGGGCGCGTCGCCTGCAGGAATTTCCTGCGGGCGAATATTTCACCCGTAGGAGTTTCTTGCGGGTGAAATAGCTCGCCCGCGGGACATTCTTGCGGGCGAAGGTTTTGCCCGCAGGATTTTCCTGTGGGGCAAAACTTCCTTAGGCCCGCGCGACTATTTTTCGCTGCCGATTTTTTTCGACTCTGATTTTTATTTTTATTTTTATTTTTATTTTTTGATTTTTATTTGTTTATTTTTATTAATAAAAACTAGATAATAAAGCAAAAACTATTTAATTAAAATTATTTTGGACCAATTAGACAACAAAAATCATTTTGGACTAAATAAAGCATATTGGATCGGATTGGGTCAAAAATTAAGGGTCTACAAAGAGTTGGCTGCAAGTTGTCAGCAGGCTTCTCATTTTGAAAGTTTATATCATCAATCCGAATAACATTTTTGAGACTTCCAATTTTAGGGGATGAGGGATCCCGGTGCTTCTTCATCAAGAGGCCTCCAGACTGACGACCATGAGATCCTTTTGTCTGCTTCTAATGAGGACCATGACGGATCAGAACTTCAAGGTAATAAAGATTTCGGTGCTCCCACTTCGGGTGATCCCGGGACGAGTAATTTGCCGAGTTTTGGTGCTCCCGCTTTGGGCAGACCCGGGACGAGTGATTTGCCCCCTCCTCCAAAAGGCAATGACTTTTTGAAGGCTTTATTTGATGACCTACCACCACCCTCTTAGTGATATGTAAATATTGTAGCAATTGTAAAATCTTGTACAATAATGAAAAAATACAATTTTCCTCTTTACTGTAACTCCTTTTTTTTTCTACGTTACTGCACCACTTTTTTTTTTGTTACAGTACACCGTAATTTACATCCACTTGATTTGCTAAACCAAATCCAACGTGGTAAAGGAAATTCATTGCCAATTCCTTTCCTTATGCCATATGGTCTTATTCTTTCCCATCATCTTTTCCTTTTCACTTTTGGAAAAGGTTTGTTTCTTCCATATAAATCACCCTTCATGCCATATTTTAATACATAAACCAAAATTCTTTCTCTTTCAACGTGAAGACTCCCTTTAACAATTTTAATTTTTTTCTTCATTCATTCACCATGACCGAGCATCATTTAAAGAGAATAAAAATTCTATTTAAGAATATGGATGCCATTCATTGGAAACAAATTTCATGGTCAAAACTTGATGTTTTAAAATGTTTTCAAAATGTTAAATTGGACCACTCCTTCTTACATGTCGTGGCTTCCTTTTGGGATACGAATTCTAGGGTATTTAGAATTAATGGCTTTGAAATATGTCCCTTGATTGAAGAATTTGAGGCCATCCTTGGATATCCCAATAATTAACAAATGGAGATAATTAACATTGATTTCCAAGACTCAACAGAAGATGCAAATGTTATTTCAAATTCCAAAACCCGAAGTTCTTCGGTTTATGAGAGGTGAAAAAATTCTACTTGCCCCTTTGATTGACTTTTGTTTCTCTCATTTGGCCCCTACTAAGGCATGGGGATGCATGCTTTGTCTTTGCTTGCTCGACCAATTCTTACGTGTTTCTTCTGACGGCGGTATTGATCCATGAGTATTGGATATTATGGACTAAATGGAAGGAGGCTTGTCGCCGGTACCTGTGATCTTAGCCGAGACCTTAGTTGGATTAGACCGATTTAAATCAAGATTGTCAAAGAGACTGACTGGGAGTCCATTGCTGCTTCAGGTAATTACCTAAACTGCCCTTTTGGGTTTTCAATTTAGGTTTTCTTTTTTTTTTATTGCTCTAACTTTTGCCTAGTTCGCCCATGCGGGTTTTCGGAACTAGCGAGCTGTCCTAATTTTTGCCTAAGCTACCCTTGCAGGTTTTCAACTTAGCGGACTCCCTTTTTTTTTCTTTTTTAATTTAATTCTTTCTTCACAGACTTGGCTTTAGGAGCATCTTTGTTTGCTTGATACTCCATCCATGGATTTTACCAGATACCTACCACGTCATCATTATGCTAGGAAGCTACTCCATCCTGCTTCTTCATATGCTGACTGGGTTGACTGGATCCACTCATGCTATGAAGTCAATATCCGTTGGTTGGTACATTGGTGGAAGATTTCTCATATTACCATGCGGACATACATGATGTACGTTCTCCTTACTGCTCTTCGTCAAGGTACATGCTATGATCTTCGCCGACTTCGGCGTCAGTATGGAGCTGAGCCTCGTGATTCTGACTTTACTCCCGACTTAGACATACCTTGCTTGACTGAAGCCTACTTGGATCGGCTAAGGCAAAGCTGGCCTGCACGTTACACTTATCGACTGCCATAGATTTTACATTTGTCAATTTAGAAAGTGTATTGTTAAGATGAAAAAATAATTAAAGTAATAAAAGATGCTTCTTTTCCATTTATAATTTGTCATCACCTTTTGCTATTGTGTTTATTTATTGCATCCATATCTAGTCGAATACTTATAAAAGTGCACATAGAACAATTTTAACATTAATTCTATTTTATTAAATTGGGGAACAACTAAACATAAAGCTAGCATACACAAGATCACTCATGTTGCCAACTAGCCCTTTCGGGTTTTCTAATTGACGATTTTCTCTCATTTAGCCCTAATTGTTGCCTAGCCCGCCCTTTCGGGTTTTTGGAACTAGAGGACTGCTCTAACTTTTTCCTAGGTCGCCCTTTTTGGGTTTTCAACCTAGCGAGCTCATTTTTCCTTTTTTTTTTATCATACAGAAAAATTTTTCAACCTGTCAATGTTTACTGGCTCACTAAATTCGTTCCCGTCCATGTCTGACAACTTCACCGCACCTTTGTTCATGACTTGTTTTATGACATATGGACCTTCCTAGCAAGGCCTGAACTTCCCTCTTGGATTAGATACGTTAGACTTACATTACTTCAACACTAAATCCCAGACTCTAAATTTTCTTATTTTAACCCTTCTATTATAGGCCTGAGCTATCTTCTTTTGATACAGTTGATGATGATACAGTGCCTTTAACCTTCTCTCTTCTAGTAGAGCTAACTGTGTATATCTGCTTGCTACCCATTCCATTTCAGGCAGTTTAGCTTCCAAGACTACTCTTAACGACTTGATCTCAATTTCAATAGGCAACATTGCTTCCATCCCGTAAACTAAAGAGAACAGTGTCATTCCAGTAGGTGTTCGCACACTTGTCCTATATCCCCACAAAGCAAAGGGAAGCGTCTTTGACCAATCCCTGTAAGTCTTGGACATCTTGGACAGAATTTGCTTAATTGTTTTGTTTGTTGCTTCAACCGTACCATTAGCCTTTGGTCTATAAGGAGAGGATCGATGATGATGGATTTGGTACTTCGAGAATAAATCCTTAACTGCTCCTTGAAACTGTACCCCATTGTCTGATATCACACTATGCGGGACCCCATATCTACAGATGAGGTTCTTTTCAATAAACCTAGCCATTTGGCTTACACCCAGTTTATTAAAGGATTCGGCTTCGACCCATTTTGAAAAATAATCTACTGCTACCACAATGAAACGGTGACCGTTTGAATCTGTCAGATGTATCTCTCCAATAATGTCGATACCCCAGGTGGCAAATGGCCAAGGTGAAGACATTGAATGCAATTCTTCAGGAGGCATGTGATTCAAGTTACCATACATCTGACATTGTTGACACCTCTTTAAGAACTCAATACAATCTCTCTCCATGGTCAACCAATAGTAACCTTGTCGAATAATCTTCTTAACTAGGGCCAAACCATTCATGTGCGGACCACAACTTCCCGCATGTATTTCTGACATGATGTGCTCCACTTCAGGCTTTCTTAAACATCTCAAATTCACTCCATCAGGCCATCTTTGTTATAACTCTCCATGAAAGGTGATGTATTGCAATGACCACCGCCTTATGGCTCTTCTCTCTTTCTTTGTTGCCCCCGACGGGTATTCTCTTTCTTCTAAAAATCACCTTATAGTATCATACCACGCATCATGGTCCGTATCAATTTCTATGATTGTTTTATATTCATAGCAAGGAGTTGATGAACTGGTCAAGATCAGAGGCTTAAGGAATAAGCTAACAGGGTTTTCCCATACCGAAGCCAATGTGGCTAGAGCATCAGTCATATGATTTTCTTCTCTTGATAGGTGTATAAACCTACACTCCTTAAAGTTCTTTTTCATCATGGTCAAGTAATGGTGGTATGGTTTTAATTTTTCTTCTTTCAACTCCCATTCTCCATTTACTTGGGATTACAACTAGCAACGAATCACCATAAACTTCCACCTTATCCACCTTCATAATCATTAGGGTTTCCAAACCAAAAATACAAGCTTCGTATTCCACCATATTATTGGTTGCCCTAAATTTCAACTTTTGGGCTAAAGGGATAAGTTCCCCTTCGGGCGATTCTAGTATAACTCCTAAACCTGCTCCTTTCCTGTTTACTGCTCCATCAAAATACATTTTCCCCCCTTGTACTTCAATTGCTTCTAAATGTTCATCTGGAAATTCCAAGATTACCTCTTCGCTTTCTAGTAATAGTTGTTGGGCCAAGAATTCTGCCACCGCTCTACCTTTGATTGTTTTCCTGGTTACATACTCAATCTCAAATTCCTCTAATATTATCAACCATAGACCATATTTCCCAATTAAAGAGGGTGTCTCCCTTAAGTACTTTATTGGATCCAACCTGGAAATTGCTTGCACAATATACGATTGATAGTAATGCCGCAACTTCTTAGATGACCAAACCAGGGCTATACATGTCTTTTCAATAATACTATACTTAATTTCATAAGGTAAGAGCTTTCTACTCAAATAGTAAACTGCATGCTCAATCCCTGATTCATCTGCTTGGGTTAGCATGGCTCCTATCGACTCTTCAGAATCATAAAGCAGGATGTCTTCAAACTTTTCTTCGACCAGGGCAGCAATCTCTTCTGGATTCTTCTCGACTTTCAGGACAACTTCATTCTTCTCTTTTAGATTGGATTCCTTGCTGGCTGACAGGGTGAGCTCTTTCTTCACTTTCTCTACTAGCTCGGCAACATCTGCAAAAATTTCAAAACCTGGAATCAACTTACCCATGAATATGATTGGCTCGGGCTTTCCTTGGAGTGGTCCCATATCTGGAGCCTTGACAAAGTTCTCATCAAGTGGTGGGAAGCTCATCTTCTCACTCTTCTTTGGCTGGACATCGTTGTCTTCATCATATCCCAACCCTTTCTTGGAAGTTTGAGTTCTAAAATCTAGTAACTTTGTCAAACCGGCCTTACCTTTTCCAAGACTAGCTTCGGGAAGGTAGTTCATGTTCTTCATCATATTCAAGATTTTGGATTCCATTACTTCATCATAAGAAATTGCAGCTACTTGAAAACCATTGAGAGGCCTCTCAATCATTAGAGCGTTAACAATCTTATTATCTTTAGCTTCAATGACCACTGTCCCATCTCCGTCGGGGAACTTGATCTTTTGATGAAGGGTGGAAGGAACTCCACCAAGAGGCTGAAACCATGGTTGCCCCAAGAGCAAGGCAAAGGTAACCGGTATGTCTAAAACAACAAACTCAACAATAGATTCAATTGGACCAACCTTGACAGCCGCTTTGAAAGTCCCTTCGGCATGCCTCTTAGTATAAGCACGAATTGTTACCTCGGTCAGGTTTAGATCTCTTGTTGACATGGCTAGCTTTGGCAATATCTTAAGTGGATAAACATTTATGGCGGACCCATCATCGACCATTACACACCTCTTCCCCTTGACTTCTATTTTGATAAAGAGAGGGCGGATGTGGTCTCTCCCCTCCTCAGGTAAGTGTTGCGCTCGAATTAAGTACTACTACAAAGTGTCACTCGCAAGTATACGAGGTAGCTGTAGCAAAGGTGTCGCCCCAAGGTCGTTTCCCCAAGAAGGTGTGGTTCGTAATAGCTTGATTGACAAGTATTTAAATGCGGAAGTGTTTGTTGTATGAAATGTGCAAGATTAATTTAAACCTAAAATTAACATGCGTAGAGAGTAATGTGTGTGGGTGTACAAGATCAAATCAATTCTTGGGAAGGTGCCTAGGGTCATAGGTCCATTCAATCAAAGCTCAATTCTCAATTGTCCATTAACATAACCTTGTAAATTAATTTGTTCCTTAAGATTAATTAGTCAATTACCAATCCATTAGTTCTCACATTCATGAATTAACAATGACCAATTCTTTTACATTACCAAATTAATGAAACCCTAGAACTTATATTTCTAATTCATTCATAGGGTGGTCGATTATATAGTTTTGATATCGGATTTCACCTCTCGGTCCGTCATCCAATATTCAAAGATCAATTGGTAGCTAATCTATCAACCTAGCATTTAATACAATACAATCAACCAATCAACAAGGAACATCAATGTAAATATCAAATCAAGACATTCAACCAAATATACTACAAACCCTAAACATGGGTATTTAGCTCAACATCATCAATTTATAACATTCATTCAACTCAATATAAAACAAATACAAATTGTTCATTGCAATAATAATATTCTTAATACAACAACAACAATAGAAATGAATTAAAAGAGAGAATAGAAAAACCCCTTGTGAAGATGCCAAGAGTAGGATTGCTAGTCTTCCTCCTAGCTCCACTTGATGTATTTGATGAAGAACTCAAGCCCTCTTCAATGGTTAATTCCCATTTATAATGTGGAATGGAGCTTTCTCAAGTCACCAAACCTTTGGATGGAGCTTTATCAAGTCACCAACTCTTCAATTGATTTTGCCTTTGGAAGATGGAATGGAGCTTTCTCAAGTCACCACTCCCTTCAATGAAGCTTCTTCAACCTTCAAGAGCTTGTTAACCCAATTTATCCCAAAGAACCTCAAAGATCTTATCAATGGAAGATGGAGAAGGTGGAGAGGATAGAAATGGAGGTTGGAGGTGAAGGGATAAGGGAGAGTGTCACTCTCTCCCTCTCCCACGTTTCTTGCAGAAATTTGGCTCCAAGAAGCCAAGAACTCTTTCCTTTTCCTCTTCCTCTCCTTTTAACTCCTTCAAAAATCAACACCCATGCCTTCCAACTCATCCCATTTCCCTTTGTCCCCCACTTTTTATTTGTTTAATATTTCTTTTGGCAAGCAATAGTGTTTGTCTCCCACTTTGTTCCCCACTTTGTTGAAAGAATTTTGACTTTTCAGGTGGGACACGGCCAAGCCAAGAGTGTCTTGGCCGTGTCTCTTGGTCTCTTCCTTGAGGTGACACGGCAAAGCCAAGAGTGGCTTGGCCGTGTCTCTTGATTTTTCATGGGACACGGCCCTGTCACTTGGCCGTGTCCCTCACTGGACCTTTCTTTTCTTTCTTTCTTCTCTTTGGTTGTGAGAGGTGACACGGCCAAGCCATTTGGAGCTTGGCCGTGTCTCTTGATTTTTTTTCCTTCGGACACGGCCAAGCTCCTGGTCGTGTCCCTCACTCTCTTTGATACAGATTGAGACACGGCCAGAGGACACGGCCGTGTCATGTGACACGGCCAGTGTCTTGGCCGTGTCCCTTGACGGTGTCCGTTTCTGCTTCTTTTTGCTTGCTCTTTTGTTCTTGGCATGAATGGGACACGGCCAAGCCATTTTTGTCCTGGCCGTGTCATGTGACACAGCCACAAGCTTGGCCGTGTCTCTGAGTGTGTCTCTTCCTGCCTTCATTTTTTGCTCTTTCTTTTCTTTATTCTTTGTTTTGCCTTTTGAATGAGACACGGCCAGAGGCTTGGCTGTGTCTCTGGGTGTGTCAGCTACTGCCTTGAAGAAATTTTGAGGGACATGGCCATGTCTTTCTTGGCTTGGCCATGTCTTGCTTGGTTCATGCTTTTCTTGTCCGGTTTTGATCTTCCAAAAGTGTTTTTGCTCTCAAACCTAAAAACAAACACTTTAAACATACTTAAAACACAAATTAATCAAAACATTAACTAAAACACACATAAAATCATACTAAAAACTAGTACAAAAATGAACTAAAAGTAAGTCAGCATCCGAAAAAGAAACTACTCCTATATTAACTTCACTCTTTTCTTGAACCTCTTCACTTTTCATTACTTCCCCAATTTTTATGAAGTTGATCAACTCCTCCGATGTTGCGGAGGTAGAAATTGGCATGCTAGCTAAGGCTTTAGCCATAGTATCTCGGTGCTTTTTAGAAGTAGCTAATAAGTCCCAAATGCTAACACTTGCTTGGGTTCTTTTCAATTGCTTGAGCACAACATCATCTTCTTCTACTTCAACTTCCTTCCCCTTATTAGTTTTCTACCTCCTTAGGTGGTGGCCATACATAAGGCTTACCAGATCTAGTGTTCATTACTTCATCTTCTTTGGGCTCGGACCAAGTCCACTCCTCCATCTTGGATACAATATCATCATCACTATCAATTGAATCCCAAAACCCGTTGACAACACAAATTGCTACTTCTCCACGCATCATAGCTTGTTCAATTTTGACAAATGCCTCTTCTTCTTTGGTTGCTTTTTCACCCACATCTTGAAAAGAAGACATGGCAAAGTCCTCATGCAAACCTCCTCCAATCATGAAGGTTGCCGGTGGTGGTACCCTATTGAATTTTGGTAATGGATTGTCTTTGGTGTTTGGCTTATTGGGCTCGGGTAGCTTCCCATTATCAATTAGATTTTGGATCTCATGTCTCAACCTCACACATCTATCTATGTCATGCCCTTGCATTTGGTGAAATTGACAAAATGCTTTCGTGTCAAAATTAGGTGGGAGAGGATTAGGCAAAGGACGAGGATTTAAGGGTTGTAGTAATCCCTTTCTTTAAAGCTTATTGAGAACCCAAGACATTGGTTTTCCCAATTCTAAAAATTGTCTCCTCGTTCCTTGGTTAGTAGCATTAACAGCGATGGCCTTTTGCATGCTTTGGCTACCAGATTGATAGCTCCCTTTCTTGTTCCTTTTTGTTGCAAAGCAGCTTTTCTCCCTTTCCCATTCTTCAATTTGCAAACCAGCTTGAAGAAGGTCTTTGAAATTGTGGATGAGTGTATAAGACATCCTTTCACGAAGACTAGGCAACACCCCTCTCACAATCATCCTTATTTGATCAGATTCCTCGGGCCTCTTCTTGAGTAAAGCGGCCTTGTTTCTCCATCTTTTGACATAATCTACAAAATTCTCATTCGGCCTTTGCCTTATGGACTCCACTTCCACTAAGGTAACTTCTAACTCAACATTATATCCATACTATTGGATGAAGGCTTTGTACAGTAGATCCCAACTCTTTTGTGTTCCATCATCTAAGGTATTGAACTAGTTTTGGACAACAGGGTCCAATGAGAGCATAAAGTACCTTAGGGTTTGAGCCTTAGTAGATCGGGCAGACTGCATGGCAGTGATATACTGCTTCACATGGAGATGAGGATTTCTGGTGCCATTGTACTTTGCAAAGGATGGCATCTTGAACTTGTACGGGACTTCTTCATCTTGTTCAAATAGTTTATCGATCACAGACATCTCTTCGGCTTTCAGATTCTTCTCAAATTTCTTTTCTAAATCAGCAATCATCTTTTCAACATCGAATGTCTTGGTCTTTTCAATAGTTGCCTTCTCAACATTCTTCGGTTCTTTCTTCTTCTCTTGAGCATCTTGGTAGTATTGAGCCCAATCATCATCATCATCAATGATCACTTTTTCATCATCAAAAACCACTTCACTAACTTTAGTCTTCCCTTTGACCCTTGGCTTCTTAGTGCTAGTAGATGCCTCAGCATGATTCTCTAAGATTACAGTCAATTGGTTCTTCATGGTCTCAGCTAGGGCCTCTTTTATTTCTTCCATCTTGTCATTGAGGGCCTCATCCACCATCCTTTGAACTTGTTCGGGCTCCATTGTTTTTGGTGAGCAAGTGATTGAGTCATTGCTAGATACTTCGTCTCTAGTACAAAAGCTTTTGATCATATCTTTTTATCTACAAGTGGGATTTAGGAAATTCCAAATTCTATGGTTTCCTAACACATGAGGGTACATTTAAGTTTTCTTTCACAGCTTCTAAATGTGTCATTAAGGTCACCTAAACGTAGTCCCAAGTCACAGATTACTGACTGAGGAATCTCAGTTTTTCAGTTTGTATGCCTGGTATCATTTTGATCATAACTTTCATTCCACACATAAAAATGAGTTGGTTCTAAAGCCTATGGTTTACTGACTTAATGGAGAACAATTAAGTTTTCTTTTTCAAGTTCTAGTTCTATCATTTTGCTAGTCTAAATTTCGGTTGAATTTCCAGAAAAATGCAGGACATATAGCTGGCTGCAACAAAACAACACAACATAGCACTCCCATATTTACCTCCCTTATAACCTCAACCCCAAAATCAATCAATACACAACAAACACTTCTATATCATCATCAATCTCAACCACATAACCACCACAACTCAAGCACATGAACAATTATAGCAATTACACATCCAAATGCAAAGACAATAGAGATCACTAATTCAAGAAGGTTAAAGTACCAAACCTTTTTCCCCTTTGCTTTCGTTAGCTCATCTTTGATCTTTTTCTTCTTTTTCCTTTAGCTTTTCTTGATTTCCTACAAGAATTCCAGCATACACACTTTAAACATACATCCTATGGTTTGAAAACATAAGCTACCAATTCATTTCTTACCAATTTTTCCTCAATATAATCTCCTCTAATCTTAAAACCATTATTTCTTTCATCAAATCCTTCAAATAATTATTTCTTGAATTTTCTCTAAATCAAGCTACATGAACCCTAATTTCAATCTCTTAAATTAACCATTAATCCTTGAAATTAAAACAAGAGATAGGTTTCTCTTACCTTATAATCTTGTTTGTCACCAAAATCTTCATCCAATAACCTTAAACTTTGGAAAAATCACCTCCTTCTTCCTTCTCTTATGGTTTGGACGAGTTCACCATGTAAGAGAGGGCTTTTATTTTCTTTCCTTAGCTTATTTTGATCCAAATGACAGCCATAAGTGGTGAAAATATGTTGGTATAGATGTTGAATTCCAATTGGTACACCTTATAGCAAAAATGGCCACTTTTAATTGGTCCACTTGCCTTCTTCTTTTATCTATTTATTTGGCAAGCCATTAGGCTTCCTTTTATTCATATTTTGACCCCCTCAACTTTCTTGTGCTGTAATTTTATAGTCTAGGGTGTGAAAATATCAAAATACCCTCCAGCGATTAATCAATTGTAACTTTTAAACAGTGCGTTTTCGGGAAAAATTGAAATCCATGGTTATGACCCGATTAATCTCTAGAATATTCTTTTGGAACTATTAAAAACTATTAAGAACTTCTGACACTTAATTTTTAAGTTTACATAGTTGCCCCTAACTTTTGAGAAATTTTCACTTAGGTCCTTTTGAAATCCCTTCCTGACCTTGCTGTCTTTCTTTATTAATATCTTTTTATTCACAACTCTAAATTACGTAATTCTTATTCCCACTGAAACTAGACATCCGGGGCTACATTGTATCAAAATTTTAGGTCGATCTGAGCTATATCTGATTTTTGACGGTCCTTTGACATCAAGCCTACTATGCTGTGTCCTGAGGCAGCTTGCACATTGTCTACTAAATCCATCATATCTTATTCTGTACAACTCCAAATTGAGTAATTTCAAGTTATACATCTAGCTAAGACACAAATAAAAAATTAAGTCTTCTTTTAGACTCTCTAATTTTGTCATTAACTTTGATGAAATTCAATCTCAAGTTATAGGTCATGTTCTAAACTCCTTTGTTCTAAGCCTAAATCATATCCTCTATGCCTGTTTCTTACCAATCTGGGATTTGGGATGTTACAATTCTATCCCCCTTAATTTAAGCTTCGTCCCGAAGCTTACTCATTCTATATACTTGACCTTATTCACTTGATTGTTCTCTGTCATCTCTCTATATTGTTTACGCATTGCCTTATTTTGACACTTATTCATTTACTGGGATTAACTATTTTAATATTCAACATATTTTACCTTTTGTATTATATTTTCTTCCCATCTCTGCTCACTTGCTGTTTATTATTCTACAAGATTGTCCAATAGACTATTATGTGGTTCAACATGCTTTGACTTTTGTCACGATTTCTCATTCGAAGCGTTATTATTATTCACTTATGTTTTCTTTAACTTTGATTTAAATTTATTCTTTTCCATTCTTTCTTGTACAATTTTCATTCTCTGCTATATTCATTTCTAAGCTTCCTTCTCTTTGCATTGTGGTTATTCTTTATTTACTTCTTACTGAATTTGTATGTCCTATGTATATTCATGCAGTGTGGTGGCATTCCTTAAGTATCGGCTCATCTAACTTTCCTTGTGTTGTCATATATACATCTCGAATAATATCTCATGGGTGATCAGTCCATGATACCATTATTCTCGAAGTACTATTTATTTCATTACGTGTCTCGCTCTATATTGGTTACGGCCGATCCCAACATAAGGTGAGAACATTTTTCCTTTTTTTATTACATTTCGATCTCTTTCTTTCCTTTCTTTTTCGAATATGTTTCAATTCACTTTCTTTTTATTTTCATATATACTTTTTTTTCTTCTGTATATTATCACATATTTTTCTTACTTAGCTCCTCAAGGTAATAACAGCAGAATGAAAGTGGGATGAGGCAATACCATATGGAACCAGCATGGCACGGGTGGCCCTCACCACCGTTTCATTTCCATGGCACAGGTGGCCCTCACCACCATTTTCATATCACAGGAGTGGCCCTCACCATTGGCTCCAGTGGCCCTCACCACTGAGTATATATATCGGTGTCAGATAAATATCAAACCAGTGGCCCTCACCACTGGCCCCAATGGCCCTCACCATTGAGTATAAATGTTAATGCCATATAAATACACTCATCCCAACTCTGATTCAATCTGAATTACCAAGGTAAGCATATCTTTCTAATGTTTTATTCTCTTTCCTTCATTCTTTCCTGCTTTCTATATGCACGGATTGCCATATGTTTCATATGTATTCACATCTACATGGATGTCACCATATCATATCTCGAGCCATTTCTTAGCTCATTCACAATGCCCGGTGGCATATACGGACTCATTGGCATTTTTATTCACTCATACTGTCATATTATTTATTTCCCAGTGCTATGCTTTATGAACCTTATATTTTTCAAGTATCAGGATTTTCACTGTTTCATCTCTTTATTCTCTTTCTGCATATGTATTATTTAGCACGTCTTTATGTATGTATGGTATGTCTTTCTGTTTGTACAGTGTATGTTACGTTTTATGTGAAGACATTTAAATATTGTATGTATAGTACTCAGTATGTCTCACATAAGTATAGATATTATTTGCACCGTGTTCGGTATGTCTCACATGGATATGCTTTGTACAATTTATGATATATCACATGTACATTGATTTGCGGGTCCAATCATTCATAGCTTTATTTTAAATTCAGCAACCATAACATTCCCATAATAAGTCAATCACATAATATTGGCATAGTAATCAAACTCATTTAACATGATTGAATCACATTCATATCAATGCACACATAGGCACCAAAAAAAAATTCTCAAGATGTCAGAACACATTGCCAAACATTTTCAACACAAGTTTAAATAGTTCATTATATAAGGAACACATGATTTCAACCAGATAAAGCATTAATCCTGGAGAATCTAACTAGTTTTCCTTCCTCTTCTTAGTTCTCAATTTTATTTTCTATGATTTTTTTTCTTGCCATACTATTATTCTTCACTCTTTCAATTTTAGACTCTTGTATTATGGTCGGTATTCTATTCGTTATTATTCTTTCGGTGCTTTTACTACTTACCTCTCATAATTGCCTTAACCTGTATTGCATATATTTCGGTCTTTAACATACTTGCTTTTGCCCTTATGTGTATTTATCTTGCTCATATAAATTTTTGGTTTCTATTCTTAACTTACTGTTCATTCTTTTTAACCTTCTGAATGTCTGCCACTATCTAATTTCTTTCTATCATACTATGTATCTGTATATATATGCACCTTTCGATCTACTTTCTATCATTTCTTGCTGACCGTCTATTCCAATTGTCATAAATTTCTCAATTTCTAACTAGTACAGGGCTTACTGTTTCGTGTTAATCATATTCACTCATTGCCTTAACCTCTTTCTACCTGATATCTTTCTATCTCACTCCGTTTACCTTTTCTTCGTATCCTAATTGGCACGTACTTTCCTATGGTTAACCGCCCAGGAACGGCTAAACCAATTCTCTGATACCAAAAATTGTAACACCCCTTAACCCAACTATTTCCAGTCGAGCCAAGTGTGCTACAGTATATGCAACATGGTATACAGAACATGTACTAAATAATTTTTTTTATTTTTATTACAAATAATAATAATTTACACATTTCTTTAATTGTTATAATTACATTTTGAAAGTCTTTAACAGTACATGCCAAGCTAAACTTTGCTTTGCTCCTCACTTTGCCTTCTGTTGTGCACTCTGATGCTCCTTTGTAGCTTCCCATTTGTCAGCTTGGACTCCATAACCTACGAGTTTAGAAAACTAAACTCGCTAAGCATATAGCTTAGTGGGTACTTTAACCGTTAAGTAGAAATTAGATGCAAACCACACAATGTTACAGATATGGCACCAGTGATTAAGAATCTGACTATTTTTATCCTAAATCAGCTCAATAGAACTAATTTGTAGTTCAAAGTTTTCATTCCGGGCCTTTGGGCCAGACTGCACTTTTTAGGCCACACCGGGTTTTACAATACTGCAAAAATCCCTCGTTGGGCTTTAAAATCTAAATAAAACACAATTGGGATGTGATTTTCAAAAAATGAAAAATGTTATCTTTTTCTTAATTGGTCAAGCTTTCAAGAGCATATTTTTGATAATTTATTTCATTCCAAAAGAATATTTTATCTCAATTATACCTCCTTTATTTCTTACCAAATGAACAGTGAATTCTAGCATTTAGTTTCTTATGTACATTGTTATCTTATTTCCCCAATAACTTTTGTTCTACTAATCCGAATGTAAAAATTCTTATTTTCACTTGAACTAGACTCATATGAGTCATTATGGTTAAATTTCTAGATTTAAATTTGTTACACATAATTCTTGATGACTCCTTGAACTCTTCCCTGGTCAATTGGTTACTCAATTCTGCGCAATGCATACTGTTTCATTTATAACTTTACCTACGCAACTCGGATTGAGATAATTATTATCTTAATTTAAACTAGACACATAAGGATATATTCAGTAAACATTTCAGCTTAAAACAGGCAACACTTGATTTTTGGCACAATTTCTGATTCAGCCCTACAGTCTGCTAGGGTCTGCCTGCGCGTGGTTCGCTCATTCATGTGTAACTTCTACATTTTAAGTCCAATAGAGATGAATCTAACTCCTATGATTCACCAACATACAAGGGTTCATTTATATCTTCTATCACAACATCTAATTCCTGAGGTAAATGGACCAAAACCTGGACTCAATGAACAAATCTCAGTCTGTCCGGTTTCACAATTCCAGTGTGCATGAGTTATACTCTTTTGATCATATCTTTTTATCTACAAGTGGGATTTAGGAAATTCCAAATTATATGCTTTCATAACACATGAGGGTACATTTAAGTTTTCTCTCACAGCTTCTAAATGTGTCAATAAGGTCACCTGGACTCAAGGCACAAATCTCAGTCTGTCCGGTTTCACAATTCCAGTGTGCATGAGTTATACTCTTTTGATCATATCTTTTTATCTACAAGTGGGATTTAGGAAATTCCAAATTATATGGTTTCCTAACACATGAGGGTACATTTAAGTTTTCTTTCTCAGCTTCTAAATGTGTCACAGGTTACTGACTGAGGTATCTCAGTTTTTCAGTTTGTATGCCTGGTATCATTTTGATCATAACTTTCATTCCACACATGAAAATGAGTTGGTTTCAAAGCCTATGGTTTACTGACTTAATGGAGAACAATTAAGTCATCTTTGTCAAGTTCTAGTTCTATCATTTTTCTAGTCTAAATTTCGGTTGAAGTTCCAAAAAAATGCAGGACACATAGCTGGCTGCAACAAAACAACACAACATAGCACTCCCATATATACCTCCCTTATAACCTCAACCCCAAAATCAATCAATACACAACAAACACTTCTATATCATCATCAATCTCAACCACATAACCACCACAACTCAAGCACATGAACAATTATAACAATTACACATCCAAATGCAAAGACAATAGAGATCACTAATTCAAGAAGGTTAAAGTACCAAACCTTTTTCCCCTTTGCTTTCCTTAGCTCATCTTTGATCTTTTTCTTCTTTTTCCTTTTAGCTTTTCATGATTTCCTACAAGAATTCCAGCATACACACTTTAAACATACATCCTATGGTTTGAAAACATAAGCTACCAATTCATTTCTTGCCAATTTTTCCTCAATCTAATCTCCTCTAACCTTAAAACCATTATTTCTTTCATCAAAACCTTCAAATAATTATTTCTTGAATTTTCTCTAAATCTAGCTACATGAACCCTAATTTCAATCTCTTAAATTAACCATTAATCCATGAAATTAAAACTAGAGATAGGTTTCTCTTACCTTATAATCTTGTTTGTCACCAAAATCTACAACAAAAGCCTTAAACTTTGGAAAAATCACCTCCTTCTTCCTTCTCTTATGGTTTGGACGAGTTCACCATGTAAGAGAGGGCTTTTATTTTCTTTCCTTAGCTTATTTTGATCCAAATGGCAGCCATAAGTGGTGAAAATATGTTGGTATAGATGTTGAATTCCAATTGGTACACTTTATAGCAAAAATGGCCACTTTTAATTGGTCCACTTGCCTTCTTCTTTTATCTATTTATTTGGCAAGCCATTAGGCTTCCTTTTATTCATATTTTGACCCTCTCAACTTTCTTGTGCTGTAATTTTATAGTCTAGGGTGTAAAAATATCAAAATACCCTCCAGCGATTAATCGATTGTAACTTTTAAACCGTGCGTTTTCGGAAAAAATTGAAATCCACGGTTATGACCCTATTAATCTCTACAATATTCTTCCGGGGTCGGATATGGGCACTATTAAGAACTTCGGACACTTAATTTTTAAGTTTACATAGTTGCCCCTAACTTTTGAGAAATTTTCACTTAGGTCCTTTTGATATCCCTTCCTGACCTTGCTGTTTTTCTTTATTAATATCTTTTTACTCACAACTACAAATTAAGTAATTCTTTTTCCCACTGAAACTAGACATCCGGGGCTACATTATATCAAAATTTCAGGTGGATCCGAGCTACATCTGATTTTTGACGGTCCTTCGACGTCAAGCCTACTTTACTGTCCTGAGGCAGCTTGCACATTGTCTACTAAATCCATCATATCTTATTCTTTACAACTCCAAATTGAGTAATTTCAAGTTATACATCTAGCTAAGACACAAATAAACAATTAATTCTTCTTCTTTGAGACTCTCTAAGTTTGTCATTAACTTGGATGAAATTCGAGCTCAAGTTATAGGTCATGTTCTAAACTCCTTTGTTCTAAGCCTAAATCATATCCTCTATGTCTGTTTCTTACCAATCTGGGATTTGGGATGTTACAGATTTCGTGCTTAGTATTTGGGCCATGAGCCAATGATATGTTTTTAGAGAAGTTTTATGTCCAAAGACCATTTTGAAAAATTGTTGAAATAGCTTTGGTCTTTTGGATTTTCTAAAGAAAAATTTATTTTGAGCTTACAATGTACTTAGGTTATATTAGAAAGAGAACAAACCAAATAAGAAATGATTTAAGCCAAGATAAATTAACCATAGTCAAACAACATGCATTTGGGGTAAAACCTAAGGAAAGTAACTAGGCCAATTACATGAGATTTAGTCTTTGGGTAAAAAGGCTTAGGTTCCCATAGCAAGTATATACCAAATGGTATGAGGCTATGAGTGGTTATGCCATGCTCGATCTTCATACCTTGAGTGAAAGTATGGTATCCCTTACATAACACAACATGGGTAACACGGGCGTCCTAACTCACGCACACAATGCAATCTAGTATGATGCAATGGATAATATCATTATAAGAAAGAATAGAATAATATAAAGACAAACAGAATCAACTTCTCTTCTCCCCAGTGGAGTCGCCACTGTGAGTAGGGATTTTTGCCCCCACTCCCGGTAGAATGGTTCTTGCGACTTTGGCAATGTTTAGGCTCGGGGTCTTAGAGAACACAGATCTAAGTCGCAACTACCTAAACAGTGCCGAATCTAAACAGTGCCGAAGTCGCAACTACCATTCCACCTGGAGTGGGGGCAAAAATCCCCGCTCACAAACCTGTGTCCCTTACAGACTCCATTTCAAGCCTATTAAAGACCTATTGATCTCTCTTGGTAGGTAAAGTCTATTAGTGGAGATAGTTTGAATAAGCTTGCATATGAGATAGACAATATTCAAACTTAGTGGGACCTTTGGCCATGTAATGTGTATGTGCCTATCTGAAGTGCAACAGTTCTTACTTAAATGGAAATGATTCCTGATTTTAGTATGGTAACTAGGGTTGTCATGTTATAGATATGTTAATTTGGAGAATTAAGTCCTGAGGTACAATGACACTGATTTGACAAAGCCAAAAAATGATTTTAAGATTAAAAAAATGTGTGTTTTTGTCATACAAAGCCTTCAAGTTAAGGGAAGTATGTTGAACCGTCGAATCTCAAAAGACACATTAGGCAAAGTAAATGATTTTTTGCAAGGTTGTAAAAAGTTACCAATTGACATGTTGAATCATAGTTTGAAATGGATGTGTCCCTGAATATGCTACATGGTCCTCACCATTCATGTTTTCAATATCTCAAAGATGAAAGCCATAAATACGAAGCCTTCTGTCATTCCAATGCCAGACTTGAGCGAGCATTTGGAAGGAGCCAATGAGAACACTAATGCTGATCACCTCGATCTATGAGTTGATGGAACCATTGTAAGTATTATTCATGCATATCATGCATACATGAGCATATCACATTGCAATTTTTGTATTGTATTGTCTATTCTTTGTCAAAGTGAAAGCAAACACCCTGTGAATTAAGTAATCAAAAGAAGATATGAAATCAGGAGGGCATGGAAGGCCCATTGCTTGAGGAAGATCCATTCACTTTATAAAGAAAAGAGATGCATGCTTGTGCAAAGAATTAGACAACAAAAACACTAATCAGAGCCTGCATGGGAAAAATCATTGGTTTGAGCCTACACAGGGGGCAAAACTTTCTCCTTTTAATTTTTTTGAGTTTATGCGTGTACAAAACATTTTCAAACTCACTTTTCAATATTTTTCCACGCAGGAGGCAAGGATAAGATATAAGGGGCCAGCTAAAAAATGGTTGAAATTTTTGCAAAAGTGCAAAAGAATGGAACACTAAAACTATCAAAAGAATGAAGATGCAAAAATTAAAAGATTAGTCCAACTAGAAGAGCTAAAACCAATATAGGACAAATCACCAAGGATGAAGATCTAGCTTAAAGGATGAAGATCCAATTTCAAGGGTCAAGGCCTGATTTCCAGGGATGAAGATCCATTTTAAAGGGTGAAGAGCCTATGCTAAGGATGAAGATCCACTTTCAAGGGTGAAGACCCGATTTCCAAGGATGAAGATCCAATTTAAAGAGTGAAGACCTGATGGCAAGGATGAAGATCCACTTTCAAGGGTGAAGACAAAATTTCCAAGGATGAAGATCCAGTTTAAAGGGTGAAGACCCAATGCCAATGATGAACATCCACTTTGAAAGGTGAAGACCTGACATCCAAATGATGAAGATCCAGTTTAAAGGGTGAAGACCCGATTCCAAGGATGAAGATCCAGCTTAAAGGATGAAGATCCAATTTCAAGGGTGAAGACCTAATTTCCAAGGATCAAGATCTATTTTCAAGGATGAAGACCTAATGCCGAGGATGAAGATCCACTTTGAAGGGTAAAGACCAGAAGACTAAAGGATAAAGATCCATCTCAATGGTGAAGACCCGATGACAAGGATGAAGATCCAATTTCAAGGATGAAGACTTTATTTTGAAGGATGAAGATCTAAGGTCCAAGGATGAAGATCCACTTTTGGAGGGTAAAGACCCACAATCCAATAAAGAATGGAACAACCGGAATAGCCAGAATTCTCAACTGATAAAAGGTCAGCCGAATCCAATCTCGGGTCCAAGTACCCAAATGAAATTCAGTCTTGGGTCCAAGCACCCAGTTTCGGATCCAAGTACCCAAATCCAATTCAGTCTGGGGTCCAAGTACCCAATCTCGGGTCTAAGTACCCAAATCAAATTTAATCTCGGGTCCAAGTACCCAATCTTGAATCCAAGTACATAAATCAAATTCAGTCTCAGGTCTAAGCACCCAAATTCAATTCAGTCTCAGGTCCAAGTACCCATCTCGGGTCTAAGTAACCAAATCCAATTTAGTCTCGGGTCTAAGTATCCAGTCTCAAGTCTAAGTATCCAAATCCAATTTAGTCTCGGGTCCATGTACCCAGTCTTGGGTCCAAGTACCCAAATCCAATTTAGTCTCGGGTCCAAGTACCTTGTCTCACATCTAAGTTTTCAAATCCAATCAAGTCTCGAGTCCAAGTACCCAAAATCAATTCAATCTCGGGTCCAAGTATCCAGTCTTGGGTCTTAGTACCTAAACCAAATCGTTTTTGAGTCCAGAACTCATTTTGGGTCTAGAAACCAAACCAACTTCAATCTCAGGTCGAGAACCCATCCTCATCCAAAATCTGCTCAAAACCATGTTGCTTTTCACTCTCTTCTGCTAAAGTCTCAAATCGTTCAAGTAAGAGGCAAACTATAGACCCTTGATTTTGGCAACTTCAACACTATTAGGCTTAGAACCTTAGAGAACACGAGCCTAAGTCCGGAGAAAATTGAGTCACCAGAACTATTCCATCGGGAGTGTGAGCAAAACTTTTAGCCCCTGCTCTCAGTGGAATGTTTCTTGCGACTTCGACTCTGTTTAGGCTCGAGGCCTTAGAGAACACGGGCCTAAGCCTGGAGAAAATGGAGTCACCACCCGGACGGGCCAAAAAAAAGAAAGGGGTGGATGACTCAATTCCTAAGGAATCCCCAACCCCTTAATGGGTTTGGAAAGTTGGGTACGTGTGGGGAAGGTGAGAAATGGCCCAGCACCTCCACAACGCCCTGTTCATTAGAATCAACCTTCTTTGCAGGTCTTAATATTATAAAATTCTTAAATATAATAATATTATCCATACTACATGCAACAATTAAAATAAAGCATCATTATATTAAAATCAAAGCAATGTCCAAACAAAGCAAATAAATGGACACCCATCCGAGGATAGAAACATGTCCTTACATCGTCCATGTCTAGAATTAAATAGGACACTCACCAAAAGATGAAAATATGTCCTTTATATTGGTCAAATATAAAAGCAATTTAAATTACATAAAATTTAACTAATGTGCTACCCACAAAGTGGAAACATACCTCTTACAATTTTAATACCAAAACAAACAAATAATAATCATAATAATAAAGAAAATATCCATCCATGATAAATTAAATAAATCAAGCATTGAAATTAAATAAATAAAAACATAAAAACATATGATAAACTACATAATCAAATCTAAAATTAAATAAAGCAAATAAAGATACAAATTTAGGTTTATATCTCAATTTAGGGTTCTTCAATTAACATTTAGGGTTTTGGGATTTTGAAATTATTATATTTATTATTTAGGCTACTGGGAAAATGGAATTAATTAGGGTTTTATAATTTTAAGAAAGTATTAAGGTTTTTGGTTAATCAAATTAGGGTTTAGGGCTAACATCATGAATTTAGGGTTTTAGATCCTTAAGATATTAGGATTTAGGGCTCATAGTTTTAAATTAGGGTTAGGGTTGCTAAGAAAACTAGCTCTATCATATTTATTTTTGAAAAAGAGGCTACTATAAAGATTTTAGAAAATTGATTTAATTAGGGTTTGGGACTAACATCGTGAAATAGGGTTTCTAGGGTTTTTTAAATATGAAATATGGCTTACGACTATTAAGGTTTACTGTATTAATTAGGGTTTGAGAAAATAGACTATTGTTTTGAGTTATTTAAAAATATGTGTTTGAGATTTTAATAATTAAGCTACTGCATGAAATCATATTTTGATAAATAAACTACTATGATCACTGTATATTTGTATATAAATTAAAAGTCAAAAGAATGAACTTTAAACGAAGAAAGTTTGATAGATGAAACAATAATAAGTTATCTCAATATAAATTTAAATGAATAAAGTTAGAAAGACACACCTCCATTTGTTGGCTCCATCAAAATAGTTTGAACAAAATTCTAGATGAGCTTTGATAAAGACAATGATTACACTGCCTTTGTATTTGATGGTTGAATTGAGAACAAGATAGTGAGCTAAGCCACTCCCTTGTTGGTTGCTTTTCTGCTTGAGATTTTTTATTCATTGCCTTTTGTTTTGTGTTGCTATTTTGGATTTCTTCTTGCTTGCTAGGGTTTGTTGAAAGCCCCAAAAGTTCCCAACTCTCCTCGAAAAATAAAAGTCAAAAGTTTCTTCCAATCCTTTTTCCCTTTTTCTTTGATTGCCGTCATCTAGGGTTTTCTCATTTTTTTTTCTTTTGTCTTTTTGTGTTTTAATTTGGTATTTATAAGAAAAAATAAAGACCTAATCCTATTTTAATAAGAAAATACTAACTATTTAGGAAAAATTAGAAAATTGTGTAAAATAAGGTTTGGTAAAAAACTCAGCAGCGCGTGCGGGCTGCCGAGCCTGCGGCCTGCACTGGAAAAAATTGCACTAGCAAAAATTGCTGTAGGCTAGGTGAGCTGGGCAAGCTGGGCAAGCCAGTTCATCGCTGAACTGGGCAAGTCCAGCTGCGATGAATTGGGCAGTGCCCAATTCGAAGCAGACACTTTTTGCGTAAGAATGCAGCGCGGCGCTGCTGCCTGTCACTCGCCAATCCTTCTGATTTTTATTTTTTTTCATTTTTTTTATTTTTATTAAAAATAACTATTAAATATTATAAGTAATTAAAATATTATTAAAATAATTAAAATACCATAAAAATTATTTTGTACTATTGGATTGGACTGAGTCAAAAATTAAGGGTCTACAATTTGCCCCCTGCTTGAATGATCTGAGACTTTCAGTAGAAGAGAGTGAAAAGAAACATGATTTTGAGCATATTTTGGATGAGGATGGATACTTGGATTTGATTTGGGTACTTGGACACAAGACTGAGCACTTGGACCCGAGATTGAATTAGATTTGACTGGCCTTTTATCAGTTGAGAATTCTAGCTTGACTGGTTGTTCCATTTTTTTTTTATGGATTGTGGGTCTTTACCCACCAAAAATGAATCTTATCTTTTGGAAATTGGGTTTTTACCCTTGAAATATAGATCTTTATCCATTGGGGATCGAGTCTTTACCCTTGAAACATGGATCTTTATTCATTAGAGATCGGGTCTTTACTCTTGAAACATGGATCTTTATTCATTGGAGAATGGGTCTTTACGCTAGAAACATGGATCTTTATCCATTGGAGATCAGGTCTTTACCCTTAAAACATGGATCTTTATCCATTGGACGTCGGGTCTTTACCCTTGAAACATGGATCTTTATCCATTGGAGATCAGGTCTTTACCCTTGAAACATGGATCTTTATCCATTGGAGATCGGGTCTTTACCCTTGAAACATGGATCTTTATCCATTGGAGGTCGGGTCTTTACCCTTGAAATATGGATCTTTATCCATAGGAGATTGATTCTTTACCCTTGAAACATGGATCTAAATCCATTGGAGATCGGGTCTTTACCCTTGGAACATGGATCTAAATCCATTGGAGATCAGGTCTTTACCCTTGAAACATGGATCTTTATACATTGGAGGTCGGTTCTTTACCCTTTAAACATGGATCTTTATCAATTGGAGGTCGGCTCTTTACTCTTGAAACATGGATCTTTATCCATTGGAGATCAAGTCTTTACCCTTGAAACATGGATCTTTATCCATTAGAGATCAGGTCTTTACCCTGGCTTAAGCTCTTTTAGCTGAACTGATCTTTTGTCTTTTTGAATCTTCATTCTTTTGAGAGTTCTAATTTATTCTTTTTCCATTCTCTTTGTTCTTCCTTTGCACTTTTTGCAAAGCAAAAAATTTCAGCCATTTTTTTAGCTAGCCTTCATATCTTCTTCTTGCCCCCTGCATGGCAAGATATTTGAAAGTGAGTTTGAAAATTCTTTGTACATGCATAAAATCAAAAATTGAAAAGGAGAAACTTTACCCCCTTTGTAGTCTTAAACCCATGATTTTTCTATGCGGGCTCTAATTGATGTTTGTCTTGTCTAGCTCTTCACACAAACACGTATTTCTTCTTTTGCAAAATGATTGGAGCTTCCCCAAGCAATAAGCTTTCCATGCCCCCTTGATCCAATATCTTCTTTTGATTCTTTACTTCACAGGGTGTTTGCTGTTCACTTTGACAAAGAATAGACAATACAAGACAAAAAAGTGCGATGTGATATGCTCATGTATGTATGATATGCATGAATAAAACTTACAATGGTTCCATCAATTCATAGACTGAGGCTATAAGCTGAAATGTTCTCATGGATTTCTTACAAATGCTAGTTCAGGTTTTGCGCTGGAATGGCAAAAAGCTTCGTATTTATGGCTTTTATCTTAAAGATGTTGAAAACATGAATAATGGAGGCCCCAAGCAGCAGAGATACATCCATTTCATACTAGGATTCAGCACGCCAGTTGGTAACTTTTCACATCCTTGCCAATAACTATTTACTTTGCCCAATGTGTCCTTTGAGGTTGGATGATTCGACATACTTCCCTTAACTTGAAGGCTTCGTGTGAAGAAAACATTTTTTTTTAAATCAAATGTTGGCTTTGCCAAATCAATGTCAATTTACCTCAGGACTCAATTTTTCAAATTAACATATTTATAACATGACAACCCTAGTTACCATACTAAACCCGGGAATCATTTCTATTTAAGCAAGAATCATTGCACTTCAAATAGGCACATACACATTACTTGGCCAAAGGTCTCATTAAGTTTGAATATTATCTATCTCATATGCATGCTTATTCAAACTATCTCCACTAATAGACTCTACTTACAAAGAGTGATCAACATGTCTTTGATAGGCTTGAAATGAGATCTATAAGGGACAATGTTTAAATGAAGGCCATTTATAAGTTGGAGCCATTGTGACACTATGGGCAAACCCTCACACTACAAAATTCTTGTTTGAACTTTAGGCAGCTGGGAGCAATCTTGCTAGACTCCAAATTCCTTCTATCTTCTTGGCATTAATCTAGATCTTGATTAGGACACTCTTTGCCCTTGAAAAAAGTTCGGTACCCAAATTCGTTTCTTTTCTTCTTCTCCCTTTTTTTTCTTTTTATTTTTCTTACTCTTCCCCTTTTTTGAGCATTTAATCATTTTGTCCTTATTCCTCGTAGGACTGTCAAGTATAAAACTTTTAAGAACTGGATGGTCTTTCTCCTTTTTCTCTCATTTTGATCGAATCTTTGGTTGGGTTGGACCAATTCAAGTTAAACTATCCTTATAAACCAAATGGAAGCCTTTTGCTGCTTTACGTAAAAGAGAACTTAATTGGCTTTCTGAACTGCCTTTTTAGGTTTTATCTTTCTATTTTTTTTCTTTTCTTTTTTCCTTTTCTTTCTTGTCTTTTTTCCTTTTCTTCTTTTTGTCTTTTTTTTTTGGGTTATAGCTCTAACAGAGTTGTCTTCTTTATACCAACTTGTATTTCTAATAATGAATGAGTGAAGTGGTATTAATCTGCTTCAGTCTTGACTTTGTCTGTGATATTTGGTCTAATTTAGGTAAACTTCAACTACCCTTATGCTCTTGAGAACTTCAACTATCCTCATGGTCTTGACTAGTCAATCCTTTCTTTATTCTTCTAGCCTCTTCACCTTAATAATCATAAGACTTGTCAAAAGTGTAGCAACAGCTCAGGGTAGGTTATTAGGGTTTGTAAGCCAATGAAAAGAAAGCTAAAATTTTATGAAGGCTCAAAGGGACAACTAGGGATTGATATTTAATTAGGTGGATACTAGTTGTTGGCTCGTCAAACAATGCCTAGATCATCTGTCTATTAAAATAAGCAGAGTTCAATTTCACCTCGAAAGTATATCAAAGCATGTTCTAAGACTGACTAGGACCTAGACAAAGGTAATTATGCAGGAGCCGTCTCTAAGTAAGCATACACAACTCAATGCTATAGAACAATTCCCTCACCTAGTAAAGTCATTCAAGTCATGATGAATAGATATATTAATCCATGAATCATCAAGCTAGATTCCTCATTGGTTGAGTACCAAAATGAACAAAGTCCAATAAAAATTTTAATGAAAGTAATTTATTCAAACAATCTTAATTTTAAGAAATATAATTGTTCCATAAAACACCAAATAAAGAAAAAAACAAACAAGCCAAGGGAAGTTTGTTGAGTTAAGCTTCTTCTCCTTTCACATCTTTAATATTCCCATCTTGAAAGGAGGATAAGACAAGATTTTCCTCCAATCCTCCTCCTACCATGAAAGCTGCTGGTGGTGGCACTCTGTTGATCCTAGGCAAAGGATTATTTTTGGTATTGGCCTTATCCGGCTCGGGTAGCTTACCACTGTCAATTAAATCTTAGATCTCTCATCTTAGATAAGCACATTTATTCGTCTCATGCCCTTGCATTTGATGAAATTGATAGAAGGCATCAGCATTGAAGTTTGGTGGCAGAGGCTTACGTAAAGATCAAGGAGCCAACAGTTGTAACAACCCCTTCTTTTGTAGCTTGTTGAAAACCCAAGATAGAGGTTTCCCCGATTCTGAGAATTGTCTTTTATTTCCTTGACCAGTCGCATTAACATCAACTTCTTTTTGCGTGCTTTGATTGCTAGGCTGATAGTTCCCTTTCTCATTCCTTCTTGTCAAAAAGCGGCTCTTCTCCCTTTCCCACTCTTTAATTTGTAGACCAGCTTGGAGAAGATCTTTGAAATCACGGATGAGTGTATAAGACATTATTTCATGAAGACTAGGCAACACCCCTCTCACAATCATCCTTATTTGATCATATTCATCAGGCCTCTTCTTGAGCAAAGTAGCCTTATTTCTCCATCTTTTCACATAGTCCATAAAATTCTCATTTGGCCTTTGTCTAATGGACTCAACTTCCATTAAGGTAACTTCCAGCTTGACATTGTACCCATATTGCTCAATGAAAACCTTGTACAACATGTTCCGATCTTTTTGAGTACTTTCCTCTAAGGCATTGAACCAATTTTGGACAATAGGGTCCAATGAGAGCATAAAATACCTCAGAGTTTGAGCTTTAGTAGCTCGGGTAGACTACATGGCAGTGATGTACTGCTTCACATGGAGATGAGGATTTCCAGTACCATTGTACCTAGTGAAGGAAGGCATCTTGAACTTATAAGGGACCTCCTCATCTTGCTCAAATAGTTTGTTGATCTCGTACATCTCTTCAGTTTTTAGCTTCTTCTCAAATTTCTTTTCTAAATCAGCAATCATCTTCTCAACATCAGACGTCTCAGTCATTTCAATAGTTGTCTTCTCGATAACCTTCTGCTTCTTTTTATCTTGAGGATCTTAGAAGTATTGAGCCCAGTCATCATCATCATCAAGGACTACCTTGTCATCATCAAAAGCCACTTCACCAACCTTAGCCTTCCCTTTTTCCTTTAGCTTCTTGGTGCTAGCAGATGCTTCGGCATTGTTCCCTAAAATTGTAGTTAATTGATTCTTCATGGTCTCGGCCAGGGCTTCTTTTATTTCTTCCATCTTGGCATTGAGATTTTCATCCACCATTCTTTGAATTTGTTCGGGCTCCATTGCTTTTGGTGAGAAAGTGATTGAGTTGTTGCTAGATTCTTCGTCTCTGGCATAGGTCCGATTGTTGTAAGCTTTTGAACTATCGTAATCCAGGGCTATGAGCCAAAAAGCATTAATGATATGTGATGTGATGCATGCATGCATGCACAAACAATAAACAAACAAGGATAATTAGGATGTTCCTTCCAACCTTATAACTTCCACACATGGAGGGCGAGTCTCTTTTCCTAGGTATATAGTTAACAAAATACCGACATGGGGGATCTTTTTTTTTTAATAATTCCCTCGGACTGTTCGACCAATTGTTATATTTTCCAAAATGGAAATCAGTTCATAATAATTCCCATTAATTGGGTTTTAATCCATTCAATCAACTAAAGTAGCTTTTATGCTATATTGGATTAAAACTAAATTAAGAGGTTTATTATAAATAGATTTCTCACTTGAAAAAGTAACTAATGATTCATGCCAAAAACAAATCCATGGTTAATAATTCTTAGTATAAACTAGACTTACAATTAATTTTTGGCGTTTCCATAATTGACCTAAATATTCATAAGATCTTTTAAAGGTTATGAAAATAATTTTTTTTTCCTAAGCCCACTGTAAAAATATTTTAGAAAAAAAGGATTTTGGGCTTTGTATTTGGGTCACGAGAAAAGAATTTTTAATTTATTTTTTTTAAATAGTTTTACATCCAAAGACTATCTTGAAAAGTTTTAAAAATAGCTTTAGTCTTTTGGTCTTTAAAGAAAACTTTATTTTGAGCTTACAATGTACTTAGGTCATATTAGAAAAAGTAACAAACCAAATAAGCCATGATTTAAACCAAGATAAACTAACCATAGACAAACAACAAGAATTTGGGGTAAAAACCTAAGGAAAGTAACTAGGTCAATTAGATGAGCTTTAGTCTTTAGGTTAAAAGGCTTAGGTTCCAATAGCAAGTATATATCAAAAGGTACAAGGCTATGAGTGGTTATTCCATGCTCGATTTCCATACCTTGACTGAAAGTATGGTATCCCTTACATAACATAACTCGGATAACACGGGCGTCCTAACTCACGCACACAATACAATCTAAATGATGCAATGAATAATATCATGATAAGAAAGAATAGAATAATATAAAGATGAATGGAATCAACTTCTCTTATCCCCAGTGGAGTCACCACTGTGAGCAGGGATTTTTCCCCTCACTCACGGTGTAATGGTTCTTCGACTTTGGTACTGTTTAGGCTCGGGGCCTTAAAGAACACGGGCCTAAGCCTGGAGAAAATAGAATCACCACCCGAATGGGACAAAAAAAAGAAAGGGGTGGATGACTCTATTCTTAAGGAATGCCAAACCCCCTAATGGGTTCGAAAAGTTGGGTATGTGTGGGGAAGGTGAGAAATGGCCTAGCACACCTATAACGCCCGATTAATTGGAACCGGCCCCCTTTGCAGGTCTTAAAATTATAAATTCTTAAATATAACAATATTATCCATACTACATGCAACAATTAAAATAAAGCATCATTATATTAAAATCAAAGCAATGTCCAAACAAAGCAAATAAATGAACACATGCAGACCCTTAATTTTTGACCCATTCAAATCCGATAGTCCAAAATAATTTTTATGGTATTTTATTTATTTTAATAATATTTTAATTACTAATAATATTTAATAGTTATTTTTAATAAAAATAAAAATATATAAAAAAATAAAAATGAAAAAAATAAAAAATCAAACTGATCGGCGAGCATCGCGAGGCAGCCCATTTCGCCGTTGGGCAATCCCTAATTCGCCACGGATGGCAATCTGGGGCGAATTGGGCACTTCCCAATTTGCCGTAGCCAGTTCTTACACGAATTGGCTCGCTGTGCCCGTTTTTGCCAGCGCAGCCCACGCGCTGCCGATTTTTTTACCAAACCTTGTTTTACCCAATTTTCTAATTTTTCATAAACAATTGGTATTTCCTTATTAAAATAGGATTAAGACTCTTTATTTTCCTATTAATACCACATTAAAACAAGAGCAAAGAAGGAGACGAAAAAAAGGAGGAAAAAACCCTAGAAAAGAAAATTGGACATAACACAAAAAAAAAAACCTTAAAGAAGAAGGAGAGCCCTAGAAAAAGAACGGAGAAATCCTAAGGATTGGACTGAATCATTTCAAGGCAAACTAAGAGGAGGAAACATTAACAAGGGAGAATTAATAAGAAAAAGGGTTGGAAATTGAGATTAATAAAGGATTAAAACACAAAACAGAAGAGACGGCAACAAAGAGAGAAGAACAACAACAGCTTTTTGGAGAACGAAGGAAACTACAAATAGAAATATCAAGGCAACCAAAGAAGAAGGTAGAATACATACTGTCTTCACATTATTCATCCAGAAATCAATTTGGAGGAACCAATGAACGGAGGTTTGATCTTTAATCGTAAATTACTCAAAATCACAGTAGTTTCATTTCTTTGATTAATAAAAACATGCATGCAGTAACTTTATCTTTGAACACATAGTACCTTGATCTTTGAACATGCAGTAAATTGATTTTTGTTTCAATAACTTTAATCGTTTACTTTAATTAACACATGGATCAGTTGATATTCATAACCCCACTTGCATGTTTCATAAAAACATATAACTATCTAGTAGCCTTGAGGATTTAAATTAATTGTTAGAATTTATTTTGTTTACTTTAACTTCAAGAACCGTAGGTTATTTTATTAAAACTCAAAACCTCAAACTATTTTTATCAAAAAGCCTAAACCATTTCATTATTAAACTCCAAAATATTCATTATTTTTTCAAAACCTTAATTTATTTCTCTAAATCCAAAATTATGTTTGTTTTAGGCAGTAAGTTAAAGCCAAAAACCCTAGTTTCAAAAATCCCTAACTATCCAAAAACCCTAATTCCAAAACCCTAATTCCAAAATCCTAGTTTTAAAAACCCTAATTCCAAAACCTTAGTTTCTAAAACCCTAGTTTCAAAAATCCTAAAAATCCTAATTTCAAAACCCTAATTACAAAACTTTATTTTCTAAAACCCTAAGTTCCGAAACCCTAAATTCTTTAAAACCCTAAATTTGTATTTTTATTTCTTTATTTAATTTTAGATTTGATTATGTAGTTTATTATATGTTTTAAATTATTTAATTTCAATGCTTAATTTATTTAATTTACCATGGATGATTATTTTCTTTATTACTATGATTATTATTTATTTATTCTAGTATTAAAATTGTAAGAGGTATGTTTCCACCTTGTGGGTACCTCATTGGTTAAGTATTATGTAATTTAAATTGCTTTTATATTTTTGGACCAATATAAAGGACATGTTTCCACCTTTTGGTGGGTGTCCTATTTAGTTTAGACATGAACGATGTAATGACATATTTCCATCCTCGGATGGGTGTCCATTTATTTGCTTTTGTTTGGACATTGCTTTGATCTTAATGTAATGATGCTTTTATTTTAATTGTTGCATGTAATATGGATAATATTGCTATACTTAAGAATTTTATAATATTAAGACCTGCAAAGGAGGCCGGTTCCAATGAACCGGACGTTGTGGGGGTGTTGAGCCATTTCTCACCTTCCCAACACTTACCCATCTTTTTGAACACATTAGGGGGTTGGGGATTTCTTAGGAATCGAGTCATCCACTCCTTTCTTTTTCCCGGCAAGTCTGGGTGGTGACTCCATTTTCTCTGGACCTAAGTCCGTGTTCTTTAAGGCCTCGAGCCTAAACAGTGGGGGCAAAAATCCACCGAGAGTGGGGGCAAAAATCGCAAGAACCATTCCACCGAGAGTGGGGACAAAAATCCCTATCACAACACCCATCCGAGGATAGAAACATGTCCTTACATCATTCATGTCTAAAATTAAATAGGACACCCACCGAAAGGTGAAAACATATCCTTTACATTAGTCCAAATTATAAAAGCAATTTAAATTACATAAAATTTAACTAATAAGGAACCCTCAAAGTGGAAACATACCTCTTACAATTTTAATACCAAAACAAACAAATAATAATCAAAATAATAAAGAAAATATCCATCCATGATAAATTAAATAAATTAATCATTGAAATTAAATAAATCAAAACATCAAAACATTTAATAAACTACATAATCAACTCTAAAATTAAATAAAGAAAATAAAGATACAAATTTAGGTTTATGTCTCAATTTAGGGTTCTTTAATTAACATTTAGGGTTTTGAAATTTTGGAATTATTATATTTATTATTTAGGCTACTCTGAGGGTTTTTAGAAAAATGGAATTGATTAGGGTTTGATAATTTTAAGAAAGTAGTAAGATTTTTGGTTAATCAAATTAGGGTTTAGGGCTAACATCATGGATTTAGGGTTTTGGATCCTTAAGATATTAGGGTTTGGGGCTCACAGTTTTAAATTAGGGTTAGGGTTTCTAAGAAAACTAACACTATCATATTTATTTTTGAAAAAAGAGGCTACTGTGAAGATTTTGGAAAATTGATTTAATTAGGGTTTGGGACTAACATCATGAAATAGCATTTCTAGGGTTTTTTAAATATGAAATACGGCTTACGGCTATTAAGTTTTACTGTATTGATTAGGGTTTGAGAAAATAAACTATTATTTTCAGTTATTTAAAAATATGTGATTGAGATTTTGATAAATTAAACTACTGCATGAAATCATATTTTGATAAATAAACTACTATGATCACTGTATATTTGTATATAAATTAAAAGTCAAAAGAATGAACTTTAAACGAAGAAAGTTTGATAGATGAAACAATAATAAGTTATCTCAATATAAATTTAAATGAATAAAGTTAGAAAGACACACCTCCATTTGTTGGCTCCACCAAAATAGTTTGAATGAAATTCTGGATGAGCTTTGATAAAGACAATGATTACACTGCCTTTGTATTTGTTGGTTGAATTGAGAACAAGACAGTGAGCTAAGCCACTCCCTTGTTGATTGTTTTTCTGCTTGATTTTTTTATTCGTTGCCTTCTATTTTGTGTTGTTGTTTTGGATTTCTTCTTTCTTGCTAGGGTTTGTTGAAAGCCCCAAAAGTTCCCAACTCTCCTCGAAAAATAAAAGTCCAAAGTTTCTTCCAATCCTTTTCCTCTTTTTCTTTGATTGCCATACTCTAGGATTTTCTCCTTTTTTTTTCTTTTGTCTTTTTGTGTTTTGATGTGGTATTTATAATAAAAAATAAAGACTTAATCCTATTTTAATAAGGAAATACTAACTATTTAGGAAAAATTACAAAATCATGTAAAACAAGGTTTGGTAAAAAAAATCGGCAGCGAGTGTGGGCTGTCGGGCCTGCGGGCTGTGCTGTAGAAAATTGCTCTAGCAAAAATTACTGCGGGCTATGGGCATAGGCTAGGTGAGCTTTGCAAGCCATTTCATCGCAGAACTGGGCAAGCCCATTGCCCAATTCGCCGCTGATAGTCATCTACGGAGAAATGCCTACCGATCCGTCCGATTTTTATTTTTTTTCATTTTTTTATATTTTATTTTTTTTATTTTTATTAAAAATAACTATTAAATATAATAAGTAAATAAAATATTATTAAAATAATTAAAATACCATAAAAATTATTTTGGACTATTTAATTGGATTGGTTAAAAAATTAAGGGTTTACAAGGAGTGGGTGCGAAAATCCCCGCTCACAGTGGCGAATCAACTAGGGATAAGAGAAGTTGATTCCATTGGTCTTTTTATTATTCTATTCTTTCTTATTATGATATTGTCCATTACATCATTTAGTTTGAATTGTGTGCATGAGTTAGGACTCCAGTATTACCCGTGTTGTGTCATGTAAGGGATACCATACTTTCAGTCAAGGTATGGAGATCGAGCATGACATAACCACTCATAGCCTAGTACCTTTTGGTATATACTTGCTATGGGAACCTAAGCCTTTTAACCCAAAGACTAAAGCTCATGTAATTGGCCTAGTTACTTTCCTTAGGTTTTACCCCAAATGCTTGTTATTTGACTATGATTAGTATATCTTGGTTTAAACCATGACTTATTTGGTTTTTCTTTTTCTAATATGACCTACCTATATTGTAAGCTCAAAAATAATTCTTTTCCTTCAAGATCCAAAAGACCAAAGCTATTTTTAAAATTTTTAAGAAGGTCTTTGGACATTAAAACCTTTTAAGATGGGTCAAAAATCTTTTTCTACCTTATGGCCCAAAGGTTTTTGCAACAAAATTATTTTTTATCAAAGATTACAAAGAGCTTACAAATATTTAGGTCAATTATGGAAATACCAAAAATCAATTGTGAGCCTAGCTTATACCAAGAATTATTAACCATGGGCTTATTTTTGGCATGAGTCACTAGTTACTTTTTCAAATAAAGAAATTTATTTATGTTTTAATCCAATATAGCATAAAAGCTATTTTAATTGAGATTCAATGGATTAAAATATAATTTATAGGAATTATCATGGACCAACTTCTATATTAGAAAATGCAACTATTGATTAAAATATCTAAGGGAAATTTTTTTTAAAAAAAATCCCATGTTTGTATTTTGTTTACCATAAACCTAGGAAAAGAGACTCGCCATTCGTGTGTGGAAGTTATAAGGTTGGAAGGAACATCCAATTTATCTTTGTTTGTTTATTGTTTGTGCATACATGCATACATGCTTACATACATTGCATGGCATTGATCCTCTCTGGCTCACAGCCTTGGATTACAATAGTTCAAAAGCCTACGACAATCTGACCTACGCCTGAGATGAAGAATCCAGCAGCAACTCAATTACTTTCTCACCAAAAGCAATGGAGCCCGAACAAATTCAAAGAATGGTGGATGACACCCTCAATGCTAAAATGAATGAACTAAAGAAGGCCCTGGCTGAGACCATGAAGAATCAATTGGTTACAATTTTAGGGAACATTGCCGAAGCATCTGCTAGCACAAAGAAGCCAAAGGACAAAGGGAAGGCTAAGGTTGGTGAAGTGGCTTTTGATGATGACAAGGTAGTCGTCTATGATGATGACTATTGGGGTCAATACTTCCAAGATCTTCAAGATAAGAAGAAGGAGCCAAAGGTTGTTGAAAGATCAACTATGGAGAAAATTGAAACTTCAAATGTTGAGAAATTGATTGCTGACCTGGAAAAGAAGTTTGAAAAGAAGATGAAAACCAAAGAAATATCCGAGGTTGACAAATTGTTTGATCTAGATGTGGAAGTCTCTTATAATTTTAAGATGCCTTCTGTTGCTAGATATAATGGTATAGGAAATCCTCACTTGCATGTTAAGCATTACATCACTGCCATGCAGTCTGCTAGAGCTACTGAGGCTCAAACTCTAAGGTACTTCATGCTTTAATTGGACCCTATTGTCCAGAATTGGTTCAACACCTTAGAGGATAATACTCAAAAGAGTTGGATTCATTATACAAGGCCTTCTTTCAATAGTATGGGTATAATGTCGACCTGGAAGTTACCTTAATGGAAGCTGAGTTCATTAGACACAGGCCAAATCAGAATTTTGTGGACTATGTGAAGAGAAGGAGGAATAAGGCTGCTTTGCTTAGGAAGAGGCCTGATGAGTCATATCAGATAAGAATGATAGTCAGAGGCATCCTGCCTAATCTTCGTGAAAGGCTATCTCATACCCTCATAAGGGATTTCAAAGTTCTCCTTCAAGCTAGCTTGCAAATAGAAGAATGGGAAAGAGAGAAGAATGATTTTTCTGCAAAATGAAATTATCAATCTGGCAATCAAATTACCCAGAAGGAAGTCGATGACAATACAACTGGTCAAGCAAATAGAAGATAGTTCTCAGAATTAGGGAAGTCGCTGTCTTGGGTTCTCAATAAGTTATAAAAGAAGGGATTCTTGCAACCCTTGACTCCTCGTCCTTTGCCTAATCCTCTTCCACCTAACTTTGATACTAAGGCATTTTGCCAATTTCATCAAAGACCTAGACATAAAATTAACAATTGTATGAAGTTAAGGCATGAGATCCAGAATTTGATTGACAGTGGAAAGCTGTCTGAGCCTGATAAGCCCAACACTAAGAATAATCTTCTGCCTAAATTTGGAAGGGCATCGTCACTTACAACCTTCATGAAGAGTTTTATCTTGTCATCTTGATATAGATAGAGAAGCTGCTAAAGATGATGTGCCACTAAGCAAGCTTGGACTAACTATGGATGATGAAGAAATGATCCTTGATGGTGAAAAATCCTTGCCTATGATATGTCTAAATAAATGAAGTATCTTCAACTCCTATTCAACAAACTTCCCTTATCATGAAGTGTTACCCTTTTTATTCTGCTTTCTTTAATATTTAATTGGAATAATTATATTTTTTAAATTAAGATTATTTGAATAAATTGTTTTCATCAAAATTTTTGTTGATATTCGTTCATTTTGGTGCTCAACCAATGACGAATCTAGCTTGATATTAATATTTGAATGACTTTAGTACATGAGAGAATTGTTCTATAGCATTGAGTTGTGTATGCTTACTTAGAGAGGGCTCTTATATAATGACCTTTGTCTAGGTCCTAGTCAGTCTTAGAACATGCTTTGATAAATTTTTGAGGCAAAATTGAACTATGCCTATTTAAGAGAGAGATGATCTAGGCACTATTTGGTTAGCCAACAACTAGTATCCACCCAATTAAATATCAATCTCTAGTTCTCCCTCTGAGCCTTCATAAATTTTAGCTTACTCTTCATTGGCCGGCAAACTCAATAACCTACCCTGAGCTGTTGTGATACTTATGACAAATCTGAGGATCACTAAGGTAAAGAGAAAAGAAGATTAAAGAAAGGAATGCATAGTCAATACTATAAGTATAGTTGAAGTTCTCAAGACCATAAGAGTAGTTGAAGTTCACCTGATTCTAGCCCTAATATCTCCAATTTATTAAGATGACATCAAAATAACAAATAATTTATCCTTACTAAAGTAGACTCACTCTACTCCACTCATCTTTAGTCAAGACAATTCTTCTGGAATTAAGACCCAATATAAAAAAGAAAAAAAGGAAAAAGAAAAGAAAGAAAAAAGAGAAAAAAGAAGAAAAAAAGGTGGTTCAGAAAGCCGACCAACTTATCTTTTATCTAAAGCAGAAAAAGACTTCCATTTGGTTTATAAGGACAGCTGGACTTGAATTTGTCCAACCCAACTGAAGACTCAATCAAAATCAGAGAAAAAGAAGAAAGGTCATCCAGTTCTTAAAAGTCTTATACTTGACAGTCCTATAGGGAAGAAGGAAAAAATGATAAAATGCTCAAAGGAAAGGAGTAAGAAAAAGAAAGAGAAGGAAAAGGGAAAGAAGAAAAGAAAGGAATATGGGTACCAAACTTTTTGCAAAGGCAAAGACTGTTCCAATAAAAATTAATGCCAAGAAGATGGAAGGATGTTCAAGCGATATTCATGAAGCCAAAAAAAAAAAGTTGCCTAAAGGATGGAAATGAAGTCTAGAGTTTAATGCTTCCAAACAGCCTACAATTTCGATAAGGAAGTTTATAGTGTGAAGGTTTGTCAATAGTGTCACATCGGCTCCAATTTACAATTGGACTCTGCTTAACCCATGTCCCTTATAGACCCCATTTAAAGCCTATTAAACCTATTAATCTCTCTTGGTAGGTAGAGTCTATTAGTGGAGATAGTTTGAATAAGCAAGCATATGAGATAGACAATATTCAAACCCAATGAGACCTTTGACCAAGTAATGTGTATGTGTGTGAACGGGGATTTTTGCCCCCACTCCCGGTGGAATAGTTCTTGCGACTTCAGCACTATTTAGGCTCGGGGCCTAAGAGAACACGGACCTAAGTCCGGAGAAAATGGAGTCGCCACCCGGACGGGCCAGGAAAAAGAAAGGGGTGGATGACTCGATTCCAAAGGAATTCCCAACCCCCTAATGGGTTTGAAAAGTTGGGTACGTGTGGGGAAGGTGAGAAATGGCCCAGCACCCCCACAACGCCCGGTTCATTGGAACCGACCTCCTTTACAGGTCTTAATATTATAAAATTCTTAAATATAACAACATTATCCATATTACACACAATAATTTAAAGAAAGCATCATTATATTAAAATCAAAGCAAGGTCCAAGCAAAACAATTAAATGGATACCCACCCGAAGATGGAAACATGTCCTTACATCCCATGCCTAAATAGGAAACCCATTGAAAGGTAGAAACATGTCCTTTACATAAGTTCTAAAATTGAAAAGCAATTTAAATTACATGATATTTAACTAATGAGGTACCCACCAAGTGGAAACATACCTCTTACAACATTTGGAAATCTAAATAAATTGATAAAATAAATAACCATTCACCATAAATAAATCAGTCATCAAAGCTATTAATCAAAATATAAAATAAACATCCATCCATGATAAATTATGTAAATCAAGCATTGAAATTAAATAAATTAAAGCATAAGAAATAAATCAAAGCATAATCAAATATAGAATTAAATAAAACAAATAAAAGTCCAATTATAGCTACTGTGACTTTTTATGGAATTAAAATAGATTGAGGATTTTATGTTTTAAAAGGTTGGTAAAACTCTTTGATTAAACAAATTAAGGTTTGAATGGTGAAATCATGAAAATAGGGTTTTGGACACTATAAAATACTTTTGATTCATGGTTTTAAATGGTGATTTCAAGCTTACTGTGTAAATTTAGAATATTTGTGGTTTTATGGTTTTTAAAGTCTTAAAGGATTAAAGTTTAGAAAAAAAGTTAGGGTTTAAGGTTTTAAAGGGGTTAAAGTTTACTATTTTGGGTTTGGAAGTTGAATTAGGGTTTTAGGATTTAAAATTAGGGTCTCGGGTAATGAATTGGCTTTTAGAGTTTGGAAATCAATTTGATAATTTTATGAAACTTTATGAATTTAAACAAACGGATTAAAGTTTTTATAAGTAGAAAAGATGTTTTTTAAGGCTTTTTGAAAGAAACAGAACCAAGTTTAAAATTTTGAAGGAAATAAAATCAAATTTTGGTTTTGTTGAAAAATATGTTCAATTAGGGTTTTAAGATTTTAAAGAAGTAAAAATAATAATTTTAAGCCTTTTGGAAAATAAACCATCGAAATAAGGTTTTTGACTTTAGAAAAAAACTAAATTAAACTTCTAAGATTTTTAATTTTGAAAAACACAAATTCTTAGTTTTAGCTGCTGTGAAAAAATAACCAAAGAATTTAATACATACCTCCTTTTGATGATTCCTCTAAAAATTATTTTTCTTGGATGAATTAAAACAAAGACAATTGCTGCCTTTTGAATTGCTTAAATCATGTCCCTTCTATTCCAGAAAAATAACAAATTGAATTTCTCCTTTTCCTTCACTGATTTGGTTTCAACTTTTTCAAGCTACTGCCCTTTTTTTTTTTGGCCTCCCCTTATTTCATTGCCTTTGGTCCTTATTTATAGAGGTTTCATATGGTTTATTCCTAATTAATCATGGCAAATAATATTGATAAGAAAAGGAAACTGAAATCCTCAGCTCTGACTCTTAGCTGATAGTACCCAGATCTCAAATCAATTTTAGAAAACACAGCTGCACCCTTTAACTGATCAAAGAGATCATCAATTCTAGGCAAAGGATATTTATTTTTAATAGTCACCTTATTCAATTGCCTATAATCGATACACAACCTCAAGGTACCATCTTTTTTCTTCACAAATAGCACAGGAGCTCCCCAAGGAGAAACACTGGGGCGAATAAATCCTTTGTCCAATAACTCCTGTAATTGTACTTTCAACTCCCTTAATTCTGCTGGTGCCATTCTGTAAGGAGTAATCGAGATAGGAGTGGTACCAGGCAACAATTCGATACCGAACTCCACCTCTCTCTCAGGAGGCAATCCTGGCAACTCATCTGGAAAAACATCCGAAAACTCAGCAACTGTGGCAATGCTATCAATGGGAGAACCCTTCACTCTAGTATCCACCACATGAGCAAGATAGGCTTCACACCCCTTTCTAATCAATCTCCTAACTGCAACAGCTGAAACAAATAGGGAGGCTAGCTGTTCCTGCTCATTAGATACTAACACTTCTCTACCATCAACAGTCCTCAAAGAAACAATTTTCTTTTTACAATCCACCACAGCTCCATGTCGAGATAGCCAATCCATTCCTAAGATCACATCATATTCCTTAAATGGCATCTCAATCAAGTCTCCAAGGAACTCCTCACCTTGCACCCTCACTGCACTATCTCGGTGCACCTTACTCACAACCACACTATGCCCTAACGGATTTGTCACTAACACATCAAATCCTAGGGACTCAGCATGCACATCAAAAACAGGCAAAATAGATGCACTAATATAAGAATGGGTGGAACCTGGATCAATCAAAGCAAGTACTGAAGTATCAAATAAAGAAAAAGTACCAGCTATGACTGCCGATGCATCTGGCTGCCTCTGCATAACATACATCCTCTGGGAAGAACCAACCTCCTCTGGTCTATTCTCTCTGGATGCAGAACCTCCTTTGGAACTGAACCCAACTCTGCCTCCTCTGCCAAAGCCCCTGCTTCCTCGACCTCCCCTCACACTGGGCCGAGAAGCTGCAGTATCAACTGACACCTGCTCTTGCCTCTCAGGGCAATCTCTCACAAAGTGATCAGGTGATCCACACCTGAAGCATACCCCTGCAACACCAGCCTTCCAACAAGGACCACCATGCGGCCTACCACAATGGATGCAGATGGGTAAGGTGGATCTCTGAACCATAGGGGTTGGAGCACTCGCCACTGAAGCTGCAGGTCTAAATCTCTGTCTCTGTGACTGCACTGACCTACCCACTGGTCTCTGGCTTCTACTACTCCGAGGAACAAAACTTCCTCTACCCCTCTTCGCAGAAGAAGACCCTGCCTCGAATTGGGGCCTCCTAACTCTAGTCTCTTCCTCTGAAGCAGCTGCAATAACCTGAGCTCTCTCCACACTACGAGCTGCTGCCACAAGCTGGGAAAAATCAATATATCTTGAACCAGCCACATGAAACATAAGAGAAGGCCGCAATCCCTCCTCAAACCTCCTGCATCTATCTATCTCATCAACTATAATACCCCCAGCATATTCACTCAACCGGATAAATTCAACCTCATACTCCGTCACGGTCCAGTGATCCTGCTTCAAATCTAAAAACTCTCTTTTCTTCCCATCCTTATACTCCCTTGGAGTATACTTCAATTCAAATTCTCTCAGAAAGTCAGCATATGACAAAGTTGGTGGATCATCCATAGAATGGGGCACTGTCTTCCACCAACTATATGCATCCTTTTGTAGCAAAGATCTTGCATAGTCAAACTTTTCCTCAGGGGTGGCTTGCAACTGAATAAAAATCCTCTGAACTTTGTCAAGCCAATGCTCTGCTACAGCTGGGTCAGTAGTACCAAGGAAATCCTCCGCTCCATACTTCCTTAGTTTATCATAGTGCCTCACTGATACTAAAGGCTGAGGGGGTGGTGGCACTGGTTGCACAGGTGCTGGTCTCATAACTTCCATCATATTCCTGAACCAAGCTGGCGGAACATCCTCACCAACTGGTCTACCCGACACCGAAGCAGGTGCCTCCTCAACACTATCAATCCTAGCTCCCTCCTCAGGAGCAACACTCTCCGCACTTCCCTCAATTGATTGCCGTGAGTGGGGATCCATTACTACCTATGTCTACAAACACAGCAGATTAAATCTTATTAAAGATCAAAGACTGCCAATCATAAATATGTATGTTATTCAAAAATTTACTTTTTAAGTAAAAATATTCTTTTTCTTACATTTTACCTAGGTTGAGAATCTCAAACCTGGCTCTGATACCAAAACAATTGTAACACCCCCATATCCAATGCACACACACACCACAACCACAACAATGTAGCATATGTGCACCAAACATAGGAATGCTACATTTCTCTTAACATTTAGAACACTTTAAAACTTGATACAATACCCTTATCATCATACATTATAGAAAAATAGATCATTTACTTATAAAACAAAACATATTAGTTATGTATATATATATATTTAAATATTACACAGCGGAAGTTATAAAATAATTACATATTTACACATTAAACATTTCTTTACAAAATATAAAGAAGTATACATGATTGGCAAGTCTGCTTTGATCTTTAAGTTCCCAAAAATGGGTTCCTCAAGGTCTACTCTCCCTTGGTCTTGAAGAACTACCGGGTTCAACTCTATCAACTCTATTACCTGCGCGATTAAACACTATCGCGCTAAGCCAACGGCTTAGTAAGATAAAACATGCTATTGGTATGCTTTAATACAATACAATGTCAATTCTCAATTCATATTATACATGTAACCATTTATATGCAAAGCTAACATCATACCTTTACATTTCATAATTCAACATATAAATATATGCATATCACATTTCAATATCTTTTCTCATACTTCATTAACTAATCATTAAACAATCCATAAACAACACTAAACAAAGACAAGCATGGGCCCAAGACACACTAATATGCAATTCAATTTTCAGAGTTAATGCTTTGGTTTGTTATCACATTTATCAATATCATATACCCAACTAGGCTTCAAGGATCAAGTTCAACCAAGCTTCAAGGGGAGCAAAGCATGCTAAGCTTCTACCCAACTTGGCTTCAAGAACTAATCCAACCTAGCTTCAAGGGTGGTAACATCTCAATTAGGCTTCAAGGATCCAATCCAACCTAACTTCAAGAGATTGTTACACTTATTAGGCATGCCACCAACAACAAACTCTGAAAATGGAATAACACATTAGCCACACAATTCATTTAGATTTCATTCTCAATTCTCATTATCATTTAGGCAAACATGCCTCATTTATCTCCATTGAATCACATTAGCCAATAACAATGGCTTCACATTTTATTTCACAATATAACACTTCATTATTCAAGTGTATATTTATCTCATCCATGATCACATTATATCTCATATAGCATCATTCATCATAGCCAAACACAATGGCATTGTCTCATATCATGTCTTATTTCATTACAATCCTCATAGCCAATCACAATGGCCTCATATATCATTTAAATCATCAAAATAAATCACAAGTCACATTACATTATCATATAAGCAACATGCTTTACATACTTTACTTACTTCAAATAAAACAGAACAGAACGATTATAGCGGTCGCACCAGGCTAAGTCGCGACCGTCCTCCACAATCAAAAGATGAAACTTTAACACAGTAGGTTTCGCGGTCAGAAGTTCGGTCTAAGTCGCGACCGCACTTCACAATCAAAGATGAAACCTTATCACAGTAGGTTTCGCGGTCAGAAGTTCGCTCTAAGTCGCTACCGCACTTCAACAATAGCGACCGTCCCAAATTACGTGTCTCATGCATAAACCCTAAATTTAACAAACTTTATTTTGTTTAACTTCAAACACATTATACACAACATAACCTCATTCAAATTGACACAATCAACATCCTCAACACTTATTTACATCTTCCAAACACATTAATAACATTTTTGATACCACAACACAATTACAACCAACACAAAGATCAACAAAAATAATCAATCAAAAATAACATAAAGAACTCTTACCAATTCAAAACCCTAACTCAAACTCAACACAATTACTTCCAACACCTTCACCTGTTCAACTTCTCATCTATCAAGCAATATCAATACTTAAAATCACACCATAAGCAATTGAATCATATCATCATCAAACCACAACTCAACTCAAGCATAACTTCAAAATAACAAGGGTAACAAGAGAAAACTTACCTTAAATTAAACTCATAACTTAAAATCAATTAAACACTTGAAAACACAACACAACACATCTCAAACCCACCAAATCACAAAATCACCAAACCCTTATTCACTTCCAACAAAACTTCCAAATAAACAAAGAAAACAAGAGAATACTTACTTTAGAAGAAGAATTTCCACCAATCCTTTGTCAAAACCTTGGATTACTTCTTCAATACACTTCTAGCATCAAGAACACTTATCTTTCCCTTTTGTTAATGGAGAGCCGGCCACTTCATGAAGAAAGAAGAAAATGATGAAGACACAAAGTCAATTTTTGCTTTTAATCTCCACCAAGTATTCTTATCCAAGCAAATACCAAAATGCCCTCAATCATATAACTAACTTTTTGTCTTATCTAAGCCCTTATATGTAATTACACACTTAACACAAAAATATCTTCTTCCACTTAACCAACACTTTGACTCTTCATTTGACCAATTTATATGTTATATATATCATCATATACACAACATATACCATTCTCTCTAAACCCTAAATCTTTCCCAATACACATATACACAAGCATTCTCCTCCCAATTTCTTTTCTTATCCCATCATATACATTCAATTCAATATATAACAATAACAACAACAATAACAACAACAACAATATGCAAAACTTCTAGGGCATAAATGAGGATATTACATTTTATGCATGTCTTATTATTGCCCTTGATGTAAAAATATTTATATACCTGCAATTATTTGAATGATTAAAGTGAATAATTGAATTTACTGTTTATTTTACTGTTCATGCACTATTTACTATTCATAAATAGTAAATTTACTATTAGCAAATAGTATCAAATAGTATCTACTATTGGAAATAATAATTTTACTATTTACCAATAGTAATACTATTCATGAATAGTAACATTAACTATTCATCAATAGTAATACTATTCATAAATAGTAATATTTACTATTCATCAATAGTAATACTATTTATAAATAGTAATATTTACTATTCATAAATAGTAAATTTTACTATTCATGAATAGTTTTGAATTTGGTTTCTTTGCTTGCCGTTCCTCTATAAAAAGGCCACCAATCCTTCATTTCATTTCACAATTTCAATTTCAATTTCGTAATTCTCTCAAATTTCTTTTCAATTTTAGCATATATTTTTCAAAAACAATGCATGCTTCGAGGTCGGGGACTCATTCTAATGCCGAGTTATTGGAGGTTATTCGGCATCATGAAGACGAAAATATAGATATACTGGCTGGGATGCCGCTCCATCGTAGTTCCAATCCAAAGAGTGAGGTAATTATTTTTCTTTCTTTTTCTCTTGATTGATTTGATTGATGATTATATATATATATATTTATTGTGAAAAATAAATTAATTTAAGTAGATAGAATAACACGTACTTACCTGGTATTAACTTACCTGGGTCTGTGTTAGCATGATCGTTATGTCGTTCGGGCCGAAAGGTGTGTTTATAAAGCCCGACAATGGTACGATGTAATGCCTTCTCGGGTAAGGCGGATTATCCGAGATTGCGGCTTCGAACAGTTCATCTTACAATTGCCATCCGAAGAATATCAGATAGACCGATGCGTAGTCCAGGCGCTTGCAGAGCGATGGCTGGATACAACTCACACTTTTCACTTGCCCATTGGGGAGATGACAATTGGTTCGGTCGATTTTACTGCCATTATCGGCCTTCGATATGATGGTGTTCCGGTTCCTCTGACCAATGATCTTTTAACATTTGAAGAAATTCAGGAATTAATTGGTATGGAACCATCATATAAAGGGCCTTTTAAGATAAAAATTGAGCCAATTCGTAGTTATTTGATTAACTATGAAGGTCGGGTTGGCAGAGACAGGGCCGAACAGTATGCTCGAGGATTTTTGTTATATCTGCTCGGGTCGACCATCTTAGGCAGCACTGAATCGTCCATTCACTTGTCAGTGTTGAGTGCCCTTTCTTATCTCAGAATGGTACCATCTTCTGGCTGGGGTGAAGCTGGTCTCGCATGTCTTTACCATGGTCTTAATAAGCTTTGCCGAAACAAGAATTCTTTTATCGGCTTGATGGCGGTTGTCGAGGTATTCTTTCTTCCACCAATGTCTTTCCCCCTCTTTTCTTGCATGAATGTGGTCTTTATTGTTATTGTAGATATGGACATATGAACACAACCTCGTGAGGGTACTCGGCATTTTTCGAGAGAGAATCGGGTATCTGAGATTAAATTACTGGTTTTTCGATCGTGTGGATGTTCCCGACTCTCATCATGTGCATACTCATCGCTATGTGTTGAGCCGCTTAACTTGGGATCAGGTAAAATAACATTAGTATGCTTTAAATTTTAGGTGAAAGTTTTACTTACCTTATGTTATCCTGTAGGTGAATTTGTCCTGGTGGAATCCAAAAGAGTGAGCAAACTGGTCTCCTATGATGAGGGTTGCACTATCTTTCCAACACTCTCGCCGAATTATTGCTGGCCCAGTGTCTAGTGGCTGGTTTCTTAGAGAGAGAGTTTATGAATGGTTTCTCGGTCCAGAGCAGCGGAGGTTTCCTATGCAAATCCTGGAATATACTTTAAATATTATGTCGATGCCAGAGGATGCATGGTAGTCAGCCCGGTATGGTTATGATGCCGAGTCATTTCTCCATTTACCGGGTCCATTTTATGCCCGTTTTATTCAAATGAGACTCTTGCACTTTGATGTATCTCCTGTCAGTGTGCGGGAGATTTCCGATGAAAATGAGGGTAGAGATGAGGAGGAACATCGCGGAGATGCAGGAAAGTCTGTTCCATATCTCGGGGCCAGTTCTTCTCAGGTAAAACTTTTACCACTTTTTCCATTGCAACTGCTTTTCCTTTCTTTGATTCTTTAATGATTGTTGCAGGCTGTTGGCTCGTTTGAGCATGAGGCTGGACCTTCTTTCACTGCCCCTTTGTTTGCTCATTCTAGCTCGCCGGATATGCCATCTCATCCGTAGGATATTGATATGAACTACCTGGTACGTTCCTTATTTCATAATAGTTTATGCTATGTGTATGCATGATTATGTATGCTCTTACCTTTTCCTTCTTGGCTCACAGCGGATGCTCGAAGAAAAAAATAAGAAACTTCAAGAAGAGTTAGCTGCAAGTCGTCTGCAGGCTTCTCATTTTGAGAGTTTATATCATCAATCTAAAAAAAATTTCCATAACTTTCGATTTAATGGGATTAGGGATCCCGACTCTTCTTCATCGAGAGGCCCCCAGACTGATGACCATGAGATCCTTTCATCTGCTTCTGACGAGGACCATGATAGATCAGAACCTCAAGTTAATAGGAATTTTGGTGTTCCCGCTTCAGGTGATCCCGAGATGAGTAATTTGCCGGGTTTTGGTGCTCCATCTTCGGGCGGACTCGGGACGAGTGATTTGCCCCCTCCTCCAACAGGCGACGATTTTTTCAAGTCTTTATTTGGTGACCTACCACCGCCCTCTTAGTGATATGTAAATATTGTAGCAATTGTAAAACATTGTACAATAATGAAAAATATACAATTTTCCTCTTTACTGTAAACCTTTTTTTTTACATATATTTTTTTTACATATATTTTCGTTACTGCCAAATTTTTTTTTTTACATATTTTTTTTATTACAGTACACCATTAATTTACATCCACTTCTTTTGTTAAACCAAATCCAATGTGGTAAAGGAAATTCATTGCCACTTCCTTTCTCTATGCCATATGGTCTTATCCTTCCCCATCACTTTTCCTTATCACCTTTGGAAAAGGTTTATTTCTTCTATATAAATCACCCTTCATGCCCCTTTTACTACAAAAACCAAAATTCTTTTCCCTTTCAACGTGAAGACCCTTTTAACAATTTTGGTTCTCTTTTATTCATCCACCATGACCGAGCACCATTTAAAGAAAATAAAATTCTATTTAAGAATATGGATGCCATCCATTGGAAGCAAATTTCATGGTCAAAGCTTGATGTTTTAAAATGTTTTCAAAATGTTAAATTGGACCACTCCTTCTTACATGTCGTGGCTTCCTTTTAGGATTCGGATTCTAGGGTATTTAGAATTAATGGCTTTGAAATATGTCCCTTGATTGAAGAGTTTGAGGCCGTCCTTGGATATCCAAATAATTAACAAATGGCGTTACCCACACTGATTTCCAAGACTCAACAGAAGATGCAGATGCTATTTCAAATTCCAAAACCGGAAGTTCTTTGGTTGATGAGAGGTGAAAAAATTCTACTTGCTCCTTTGATTGACTTTTGTTTCTCTCATTTGGCTCCTACTAAGGCATGGGGACGCATGCTTTGTCTTTGCTTGCTCGGCCAATTCTTGCTTGTTTTTTCTGACGGCGATATTGATCCATGAGTATTGGATATTATGGACCAAATGGAAGGAGGCTTGTCGCCGGTACCTGTGATCTTAGCCAAGACCTTAGTTGGATTAGACCGATTTAAATCGGGATTGTCAAGGAGACTGACTGGGAGTCCGTTGCTGCTTCAGGTAATTACCTAAACTTTCCTTTTGGGTTTTCAATTTAGATTTTATTTTTTTTCTTTTTATTGCTCTAACTTTTGCCTAGTCCACCCATGCAGGTTTTCGGAACTAGCGAGCTGTCCTAATTTTTGCCTAACCTGCCTTGCGGGTTTTCAACTTAGCGGACTTTTTTTCTTAACTTAATTCTTTCTTCACAGATTTGGCTTCAGGAACATCTTTGTTTGCTTGATACTCCCTCCATGAGTTTTTCCAGATACCTGCCACGTCATCATTTTGCTAGGAAGCTACTCCATCCTGCTTCTTCATATGCTGACAGGGTTGACTGGATCCACTCACGCTCCGAAGTCAATATCCGTTGGTTGGTACCTTGGTGGAAGATTTCTCATATCACCATGTGGACATACTTGATGTACGTTCCCCTTGCTGCTCTTCGTCAAGGTACATGCTATGATCCTCGCCGACTTGGGCATCAATATGGAGCTGAGCCTCGTGATTCTGACTTTGCTCCCGACTTAGACATGCCTTGCTTGACTGAAGCCTACTTGGATCGGTTAAGGCAAAGTTGGCCTACATGTTACACTTATCGACTGCCATAGATTTTACATTTGTCAATTGAAAAAGTGTATTGTTAGGATGAAAAAATAATTAAGGTAATAAAAGATGCTTCTTTTCCATTTATAATTTATCATCACCTTTTGCTGTTGTGTTTATTTATTTCATTCATATCTGGTCGAATACTTATAACAGTGCACATAGAAAAATTTTAACATTAATTCTGTTTTATTAACTTGGGGAACAACCAAACATAAAGCCAGCATACACAAGATCACTCCTATTGCTAATTAGCCCTTTCGGGTTTTCTAATTGACGATTTTCTCTCATTTAGCACTAATTGTTGCCTAGCCCGCCCTTTCGGGTTTTCGGAACTAGCGGACTGCTCTAACTTTTGCCTAGGTTGCCCTTTTTGGGTTTTCAACCTAGCGAGCTCCTTTTTCCTTTTTTTCTATCATACATAAAACCTCTTCAACCTGTCAACATTTACTGGCTCACTAAATTCATTCCCATCCATGTCTGATAACTTCACCGCACCTTTGCTCATGACTTGTTTCACGACTTATGGCCCTTCCCAGCTAGGTCTAAACTTCCCTCTTGGATCAGATACATTAGGCTTGCATTGCTTCAACACCAAATCCCCAACTCTAAATTTTCTGACCTTAATCCTTCTATTATAGGCCCGGGCTATCTTCTTTTGATACAGTTGGTGATGATACAGTGCCTTTAACCTTCTCTCTTCTAGTAGAGCTAACTGTGTGTATATGCTTGCTACCCATTCCATTTCAGGCAGTTCTGCTTCCAAGACTACTCTTAGTGATTTGATCACAATTACAATTGGCAATACCGCTTCCATCCCATAAACCAAAGAGAACGGTGTCATCCCAGTAGGTGTTCGCACACTTGTCCTATATCCCCATAAAGCAAAGGGAAGCATCTCTGACCAATCCCTGTAAGTCTTGGTCATCTTGGACAAAATTTGCTTAATTGTCTTGTTTGTTGCTTCTACTACACCATTAGCCTTTGGTCTATAAGGAGAGGATCGATGATGATGGATTTGGTACTTTGAAAATAAACCTTTAACTGCTCCTTGAAACTGTACCCCATTGTCTGATATCGCACTGTGCGGGACCCCATATCTGCAGATGAGGTTCTTTTCGATAAACCTAGCAATTTGACTTGCACCTAGCTTGTTGAAGGATTTGGCTTTGACCCATTTTGAAAAATAATCAACTACTACTACAATGAAACGGTGACCGTTTGAGGCTGTCGGATGTATCTCTCCTATAATGTTGATACCCTAGGTGGCAAATGGCCAGGGTGAAGACATTGAATGCAGTTCTTCAAGAGGCATGTGATTCAAGTTACCATACATCTGACATTGCTGGCACTTCTTTACAAACTCAATACAGTCTTTCTCCATGGTCAACCAATAGTAACCATGTCGAATAACCTTCTTAACTAGGGCCAAACCACTTATGTGAGGACCGCAACTTCCCGCATGTATTTCTGACATGATGCGCTCCACTTCAGGCTTTCTTAAGCATCTCAAATGCACCCCCCATCAGGCCATCTTCGATATAACTCCCCATGGAAGGTGATGTATTGCAATTACCACCACCTTATGGCTCTTCTCTCTCTTTTTGTTGTCCCCGACGGGTATTCTCTTTCCTCCAAAAATTGTCTTATTGTAATATCCCAAAATACACCTTAAAAGTTTTGGAGTTATCGTTGTTTTTGGATTTAATGTGTATGGTTAATGGAAAGAAAAAAGAAATAAAGAGAGAGTGTAGATGTTGTATATATATATATATATAACATATACAAGTCAAAGAAATAGAAGTCCTGAGAAGATAAATTAATAAAAAGGAAATATTATAAGAGATAGATGTATATGGAGGATAATATGTATACATATGGTATTTAGAAAATATGGGAAATATAAATACAATATATAAGGCATATACATATACCAACATATACATTACATATACCTAATGTATTAAGTGGTGTAGGAAAAGTAAGTTTATATAATTAATTAATTAATAATAATAAAAGAAAAAGAAGATAAGAAAGTCAAAAGAGAAGGAAAGTGTGTGGTGGAGGTTTTTAGAAATAATTAATTATTATTATTATTATTATTATTATATATATATGATAAACATGAAAAGAAGAGAAGAAAATATATTTTTCTTCTTCTTCTTCTTCTTGCACGAGAGAGAGAGAGAGAGAGAGAGAGAGAGAGAAAGAGAAAGAGAGATGATATTTTATTTGCATACACAACAAATTTATAAAGGTTTTGAGAGAATTGAAGATGGAGATTGAAGATTTGGCAAAATATTCAAGTTGTGAAGAAAGGTTTTGCCCTAATCCAAGTATTGAGATTATTGGAAGATGAGTTTGGTGTTGTGTGATGGCTCATGAGGTAAGTACAAATTTATATGATTGCACTTATGTATATGATTTGAGACTTAACACATTTGTTTGTAAATGTGTTAAGTAATTTATTATATTGTTAATATAATTTGATTAAGGTTATAATTAGATGATGTGAAAGATATGAAGATCATTAAAAAGGTATGTACATATTATATTATTAAATGCATTCATATGATGTTGAGATTTAACATTTATTTGATTGCAAATGTGTTAGGAAATCTAATGCATTGTTGATGCTTAAGAATAAGGTTATGTTTGGTATAATGTGAATTGAGACATAATGAGATGTGAACTCTATTGATGAAATGAGGAACCATGATGGTTGACTATAATGATATGATGAATTGTTTTAATTTGAGTTGAGATGATTTGATATATGAGGCCATGATTGTTGGCTATGATCATGCAAATGAAATATAATTGAGGCATGGTTGCCTAATGAATTATGAGAAATGAAATAAAAAGAGTTTGATAAAGAGGCAAATGAAATAATTGTGTGCCTAATATGTTAATTCAATTTTCAGAGTTCTGGGTTTGGAGGCATGCCTATGAAATATATGAAAAGTAACAGTCTTGCCGGGTTGAGGATCTCTTCAATTTGAGTTGAATTGAGGTCCAAGAGACTGGGTCTGTTACAGTATGTGAATTATTGATATGAAATATATGAAAAGTAACAGTCTTGCTGGGTTGAGGATCTCCTCGATTTAGTCGGGTTGATGGTCCAAGAGACTGGGTCTGTTACAGGTAACAGTCTTGCCGAGTTGAGGATCTCCTCAAGTTTATTGAGCTGATGGTCCAAGAGACTGGGTCTGTTACACTATCCATGGATAGAGATATATATATATACATTGCCTACGGACTTGATGATTATGATATGGACCAAAGTAGTAACTCTGAACATTGAATAACATATTAGATTCTTTTTGGGCCCATGCTTGAGTTTGTTTACATATGATTCATGAAATGTGCAATGAATGAATAATGAGATTTATGCTCATCTTGGTTTAAATGTAAATTATGTTGAATGATAAGATGTGCAAGTACCACATGAAATTACAATATGATGTATAATGTGAATGTGGATGTGGACATTGTTAATATTATTTTATGGATATTCTAATAAGTTATGTAATTGTGGTTTGCATCAATAATATATGTGTGCATGGATATAATGACAGGATTAGTAGAAATACATGTATATATGGATATGGAAGGCGTAATTGAAATAGGAAAACATGATAAGAAAATAATGATATAAGAAATTATCATATGAATATGATCTTCCATAATGTATGTTTATAATATTTATTTGTACTACTAAGCTCTTTGGCTTAGCACGATTGTGTAATCGCGCAGGTGAGTAGGTGGTAGATTTCAAGTTAATCGGTATGCCACGAGAAAGGTATGTGTATCTCCAGACCAACTAGAAGGTGGTGCATACATGTATAATATAAATATGTTGTATTTTGACAATAATTTATTTATCTGCATAAGTGTATTTTTATTTAAGAAGAGAGTATTATTATATATATATGTAAGACCTTTGAAAGTAGAATGATTTTGTAAATGTACTATTCTTTGAACTCCGATTAAAGTTTTCAACTATAACGATCAATGACATTCTTATACTTTATATACGTACTGTATGTATACCAGGTATATGTATAGTACTTATATGGAGTATGGGGGTGTTACAATTATCTGGAAGAATTGGTACTGGATTGCGCTCGCTGGCTCTCTTAAGTGGGAGGTAGGGGTTCGATCTGGGGAGGCGACCTGGGCAGTCAGACGTATCCCATGGGCGGGCCTGGGCTAAATAAATAAATCCTGCTGGAGGGCCCGTGAGGGCAGTCCAGTACTGTAGCGGCCCACCTACGGGAGAAAAGGTTGGGTTGCCTGGGTTTCTCCGCCAGCATGGCTGGGTCTGGAATGGCTCGGAGGGCCTGACTGGGGTCGTTACACTTATAGTATCATACCACGCATCATGGTCTGTATCAACTTCCATGATTGTCTCATATTCATAGCAAGGAGTTGATGAACTGGTCAAGATTAGAGGCTTAAGGAATAGGCTGGTAGGATTTTCCCATACCGAAGCCAATATGGCTAGGGCATCAGCCATCTGATTTCTTCTCTTGATAGGTGTATAAACCTGCACTCCTTAAAATTCTTCTTCATCATGGTCAAATAATGGTGGTATGGTTTCAATTTTTCTTCTTTCAACTCCCACTCTCCATTTACTTGGGATACTACTAGCAACGAATGGCCAAAAACTTCCACCTTATCCACCTTCATTATCATTAGGGTTTCCAAACCAAAAATACAAGCTTCGTACTCCACCATATTATTGGTTGCCCTAAATTTCAATTTTTTGGCAAAAGGGATGAGTTCCCCTTCGGGCGATTCTAGTATAACTCCCAAACTTGCTCCTTTCCTGTTTACTGCTCCATCAAAATACATTTTCCACCTTTGCACTTCAATTGCTTCTAAATGTTCATCCGGAAATTCCAAGATTACCTCTTCGCTATCTGGTAATGGTTGTTGAGCCAGGAATTCTTCCACCGCTCTTCCTTTGATTGTTTTCTTGGTTACATACTCGATCTCAAATTCTTCTAATATTGTCAACCATCGACCATATTTCCCAATTAAAGAGGGTGTCTCCCTTAAGTACTTCATTGGATCCAACCTGGAAATTGCTTGCACACTATGTGATTGAAAGTAATGCCGCAACTTCTTAGAAGACCAAACACGGCTATACAAATCTTTTCGATGATACTATACTTAATTTCATAAGGTAGGAGCTTTCTACTTAAATAGTAAACGGCATGTTCAATCCCTGACTCATCTGCTTGGGCTAGCATGGCTCCTATCGACTCTTCTTCTACTGCTAAGTATAGTAATAGAGGTTTGTTGGGTTTAGGTGGTTTCAAAACAGGTGGATTTAACAAATACTCTTTTATTCGATCAAAGGCCTTTTGACATTCTTTATTCCATACGACCGGCTGATTCTTTGTAAGCAACTTCAAGATAGGCTCACAGATTGTTGTGAGCTTTGCTATAAATCTGCTAATGTACTGCAGTTTACCAATGAATCCCCGAACTTCTCTCTCCGTCTTAGGGGCTAACATATCCCTGATTGCTTTGACTTTGTCAGGATCTATCTCAATACCATTCGGACCAATTACATGTCCCAATAATTTTCCTGAAGTAAAACCAAATACACACTTCTTCGGGTTTAATCTTAGCTTATATTTCAAAGCTATATCGAAGAATAATTCTAAGTTTTGGAAGTGTTGCTCCCTTGTATCCGACTTGATCATCATATCATCAACATATACTTCAACTTCTTTGTGCATCATGTCATGAAATAGTGTGGTGGCCATCCTTTGGTAGGTTGCTCCAGCATTCTTTAAGCCGAAAGGCATCACCCTATAACAAAATGTACCCCATGTAGTAATGAAAGCAGTTTTGGCTTTATCCTCTTGGTCCATTAACACTTGATTGTATCCGGAAAATCCATCTACAAATGAGTGTAGCACGCTAGAGGCTGCACTATCAATGAGAAAATCTATATGAGGTAAAGGAAAATCATCCTTAGGGGAAGCCTTGTTTAAATCTCTATAGTCCACGCAAACCCTTATTCTTCTATCATTCTTTGGCACAGGTACTATGTTTGCTAGCCAATCTGGGTATTCTATCACTTCAAGGAACTTCACTTTGTATTTGCTTAGTGTCCTCTTCTTTAACCAATTCAGCCCACTCAGGTCTTAATCATCTAAGCTTTTGTTTGACAGTTTTTATGTGAGTGTATGTAGGAATATGATACTCAGCTATGTCTCGATCTATCCCAAGCATATCCTCATAAGACCAAGCAAACACTTCTTCATATTTTTTGAATATTTTTTCAAATATCTCTCTCTCATCAGGAGTAAGGTCAGATGCTATGCTAATATTTTTAGGATTTTCAGTTGTTCCCAAATTTAATGATTGCGTGTTAAAAGAATTAATATTAAAGATGCTCATGTAACTGCTATTTGAATGTATGCAACCATCAGGAGAAACATCACACAAGTAAGAAAAATCAGACTTTATTACATTCATTTTGGAAAAGAAAACATCATCATCCTCATACAATGCAAACAAATTAAAATTAAAATCAAAATCATTGTTCTCAGAATCATAAAGCAGGATGTCTTCAAACTTCTCTTCAACCAAGGTAGCAATCTCTTCTGGAGTCTTCTCGGCTTTCAGGGTAGCTTCGTTCTTCTCTTTTGGATTGGATTCTTTATTGGTTGACAGGGGGAGCTCTTTCTTCACTTGCTCCACTAGCTCAGCAACATATGCAAAAATTTCAAAACCTGGGATTAACTTACCTATGAACATGATTGGCTCAGGCCTTCCTTGGAGAGGTCCCATATCCGGAGCTTTGACAAAGATCTCTTCAAGTGGTGGGAAGCACATCTTCTCACTCTTCTTTGGCTGGACATCGTTGTCTTCATCATATCCCAACCCTTTCTTGGAAGTTTGAGTTCTAAAATCTGGTAACTTTGTTAAACCGGCCTTACCCTTTCCAAGACCAGCTCCGGGAAGGTAATTCATGTTCTTCATCATATTCAAGACTTTGGAGTCCACTACTTCATCATCAAAAATTGCAGCCACTTGAAAACCATTGAGAGGCCTCCCAACCATTAGAGCGTTAACAATCTCATTATCTTCAGCTTCAATGACCACTGTCTCATTTCCATTGGGGAATTTGATCTTTTGATGAAGGGTGGAAGGAACTCCACCAAGAGGGTGAAACCATGGTCACCCCAAGAGCAAGGCGAAGGTAACTGGTATGTCTAAAGCAACAAATTCAACAATAGATTCAATTGGCCAAACCTTGACTGCCGCTTTGAAAGTCCCTTCGGCATGCCTCTTAGTGTTGTCATAAGCACGAATTGTCACCTCGGTTGGGTTTAGATCTCTTGTTGACATGGCTATCTTTGGCAATATCTTAAGTGGACAGACATTTATGGCGGACCCATCATCGACCATTACACATGGAGTCCTCTTCCCCTTGACTTCTATTTTGATAAAGAGAGGGCGGATGTGGTCTCTCCCCTCATCCGGTAAGTCCGCATCTGAAAAAGAAACTGCTCCCATATTAACTTCACTCTTTTCTTGAACCTCTTCGCATTTCATTACTTCCCCAATTTTTATGAATTTGATCAACTCCTCCGGTGTTGTGGAGGTAGAAATTGGCATGCTATCTAAGGCCTTGGCCATAGTTTCTCGGTGCTTTTTAGAAGTAGCTAACAAGTCCCAAATGTTAACACTTGCTTGGGTTCTTTTCAATTGCTTGAGCACAGCATCATCTTCTTCTATTTTGACTTCCTTCCCCTTATTAGTTTCTATCTCCTTAGGTGGTGGCCTTGCGTAAGGCTTACTGGATCTAGTATTCATCACCTCATTTTCTTCAGGCTTGGACCAAGTCCACTCCTCCTTCTTGGATACAATATCATCATCACTATCACTTGAATCCCAAAACCCATTGACAACACAAATTGCTACTTCTCCACCCATCATAGCTTGTTCAATTTTGACAAATGCCTCTTCTTCTTTGGTTGCTTTTTCATCCACATCTTGAAAAGAAGACATGACAAAGTCCTCATGCAAATCTCCTCCAATGATGAAGGTTGCCGGTGGTGGTACCCTATTGAATTTTGGCAATGGGTTATCTTTAGTGTTTGGCTTGCTGGACTCGGGTAGCTTCCCATTATCAATTAGATTTTGAATCTCATGTCTCAACCTCACACATCTATCCGTGTCATGTCCTTGCATTTAGTGAAATTGACAAAATGCTTTGGTGTCAAAATTAGGTAGGAGAGGGTTAGGCAAAGGATGAGGATTTAAAGGTTGTAGCAATCCTTTTCTTTGAAGCTTGTTGAGAACCCAAGACATTGATTTTTCCAATTTCAAAAATTGTCTCCTTGTTCCTTGGTTAGTAGCATTAACACCGACGGCCTTTTGCATGCTTTGGCTACCAGGTTGATAGCTCCCTTTCTCGTTCCTTTTTGTTGCAAAATGGCTTTTCTCCCCTTCCCATTCTTCAATTTGCAAACCAGCTTGGAGAAGGTCTTTGAAATCACAAATGAGTGTATGAGACATCCTCTCACGAAGATTAGGCAACACCCCTCTCACAATCATCCTTATTTGATCGGATTCATCGGGCCTCTTCTTGAGTAAAGCGGCCTTGTTTCTCCATCTCTTGACATAATCTACAAAATTCTCATTCGGCCTTTGCCTAATAGACTCCACTTCCATTAAGGTAACTTCTAACTCAACATTATATCCATATTGTTGGATGAAGGATTTGTAAAGTAGATCCCAACTCTTTTGTGTTCCATCATCTAAGGTATTGAACCAATTTTGGACAACAGGGTCCAATGAGAGCATAAAGTACCTTAAGGTTTGAGCCTTAGCAGCTCGGGCAGACTACATGGCGGTGATGTATTGCTTCACGTGAAGATGAGGATTTTCGGTGCCATTGTACTTAACAAAGGAAGGCATCTTGAATTTATAAGGGACCTCTTCATCTTGTTCAAATAGTTTGTCGATCTCAGACATCTCTTTGGTTTTCAGCTTCTTCTCAAATTTCTTTTCTAAATCAGCAATCATCTTTTCAACATCAGATGTCTCAGTCTTTTCAATAGTTGCCTTCTCAACAGCCTTCGGTTCTTTCTTCTTTTCTTGAACATCTTAGTAGTATTGAGCCCAATCATCATCATCATCATTGATCACCTTTTCATCATCAAAAACCACTTCACTAACTTTGGTCTTCCCTTTGTCCTTTGGTTTCTTAGTGCTAGCAGATGCATCGGCATGGTTCTTTAAGATTGCAGTCAACTGGTTCTTCATGGTCTCAGCTAGGGCCTCTTTGATTTCTTCCATCTTGGCGTTGAGGGCCTCATCCACCATCCTTCGAATTTTTTCTGGCTCTATTATTTTTGGTGAGCAAGTGATTGAGTCATTGCTAGATACTTCATCTCCGGCATAGGTCGGATTGTTGTAAGCTTTAGAACTATCGTAATCCAGGGCTATGAGCCAGAGAGGATTAATGAAATGCAAATGTATGCACAAACAAATCAACAAATAAGGATAAATAGGATGTTCCTTCCAACCTTATAACATCCACACATGAATGATGAGTCTCTTTTCCTAGGTATATGGTTAACAAAATACCAACATGGGGTATCTTGCTTTCGAATAATTCCCTCGGACGTTTCAACCAATAGTTATATTCTCGAAAATGGAAGTCCATTCATAGTAATTCCCATTAATTAGGTTTTAATCCATTCAACCAACTATAGTAGCTTTTATGCTATATTGGATTAAAATGAAATTAAGAGGTTTATTATAAATAGATTTCTCACTTGAAAAAGGTAACTAATGGTTCATGCCAAAAATAAGCCCATGGTTAATTTATTCTTAGTGTAAACTAGGCCCACAATTAATTTTTGGTATTTCATATTAGAAAAACAACAAACCAAATAAGCCATGATTTAAGCGAAGATAAATTAACCATAGTCAAACAACATGCATTTGGGGTAAAAGCTAATGAAAGTAACTAGGCCAAATACATGAGCTTTAGTCTTTGGGTAAAAAGGCTTAGGTTCCCATAGCAAGTATATACCAAATGGTACGAGGCTATAAGTGGTTATGCCATGCTCGATCTCCATACCTTGAGTGAAAGTATGGTATCCCTTACATAACATAACACGGGTAACATGGGCATCGTAACTCATACACATGATGTAATCTAACATGATGCAATGGATAATATCATTATAAGAAAGAATAGAATAATATAAAGACCAACGGAATCAACTTCTCTTAGTCCCAAGTGGAGTCGCCACTGTGAGCGGGGATTTTTGCCCCCACTCTCGGTGGAATGGTTCTTGCGACTTCGGCACTGTTTAGGCTCGGGGCCTTAGAGAACACGGACCTAAGTCCGAAGAAAATAGAGTCACCACCCGGACAGGCTGGGAAAAAGAAAGGGGTGGATGACTCAATTCCTAAGGAATCTCCAACCCCTAATGGGTTCAAAAAGTTGGGTACGTGTGGGGAAGGTGAGAAATGGCCCAGCACTCCCACAACGCCCGGTTCATTGGAACCGGCCTCCTTTACAGGTCTTAATATTATAAAATTCTTAAATATAACAACATTATCCATATTACACACAATAATTTAAAGAAAGCATGATTATATTAAAATCAAAGCAAGGTCCAAGCAAAACAAATAAATAGACACCCACCCGAAGATGGAAACATGTCCTTACATCCCATGCCTAAATAGGACACCAACCAAAAGGTAGAAACATTTCCTTTACATAAGTTCTAAAATTGAAAAGCAATTTAAATTACATGATATTTAACTAATGAGGTACCCACCAAGTGGAAACATACCTCTTACAACATTTGGAAATCTAAATAAATTGATAAAATAAATAACCATTCACCATAAATAAATCAGTCATCAAAGCTATTAATCAAAATATAAAATAAACATCCATCCATGATAAATTATGTAAATCAAGCATTGAAATTAAATAAATTAAAGCATAAGAAATAAATCAAAGCATAATCAAATATAGAATTAAATAAAGCAAATAAAAGTCCAATTATAGCTACTGTGACTTTTTATGGAATTAAAATAGATTGAGGATTTTATGTTTTAAAAGGTTGGTAAAACTCTTTGATTAAACAAATTAAGGTTTGAATGGTGAAATCATGAAAATAGGGTTTTGGACACTATAAAATACTTTTGATTCATGGTTTTAAATGGTGATTTCAAGCTTACTGTGTAAATTTAGAATATTTGTGGTTTTATGGTTTTTAAAGTCTTAAAGGATTAAAGTTTAGAAAAAAAGTTAGGGTTTAAGGTTTTAAAGGGGTTAAAGTTTACTATTTTGGGTTTGGAAGTTGAATTAGGGTTAGGATTTAAAATTAGGGTCTCGGGTAATGAATTGGCTTTTAGAGTTTGGAAATCAATTTGATAATTTTATGAAACTTTATGAATTTAAACAAACGGATTAAAGTTTTTATAAGTAGAAAAGATGTTTTTTAAGGCTTTTTGAAAGAAACAGAACCAAGTTTAAAATTTTGAAGGAAATAAAATCAAATTTTGGTTTTGTTGAAAAATATGTTCAATTAGGGTTTTAAGATTTTAAAGAAGTAAAAATAATAATTTTAAGCCTTTTGGAAAATAAACCATCGAAATAAGGTTTTTGACTTTAGAAAAAAACTAAATTAAACTTCTAAGATTTTTAATTTTGAAAAACACAAATTCTTAGTTTTAGCTGCTGTGAAAAAATAACCAAAGAATTTAATACATACCTCCTTTTGATGATTCCTCTAAAAATTATTTTTCTTGGATGAATTAAAACAAAGACAATTGCTGCCTTTTGAATTGCTTAAATCATGTCCCTTCTATTCCAGAAAAATAACAAATTGAATTTCTCCTTTTCCTTCACTGATTTGGTTTCAACTTTTTCAAGCTACTGCCCTTTTTTTTTTTGGCCTCCCCTTATTTCATTGCCTTTGGTCCTTATTTATAGAGGTTTCATATGGTTTATTCCTAATTAATCATGGCAAATAATATTGATAAGAAAAGGAAACTGAAACCTAATTGAATTAGGTTTCAAAAAATTTGCGTCGGAAAAATTGAGCTACCGAAAAAAATTGCCGCAGGAAAAAATACACTGGCAAAAAAATCTGCCGCAGGAAACTGCGGCAGTGGACGAGGAGCGGGCGTCGCCCGCAGGAAATTCCTATTGGCAACCATTTTGCTCGTAGGAAATTCCTGCAAAATCTGTGGGAGAAATGGCTTGGGCCATTTCGCCCGCAGGAAATTCTTGCGAGCGAAATGCCCACGGGCCCAAACGATGATTTTTTCGTCGCCGATTTTTTCGACGCCGATTTTTTTTTATTTTTTGACTTTTATTTGTTTTTTTTATTTTTTATTAATAAAAATTAGATACCAAAGCAAAAATTATTTAACAAAATTTTTTTTGACCAATTAGACAACAAAAATCGTTTTGGACTAAATAAAACATATTGGACCGGACTTGGTAAAAAATTAAGGGTCTACAATGTGCCTATCTGAAGTGCAATAGTTCTTGCTTAAATAGAAATGATTCCTGAGTTTTGTATAGTAACTAGGGTTGTTATGTTATAGATATATTAATTTGGAAAATCGAGTCTTGAGGTATAATGACACTAATTTGAAATAGCCAAAATATGATTTTAAGATTTAGAAAAAAAATGTGTGTTTTTGTCATACAAAGCCTTCAAGTTAAGGGAAGTATGTTGAACAGTCGAACCTCGAAGGACACATTGGGCAAAGTAAAGAATATTTGCAAGGTTGTGAAGAAGCTACCAATTGACATGCTAAATCATAGTTTGAAATGGATGTATCCGTGACCATGCTGCTCGAGCCTCACCACTCATGTTTTGAACATCTCAAAGATAAAAACCATAAATGCAAAATCTTTTGTCATTCCAATGCAAGACCTGAGTGAGCATCTAGAAGGAGCCAATGAAAACACTTTTGCTGATCACCTTAGTCTGTGAGTTGATGGAGCCACTATAAGTATTATTCATGCATATCATGCATACATGAGCATATCACATTGCATTTTCTTGTATTGTATTATATATTCATTGTCAAAGTGAACAACAAACACCCTATGAAGTAAAGAATCAAAAGAAGATATGAAAACAAGGGGCATGGAAGGCTCATTGCTTAAGGAAGCTCCAGTCACTTTATAAAGATAAGAGATGCATGCTTATGTGAAGAACTAGACAACTCAAACATCAACCAGAGCTTGCATAAAAATCATTGGTTTGAGCCTACACAGGGGAAAAAGTTTCTCCTTTTCAATTTTTTAAATTTACACGTGTACAAAATATTTTCAGACTCATTTTCAATATTTAGTCACGTAGGGGGCAAGGAGAAAATATAATATACCAGCTAAAAAATGACTGAATGTTTTGCAAAAGTAAAAAAAATGGAACACTAAATCTATCAAAAGAATAAATATGCAAAACTTAAAAGATCAGTCCAGCTAGAAGAGCTGAAGCCAATATAGGACAAATCTCCAAGGATGAAGATCCAGCTTAAAGGATGAAGATCCAATTTGAAGGGTGAAGACCTGATTTCTAACGATGAAGATTCATTTTGAAGGGTGAAGACCCGATGCCAAGGATGAAGATCCACTTTCAAGGGTGAAGACCCGATTTCCAGGGATGAAGATCCAGTTTAAAGGGTGAAGACTTGATACTAAGAATGAAGATCCACTTTCAATGGTGAAGACTCGATTTCCAAGGATAAAGATCCTGTTTAAAGGGTGAAGACCCGATGCCAAGAATGAAGATCCACTTTGAAGGGTGAAGACCCGATGTCTAAAGGATGAAGATCCAGTTTAAAGGGTAAAGACCCGATTCCAAGGATGAAGATCCAGCTTGAAGGATGAAGATCCAATTTCAAGGGTGAAAACCCAATTTCCAAGGATGAAGATCTGTTTTAAAGGGTGAAGACCTGATGCCGAGGATGACGATCCACTTTGAAGGGTGAAGAGAAAAAGGCCAAAGGATGAATATCCATCTCAATGGCGAAGACCCAATGCCAAGGATGAAGATCCAATTTCAAGGGTGAAGACTTGATCTCCAAGGATGAATATCTAAGGTCCAAGGATGAAGATCCACTTTTGGTGGTTAAAGATCCACAATCCATTAAAGAATGGAACAACTTGAATAGCCAGAATTCTGAACTAATAAAAGGTCAGTCGAATCCAATCTCGGGTCCAAGTACCCAAATCAAATTTAGTCTCGGGTCCAAGTATCCAGTCTTGAGCCCTAGTACCCAAATCCAATTTAGTCTCGGGTCCAAGTACCCAGTCTCGGGTCCAATTACCTAAATCCAATTCAGTCTCGGGTCTAAGTACCCAAATCCAATTCAGTCTCGGATACAAGTACCCAGTCTCGTGTCCAAGTATCCAAATCCAATTCAGTCTCGGCTCTAAGTACCCAAATCCAATTCAGTTTCGGGTCCAAGTGCCCAAGTCCAATTCAATCTAGGGTCCAAGTACCTGTCTCGGGACTAAGTATCCAAATCAAATTCCATCTTGGGTCCAAGTACCCAAATCAAATTCAGTCTCGGATTCAAGCACACAAATTTAATTCAGTCTTGAGTCTAAGTACCCAATCTCGGGTCTAAGTATACAAATCCAAATCAGTCTCGAGTCCAAGAAGCCAGTCTCAAGTCCAAGTACTTAAATTCAATTTAATCGCAGGTCCAAGTACGCAAATTCAATTCAGTCTCATGTCCAAGTACTCAATCTCGGGTCCAAGTACCCAAATCCAATTTAGTCTCGGGTCTAAGTACCCAATTTCAATTCAGTCTCGGTGTAGACTGTAACACTCCTATACCCCGTATATGCACACTACATACCATCACATTCGTAATATACGTATACTGAATATAGAAATGCTACGGTTTAGTAAACACACAAATCATTCTTTTACAATAATATGAGCAAATTTAAAACATTTAAATTATATTATGAAACACAGTAGATAAAATATTTATTCAATACGCAGCGGAAAATATAACAATATTTACAAATACATGTACATCAAAACTCAAGTTTTACAAAAACATAAAGTTTATACATGTTTGGCAGCCAGTCTTTGATGTTTAACCCCACTATCCACACTTCAGAATCTAAACTCGACTCGGCCTAGAGGAACTCTCCGGTTCTACCCTGTCACCTGCGCGATGAACCATAATCGCGCTAAGCCAACGGCTTAGTAGTACAAACTACCATAATATTATGCATCAATGCAATGCCAATGTCACACAATCAAGTTTCATAAACAATTCAAAAGAATATTATATTTCAAAATCTTACATTATTCAATAACTTATCTAAACATTCATGAAGTAATACTCATAATTTCCACATCCATAAACATATTACGCATCATGTTGTATTTTCATAGTTTCATTTTAAAGCAAAGACAAGCATGGGTCTCATTATTTATTTATTTCACCATTCATGATTCATATTGAAAACAAAGACAAGCATGGGCCCAAAAGACACTAATATGCCATTCAACTTTCAGAGTTAATGTTTTGGTTTAATTATCACATTTATCATTATCATTATCCCAACTAGGCTTCAAGGATTAGGCTCAACCAAGCTTCAAGGGGAACAAAGCATGCTAAGTATCAAGCCAACTTGGCTTCAAGAACCAAACCCAACCTAGCTTCAAGGGTTGTAACATCTCAATTAGGCTTCAAGGACTAGACCCAACCAAGCTTCAAGGGGAGTTAAGCATGCTAAACTTCAACCCAACTTGGCTTCAAGGATCAAGCCAAACCTAACTTCAAGAGATTGTTACTATTAGGCATGCCACCAACAACAAAACTCTGAAAATGGAATAACACATTAGACACACAATTCATTCATTAATTCATTATCAATTTCATTCTCATTTTCTCATCATCATTTAGGCAACCATGCCTCAATCATCTCATTTACATCATTATAGCCAACAACAATGGCTTCACATCTCTTCAATAGAGTTTACATAACAAATTACATTGAACATCATCATCTAGATAAACATGCCTCAATTATCTCAATTCACATTAAAACAACTCATCATTGAAGTATTCATCATAACCAATTGAATTGTACATACATTTCATATTTCATCATATTATCTTGTCTTTCACATTTCCTATTTCATTATTCATTACATTATCATATCTTTAGAATCTTCAACATACATTCCACAAAGTTCACATTATGCAAAACATAACATTATTAATATGCATCAACAATGCAATAGATTAATTAACACATTTACAATCAAATGTGTTAAGTCTTAAGATCATATAAAGGTAGGCAATAATGTAGGGTTTGTACTTACATTAAGAACAACTCACACCAATCTATACCCTTCCTCTTCCAAGAATTCTTCACCACTTTAATTAGGGCAACTCAACCTCTTCACAACCTAATCCAAAATGAATAATACACACTTAATTACAAATACACATGAATCTTCAATACAATTATACACCTATTAGTATCATCCTAGACCCATAGATCATAAATTACAAGCCAACATCTCTTTCTAGAACCCCACGGTCGTGGCCTCCCAACCCCCACGGGCGTGGGTTAGCAAATGGTTCTGCCTCCCTTGCTCAAAACCCCCACGTCTTTGGCTTCCAATGGCCACAGTCGTGGCAGCCAAGGGCCACGGGCGTGGCATCCAAGATGCTTCTGTTTCAGACCAAATTCATGTATTCTATGCTTTAAAATTCATCAAACACAATTATCATGAAGATTTACAAGAATAATTAATCAAACTCAACATATACAACAATCACCAATTCCAAACCCTAACACAAACGCAACTCATACACTTCTAACACCAACATCAACTTAACTTCTTATCTTTAATTCAATTTCAACACTTTCAAACACACCACAATCAAACCTAATCATACTACCAAATATCAACAATCAACTCAAACACAACTTCAAATAAAACAAGGGAAATCAAGAGGAAACTTACCAAAGTTGAATAACTTCTTCAAATTTCTAACTTAATCACTTGAATCTTCCTTCAATTTGATCTTAGAAACAAAACTCTTCTTGCTCTCTTTTGTCTTTGGAATACCCGGCCACCCAAGGAGAAGAAAAGAAAATGAAAAACAAAAAGAGACAAAGTCAAATATTTATCCTTCACTTAAATCTCCACCAAGCATTTTAATAATAAAATAATCACTTTTCTCTATTCCACTTATTTTAATTTCCTTTTAATTTATTTAATTTAAAAAACAATAAATATCTTCTTTTGACTTCCTTTAATTTGACTTGTATATGTTGTATATGTTTCCATATATACAACATATACACTCTCTCTTAAATTCTTTTCTCTTTCCAATTTAACATATACCTTAAATCCAAATACAACAATAATTACTCCAAAACTTTTAGGGCATATTTTGGGATATTACATAGTCCCTTAATTTTTGACCCAATCCGATCTAATATGTTTTATTTATCCCAAAATGATTTTTGTTGTTTAATTGGTCTAAAATAATTTTAATTGAATAATTTTTACCTTAGTATCTAATTTTTATTAATAAAAAATGAAAATAAACAAATATAAAAATAAAAAATTGGAGTGGAAAAAAAATCGGCAACGAAAAGTGGTCACGCGGGCCCATCGGCCCAGCAGCAGCTCACCCACGGGCGTTTCGCCCGCAAGAAATAACAGCCCGCAGGATTTTCTTGAGGGCTGGCGCGCCTCCTGCGGGCTGGCACGCCCACTGGCCCCAGTGACAAGCCCGTTGCCACAGTTTTCGACCCAAATTTTTGAAACCTAATCCAATTAGGTTTTAATTTCCTTTTTTTATTAATATTACTTACCTTAATTAATTAGGAATAAACAACCTAAAAACCATTATAAATAAGGACCAATAGAACCAAATTAAAGGGAAAAAATTTACACAGTGAACTTGGGATTGGAAACCAAATCAAGGAAGGAAAAGCAAAAAATCAATTCAATTGATTTTTAAGGGAGGAGCACCGCGAATTAAGCAATTCAAAGGCAACAAAGGCTTGTCTTTGGAGCTAGTTCATCCAAGAAGAATTGTTTTTGGAAGAATCAACAAAAGAAGGTATGTTAAATTCTTTTTGATTTATGTAACACAGTAGCAAATCTATACAATTTAAGGTTTTTTTTAATCAAAACTTTAGAACTTTAATTTAATTCTTCCAAGATTAAAACACTAAAAGGTGACTTTCTTTTCTAAAAAGACTTAAAATTGTTATTTTTTCTTCTTAAAAATCTTAAAACTCTCATTGAACATATTTTTCAATAAAACCAAAATCAAATTCTGTTTCTTTCAAAATTTTGAATTAGGTTCTATTTCATTCAAAAAGCCTTCAAAAACATCTTTTCTACTTATAAAAACTTCTATCCATTTGTTTAAAGTCATAAAACTTCATAAAATATCAAATTGCTTTCTAAAACCCTAAAAATTCTTCATTACCCGAGAACCCTAATTTCAAAGCCTAAATCCAAAATTCAACTTTTAAACCTAAAATAGTAAACCCTAATCCTTTTAAAATCTTAAACCCTTAATTTTATGAACCCTAATCCCTTTAAAACATAAAAAAACATAAAAACATGAAAACCCAAAAATTGCACAGTAGCTTAAAATTCAATAATCAAAAATCACAAATTAAAGTATTTTAAGGTATTTAAAACCCTAGTTTCATGATTTCACCATTCAAACCTTAATTTGGTTAATCAAAGAGTCTTATCAACCCTTTAAAACATAAAACCCTAATTTATTCTAATTCCATAAAAAGTCACAGTAGCCATGAATTGAACTTTTATTTGCTTTATTCAATACCATACTTGATATGCTTTGATTTATCTCTTATGCTTTAATCTATTTAATTTCAATACTTGATTTATTTAATTTATCATGGATGGATGTTTATTTATTGATATTTAAATACTTTTGATGAATGATTATTTACTTTTATCAATCAATTTAGATTTCCAAAAGTTGTAAGAGGTATGTTTCCACTTGGTGGGTACCTCACTAGTTAAACATCATGTAATTTAATTTGCTTTCCTATTTTAGAACTTATGTAAAGGGCATGTTTCTACCTTTTGGTGGGTGTCCTATCTAGGCATGTGATGTAAGGACATGTTTCCATCCTTGGATGGGTGTCCATTTATTTGTTTTGTTTTGTTTAGACATTGCTTTGATTTTAATACAATGATGCTTTCTTTTTATTGTGTGTAATATGGATAATATTGTTATATTTAAGAATTTTATAATATTAAGACCTGTAAAGGAGGCTGGTTCTAATGAACCGGGCGTTGTGGGGGTGCTGGGCCATTTCACACCTTCCCTACACGTACCCAACTTTCCAAACCCATTAAGGGGTTGGGGATTCCTTAGGAATCTAGTCATCCACCCCTTTCTTTTTTCCCGACCCGTCCGGGTGGCGACTCCATTTTCTCCGGACTTAGGTCCGTGTTCTCTAAGGCCCCGAGTCTAAACAGTGCCGAAGTCGCAAGAACCATTCCACCGGGAGTGGGGGCGAAAATCCCCGCTCACAGTGGCGACTCCACTGGGGATAAGAGAAGTTGATTCCGTTGGTCTTTATATTATTCTTTTCTTTCTTATAATGATATTATCCATTGCATCATATTAGATTGCATTGTGTGCGTGAGTTAGGACGCCCGTGTTACCCGTGTTATGGTATGTAAGGGATACCATACTTTCACTCAAGGTATGGAGATCGAGCATGGCATAACCACTCATAGCCTTGTACCATTTGGTATATACTTGCTATGGGAACATAAGCCTTTCTACCCAAAGACTAAAGCTCATGTAATTGGCCTAGTTACTTTCCTTAGGTTTTACCCAAAATGCATGTTGTTTGACTATGGTTAGTTTATCTTAGTCTAAATCATGGCCTATTTGGTTTGTTCTTTTTCTAATATGACCTAAGTATATTGTAAGCTCAAAATAAACTTTTCTCTAAAATCCAAAAGACCAAAACTATTTTTAAAATTTTTTAAGATGGTCTTTGGACATAAGATTTTTTTTTTCTAAAAACAAGTCAAAATTTTTTTTGGCCCATGGCCCAAATACTAAGCCCAAAATCCATTTTTCTAAAATCTTTTACAATGGGCTTAGAAACAAAATTATTTTCACCCAACATTTTCTTACAAAGAGCTTGCAAAAATATTTAGGTCAATTATGAAATACCAAAAATCAATTGTGGGCCTAGTTTACACTAAGAATAAATTAACCATGGGCTTGTTTTTGGCATGAATCATTAGTTACCTTTTTCATGTGAGAAATTTATTTATAATAAACCTCTTAATTTCATTTTAATCCAACATAGCATAAAAGCTACTTTGGTTTGTTGAATGGATTAAAACATAATTAATGGGAATTAACATGGATTGATTTCCATTTTCAAGGATATAACTATTGGTTGAAATGTCCGAGGGAATTATTCGAAAGCAAGGTACCCCATGTTGGTATTTTGGTTAACCTTATACCTAGGAAAAGAGACTCGCCATTCGTGTGTGGATGTTATAAGGTTGGAAGGAACGTCCTAATTTGTCCTTGTTTGTCTATTGTTTGTGCATACATGCATACATGCATACTTTTGCATTGGCTCACAGCCCTGGATTACGATAGTTCTAAAGCTTACAACAATCCGACCTACGCCAGAGACGAAGCATCAAGCAACGACTCAATCACTTGCTCACCAAAAATAGTGGAGCCCGAACAAATTCAAAGGATGGTGGATGAGGCCCTCAATGCCAAGATGGAAGAAATCAAAGAGGCCCTAGCTGAGACCATGAGGAACCAATTTACTGCAATCTTAGAGAATCATGTCGAGGCTTCTGCTAGCACTAAGAAACCAAAGGACAAAGGGAAGACTAAAATTAATGAAGTAGCTTTTGATGATGAAAAGGTGATCATTGATGATGATGATTGGGCTCAATACTACCAAGATCTTCAAGATAAAAAGGAGCAAAAGGTTGTTGAGAAGGTAACTATTGAAAAGACCGAGACATCAGATGTTGAAAAGATGATTGCTGATTTAGAAAAGAAATTTGAGAAGAAATTGAAAACCGAAGAGGTGTCCGAGATCGACAAATTGTTTGAGCTAGATGAAGAAGTCCTGTACAAGTTCAAGATGCCATCATTTGCTAAGTACAATGGCACCGGAAATCCTCATCTTCATGTGAAGCAGTATATCACTGCCATGTAGTCTGCCCGAGCTACTAAGGCCCAAACTCTAAGGTACTTCATGCTCTCATTGGATCCTGCTGTCCAAAATTGGTTCAATACCTTAGATGATGGAACACAAAAGAGTTGGGATCTACTTTACAAAGCCTTCATCAAACAATATGGATATAATGTTGAGTTGCAAGTTACCTTGATGGAAGTGGAGTCCATTAGGCAAAGATCGAATGAGAACTTTGTAGATTATGTGAAGAGATGAAGGATGCTTTGCTCAAGAAAAGGCCCGATGAATCTGATCAAATAAGGATGATCGTGAGAGGTGTCTTGCCCAATCTCCATAAAAGGATGTCTCACACTCTTATAAGGGATTTCAAAGATCTTCTCTAAGCCGGTCTGCAAATTGAAGAGTGGGAAAGGGAGAAGAATCGCTTTTCAATAAAAAGGAACGAGAAAGGGAACTACCAGTCGGGCAATCAAAGCACACAAAAAGAAGTTGATGTTAATGCCGCTAGTGAAAGAGGAATGAGGCAGTTTTCAGATCTGGGGAAGCCACTATCTTGGGTTCTCAATAACCTACAAAAGAAGGGATTGTTACAACCCTTGACTCCTCGTCCTTTGCCTAATCCTCTTCCACCTAACTTTGATACTAATGCATTTTGCCAATTCCATCAAAGGCCTGGACACGAAACAGATAATTGCATGAAGTTGAGGCATGAGATCCAGAATTTAATTGATAATGGCAAGTTTTTAGAGCCGGACAAGCCCAACACCAAAGATAATCCATTTCCAATGTTCAATAGAGTGCCACCACTAGCAACCTTCATGGTGGGAAAAGGATTGGAAGAATATTTTGTTTTATCATCCTTTCAAGATGGGGATATTGAAGATATGAAAGAAAAAGAAGCTTAAACTCAACAAACTTTCCTAAGCTTGAATGTTGCTTTTCAATTTTACTTTCTTTAATTGGAACTATCATGTTTTTCAAATTTAAAGTTGTTTGAATAAGTTACTTTCATCAAAATTTTTGTTGGTCTTTGTTCATTTTGGTGCTCAACCAATGAGGAATTTAGCTTGATGTTTATAAATTAATGTGTCTAGGCATCATGACTCGAATGACTTTACTAGATGAGGGAATTACTCTATAAGATTGAGTTGTGTATGCTTACTTAGAGAGGGCTTCTGCATAATTACCTTTGTCTAGGTCTTAGTCATTCTTAGAACATGCTTTGACAAACTTTCGAGGCGAAATTGAACTCTGCTTATTTAAGAGGGAAATGATCTAGACATTGTTTGATTAGCCAACAACTAGTATCCACCCAATTAACTATCAATCCCTAGTTGTCCCTTTGAGCCTTCAAAAAATTTTAGCTTTCTTTTCATTGGCATATAACCCCAACAACCTACCCTGAGCTGCTGTGATACTTTTGACAAGTCTTATGATCACTAAGATAAAGTGGCAAGAAGATCAAAGAAAGCAATGATTAATCAAGATCATGAGGATAGTTGAAGTTTCAAGACCATGCAGATAGTTGAATTTCTCAAGAGCATAAAGATAGTGGATGTTTTCAAGACCCTAAGGGTAGTTGAAGTTCCCTTAATATCTCCAAGACAACATCAACATTGGAGTAATAAATGATTTATCGCTATTTTTTGAAAGCCCAAGTTGGTACAAATAAGACAACACTGTTTGAGCTAGAACCAAAAACAAAAAAAGGGAGAGAAAAAGAATGGAACAATTAGAACTCTCAAAAGAATGAAGATGCAAAAGACGAAAGATCAATAGAGCTAAAAGAGTTGAAGCCAGGGTAAAGACCCGACTTCCAATGAATAAAGATCATTATCAAGGGTGAAGACCCGATCTCAAAGGATGAAGATCCACTTTTCAAGGGTGAAGACCCGATTTTCAAGGATGAAGATCCATTTGCAAGGGTGAAGACCCAATCTCCAAGGATGAAGATCCATTCTGAGGGTGAAGAATCACAATGCATAAAACAGCTAGAGCAGTCAGGCTTCCTAACTAAAAGGTTAGTCAAATTCAATTCAATCTTGGGTCCAAGTACCCAAGCTTGGGTCCAAGTACCCAATCTTAGGTCCAAGTACCTAAATCAAGTACCTAATCTCGGGTCCAAGTACCCAATCCCGGGTCCAAGTATCGAAATTAATCTTGGAAAACACTGCTGTTCCCTTCAACTGATCAAAGAGATCATCAATCCTAGGCAAAGGATACTTATTCTTGATAGCCACCTTGTTCAATTGCCTATAATCAATGCACAAACTCAAAGTACCATCCTTCTTCTTCACAAACAAAACAAGAGCTCCCCATGGAGAAACACTAGGGCGAACAAACCCTTTATCCAACAACTCCTGCAACTGCACCTTCAACTATCTCAACTCAGCAGGTTCCATTCGATAAGGAGTAATAGAGATAGGAGTGGTACCAGGCAACAAATCGATACCAAACTCAACCTCTCTCTCAGGGGGTAACCCTGGCAATTCCTTAGGAAACACATATGGAAATTCCGTAACTGTGGGTATACTATCAAGTTGAGAACCCACTACTCTAGTATCCACAACATGAGCAAGATAAGCATCACACCCTTTTCTAATCAATTTCCTAGCTGCAACAGTTGAAACAAACAAGGATGCAAGTTGTCTCTGCTCATTAGATACTATCACACTTCTACTATCACCGGTTCTCAAAGTAACACACTTCTTTTGACAGTCTACCACAGCTCCATGCTTAGACAACCAATCCATGCCTAATATCAAATCATACTCCTTAAAAGGCATTTCAATCAAATCACCCAAAAACTCCTCATCTTGCACCACAAATGCACTATCTCGGTGCACCTTACTTACCACAACACTATGTCCTAAAGGATTTGTCACCAAGACATCAAATCCTAAGGACTCTGAATGCAATTCAGACACAGGCAAGATAGATGCACTTATGTATGAATGAGTAGATCCTGAATCAATCAAAGCAAGAACTGGAATATCAAATAAAGAAAAAGTACCCGCAATGACTGCTGAAGCATCCGGCTGCCTCTGCATCACATATACTCTCTGAGAAGATCCGGCCTCATTTGGCCTACTGCCTCTAGATGAAGATCCTCTTCTCTGACTAAACCCAGGTCTACCACCTCAACTGAAACCTCTGCCCCCTCGACCACCTCTGCTGACACTGGGTCGAGAAGCTGCAGTATCAGTCTGTCTATCATCCTGTGGCTCAGGACAATCTTTAATAAAATGAGCTGGTGACCCACATCTAAAGCATACTCCTGATCCACCCGTCTTCTAACAAACACCCCCATGGGTCCTACCACAATAAACACATACAGGTGGAGTAGATCTCTAAACCACTGGAGTCGGAGCACTAGCTACAGAAACTGTAGGTCTCAGTCTCTGCCTCTGATATTGAACTGACCTACCAGACTGCCTCTGACTCCTACTGACTCTCGGAATAAAATTTCCTCTGCCTCTCTTCACAGATGAAGACCCTGCCTCAAACTGGGATCTCCTAACTCTAGTCTCCTCTTCAGTAGCAGCTGCTGCAATACCCTGTGCTCTCTCAACACTTCTAGCTGCTGCAACCAATTGAGAAAAATCCTGGTACCGAGAACCAGCAACAATGCACATAATAGAGGGCCTCAACCCCTCCTCAAACCTCCTGCACCGATCAATTTCATCAGAAATAATCCCACCGACATAGTGACTCAACCAGATAAACTCTATCTCATACTCTGTCACTGTCCGGTTATCCTGTCTCAGATTCAAAAATTCCATCTTCTTGACATCTTTATACTCCCTCGGAGTATATTTCTGCTCAAACTCCCTCAGAAAATCATTATAAGATAATGTAGGTGGATCATCCATGGCATGAGGAACCGTATTCCACCAATCATAAGCATCTTTCTGAAGAAGAGATCTAGCATAATCAAATTTCTCATCAGGAGTAGCTTGCAACTGGATAAATATCCTCTGCACTTTATCCAACCACTGCTCTGCTACTGCAGGATCTGTAGTGTCCAAAAAATCCTCAGCCCCATATTTCCTCAACTTATCATAATGTCTCACCGGTACTTGAGGTTGTGGTGGCGGTGGTGGCTACTGTACTGGAGCTTGCCTCAACAGTTCTACCATATGCCGTAACCAACCCGGCGGTAACTCATCAGCAGCTGATCTCCCTGACACAGGAGCAGGGGCCTCACTAGCTCTCTCAACTCTAGCTCCATCTCTACTCTCTTCAGGAGCTACGCTCTCAGCACTACCTTCTACAGACTGACATGACTGAGACGCCATCACTATCTATATCTGCAAACACAAAAGAATATACTTCATTAAAGATCAGAGATTGCCAATACCAAAACATGTATCTTATTTAAAAACCAACTTTTAAAATCAAAATATTTCTTTTTCTTACATTTTACCTAGGTTGAGAATCTCAAACCTAGGCTCTGATACCAAAACAATAGTAACACTCCTATATCCCGTATACGCACACTACATACCATCACATTCGTAATATACGTATATTGAATATAGAAATGGTACGGTTTAATAAACACACAAATCATTCTTTTACAATAATATGAGCAAATTTAAAACATTTAAATTATATTATGAAACATAGTAGATAAAATATTTATTCAATACGCAGCGAAAAATATAGCAGTATTTACAAATACATGTACATCAAAACTGAAGTTTTACAAAAACATAAAGTTTATACATGTTTGGCAGCCAGTCATTGATCTTTAAGCCCACTATCCAGACTTCAGAATCTAAACTCGACTCGACCTAGAGGAACTCTCCGGTTCTACCCTGTCACATGCGCGATGAACCATAATCGCGCTAAGCCAACGGCTTAGTAGTACAAACTACCATAATATTATGCACCAATGTAATGCCAATGTCACACAATCAAGTTTCATAAACAATTCAAAAGAATATTATATTTCAAAATCTTACATTATTCAATAACTTATCTAAACATTCATGAAGTAATACTCATAATTTCCACATGCATAAACATATTATGCATCATGTTGTATTTTCATAGTTTCATATTAAAGCAAAGACAAGCATGGGTCTCATTATTCATTTATTTCACCATTCATGATTCATATTGAAAACAAAGACAAGCATGGGCCCAAAAGACACTAATATGCCATTCAACTTTCAGAGTTAATATTTTGGTTTAATTATCACATTTATCATTATCATTATCCCAACTAGGCTTCAAGGATTAGGCTCAACCAAGCTTCAAGGGGAACAAAGCATGCTAAGTATCAACCCAACTTGGCTTCAAGAACCAAACCCAACCTAGCTTCAAGGGTTGTAACATCTCAATTAGGCTTCAAGGACTAGACCCAACCAAGCTTCAAGGGGAGTCAAGCATGCTAAACTTCAACCCAACTTGGCTTCAAGGATCAAGCCCAACCTAACTTCAAGAGATTGTTACTATTAGGCATGCCACCAAAAACAAAACTCTGAAAATGGAATAACACATTAGACACACAATTCATTCATTAATTCATTATCAATTTCATTCTCATTTTCTCATCATCATTTAGGCAACCATGCCTCAATCATCTCATTTATATCATTATAGCCAACAACAATGGCTTCACATCTCTTCAATAAAGTTTACATAACCAATTACATTGAACATCATCATCTAGACAAACATGCCTCAATTATCTCAATTCACATTAAATCAACTCATCATTGAAGTATTCATCATAACCAATTGAATTGTACATACATTTCATATTTCATCATATTATCATATCTTTCACATTTCCTATTTCATTATTCATTACATCATCATATCTTTAGAATCTTCAACATACATTCCAAAAAGTTCACATTATGCAAAACATAACATTATTATTATGCATCAACAATGCAATAGATTAATTAACACATTTACAATCAAATGTGTTAAGTCTTAAGATCATATAAAGGTAGGCAATAATGTAGGGTTTGTACTTACCTTAAGAACAACTCACACCAATCTATACCCTTCCTCTTCCAAGAATTCATCACCACTTGAATTAGGGCAACTCAACCTCTTCACAACCTAATCCAAAATGAATAATACACACTTAATTACAAATACACATGAATCTTCAATACAATTATACAGCTATTAGTATCATCCTAGACCCATAGATCATAAATTACAAGCCAACATCTCTTTCTAGAACCTCACGGTCGTGGCCTCCCAACCCCCACGGGCGTGGGTTAGCAAATGGTTCTGTCTCCCTTGCTCAAAACCCCCACGGCTATGGCTTCCAATGGCCACGGTCGTGGCAGCCAAGGGCCACGGGCGTGGCATCCAAGATGCTTCTGTTTCGGACCAAATTCATGTATTCTATGCTTTAAACTTCATCAAACACAATTATCATGAAGATTTACAAGAATAATTAATCAAACTCAACATCTACAACAATCACCAATTCCAAACCCTAACACAAACACAACTCATACACTTCTAACACCAACACCAACTTAACTTCTTATCTTTAATTCAATTTCAACACTTTCAAACACACCACAATCAAACATAATCATACTATCAAATATCAACAATCAACTCAAACACAACTTCAAATTAAACAAGGGAAATCAAGAGGAAACTTACCAAAGTTGATGAACTTCTTCAAATTTCCAACTTAATCACTTGAATCTTCCTTCAATTTGATCTTAGAAACAAAACTCTCTCTTACTCTCTTTTGTCTTTGGAATACCCGGCCACCCAAGGAGAAGAAAAGAAAATGAAAAACAAAAAGAGACAAAGTCAAATATTTATCCTTCACTTAAATCTCCACCAAGCATTTTAATAATAAAATAATCACTTTTCTCTATTCCACTTATTTTAATTTCCTTTTAATTTATTTAATTTAAAAACAATAAATATCTTCTTTTGACTTCCTTTAATTTGACTTGTATATGTTGTATATATTTCCATATATACAACATATACACTCTCTCTTAAATTCTTTTCTCTTTCCAATTTAACATATACCTTAAATCCAAATACAACAATAATTACTCCAAAACTTTTAGGACATATTTTGGGATATTACATAGACCCTTAATTTTTGACCCAATCCGATCTAATATGTTTTATTTAGCCCAAAATGATGTTGTTTAATTGGTCCAAAATAATTTTAATTAAATAATTTTTACCTTAGTATCTAATTTTTATTAATAAAAAATGAAAATAAACAAATAAAAAAATAAAAATAAAAATAAAAATCGGAGTTGGAAAAAAATCGGCAGCGAAAAGTGGTCGGGCGGGCTCGTCGGCCCAGCAGCAGCTCACCCGCGGGCCCGTGGGCGTTTCGCCCGCAGGATTTTCCTGCGGGCTGGCTTGCCTCCTGAGGGATGGCACGCCCACTGGCCCCAGCCACGGGCCCGTTGCCACAGTTTTTGCCAGCGCAAAATTTTTCGACCCAACTTTTTGAAACCTAATCCAATTAGGTTTTAATTTCCTTTTTTTAACTTTTTGAAACCTAATCCAATTAGGTTTTAATTTCCTGCTGAACTGAGAGAATTGAAGGTGCAGTTGCAGGAGTTACTGGATAAAGGGTTTGTTTGCCCTAGTGTTTCACCGTGGGGAGCTCCTGTTTTGTTTGTAAAGAAGAAGGATGGTACTATGAGATTGTGTATCGATTATAGGCAATTGAACAAAGTGACTATTAAGAATAAATATCCTTTGCCTAGAATTGATGATCTCTTTGATCAATTGAAGGGAGCAGCAATGTTTTCTAAAATTGATTTGAGATCAGGGTACCATCAGTTGAGGGTCAGAGCTGAAGATGTTCCTAAGACCGCCTTTCGAACCAGGTATGGGCATTATGAGTTTCTAGTTATGCCTTTTGGTTTGACGAATGCACCTGCAGTTTTTATGGACTTGATGAATAGGGTGTTTAGGCCCTATTTGGATCAGTTTGTAGTGGTCTTTATAGATGATATTTTGGTGTATTCACGTAATGAGGAAGAGCATGACAAGCATCTGCGGATTGTGTTGCAAATTTTGAGAGAGAAGCAATTGTTTGCTAAACTGTCAAAATGTGAGTTTTGGCTTGACCAGGTTACTTTTCTCGGTCATATAGTTTCAGCAGAGGGTATTAGAGTTGATCCGAGTGAATTGGAGTCCACCAAAGTCTGTGACTGAAGTTAGAAGTTTTCTGGGTTTGGCAGGCTATTACAGACGGTTTGTGAAGGGATTTTCTTTGATAGCTACTCCACTTACCAGATTGCTTCGAAAGGGAGTTAGATTTGTGTGGACAGATCAGTGTTAGGCTAGCTTCTATCAGTTGAGAGAAATGTTGACTCAAGCGCCTGTTCTTACTTTACCTGTGGAAGATAAACCATATGTGATTTACAGTGATGCTTCACATAGTGGTTTGGGTTGTGTTCTAATGCAAGAAGGTAAGGTGATAGCTTATGCTTCTCGACAATTGAAACCACATGAGCTCAATTATCCGACCCATGACTTGGAATTAGCAGCCATTGTGTTTGCATTGAAGATTTGGCGACATTATCTATATGGGGAGAAGTGTTTTATCTATACTGATCATAAAAGTTTAAAATACTTGGGTGTCCAAAGAGAACTCAATCTTCGACAGAGAAGATGGTTGGAATTGATTAAAGACTACGACTGTTTGATTGATTATCATCCGGGTAAAGCAAATGTTGTTGCTGATGCCTTGAGTCGGAAGTCTTTAGCAGGGTTGACTGTTTATTCGCTCTCGTTGCTTGTTGAGTTGAGAGCATTGCATGCTAGTTTTATACCTTGTGATGATGGTGCATTGTTGGCACAGTTGCAATTGAAACCAATATTGTTGGATTAGATTAAAGAGGCTCAATTGGCTGATGCAAAGATTCAAAAGATTGTTTCAGATTGTCAGAATGGAAAGAGTCGAGATTTTATTGTGAGAGGTGATGGGCGTCTTTGGTTTAAGAACAGAATGTGTGTACCTGATAATGCTAAATTGAGAAGGATTATATTAAAGGAAGCACATCAATCAGTATTTGCTATGCATCCGGGTAATACAAAGATGTATCATGATTTGAGACAGCATTATTGGTGGTCCGGTATGAAGAGAGACATTGCAGATTTTGTGTCTAAATGTCTCACATGTCAGAGGGTAAAAGCTGAGCATCAAGTTCCAACAGGGTTACTTCAACCTTTAGCAGTGCCTGAATGGAAATGGGATAGAGTAACCATGGATTTCGTGTCTGGTCTGCCATTGACACAAAGAAAGCATGATGCTATTTGGGTGATTATTGACAGGTTGACGAAGACAGCTCATTTTCTTCCGATTCAGATGGATTACTCTTTGGAAAGGTTAGCTGAGCTGTATATCCATGAGATTGTGAAGCTGCATGGTGTTCCAACTTCTATAGTGTCTGATCGAGATCCCCGATTTACTTCAAGGTTTTGGAAGAGTTTACATGGTGCTTTGGGTTCTTGATTACACTTCAGTACTGCTTTCCATCCGCAGACAGATGGACAGTCAGAGAGAGTGATACAGATTATCGAGGACATGTTGAGAAGTTGTGTCATTGATTTCTCTGGAGGTTGGGATAGATTCTTACCACTTGTGGAATTTGCATACAATAATAGTCATCAATCCAGCATTGGTATGGCCCCATTTGAAGCATTGTATGGTAGACGGTGCAGAACACCTCTATGTTGGAATGAAATTGGTGAAAGTAAGTTAATTGGTCATGATTTGGTTAAAGAAACTGAAGAGAAAGTGAAAATGATTCGAGATAGGTTGAAAACAGCTTCGGACCGACAGAAATCTTATTCATATTTGAAGAGGAGAGACATTGAATATAATGTGGGAGATAAAGTATTTTTGAAGGTGTCTCCTTGGAAAAAGATCTTGAGGTTTGGTCGGAAAGGGAAATTGAGTCCTCGTTTCATTGGACCTTATGAAGTATTGGAAAGAGTTGGGCCAGTTGCTTATAGGCTTGCTTTGCCACCTGAGTTGGATAGGATCCATAATGTATTCTATGTTTCTATGTTGAGGAGGTACAGATCAGATCCATCTCATGTGTTATCAGTTGAATCTATTGAAGTGAGTCCATATCTGACTTTTGAAGAAGAACCAGTTGCTATTTTGGCTTATGGAATGAAAGAGTTGAGACATAAGAAAGTGCCAATTGTGAAGATTCTTTGGAAGAATCATGGTAGAGAAGAATCAACTTGGGAGAATGAGCAAGCGATGCTAGACCAATATCCTCAACTGTTTCAGATTTGATATCAGGTAATTTCGAGGACGAAATTTCTTTTTAGAGGGGGAGAATTGTAATATCCCAAAATATACCCTAGAAGTTTGGTGTAATAATTGTTGTAATTGAAGTAAGTGTATTTGTGTTTAATTGGAAAAGAGAAAATAAGTGAAGAGAGAGTTTATATGTTGTATATATGAAAATATATATAACATATACACAAGTCAATGGGAAAGTCAAAGGAAGAGATTAATTATTGATTAATTGTGTTTAAGGGATAGTTTATATTAAGTGGGATTAGAGTTAGTGGAGTGGAAGAAGATATTTGTATTATTTTATATTAAATGCTTGGAGGAGAGGATTTTAAGGAAAAGAGGATTTGACTTTGTTTATTTGGTTTGTTTTCTTTTCTTCTTCCTTCGTGGCTCCCTATCTTTTCTTTCCTTCTCTTCTCTTTTCTTTTCTGTTGTTGTCCGGCCATCAAGAAGTAAGAGAGCAAGAGGGAGATTTGCTTTTCCAAGTTCAATATTGAAGAGAGTTTTCAAGAGATCAAGTTGGAGGTTTGAGAGTTCTTCATCATTGGTAAGTCTTTTCCACTTGATTCTTTGATTTATTTGCGTTTGTGAGTTGGAGTTGTGATGGATATGTGTTTGGTTAGATTGTGTGGTGTTTAAGAGTGTTTGGTTTAAGTGGTTTTGGATTTTGGGGTTGGATTGAAGAAAAGAATAAGTTGGTTGGTATAGATTGAGTTGTGGTTATGTTTAGAGTTTTGATGATGTTTGTGATTTGTGTTTGATGTGTGTTTTGGCTTGTTTTGGTGTTGTTGCAAGTTTGAGATGATGTTTGGGTATGTTTTGTTAAGTTTGGTGGAAGTGGATGTTGGTGGATAGAAGTGATTTGTTAGTTGTGGTGTTGTTTTGGCCGGAATCTGGGTTTTTAGCCTGACACGCCCATGAGCACGTCCAGGGTTCTTAGGCGTGTCAATTGTTCTGTGAGACAGTAGGTTTGACACGGCCAGTAACACGCCCGTGTTATTGAGCGTGTCAATGCTACTGTGAGAATAGAGAATTTACACGGCCAGGAGCACGTTCAGGTTGTTGGACGTGTTGATGTATTTGTGTGAGGCAGTATGTATTACACGCCCAGTGACACGCCCGTGGTCATGAGCATGTAATAGCTTCTGTGTTGTGGAGTTAGGGCACGGTCAGGAACACGCCCGTGTGGTTGAACGTGTCATGTGTAGAGATTGCCCTAGTTAACTCTTAACTTGATTACTTCTTGTGTATCCTTAAGTAAGTGTGTGTTATATTTGTTGGATTAGGTCTTGAAGAAGGTGATTTGTCATTGATTTAAGAAGCATAAGAACCTTGGGAAAGGGAGTGTTTTGAGTTGTGTAAATTTCTTTTGAGGTAAGTACACATCCTGCATTATTGCATTGTTGATTCTTGTGAAGAATGTACTTTGCTATGCTTATATCAATGATGATATATATATGTATTATATGAATGATATGATGATACAACTGATTGTACATTTGAAAGAGGAATTGCTAAGATGGGTATTGAGATATGCTATGATATGAGGCCATTGTGATTGGCTATGATAACTCAAATGTGATGTGAAGCCATTGTGTTTGGCTATGATGATTCAATTGAAAGATATAAGGCATGTTTGCCTAATTGATGATGAGAATTGAGAATGAAATAATAAATGAATTGTGTGGCTAATGTGTTATTCAATTTTCAGAGTTTGTTGTTGGTGGCATGCCTAATGATAGTAACACTCTCTTGAAGTTAGGTTGGGCTTGATCCTTGAAGCCAAGTTGGGTAGAAGTTTAACATGTTTTACTCCCCTTGAAGCTAGGTTGGGTTGGTTCTTGAAGCTAGTTGAGACTTAGCATGCTTTGTTCCCCTTGAAGCTTGGTTGAACCTAATCCTTGAAGCCTAGTTGGGTTTATGATAATGATAAATGTGATGATTAAACCAAAACATTTACTCTGAAAATTGAATGGCATATTAGAGTGTTTTGGGCCCATGCTTGTCTTTGTATATAATGTGATTCTTGAATGGTAAAATCAATGGAACTATGAAGATGTAATATGAATATTGTTATGACATTGAATGTAGTATGATGTGGTAATGTGATGTGCTTCTATGTGTGTGGTTTATGAAATATAAAGGTATGTTGTTAGCCTTCCATCTATGATGTTGATTTGTTATTAAAATGTGTGACATTATATTGCACTAAAGCATAATACTAGCATACTTTGTACTACTAAGCCGTTGGCTTAGCGCGATAGTGTTTGATCGCGCAGGTGACAGAGTTGAACCTGAGAGTTCTTCAAGACCGAGTGAGAGTAGACATTGAAGAGTTCATTTTGGGACTTAAAGATCAGAGAAGAGCTGCCAATCATGTATATATTCTATGTTTTGTAAACTTTGATTTATAACATATTTGTAATACCTTCCGCTGTGAATTATTAAACATTTTATATATAGTGTCTTTTGGATTTCTTTTATTTGTTTGAGATTGGTTTCACTTGTTTACAAAGATATTTGTTGTGTCTTTTTAAACTGTGGCATTTTCTATATTCAGTATACGTATATTACGATCGTTTAAGCATGCTTGGTATGTATACAGGGTATAGAGGTGTTACATGTTTATTTTATTGATATTTAAATACTTTTGATGAATGATTATTTATTTTTATTAATCAATTTAGATTTCCAAAAGTTGTAAGAGGTATGTTTCCACTTGGTGGGTACCTCACTAGTTAAATATCATGTAATTTAATTTGCTTTCCTATTTTAGAACTTATGTAAAGGGCATGTTTCTACCTTTTGGTGGGTGTCCTATCTAGGCATGTGATGTAAGGACATGTTTCCATCCTTGGATGGGTGTCCATTTATTTGTTTTGTTTTGTTTGGACATTGCTTTGATTTTAATACAATGATGCTTTCTTTTTATTGTGTGTAATATGGATAATATTGTTATATTTAAGAATTTTATAATATTAAGACCTGTAAAGGACGCCGGTTCCAATGAACCGGGTGTTGTGGGGGTGCTTGGCCATTTCTCACCTTCCTCACACGTACCCAACTTTCCGAACCCATTAAGGGGTTGGGGATTCCTTAGGAATCTAGTCATCCACCCCTTTCTTTTTTCCCGACCCGTCCGGGTGGCGACTCCATTTTCTCCGGACTTAGGTCCGTGTTCTCTAAGGCCCCGAGCCTAAATAATGCCGAAGTCGCAAGAACCATTTCACCGGGAGTGGGGGCGAAAATCACCGCTCACACTCGGGTCTAAGTACCTAGTCTTGGAACCAAATACCTAGTCTTGGGTCAAATTTCCCAAATCCAATTTTGTCTCAGATCTACGTACCCAGTCTCGGGTTCAAGTTCCCAAATCCAATCAAGTGTAGGGGTCCAAGTGCCCAAAATCAATTCAATCTCAAGTCCAAGTGCCTAAATCGAATCTTTTTTGAGCCCATAACTGTAATATCCCAAAATGTGCCCTAGGAGTTTTGATATAATTGTTGTTTTATTTGAATTAAAATGTATATGTGTAATTGGAAAGAGAAAAGAATTTAAAAGAGAGTATATATGTTGTATATATGGAAATATATATAACATATATACAAGTCAAATGGATGGTCAAAGGAAGAAGATATTTATTTTATTAATTATGAAATTACTAGAAAGGGCATGTAAGTGAAAGGAAGTTAAAATAAATAGATGAGGGTATTTAAGTAATTTTCTTTTTGAAATGCTTGGTGGAGGTTTAAAGAGATGAGAAGTTTGACTTTGTCTCTTTCACTTGTTCATTTTCTTCTCTTTCCCTTTTGTTGGCCGGCCATCCAAAGCAAGAGAGCAAGAGTGAGTTTTGTTTGTTCCAAACTCAAAATTGAAGGAGTTTTCAAGAGATTAAGTTGGAAATTCAAGAAGTTCATCATTTTTGGTAAGTTTTCTCTTGATTTCTCTTGTTCTATTTGGAATTTTGTTTGAGTTTGATGGAGTGTTGTGGATGGTTGGAGTGTGTTTGTGTATGGTGTATGTAAAAGTGTTGAAATGGAATTAAAGATAAGAAGTTAGGTTGGTGTTGGTGATGGAAGAGTAAGAGTTGTGTTTAGTGAAGCTGAAATTTTTCTGTTTTACAATTAATAAATGTTGTGACTTGTATGATTTTTAATTAAATATAGAAAAATGTTCTTGAAGTAATTTTTTGATATGTTGCGCCTCTATGAGTCTAGAATGACTGAAAAATATGTTGATTCGATTTTGGAATGGTTATGATTTTGGAAAGATTATTTTTATTAGACCTGTTCTAGCAGGTACCTTAACTGAGACAGCTATCTTTCGGGATTTTTAATAAAATGTAGAAAAATATTTTCCAATTGATTTTTGGATATGTTGTTGCTTAGTGAGTCTAGTATTTGAGAAAAATAATTTGGAACCACGTTGATAGAATTTAATTTATGGAATTCACAAAGTTCAGAACTGCTGCCAGGATGCAGGGCAATTGGGGCAGTTTGGTTGGGTGAACTATTTGACCAAGATTTTCTGTGTTTAGTGGTGAAATGACCGGGTCGTAAGCCGATTCCAGTTAGAAAATGTGAAATGTGATGTTTTTGGGGTGAAATGACCGGGTCGTAAACCTCAAAAACAAATTATTGAAACTAGATTGAGTGAAATTGTAACGACCCTCCCCAACCAGGTCGGTATCCCAAGGTCGGTTGCCCAGCCCACTGGGTCCGCATGGTCCGCAGGAGGCAAGCGATCGCTACAGTACTGGACAGCCCTCGCGGCCCACCCAGCAGTAATTTGTTTATTTGGCCCCAAGGGGTCGCCTCCCTGGATCGAACCCCTGACCTCCCACTTAAGAGAGCCAGCGAGAACCATCCAGTACCATTTCTGCTAGTAGCAGAAATGGTACTGGATGGTTCTCGCTGGCTCTCTTAAGTGGGAGGTCAGGGGTTCGATCCAGGGAGGCGACCCCTTGGGGCCAAATAAACAAATTCCTGCTGGGTGGGCCGCGAGGGCTGTCCAGTACTGTAGCGATCGCTTGCCTCCTGCGGACCATGCGGACCCAGTGGGCTGGGCAACCGACCTTGGGATACCGACCTGGTTGGGGAGGGTCGTTACAGTTAAAAAGGCGCCTTTTTAACTGTAACGACCCTCCCCAACAAGGTCGGTTTCCCAAGGTCGGTTGCCCAGCCCACTGGGTCCGCATGGTCCGCAGGAGGCAAGCGATCGCTACAGTACTGGACAGCCCTCGCGGCCCACCCAGCAGGAATTTGTTTATTTGGCTCCCTAAGGAGTCGCCTCCCTGGATCGAACCCCTGACCTCCCACTTAAGAGAGCCAGCGAGAACCATCCAGTACCATTTCTGCTAGTAATATTTGTAACACCCCGATACTCTATATAAGTGCCATACATATACTTTGTATACGCAAAGTAAGTATATAGAGTATAAGGATGCCACTAGTTATTACAATTAAAAATCTTTACTTAACTTCTAAAACAATAGTACATTTTATTATATAAAATGATTTACAAGATCACTATCCTTTTGATAATAACACATATATATATAATAGTTACATTGTCTCTTCCAAAGATTTATTGATACATATGAATACATTCTTATAAAAAAAAATGCAATATATATATTAACTTATACATGCATGCACCATCTTCTAGTTGGTCTCGAGCTACACTTGCCCTTTTCAAGACATAATGGTTTAACTCCAAATCCATCACCTTTTACCTGCGCGATTAATATAACCACGCTAAGCCCAAAAGCTTAGTAATACAAAAAAATATTAAAAACAAAATATACATTGCAAAATAAACATACCTCATATTTTTAGCATCATGTTTTATCATTCTCTTAACCTGTTTTCCCTTTTTCCAATGCATTCCACATAAATTTCTACCAACCTCATAAACTATATATATATGCTTATAACATTACGACAAATCATAGTTTACCAATCATAAATCATATTCCCAATAAAGGCAACCATTATCATCAACCACAATCCATCACTAATACTCACAAACAATATACACATTACATATCAGACTACATAACATTGTTATATTCACAATTCACCAATCATTGATCTCAATATTTATTTATTTCAACATTTGTATATCATATTAACAACAAAGACATACTCGGGCCCAAAACACACTAATATGTTATTCAAAGTTCATCATTATTTCCAACAACCATAGCTGCAAATACAAACCTTTCCCCAACCAGGTCGGTTGTCCACTGGGCCTCAGGCCACTGCCAATCCCAGGTGTCCGCAGGAGGCAGATAGGCATGTATAAAACTATCATTAACGAACCTTCTCGCAACCAGGTCGGTAGTCCAAGTTTGGTTGCCCAATTCACTGGGTCCGCATGGTTCCGCAGGAGGCAGATAGGTACGTATAACACTGAATGAATCGAACTTTCCCCCAACCAGGTCGGTAGTCCAAGTTCGGTTGCCCAATCCACAGGGGTCTGCATGGTTCCGCAGGAGGCAGATAAGTTCGTCCATTTATCTCTACTTTCTCAATTCATTTCACATTACACAATAGATTTGCACCATATCTCAAATCACATTGGAACAATTCATCATTTACCTCATCATAGCCAATCACAATGGCATCAATTAGGCAAACATGCCTCAATCATCATTTACATCATCATAGCCAATCACGATAGCTTCATACATCATTATATCTCAATCTCTATTTCATGTCTCATTATTATTACATATATAATCATTCATCATTTAAGTATACACAATCAATTACATTATTATATCATCATATCATACAATCATATCATCACATCTTTCATCTTTCATAGTATATACATTATTGAATGCTCTCACATTTCATATACTCTTATTGATATACTCATAGGTATCAATGATATAATAGATTTCTTAACACATTTATAATCAAATGGTTTAAGGTTCAAAGTCATATAAATATATGAAATCAAATAGGGTTTTGTACTTACCTCAATAGCACTTCACACAACTCTAAACTCTTCTTCTCTCAAGAGTTCTTTACTTCTCAACTTAGGGCAATTCACTTCCTTCCAAAACCTAATCCAAAAGGAATATTAGCAAAATGACCATATGAATAGTAAATTCTGGTTTTAGACTCCATTTTATCCTTATTTTGAAAAATTGTATAAAATAATCTACTTGACTAAAAATTCTAAAATTTTTACAGAATTTAGTTTTGTATCTTAAAATCATTCCTTTAAAATTTCAGATCAAACTGAACACAAAATCTTGGTCAAATAGTTCACCTAACCAGACTGCCCCAATTGCCCTGCATCCTGGCAGCAGTTCTGAACTTTGTGAATTCCATAAATCAAATTCAATCAACGTGGTTCCAAATTATTTTTCTCAAATACTAGACTCACTAAGAAACAACATATCCAAAATTCAATTGAATATGATTTTTCTACATTTTATTAAAAATCCCGAAATAGAGCTGTCTCAGTTAAGGTACCTGCTGGAACAGGTCTAATAAAAATAATCTTTCTAAACTCATAACCTATCCAAAATCGAATCAACATATTTTTCAGTCATTCTAGACTCATAGAGGCACAACATATCAAAAACTCACTTCAAGAACATTTTTCTATAATTAATTAAAAATCATACAAATCACAGCCTTTACTAATTGTAAAACAGAAACAATTTCACTAAACACAACTCTTACTCTTCCATCACCAACACCAACCCAACTTCTCATCTATCAAGCAAAATCAATACTTAAAATCACACCATAAGCAACTTAATCATACCATCATCAAATCACAACTCAACTCAAGCATAACTTCAAAAATAACAAGAGTAAACAAGAGCAAACTTACCCAAAATCATGAAATTCTTGAAATTCCAACTTGTTTACTTGAAATCTCTCTCAACTTTGAAGCTTAGAACATCAAACCCTCACTTAGCTCTCTTGTCTTCCTTTGCTTTAGGTGAGCCGGCCACACAAGGAAGAAGAAGAAGAAATGATGAAGAAACCCTAAAGTCAACACTCATTAAATACTCCTCCAAAAGTAATTTACTATCTTACCCTCATGCACATTTTAATTCCCTTTACAAACTCTTGCCCATTTTGGTAATTTCACACTTAACAATATAAATATCTTCTTCCCTTGACCAAGCCCTTTGACCAACTTATATGTCATATATATCACCATATACACTACATATACACTTCTCTCTACACATTGCTTTTCTTTCCAATTACACATATACATTATCTCTTAACTTCTTTTATCATTCAAATAAACCATACACAATTACCACTTATCACTTACACCTTCAATTCAATAATAACAATATTATCATAACTTCTAGGCACACTTAGGGATATTACAATTAGACATATACATATACATCACATATATATTAAATCCAAATACAACAACTCCTCCAAAACTTTTAAGGTATATCTCGGGATATTACAATTCTCTCCCCCTTAAATAATTTCGTCCTCGAAATTATCCAGTTCAATAACACTCCATTCTTAACAATACGCCATCTTAAATCTTCATATAAGATGAATAGTATTCTTATATGCTGGTTTCATCAACTCACATAATGTGTATTCTTCCTACTAGAATCAATCATCTTTTTCAATTCCATAACTTGTCATAATATATATATCTTATTACATTTTTATCCAATATTCAAAATAACTCATTACAATCCCAAATACCTTATCTATATACAAGAATCCAATCATCTTCGTCCCATTATTACATTCAAATACTTTACCACTTCATCTCTTTATAACTATTCTCTTAACTTACACTAAAATAAAAATCATTGATTTATATCTTAATATTGATCATCTCGTCATTACAATTATTCTCAATATAGACATTTTGTCAAACCTTAATCGATAATAATATTCTTATTTATCATACACTTAATTCCTCTTTATCTTACTTCTCACTTAACATAAATGTTAACACAATACTTTTGAACTTAACTTACAAATAATCAACTTTTCCCCTTTAATCACTATTTACAATTGATATAATTCAATTCATTCATGTCCATTTATCTATCAAGATATTACATCATATACATTATCATTAAATTATATACTCCCAATGCAACTGGACGTTTTAAATCTCAGTATTGATTCACCATCTTAGTGAAATCTAGATCATTCGATCAATTTGTCACAATATACCACATTCAATCTGGTTTGATTCAAACCAACAATTAACTTATTTAAATTTATCATTGGATTTCACAATATATATAACTTAATTCCATTAGATCCAACTTATTTCCACCTTCTAATTCCTTTAACTCCATATTCAACTTTTTGAAACTATGATCATTAATAACAAATCATTTCCAATTATCTTTCAATATACACATAATTTATCTTCTATTATCTTAGTACAATTTCCACCAAATTCACATGATTATCTCGTACCATATGTATTACTCATAATTCACTCATTTAAACTTTAAAATCATCCACTTATTCACTTCATACCACAAACATATTCAATATAACTTTCAATCACAAGTTACACTTTCTCCCATTTACCATCTCTTCACCTTTTTATAACATTACTATAATTACAATAATTGTCTTTTTATTACATTAATCATAACTCAAAATATTATCACAATTCTCTTTTCTTTCTTTACTTTTCAAAATTATAACCAAATTGTTAACACAAAAGTTATAAGATACACATTTACCAATCATAACTTTCAACCATGTTACTAGAAACATAATTATCTGTTTTACCATAATTGTGCTATAATCAAATCTTTTCAATTACACTACTAAGTTGGATCATAAGGATTATATATATCCATTCTCCAAACTTTGACTACATCAAGATTTAGCACATTCCAACTTCACTTCAAAACAATTTGTTCTTGATTACTTGATCATTAATAGCCTAATTCATATTCAAATATATTATCTTTAACATTTCCTATGCACAACATTTGATCATATACAATTTTTACACAAGTTCGTTCATTACTCTATTTCCAATTTATCTCTTCTCGAAATTTCATACATTATATTTTCTTTTTCCATTACAATCTCTTACTATACATGTATACATAAAACATTTCCTCATACACATACTTTGAACCTATAACCATATTATTGTCCAATATTTCCCAAATAAATTCTCATTTCATCATCGTATAAGCAAATATGCTTCATTCATGTTATTTATATTATTATCATGTCTCAAATCACATCAATCAATTTATCATAAAAGTATTCATGTATATCATCAATATTCACATTACACACAACATAACCTTATTCTTATGCATCATCGATATCATTTAATGTATATTCAATCTCAACATTATATGAATATATGCAATAATGTAGTTTGTACTTACTCTTCATAGCTTCTCAAACCATATTCATTTTATGTAATTGCTCAAGTGTTATAATCATTTCATTACATTTCTCATTTCCTATGCAATTCATTACTCAATGACATTGATGCTTCAACAAACTCACCTTATGCACATCACAACATATAATACATTCATATATTAGTCTCATTTTTAAGCCTTTAGATCACAAATTACAAGTTATATCAACATTTAAGTCCCCACGGTCGTGGCCTTCAAGAGCCACGGTCGTGGCATCCAATCCGGGACTGCTTTCCAAAACGACTCAAGTATTTTACATTTATTTCTTCTCATTACACAACATCATTCTTATCCCTTTTTGACATGGCTTAAGTTATTTATCTATTCCACACATATATACATTCTAACTATAATCATATTTCATAAAATCTTAGTCACATTACTAAGGTGACACCTCTTTCACATTTATTTTTAAATACATTTAGTATACCATCTTTACATCCATTTGCTTACCCTTCAACATATATATATATCACTCACATATTTATACATATGTATATTACATCCAATCATATACACATTGAGCCCAATAACCTCTATACACTTTCCAAGTTTAGTTCTTACAAACCTCAATTTCTTGAACCAACATTGCTTAATCCAATTCTCACTATCAATCTTATTACATGACTTAGCTTTGCACAAGTCTGTTAATGCAAGCGTAATCATTCTCATATTATCAATCACATTACCCAATTCATAATAATTTTATATCCAATAACATTCATTCCATATAACTCATAAGTTTTATTTACATTAAACTATCGATGTTTACATAGTCTTTATCCAAACTCCATTAACATTAAAAACTCTCATCTTACTACTATATTTAAACTTCCATGAACTCATCTTGTTTTCTTAATATCAACTTAAAAAAAATCATCTTATATATACATACCACAAAACAACATCAAAGTATATCCTTTCCACAAATATTAAAGCTCATTTCAAAAATCCCATTATCACATCTTACCACCATTAATATGAGCTTTAACAACACTCAAGCATATCACATTTCTAACATTAAAATTACAATGTTTGCATTCTAAACAACAATGTAACCAACACCATTATATCTTCTTATTTAACCAATCTCATCTCTTTTTCTTTTAACAACTTTAACTTTACATATTCAAACCTTAAATGGTCAGACTTTGTCTATACCCACCAACTCACTTAATATCTCACCATACTTTCTTCACTTAACAACATATCTATTCATATTACCCATCCAACAATGTTTCCTCTTTCTAGTAATCCAAACATAAGGTTTATTAGAAAGAGATTCAAATTGTAGAGGAAAGATTACATACATTAATCTTGATTTTGTTTTTAACTCATTCTCAACTTTATTCTTCCAATCATTTCTTTATATTATAATCACATTTCAATTGTCAACATTTCACAATTTTCTTTCCTCAAGTAAACTTCCATTCTTTAATTTATCAATTAAACTTACATACATTTTTCCATCTCATATAATCTAAATACATTTTAATTCATATAATACCACCTTCGAGACCAACCTAGATGTTAATGCATATGCATGTATCAAAATTTTCATTCTTTTCATTTTCGTTTATCATCATTTTTCTTTTTAAAACTTTTCTTTTAAATTTACTTAGGCCGAGAATCTCGAACCTAAGCTCTGATACCAAAATATTTGTAACACCCCGATACTCTATATAAGTACCATACAAATACTTTGTATACGCAAAGTAAGTATATAGAGTATAAGGATGCCACTAGTTATTACAATTAAAAATCTTTACTTAACTTCTAAAACAATAGTACATTTTATTATATAAAATGATTTACAAGATCACTATCCTTTTGATAATAACACATATATATATAATAGTTACATTGTCTCTTCCAAAGATTTATTGATACATATGAATACATTCTTATAAAAAAAATGCAATATATATATTAACTTATACATGCATGCACCATCTTCTAGTTGGTCTCGAGCTACACTTGCCCTTTTCAAGACATAATGGTTTAACTCCAAATCCATCACCTTTTACCTGCGCGATTAATATAACCACACTAAGCCCAAAAGCTTAGTAATACAAATAAATATTAAAAACAAAATATACATTGCAAAATAAACATACCTCATATTTTTAGCATCATGTTTTATCATTCTCTTAACCTGTTTTCCCTTTTTCCAATGCATTCCACATAAATTTCTACCAACCTCATAAACTATATATATATGCTTATAACATTACGACAAATCATAGTTTACCAATCATAAATCATATTCCCAATAAAGGCAACCATTATCATCAACCACAATCCATCACTAATACTCACAAACAATATACACATTACATATCAGACTACATAACATTGTTATATTCACAATTCACCAATCATTGATCTCAATATTTATTTATTTCAACATTTGTATATCATATTAACAACAAAGACATACTCGGGCCCAAAACACACTAATATGTTATTCAAAGTTCATCATTATTTCCAACAACCATAGCTGCAAATACAAACCTTTCCCCAACCAGGTCGGTTGTCCACTGGGCCTCAGGCCACTGCCAATCCCAGGGGTCCGCAGGAGGCAGATAGGCATGTATAAAACTATCATTAACGAACCTTCTCCCAACCAGGTCGGTAGTCCAAGTTCGGTTGCCCAATTCACTGGGTCCGCATGGTTCCGCAGGAGGCAGATAGGTACGTATAACACTGAATGAATCGAACTTTCCCCCAACCAGGTCGGTAGTCCAAGTTCGGTTGCCCAATCCACAGGGGTCCGCATGGTTCCGCAGGAGGCAGATAAGTTCGTCCATTTATCTCTACTTTCTCAATTCATTTCACATTACACAATAGATTTGCACCATATCTCAAATCACATTGGAACAATTCATCATTTACCTCATCATAGCCAATCACAATGGCATCAATTAGGCAAACATGCCTCAATCATCATTTACATCATCATATCCAATCACGATAGCTTCATACATCATTATATCTCAATCTCTATTTCATGTCTCATTATTATTACATATATAATCATTCATCATTTAAGTATACACAATCAATTACATTATTATATCATCATATCATACAATCATATCATCACATCTTTCATCTTTCATAGTATATACATTATTGAATGCTCTCACATTTCATATACTCTTATTGATATACTCATAGGTATCAATGATATAATAGATTTCTTAACACATTTATAATCAAATGGTTTAAGGTTCAAAGTCATATAAATATATGAAATCAAATAGGGTTTTGTACTTACCTCAATAGCACTTCACACAACTCTAAACTCTTCTTCTCTCAAGAGTTATTTACTTCTCAACTTAGGGCAATTGACTTCCTTCCAAAACCTAATCCAAAAGGAATATTAGCAAAATGACCATATGAATAGTACATTCTGGTTTTAGACTCCATTTTATCCTTATTTTGAAAAATTGTATAAAATAAACTACTTGACTAAAAATTCTAAAATTTTTACAGAATTTAGTTTTGTATCTTAAAATCATTCCTTTAAAACTTCAGATCAAACTGAACACAAAATCTTGGTCAAATAGTTCACCAAACCAGACTGCCCCAATTGCCCTGCATCCTGGCAGCAGTTCTGAACTTTGTGAATTCCATAAATCAAATTCAATCAACGTGGTTCCAAATTATTTTTCTCAAATACTAGACTCACTAAGTAACAACATATCCAAAATTCAATTGAATATTATTTTTCTACATTTTATTAAAAATCCCGAAATAGAGCTGTCTCAGTTAAGGTACCTGCTGGAACAGGTCTAATAAAAATAATCTTTCTAAACTCATAACCTATCCAAAATCGAATCAACATATTTTTCAGTCATTCTAGACTCATAGAGGCACAACATATCAAAAACTCACTTCAAGAACATTTTTCTATAATTAATTAAAAATCATACAAATCACAGCCTTTACTAATTGTAAAACAGAAACAATTTCACTAAACACAACTCTTACTCTTCCATCACCAACACCAACCCAACTTCTCATCTATCAAGCAAAATCAATACTTAAAATCACACCATAAGCAACTTAATCATACCATCATCAAATCACAACTCAACTCAAGCATAACTTCAAAAATAACAAGAGTAAACAAGAGCAAACTTACCCAAAATCATGAAATTCTTGAAATTCCAACTTGTTTACTTGAAATCTCTCTCAACTTTGAAGCTTAGAACATCAAACCCTCACTTAGCTCTCTTGTCTTCCTTTGCTTTAGGTGAGCCGGCCACACAAGGAAGAAGAAGAAGAAATGATGAAGAAACCCTAAAGTCAACACTCATTAAATACTCCTCCAAAAGTAATTTACTATCTTACCCTCATGCACATTTTAATTCCCTTTACAAACTCTTGCCCATTTTGGTAATTTCACACTTAACAATATAAATATCTTCTTCCCTTGACCAAGCCCTTTGACCAACTTATATGTCATATATATCACCATATACACTACATATACACTTCTCTCTACACATTGCTTTTCTTTCCAATTACACATATACATTATCTCTTAACTTCTTTTATCATTCAAATAAACCATACACAATTACCACTTATCACTTACACCTTCAATTCAATAATAACAATATTATCATAACTTCTAGGCACACTTAGGGATATTACCATTAGACATATACATATACATCACATATATATTAAATCCAAATACAACAACTCCTCCAAAACTTTTAAGGTATGTCTCGGGATATTACAGAAATGACTGGGTCGTAAGCTCAAATCTAGTTAATTATCCATGGATAAATTTATTAATGATTATGATTATGGACCAAAGCAGTAACTCTGAACTTTGAATAACATATTAGTGTATTTTGGGCCCATGCTTGTCTTTGTTTTCAATGTGAATCATGAATGTTTTGATTAATTATTAAGTAATGTAAGATTGTGAAATATAATATTCTTTTGAATTGTTTATGAAACTTGATTGTGTGACATTGGCATTGCATTGAGGCATGATATTATGGTTGTTTGTATCACCAAGCCTTTGGCTTAGCGCGATTGTGGTTCATCACGCAGGTGACAAGGAAGAACCAGAGAGTTCCTCTAGGCCGAGTCGAGTCTAGATTTTGAAGTGTGAATAGTGGGCTTAAAGATCGAAGACTAACTGCCAAACATGTATAAATTTTATGTTTTGTAAAACTGAAGTTTTGATGTATATGAATTTGTAAATATTGTTACTTTCCGCTGCATAGTGAACAAATATTTTATCTACTGTGTTTCATAATAAACCTTTACTTTATTTTATACTAGAAGTGTAAATCCTTTTTGCAGGTTGTAGTTGAGGTTATAAGGGGGATTTTATTGGGAGTGTACTTAGAATGATTTTGTTTGCATTGGTTTGTGTAAAAATATTTTCAAAAATCAGAAAAAAAAAACCAGTTTTGTCGACACTTGGGATTCAATTTCTAGGCGAAACTATGGCAAAATTTCTGTAAAAATCGGAACTAAAATTTGACTAAGTAAAATTGGTAGCAACATTAGGATAGTGCGGCACCTCTACTTAGCTTACACACGTAGGTCAGGAAGGGGTGTTACAAGAACTCATTTCGAGTTTGGACCCCAAACCAACTTCAACCTCAGGTTGAGAACCCATCCTCATCCAAAATCTGCTCAATACCATATTGCTTTTCACTCTCTTCTACTAAAGTCTCAGATCATTCAAGCAGGGGGCAAACTGTAGACCCTTTTGATCCTAACTAATCTGTTGCCTAAGTCATAAATCTTTTGATTAGTTGGTATAATGGGTTAACTTCTAAAACCCTAAAGAGGTTTATGTTAAAGATTTAATTGGATCTAATTCAATGTTAGGGCATTCGGGGGTGTGTTGGAGTCAAACCGGCCTCACTATTTCAATATGGGATAGCCCATATCAAATTGGGATGCCCCAATTTGATATGGGATAGTCCCATATAGAATTGGCACTCTCCCAATTCTATATGGGATCTTAAGTTAAGGTCCCATATCAAATTGGATTTCCAATTTGATATGGGACCTTAATTAAAGGTCCCCATATCAAATTGGGATAGGCTCCATATCGAATTGGGAATCGAATTGGAGCCTTCCCAATTCGATATGGACTTATGTTTTAACGAGTTTGCTTGGTTTGAGTCTGATATGGTTGCGATATACTATGTGGTTTTAATTCGATATGGATCAAAGAGGATCCATTTTAAAAATGGAAAACTCCCATGACTTTTTAACCTAAAACATGCACGTTGTGAAAAATACAAACTTTAAAACAGAGACAGGGTAGTAACTATTAGGGACTTTTAATGGGAGCAATAATAAGGAACTTTTAGAAGATAGCAACCTTCATGGACTTTTAACTTGAATGAACTTTTGTACTCCAGCAATTCTTAGAAAGAGGAGGCAACTTGAGAGAGCAACGAAACTCAAATATCAAGCAGTGAGAACATATTAACAAGGCAGTAGCTTAGCTAATTGTCTTGTTCTCAATTCAACCAACAAATATAAGACTGGTGCAAACAAAAGGTTTGGATAAAAGTTTGATTATTGGTGGAGTCAACAAATGAAGGTACGTTTCTAAAATTGAATCTATTTAAATACAGCGAATTAAATTTCCATATGATGTTGGTTATCCTTCATTCATATTGATCTTGGTAATCTTTTAATTCCAGTAATCTAAACGTGTTTAAACTGATAATTTTTTTGTACATTATAATTTATTTATAAATACTATAGTAGCTTGTTTCTTCCAATCCCAAAACCCTAATTTTTTAAATATTAAACCCTAAAATCTTAAAAGCCAGTTTTTGAAATTTTGTGTATTATAAGTCTTTGTGTTTAACTTTCTTTATTTTAAATCCTAATTTAGCTATTAAAATTCTAAAAGCCTTAATTTAAGATGTAAACCCTAAATTTATATATTTGTTGCTTTATTTAATTTTAGATTTGATTATGTAGTTTATTATATGTTTTGATGATTGATTTATTTAATTTTGATGTTTAATTTTTTTAATTTATCATGGACGAATGTTTTTTCAATTATTATTTGTTTATTAAAATTGTAAGAGGTAGGTTTCCATGATTGGATACCTCATTAATTAATTTTCATGTAATTTAAGTTGTTTTTATATTTTGGGATTAATGTAAAGGACATGTTTCCACCTTTTGATAGGTGTCCTATTTAGTTTTAGACATTGGACTATGCAAGGACACGTTTCCATCCTCGAATGGGTGTCCATTTATTTATTTTGTTTGAACATTAGTTTGATTTTAATATAACGATGCTTTATTTTAATTATTGCATGTATTATGGATAATATCATTATATTTAAGAATTTTATAATATTAAGACCTGAAAAGGAGGCTGGTTCAAATGAACCGGACATTATAGGGGTGCTGGGCCATTTCTCACCTTCCCCACACATACCCAGCTTTTCGAACTCATTAGGGGGCTTAGGAATCCGTAGGAATTGAGTCAACCACCCCTTTCTTTTTCTCAGCCCGTCCAAGTGATGACTCCATTTTCTCTGGGTTTAGGCCCGTTTTCTCTAAGGCCCTGAGCCTAATAGTGCTGAAGTCACACAAACCATTTCACTGGGAATGGGGTCTAAAATCCTCGCTCACAGTGGCAACTTCACTGGGGATAAGAGAAGTTGATTCCATTGGTCTTTATATTATTTTATTCTTTCTTATTATGATATTTTCCATTGCATCATTTAGATTGCATCGTGTGCATGAGTTAGGATGCCCGAGTTACCCATGTTGTGTTATGTAAGGGATACCATACTTTCACTCAAGGTATGGAGATCGAGCATGGCTTAACCACTCATAGCCTTATACCTTTTGGTATATACTTGCTATGAGAACCTAATCCTTTTAACCCAAAGGCTAAAGCTCATGAAATTATCCTAGTTACTTTCTTTAGGTTTTACTCCAAATGCTTGTTGTTTGACTAAGATTGATATATCTTGGTTTGAACCATTGCTTATTTGGTTTGTTCTTTTTCTAATATGACCTACCTATATTGTAAGCTCAAAAATAATTCTTTTCCTTTAAGATCCAAAAGCCCAAAACTATTTTCAAAATTTTTAAGAAGGCCTTTGGACATTAAAACCTTTTAAGATGGGTCAAAAATCCTTTTCTATCTTATGGCCCAAGGATTTTCGCAATAAAATTATTTTTTATCAGAGATTACAAAGAGCTTTCAAATATTTAGGTCAATTATGGAAATACCAAAAATCAATTGTGAGCCTAGCTTATGCTAAGAACTATTAATCATGGGCTTATTTTTGGCATGAATCACTAGTTAAATTGATAATTTTTTAGTGCATGATTATTTATTTATAAATACTACAATAGCTTGTTTTTTCCAATCCTAAAATCCTTTTTTTTTTAAATCTTAAACCCTAAAATATTAATTTTCAACACCAAAACCTACAATCCTAAAAGCAAGTTTTCAAAATTTTGTGTATTATAAGTCTTTGTGTTTAACTTTCTTTATTTTAAATCCTAATTTGGTTATTAAAATTCTAAAAGCCTTAATTTAAGATGTAAACCCTAAATTTATATATTTATTGCTTTATTTAATTTTAAATTTGATTATGTAGTTTATTATATGTTTTGATGATTGATTTATTTAATTTTGATATTTGGTTTATTTAATTTATCATTGATGAATATTTATTTTTCAATTATTATTTATTCATTAAAATTGTAAGAGGTATGTTTCCATGATTGGGTACCTCATTAATTAATCTTTATGTAATTTCAATTATTTTCATAATTTAAAATTAATGTAAAGAACACGTTTCCACTTTTTGGTGGGTGTCCTATTTAGTTTTAGACATCGATGATGTAAGGACATGTTTCCATCCTCGAATGTGTGTCCATTTATTTGTTTTATTTTGACATTGTTGTGATTTTAATAAAGTATTTATTTATTCTTATGATCTCATGTAGTATGGATAATATCATTATATTTAAGAATTTTATAATATTAAGGTATGAAAAGGAGGCCGGTTCTAATGAACCGGACATTGTGGGGGTGTTGGACCATTTTTCACCTTCCTCACATGTACCCAACTTTCCAAACCCAATAGGGGGTTAGAGATTCCTTAGGAATTGAGTCATCCACCCCTTTCTATTTTCCCGGCCTGCTCGGGTGGTGACTCCATTTTTTCCAGGCTTAGGCTTGTGTTCTCTAAGGCCCTGAGCCTAAACAGTGTCAAAGTCGCAAGGACCATTCTACACGGGAGTGGGGGTGAAAATCCTCACTCACAATCATGTTGGGACATAAGATTTCAAGCAAGTGTATTGAGGTGGACCCGGCTAAGGTGGAAACCATTAAAAAACTATCACCCCCCACATCAATAAAGCCATCAGAAGCTTTTTGGGACATGCAGGCTTCTATTGGAGGTTTATATGCGACTTTTCTAAGATAGCTAGTCCTCTAACAAGACTCCTTGAGAAGGATGTTGATTTTGTGTTTGACGAGGAATGTTTAAGATCTTTCACTTCTCTTAAGGAGAAATTGACCCATGCTCCAATCATGGTAGCTCCCGATTGGAATTTCCCATTTTGAACTGATGTGTGATGCAAGTGATATTGCAGTGGAGGCAGTTATGGGTCAACGCAAGGAGAAGCATTTTCATCCCATTTATTATGCAAGCAAGACTCTAAACATAGTCTAGGCCAATTACACAACTATAGAGAAAGAACTTCTAGCTGTGGTTTTTGCTTTTGACAAGTTTAAATCATATCTGATTTTGTCTAAAGTGATTGTGTATACAGATCACTCGGCTTTGAGATATTTATTTGCCAAAACAAATGCAAAGCCTAGGCTAATTTGTTGGGTTTTTTTATTACAGGAATTTGATTTGAAGATTCAAGACAAAAAGGGAGCTAAAAATCTGGCAACAAATCACCTTTATCGCTTGGATAACCCAACCTTAGAGAAGTTTGAAGAAGGAAACATTGATGATTATTTCCCGGATGAGCAGCTTTACTACATGGTAAGTGAGGTAAGTGTTTCAACTTTTGAAGTACCTTGGCTTGTAGATTTTGCTAATTACTTGGCTGGTATGGAACTCCCTAAAGATATGACTTATCAAGAGAAGAAATTCTTTTTTGATATATTACTTTTTGGAGGATCCTTTCTTGTTTAGGTTATGTAAAGACCACATGTTCTGGTGTTGCATAGCATGGCCTGAAACGATGAAAATTCTTTGTCATTGTCATGCTGGACCAGCTGGTGGTAATATGGGAGCCAATAGGACTGCTCAAAAGGTGATAGAATCAGGATTTTATTGGCCCACACTATTTAGGGATAGTTATGATTTTATGAAATGTTGTGATCATTGTCAAGGAACTGGAAACATCTCCTCTCGTGATGAGATGCCCCAAAATGGAATTCTAGTGTGTGAAGTCTTTGATGTATTGGGGATCAACTTTATGGGACCGTTTTCTAGTTCTTTTGGTAACAAATATATTATTGTAGCTATAGACTATGTCTCCAAATGGCCTAAAGCCCATGCTTTAGCAATAAATGATGTTAGGGTAGTGATGAGGTTTTTGAAAAAGATGTTTTCTCGATTTGGTACACTAAAAGAGATCATAAGTGATAGGGCTACTCACTTTTGTAACGCTCAGCTTGAAAAAATTTTCAAAAGGCTAGGTGTTACATATATGTTTTCTACTCCTTACCATCCCCAAACTAGTGGCCAAGTTGAGAACACAAATGAGAAATAAAAATGATCCTTGAAAAAACTATAGAATGATCCCGAAAGGATTGGTCTGAGAAATTAGACAATGCTCTATGGGCCTTTAGGACTGCATTCAAAACTCCACTGGGTACTATGCCATTTAGGTTAGTATATGGAAAGGCTTGTCCTTTACCTGTGGAAATTGAACATAATGCTCATTGGGCTATAAAACAAATTAACCTTGATCTAGCTAGTGTAGGTGACATAAGGAAATTACAAATCAATGAGATGGATGAATGGAGATTACAAGCTTATGACAATGCAAGTATGTATGAGGGGTAATTTGAGCTTGATTTATAGACACGCTCGTGTTAGTGGGCGTGTCATTTATTTTCAGAGATAGTAGCTATGATACGACTAGTGACACGTTTGTGTCACTGGACGTGTCATTTAGATGGAAGCACAGTAGCTACAACATGCCCATTGACATGCCCGTGTCATTGGTCATGTCATTTTGGTTAAATTTGAGAATCACAGTAGCAAGCACACGCCCGGTGACACACCCATGTCACTGGCTGTGTTGATTTAATTGAGTGATAGTAGCTATAATGCACCCACTGACACGCCTGTGTCAGTGAGCATGTCATTTTAGTTCAGAAGCAGTAGTTATGACACGCCCATAGACATGGCCGTGTCTATGGGCGTGGCATGTCTATAGGTTTTAAGTGGTACCTGATTTTGAAATTAAAAAAAATTTCTCTCTCCTATCCCCTCTTTTTCAATTTTCTCTCAAATCTTAACACTCCCACAATTGAAATCACATACCCATTCATCGTAGAGGGGATTTCGACTCCTATTTCATGATTTGGAGAGGATTTAATAATTTTTCCTTTGATTTAATCATAATCTTCAAGCTATTCAGGTATACACTCTTAACTTTTGAAATTTTATGCTTGCTATTTTTTTTTGCAATTTCAACGCTCGATTTCTTGCGATTTGATTAGAGATTCTTTGAGATTTGTTGATTGTTAGATTTGCTTTATTTTCTTGGATTCTTAGAGACTTTATTTTATTTTTCTTTCGATTTGTTTATTTGCCATAGCCAGTTTCTAGGGATTTTGAGTTTTTGACTAGGGGATTTCGAGTTTTATTCAAGTTTTATGGATTTGTTATGATTTACTCATTGTGTTTTTGAAGATTCTATGGCCATAATTAAGGTGCATACATTGGCACACTAATATTGATTGTTTATGCATAATGAGTTGAAATCCTTTATTTTTGTTGCGTTGGGCTATGGTGTTATTGACTTGTAGCAATACCTGGTATGGAGATTGACTATTGTGTGGATTTTAAAAAAAATTGCTCTTATTGAGCATTGGTTCATGGATCTTGTTGTTAATGCATTGTTATTGTTGTTCTGGCTAAAATTGCTCTTTTATTGTTTGATAATGCATTGCTATTATTGATTTCATTCGGTTAGTCTGTTGTGTTGCTCTTCTTGGATTGTTTGGTGTACTTTGGTTTGAGGCTATTCTTATTTATTTTGCAGATCATGGGTCCTCTCAAACAAGTGCAATCTAAATTACCAACTAAGTAGGCTAGAGGTGAAGGTAGCTCAAGTTGACCCGCTACCCATCCCATCTCAAAATTTATGGCTTGCCATAAGTGCCTTCGATTCTCAACTTCGGAGGACCAAAAATGGTTTGAATTGTTAGGGAACAAGGATTGGTCACCACCTAGGGTTTTGGATTGGGGTGCCATGGAGTGAGATAACATACTGACTGAGGTCCAGGATTTGATAAACCAGCCAAGATGGGAACAACTCTTCTCCATCAATAAGCTTTCATACAGAGAGTTAACCATAGAGTTCTTTTGCACTTTTCAATTGGATAAAAACAAGATATCCATCATCGAGCCGATGATGAAGTTTCGGTTGGGAGGTCAGCAATTCCACATGAGCATCAACGAACTTGGCATGCATTTCAGTCTATTTACTGTGGAGGAGGTGCATACCGAAGAGTATCTTAACCTTGAGGTAGACTTTGCGGAGTACGATGTCATTCCTCCTAGGTTTGGGGCATGTTTGCACCGAATGCTACCAAGTATCAGCCGAAGGTATCCAAGCCATTAAATTTTGAGTCCTTCCCATGTCAAGTAGTAAATAATCTGTTGGTTCACACCATTGCAGCTTGACTTAGCAGTACGAGGGTTGTTGGCCTGAGGTAGCTATTCTTCTTGAACTACATGGTCTAGAAGATCCAGTGCAACATAGCTCATGCTATCACGCACTTTTTTTTATGAATAGTCCAAGAAAGGGGCATCGGGTAACTTGCATGGTGGCATGTATGTCACGAGACTTGCTCACAGTTTGAGGGTGTTAGATGGATGCCTCTCGATGACTTTGGATGGGCTCCCTAAACTTTTGAGCATGGGTACTTTGAAACGGTTAAATTGGGAGAAGGTGGTGGAGCTGTAAGCACCATCCACGGATTCTGAGCCAGTTCCTCCTGCTCCCACTTCTGACATACCTCCACCTCCACCGATAGAGATCCCTGGCCCATCCACCACTGTTGGATCTTCTTCCTCAGCTGGCCCATCTTTTGCTCCAACCCCTACCTTCAGAGACTCGCGTCATTCTGTGAATGTTGAGTGGGATGATGACTGAAAATCAACTGAGTTTGAACACCAGATATGCAGGATAAAAGGAAAATTCAAAAACATCGAGCTGAACCAGAATAAATTATTGACTCAGCAAGATCAGATCCAACGTTCCATGGGGTAGCACTACTCATCCTTCCTAGCGCAACTAGATTATAAGATACTGAGGAGACAATGGCTTGAGAATTCTATGCTCGAGTTTTTGAGATCTCAGGGATTTAGCCCTTTGTAGCCACAGCCACTACCATACCAGCCTTCAAAACCCTGTGTTAATGTTTCGTACGACGATGATAGTGATGATGCTAGTGTCAGCGGTGATGATACCAATGCTAGTAATGATTCCAGTGCCTAGCCCATGACCAACTAGCTCATTTATTTATTTATTTTCTTATGGATGACTGTACGTTTAATTTTTATATTTTTTATATTTGTGTTTTTTTATTATTATTTTTATAGATTTCTTTCAACCTTCACAATTCTGTATGTCCATTTTTTATCATGTAGCTCAATCGACATCACAACGATGTTGGAACCATATTCATATATGTCGATTCAGGACATGTCAGGGTAGTTCTCTCTCTCTCTCTTTTGTTCTTATTATTATTTTACACACATTGGGGACAATGTGCTTCTTAAGTGTGGGGGAGAGGTATATTTTATAGATTGAACTTTTATTTTCATTCTTGCCATTTGATGCATTTGTCTCATTTAGTTTCTTTGATTTATGTTTGGTTCAAGTAAACTATATTGCTATTATAATATGAAGTGAAATAGTTTCTCTTTTTATTAAAATAATGATTGATTTAACGAATGATAAGTGCACAATTGATGATATTTTATTCCTATTTCTTAATATGATTATTATCCAATTGAGTTTAATTTGTTTGTTCAAGTGTATTTTAGGGTTAGTTTCAGGAATTCTCTATATTTTGAGGCTTATGGTCATTTCGGAGGAATTATGGATGAAAGTAGAAGAAAAGAACAAAATTCATCAATGGACACGCCATGGACATGGGCATGTCAATGGACGTGGGCGTGTCAATGGATGTGCCCTTGATGCTGCATGCAGAAGTATTGACACGCCCAGTGACACGAGCGTGTCACCAAGCGTGCCTTTTGCAATGTTTCATAGTAGCTGTGACATGCCCAGTGACATGGGCGTGTTACTGGACGTGCCTTATGTTCAAAATCTCGGTGGCAATGACACGGCCAGTGACATGGGCGTGTCAGGCGAAATTATCTACACTATAAAAGCTGTGCTGAAGCACGAATTAAGGATCTGAATTTCATATTTTATAACCTAGAGCCGACTTCTAAAGGAAAGAGGGAATTTTTGGAGCTGAGATTGAGGGTGAAGACATACTCTAAACAAGATCTAAACCAAGATTCAGGGATTCAAGAGAAGATATACGAATTATTTGCAATGGATTGTTTGGATTCTTTTTCTTTCCCTTGTTCTGGTTTTCTGATTTTGAACATGAACTAATTTATTCCCTATCTAGATATTGATGAACCCTAGCTTTATTGTATGGATTGAATAATTTAATTTAATTAAATCATTTGATTGAGTTGTTTTATTCTTATGATGCTTAATGATTTATTTCCAATTAATAATCGCATGCGTTGCAATTTTCATATTATTAACTTGAGAAAGCTTGATATGAATTGAATATTCATAAGAAATGAGGATTGATTGGGGTACTAGAGATAGACTTACAAGATCATTTGGTTTATAATTCCTTATTCTTAATGCAAGATCTATTTAATTATGTTTGAGAAGAGATTCCGACATTCTACTTAGTGATTAGGGATTAATTCGCTTGAGAAAGGTTTTAGTCTAATTTAGAGGAATACCAATTCAACTCTATCATTTGGTTTAATTGAATTGATTTTCATAAATATAATTGTGGCTAGGGGGATTCAATATCTGGATAGTATCATCATCATCAATCAATTTATTCAACTCTCAATTTCTCTCTATTTTCATTTATTAAGTTAATTATCTTTAATTACAAAATTTCACAAAACCATTGATTTGCTAAACAATAGTTAAAATTTGCACTAGTACTTGGCCTTGTCCTCAGTGGAACGATAACTCACTCACTACTTTATTACTTGAGCGACCCGTGCACTTGCGGTATTGCAATAACATAATTTCCTACTGTCAACGAACGATAATTTCTTATTGAAGTTGACTGGATTTTCTTAATTGATTTCTAAAGAATAAATGTGATAGTTAGAATTAGGTAGTTGATTGATTGAGAGTTGCTCATCTGAAGTTTAAAACCTTAGTTACATTTTTTAGCATATCAAAATTCTTTAGATACTTGAGTCAAACTTAGTATGACATCTTTATTATCTTAAGTTCCTGACTACTTTACTAAAAAATAATAGATAAATAATAAATAAATAAATAATAAATCAATTAAATCAATTTTTTAAAAGCTTTGAAAATTTATCCCTGTTCCGCTGATTTTAACTCTTGAATTGAAACAAATGAGTTGGAATCATGAATAGTGTTAGTAGACATTTGAATGGTGATTCTAACTGAGTAACCAAGGGTCGACATCACAAATGTTTACCTACGCATCAAAAAGTTAGTATCAGTTCAAACAAGTCGGGCTCCTTTTGAAATAAATAATGTTTCACGCAATGTATTTTATGAAGGGGTCAAAGAACTTAAGAGAAAACTTACACTTTCTTACTTCGTTCTTGGAATTTTATGCTCAATCTTTTAACTCTGAATTTTTAGATTTTAGATATGTTAGATTTTTGTTTTGAAACTTCTTAATTCAACTATCATGTTTGAGATTTAGTTTTTGGTTGAGAATGTTGGGTTTTCAAATTCAAGTATTGTAAAAACTTTCATTTTCTTTGGATATAGAGGGGTCCTTCATTTCTGCCTATTATAGTGATTTAGTTTTCTTGAGGACAAGCAAAAACTCAAGTGTGGAGGAATTTGGTAAGTGTATAATTGATGATATTTTTGCCCCTATTTCTTAATATATTTATTGTCAAATTGAGTTTAATTTGTTTGTTCAAGTGTTTATTAGGGTTGAGTCCAGGAACTTTTGGAATGTTGGGACCTTAATGTTATTTAGGTAGGAATCATGGATGAAAGACATGGAAAGAAGCTATTTTGGAAAAATTCTTCAATTTACATGCCCAGTGACATGGGCGTGTTAGTGGTCGTGTCATTCAACTACTTTACAGAAGCTTTGACACGTCCGGAGACATGGACGTGTCACTGAATGTGCCATTACTCCTAACTTATATAAGTTGTGACACACCCAGTGACACGGGCTTATCCCTGACTGTGTCCCTAACACAACATTGCAGTAGCAACGACACGCCCAAGGAGATGGACGTGTCACTACCCATGTCATTAAAGTTCAAAACAACACCGTTGACTTGCCCACAGACACGGGCGTGTCCATGGGTGTGTCAGGCAAATATCTCTGAGCTAAAAATCTAAGCTAAAGAGAAAATTAGGGTTCCAGTTTTACTTTCAGAGCCAACCTCCTGAGAAAAAGAGATTTTTTGGCAGCTAAGAGTGAAGGTGAATATCCAATTCATCCGAGATTTAATCCAAGATTTGAGGATTGAAGTGAAGAAACACAAATTGTTCATTATAGATTGTTTGAATTCTTTTACTTATTTCCTTTGTTTTGGTTTTCTGGTTATGAACATGAGCTAAATTTTATCTATCTAGATATTAATGAACCCTAGCTTTATTGTATGGATTGAATAGTTCTTATTAAGTTAAATCATTTGATTGAGTTGTTTTATCCTTTTGATTCTTAATTTCTTATTTCTAATTGATAATAGCATGCTTATTGATTAGTTGCAATTTTCATATTATGGACTTGAGAAAGCTTGATATGAACAGAATTTTCATTAGGATTGAGGGTTGATTGGAGTGCTAGAGATAGACTTACAAGAACCTTTTGTTCAAAGTTTCGTGTTCTTATTGCAAGATCTATTTAATTATGCTTGAGAAGAGATTCCTAGCATTCTACTTAGTGATTAGGGATTAATTAACTTGAGAGAGGTTTTAATCTAATTTAGGGGAATGCCAAATCAACGCTATTATTTGATTTAATTGAATTGTTATTCATAAATGCTTTTTATGGCAAGGGGGATTCAATATCTGGATACTATTTTCGTCATCAACTTTTATTGCACAATATTCAATTTTTCTTTACTTTAATTTATTAAGTAATTCATCTTTTATTCTAATCACCATAAAAACTTTTGATTCGTTAAATAATAGTTGAAATTTGCACTAATATTTGACCTTGTCCCAGTGAAACGATATCTTACTCACAATTTTATTACTTGCGCGACCCGTGCACTTGTGGTAACACTGTGATAGCACAGATTCACCATCAAGACCATATAAAAATTTCAATTAGACATCAATATGATTAAGGAAATTTGGTGTACCCATTTTAGCTTAAAAAGGCTAACCTTATATACGACCCTAATTCACCAATTTTGAGCCTATTCCATCTTCACTTTTCTTTCTTTTTCTGCAACAATATTAGCCTTAAATCATTTTGTTCTAACTCTCACCCTTTCATTAGGATCAAGAGCATTTTAAGAGCTTAAGTGATTGAGTTGTTGTGTAAAATAAAGTGGGTGTGTAGACCCTTAATTTTTGACCCAGTCCGGTCCATTAGTTTTTTATATAGTCCAAAATAATTTTTGTTGTATTTTAATTAAATAATATTTATTTTAGTATTTATTATTTTTAATTTTTAATAAAAATAAAATGGTGAAGTTACTAAAAATAATAATAATATAATAATAATAAAAGAAAAATCGGCGACGAAAAAATCAGCGATGAAAAAATTAGATGCCGAATGTCCAATTGGCTAGGCCAATTTGCCAGCAGAAAATTCCTGCGGGCGAAATGGCCTTAGGCCATTTCGCTGCAGGACTTGGGCCAATTCGTAGCAGGAATTTTCTGCGGTGAATTGGCTGGCGACCCAGCCAATTTCGCAAATTTCTTCGCCAACTTTTGCAATTATTGGCCAACGCTCGCAGTGTTTGCCAGCGAAATTTTCCAACGCAGTTTTTTCTGAAACCAAATTCTATTTGGTTTTAGTTTATTTTCCTAATTAATTTTAGTTGCCTAAACAATTAGAAGTAGGCTTATAATTTTTACTATAAATAACACTTTAAAACTCAAAATTAAGGATTGGAAAAAATGGTGTGATCGAAAATTGGACTTTTGAACTTGGATTGGATCGGAGTAAAGAAAAGACAGACCCTAGCAAGAGACATTACCAACAAGCAAGCAATCAACAATTCGTCAAAGGTAGTAACCTTGCCTTTGTCTTTGTTCATCCAGAAAGTAATTTTTTTGATGAACCAACTAATGGAGGTTTGAATCTCTATTTTCTTCATTTATTTCTTTATAGCAGCTTCATAATTCAAATTGAATTAATTGTTTCATCAAACAAATTGATCAAAACCTTAAAAAACCCTAAAACATTCCTTCTAAACCTTAAAACCCTAAAATAAAAACTCTAAATTGTTTCTTCGGTTTCCAAAACATTAAAAACCCTAAAATGTTTCTTCTAAACTTTAAAACCCTAAAATTGTTTCTCTTCTATTTTCAAAACCTTCAAACCCTAAATTTTTTTCTCTTCTGTTTCCAAAAGCTTTAAAACCATAAACTATTTTCCCCAAACTATTTTCATCCAAACCATAACTTTTTGTCCAAAATCTCTAAATATTTTCTTAAATCTCCAAACCCTAGTTCTCTTTACATTTTTTAAAAATCATAATTATTTTATAAAACTCTAAATTGTTTTCTTAAATCTTAAAACCAAATATGTTTTCCAAATACCAAAAACCCAAACTTTTTTGAAAAACCAAAACAGTAAACCCTAAATTTTCCTAAACCCTAATTCAATGAACTTAAAACCCTAAACTAGTTAATCTAAACCCTAAAGCCATAATCTAATAAAACTAAAATCACAATCCAGTAACCATGAATTATAAACCCTAATGTCTTAAGATTCCAAAACCCTTATTTCATAATATTACCCCTAAACCCTAATTTGATTAACCAAAAAACCTTACTACTTTCTTAAATTCATAAAACCCTAATCATTCCAATTTTACAAAACCTTTATAGTAGGTTAAACAAATAACAATAATAATACTAAAATCCCAAAACCCTAAATGTTAATTAAAGAACTTTAAATAGAAACAGTAAACCCTAATTTGTATCTTTACTTGCTTTATTTAATTTTAGATTTGATTATGTAGTTTATTATATTCTTTGATGGTTAATTTATTTAATTTCAATGCTTGATTTATTTAATTTATCATGGATGAATGTTTTCTTTATTGTTATTATTTATTTGTTTTAGTATTAAAATTGTAGGAGGTATGTTTCCACTTTGTGGGTACCTCATTAGTTAAATATCATGTAATTTAAATTGCTTTTATATTTTGGACCAATGTAAAGGACATGTTTCTACCTTTTGGTGGGTGTCCTATTTAGTTTAGACATGGATGATGTAAGGACATGTTTCCATCTTCGGATGGGTGTCCATTTATTTGCTTTGTTTGGACATTGCTTTGATTTTAATATAATGATGCTTTATTTCAATTGTTGCATGTAATATATATAATATTGTTATACTTAAGAATTTTATAATATTAAGACCTGCAAAGGAGGCCGGTTCCAATGAACCGGGCATTGTGAGGGTGCTGGGCCATTTCTCACCTTCCCCACACATACCCAACTTTCCGAACCCATTAGGGGCTTGGAGATTCCTTAGGAATCGAGTCATCCACCCCTTTCTTTTTTCTAGCCCGTCCGGGTGGCAACTCAATTTCCTCCGGACTTAGGTCCGTGTTCTCTAAGGCCCCAAGCCTAAACAGTGCAGAAGTCACAAGAACCATTCCACCGGGAGTAAAAATCCCCGATCATAGTTGCGACTCCACTAGGGATAAGAGAAGTTGATTCCGTTGGTCTTTATATTATTCTATTCTTTCTTATAATGATATTATCCATTGCATCATATTAGATTGCATCGTGTGTGTGAGTTAGGATGCCCATGTAACCCGTGTTGTGTTATGTAAGGGATAACATACTTTCACTCAAGGTATGGAGATCAAGTATGGCATAACCACTCATAGCCTCGTACCATCTGGTACATACTTGTTATGGGAACCTAAGCCTTCAAACCCAAAGACTAAAGCTCATGTAATCGGCCTAGTTACTTTCCTTAGGTTTTTCCCCAAATGCATGTTGTTTGACTATGGTCAATTTATCTTGGTTTGAATCGTGGCTTATTTGATTTGTTCTTTTTTCTAATATGACCTAAGTACATTGTAAGCTCAAAATAAATTTTTCTTTAAAGTCCAAAAGACCGAAACTATTTTTAAAACTTTTCAAGAGGGTCTTTGGACATAAAACTTTTCTAAAAACAAATCTAAAATTCATTGCTCAAGACCCAAATACTAAGCCTAAAATCCATTTTCTCTAAAATATTTTTACAATGGGCTTAAAAAAAACATTACTTTCATCCAACTTTTTTTACAAATAGTTTGCAAATTATTTAGGTCAATTATGAAATACTAAAAATCAATTGTGAGCCTAGTTTATACTAAGAATAAATTAACCATGGGCTTATTTTTGGCATGAATCATTAGTTACTTTTTCAAGTGAGAAATCTATCTATAATAAACCTCTTAATGTAGTTTTAATCCAATATAGCATAAAAGCTACTATAGTTGGTTGAATGGATTAAAACCTAATTTATGAGAATTATTACAAACTGATTTCCATTTTCAAAAATATAACTATTGATTGAGTCGAGGGAAATATTCAAAAACAAGATACCCTATGTTGGTATTTTGTTAACCACATGCCTAGGAAAAGAGAATCGCCATTCGTGTATGGATGTTATAAGGTTGGATGGAATATCCTATTTGTCCTTGTTTATTTATGCATACATGCATACATACATACATTTGTATCTCATATCATTAATCCTCTCTAGCTCACAGCCCTTGATTATGATAGTTCAAAAGCTTACGACAATCCAACCTACGCCGAAAGCGAAGAATCTAGCAATGACTCAATCACTTGCTCACCAAAAGAAATGGAGCCCGAACAAATTCAAAGAATGGTGGATGATGCCTTCAATGCCAAGATGGAAGAAATAAAAGAGGCCTTAGCTGAGACCATGAAGAACCAATTGACTTCAATTTTAGGAAATCATGCCGAAGCATCTGCTAGCACTAAGAAGCCAAAGGACAAAGGGAAGACTAAAGTTGGTGAAGTGGTTTTTGATGATGAAAAGGTGATCATTGATGATGATGATGATTGGGCTTAATAGTACCAAGATCCTTAAGACAAGAAGAAAGAACCAAAGATTGTTGAAAGATCAGCTATGGAGAAAATCAAAACTTCTGATGTTGAAAAGATGATTGTTGACTTAGAAAAGAAATTTGAGAAGAAGCTGAAAATCGAAAAATGTCCGAAGTTGACAAATTATTTGAGCTAGATGAAAAAGTTATGTACAAGTTCAAGATGCCATCTTTTGCGAAGTTTGATGGAACCGAAAATCCTCACCTCCATGTGAAGTAGTACATCACTGCTGTGCAGTCTGCTGAGCTGCTAAAGCTTAAACTCTAAGATATTTCATGCTCTCATTGGACCCTATTATCCAAAATTGGTTCAATACTTTAGAAGAAGGAACACAAAAGAGTTAGGATCTGCTATACAAGGCCTTCATCCAACAATATGGATACAATGTTGAAATGGAAGTTACCTTAATGGAAGTTGAGTCCATTAGGCAACGGCCATATGAGAATCTTGTGGACTATGTGAAAAGATGGAGAAATAAGGCCGCTTTACTCAAGAAAAGGACCGATAAATATGATCAAATAAGGATGATTGTGAGAGGGATGTTGCCTAGTCTTCGTGAAAGGATGTCTCATACCCTCATCTGTGATTTCAAAGATCTCCTCCAAGCTGGTCTACAAATTGAAGAATGGGAAAGAGAGAAGAACCATTTTTCAACAAGAAGGAACGAGAAAGGAAATTATCAGTCTGGTAGCCAAAGCATGCAAAAGGCAGTCGGTGTTAATGCTACTAACCAAGGAACAAGAAAGCAGTTTTCAGAATTGGGGAAACCAATTTCTTGGGTTCTCAATAAGCTTTAAAGAAAGGGATTGTTACAACCCTTAAATCCTCTCCCTTTGCCTAACCCTCTCCCACCTAATTTTGACACTAAAGACTTTTGTCAGTTTCATCAAATGCAAGGACATGACACGAATAGATGTGTGAGATTGAGACATGAGATCCAAAATTTATTTGATAGTGGAAAACTGCCCGAGCACAACAAGCCAAACACCAAAGACAATCCATTACCAAAGTTCAATAGAGTACCACCACCGGCAACCTTCATGATTGGAGGAGGTTTGCATGAAGATTTTATCATGTCTTCTTTTCAAGATGTGGGTGGGGAGGTAACCAAAGAATAAGAGATATTTGGCAAGATTAAACAAGCTATGATGGGTAAAGAAGTAGCAATTTGTGTTGTTAATGGGTTTTGGGATTCAAGCGATAGTGATGATGATCTTATATCCAAGAAGGAGGAATGGACCTAGTCCGAGTCTGAAGAAGATGAAGCAATGAACACTAGATCCAGTAAGCCTTATACAAGGCCACTGCCTAAGAAGGTAGAAGTTAATAAAGGAAAGGAAGTTGAAATAGGGAATAAAGAAGAGGAAGATGATACCGTGCTCAAATAATTGGAAAAAACCCAAGCAAGTGTTAGCATTTGGGATTTATTGGCTACTTCTAAAAAGCACCGAGAAACTATGGCCAAAGCCTTGGCCAGAATGCCAATTTCTACCTCCATAGCACTGGAGGAACTGATCAACTTCATAAAAATTGGAGGAGTAATGAAATGTGAAGATATTCAAGAGAAGAGCGAAGTTTCTTTCTCAAATGCAGATTTACCGGAAGAGGGGAGAGATCACATCCGCCCTCTCTTTATCAAAATAGAAATCAAAGGGAAAAGGACTCCATGTGTAATGGTCGATGATGGGTCTACCATAAATGTTTGTCCACTTAAAATATTACCAAAGCTAGCCATGTAAACAAGGGATCTAAACCCGATCGAGGTAACCATTTAGGCTTATGACAACACTAAGAGACATGCCGAAGGAACTTTCAAAGCTGCTGCCAAGGTCGGTCCAATTGAATCTATTCTTGAATTTATTACTTTGGACATACTTGTTACCTTCGCCTTACTCTTGGGATTACCATGGTTTCATCCTCTTGGTGGAGTTTCTTCCACCCTTCATCAAAAGATCAAGTTCCCTAACGGAGATGAGACAGTGGTCATCGAGGCCGAAGATAATGAGATTGTTAACGCTCTAATGATTGAGAGGCCTCTCAATGGTTTCCAAGTAGCTACAATTTCTGATAATGAAGTAGTAGACTATAAAGTCTTGAATATGATGAAGAGCATGAACTACCTTCCCGGAGCTGGTCTTGGAAAGGGAAAGGCTGGTCTGACAAAGCTGCCAGATTTTAAAACTCAAACTTCCAAGAAGGGGTTAGGATATGATGAAGTCAACAATGTCCAGCTAAAGAAGAATGAGAAGATGAGCTTTCCACCACTTGAAGAGATCTTTGTCAAAGCTCCAGACATGGGAACACTCCAAGGAAAGCCCCCAAGCCAATCATGTTCATGGGAAAGTTGATCCCGGATTTTGAAATTTTTGCAGACTTTGCTAAGCTAGTGGAGCAAGTGAAGAAAGAGCTCACCCTACCAGCCAACAAGGAGTCAATCCGGAAGAAAAGAAGCAAGCTGTCCTGAAAGCTGAGAAGACTCCAGAGGAGATTACTGCCCTAGTTGAAGAGAAGTTTGAAGACATCCTACCTTATGATTTTGAGAGCAATGATTTTGATTTTGATTTTAATTTGTCTGCTTTGCATGAGAATGATGATGTTTTCTTTTCTAAAATGAATGCAATAAAGTTTGATTTTGCTTCCTTGTGTGATGTTTCTCCTGATGGTTGCATACATTCAAATAGCAGTTACATGAGCATCTTTAATATTAATTTAGTTGACACACAATCATTAAATTTGGGAACAATCGAAAATCCTAAAAATATTAGCATAGCATCCGACCTTACTCCTGATGAAAGAGAGAGATTTGAAAAATTATTCAAAAAATATGAAGAAGTATTTGCTTGGTCTTATGAGGATATGCCTGGAATAGATCGAGACATAGCTAAACATCTTATTCCTACTTACACTCACATGAAACCTATCAAACAAAAGCTTAGGCGATTAAGACCTGAATGGGCTGAATTGGTTAAAGAAGAGGTCACTAAACAAATACAAGTGAAGTTCCTTGAAGTGATAGAATATCCAGATTGGCTAGCAAACATAGTACCCATGCCAAAGAAAGATGGAAGAATAAGGGTCTGTGTGGATTATAGAGATTTAAATAAGGCTTCCCCTAAAGATGATTTTTCTTTACCTCATATAGATGTTCTCATTGATAGTGCAGCCTCTAGCGTGCTACACTCGTTTGTAGATGGATTTTCTGGATACAACCAAGTGTTAATGGCCCAAGAGGATAAAGCCAAAACTGCTTTCATTACTACATGGAGTATATTTTGTTATTGGGTACTGTCGTTTGGCTTAAAGAATGCTGGAGCAACCTACCAAAGGATGGCCACCATACTATTTCATGACATGATGCACAAAGAAGTTGAATTATATGTTGATGATATGATGGTGAAATCTGATACAAGGGAACAACACTTCTAAAACTTAGAATTATTCTTCGATAGAGCATTGAAATAGAAGCTAAGATTAAACCCAAAGAAGTGTGTGTTCGGGGTTACCTCAGGCAAATTATTAGGACACGTGATTGGTCTGATTGGCATTGAGATTGATCCTGACAAAGTTAAAGTAATCAGGGATATGCCAACCCCTAAGACGGAGAGAGAAGTTTGGGGAATAATTGGTAAATTACAATACATTAGCATATTCATAGCAAAGCTCACAACAATCTGTGAGCCTATATTCAAATTGCTTAAAAAGAATCAGTCAGTCCTATGGAAAGAAGAGTGTCAAAAGGCCTTTGAGCGAATAAGAATATCTACTAAATCCACCTTTTTTGAAGCCACCCAAACCCGGCAAACCTTTATTACTATATTTAGCAGTAGAAGAAGAGTCAGTAGGGACCATGCTAGCCCAAGGAGATGAGTCAGGGATTGAGCATGCAGTTTACTATTTAAGTAGAAAGCTCCTATCTTATGAAATTAAGTATAGTATCATTGAAAAGACCTGTATAGTCATGGTTTGGTCTTCTAAGAAGTTGCGGCATTACTTTCAATCATATAGTGTGCAAGCAATTCTCAGGTTGGACCCAATGAAATACTTAAGGGAGACACCCTCTTTGATTGGGAAATATGGTCGATGGTTAATAATATTAGAAGAATTTGAGATTGAGTATGTCACCAGGAAAACAATCAAAGGTAGAGCAGTGGTAGAATTCCTGGCCCAACAACCATTACCAGATAGCGAAGAGGTAATCTTGGAATTTTTGGACGAACATTTAAAGGCAATTGAAGTACAAGGGTGGAAAATGTATTTTGATGGAGCAGTAAATAGGAAAGGAGCAGGTTTGGGAGTCATACTAGAATCGCCCGAAGGGAAACTTATCCCTTTAGCCAAAAAGTTGAAATTCAGGGCAACCAATAATATGGTGGAGTATGAAGCTTGTATCTTTGGTTTGGAAAACCTAATGATTATGAAGGTGGATAAGGTGGAAGTTTTTGGCGATTCATTGCTAGTAGTATCCCAAGAAAATGGAGAGTGGGAGTTGAAAGAAGAAAAATTAAAACCATACCACCATTACTTGACCAGGTTTATACATCTATCAAGAGAAGAAAACTAGATGGCTGATGCCCTAGCCACATTGGCTTTGGTATGGGAAAATCCTGTTAGCTTGTTCCTTAAGCCTCTGATTTTGACCAGTTCGTCTACTCCTTGCTATGAATATGAGACAATCATGGAAATTGATACAGACCATGATGCGTGGTATGATACGATAAGATGATTTTTAGGGGAAAGGGAATACCCGTTGGGGGTAACAAATAAAGAAAGAAGAGCTATAAGGCGGTGGTCTTTGCAATACATCACATTCCATGAAGAGTTATATCGAAGATGGCCTGATGGGATGCATTTGAGATGCTTGAGGAAGCCTGAAGTGGAGCATATCATGTCAAAAATACATGCGGGAAGTTGCGCTCTACATATGAGTGGTTTGGCCCTAGTTAAGAAGATAATTCGACAAGGTTACTACTGGTTGACCATGGAGAGAGATTGTATTGAGTTTGTAAAGAAGTGCCAACAATGTCAGATGTATAGTAACTTGAATCACATGCCTCCTAAAAAATTGCATTCTATGTCTTCACCCTGGCCTTTTACCACCAGGGGTATCAACATTATAGGAGAGATACATCCGACAGCCTAAAACTGTCACTATTTTATTGTAGTAGCAGTAGATTATTTTTTGAAATAGGCCGAAGCCGAATCCTTCAACAAACTAGGCACAAGTCAAATGGCTAGATTTATTAAAAAGAACCTCATCTGCAGGTATGGAGTCCCACACAATGTGATATCAGACAATGGGGTACAGTTTCAAGGAGTAGTCAAGGGTTTATTCTCGAAGTACCAAATCCATCATCACTCCTTATAGACAAAAGGCTAATGGTGCAGTAGAAGCAATAAACAAGAAAATTAAGCAAATTCTGTCCAAAATGACCAAGACATATAGGGATTAGTCAGAGATACTTCCCTTTGCTTTGTGGGGATATAGAACAAGTGTGCGAACGTCGAATGGAATGACACCATTCTCCTTAGTTTACGAGATGGAAGTGGTGTTGCCAATTGAAATTGAGATCAAGTCATTAAGAGTGGTCTTGGAAGCTGAATTACCTGAAACAGAATGGGTAGTGAGCAGAAACACACGGTTAGCTTTACTAGAAGAGAGAAGGTTAAAAGTACTATATCATCATCAACTGTATCAAAGGAAGATAGCTCGGGCTTATAATAGAAGAGTTAAGATCAGAAAACTCAAAGTCGGGGATTTAGTGTTGAAACAATGTAAGCCTAATGTATCTGATCCAAGAGGCAAGTTTAGGCCTAGCTGGGAAGGGCCATATGTTGTGAAACAAGTCATGAATAAGGGTGTAGTAAAGTTATCAGACATGGATAGAAAAGAGTTTAGTGAACCAGTGAACATTGATAGATTGAAGAGGTTTTATGTATAAAAAAGGGAAAGAGCTCGCTAGGTTGAGAACCCAAAAAGGGAGGCTTAGGCAAAAGTTAGAGCAGTCTGCTAGTTCCGAAAACCTAAAAGGGTGGGCTAGGCAACAATTAGGGCTAAATGAGAGAAAATCGTTAATTAGAAAACCCAAAAGGGATAGTTGGCAACAAGAGTGATCTTGTGTATGCTGGCTTTATGTTCTGTTGTTCCCCAATTTAATAAAATAGAATTAATGTTAAAATTTTTCTATGTGCACTGTTATAAGTATTTGACCAGATATGGATGAAATAAAAAAAATACAATAGCAAAAGGTGATGACAAATTATAAAAGGAAAAGAAGCATCTTTCATTACTTTAATTATTTTTTCATCCTAACAATTCAATTTCTGAATTGACAAATGTAAAATCTATGGCAGACGATAAGTGTAACATGCAGGCCAGCTTTGCCTCAGCCAATCCAAGTAGGCTTCAGTCAAGCAAGGCATGTCTAAATCGGGAGTAAATTCAAAATTACGAGGCTCAGCTCCATACTAACGACCAAGCCGGCAAGGATCATAGCAAGTACCTTGACGAAGAGCAGCAAGGGAAACATACATCAAGTATGTCCGCATGGTGATACAAGAAATCTTCCACCAAGGTAGCAACCAACGGATGTTGACTTCAGCGTGTGAGTGGATCCAGTCAATCCAGTCAGCATATGAAGAAGCAGGATGGTTTCCTAGCAGAATGATGTCATGGAAGATATCTGAAAAAATCCATGGATGGAGTATCAATCAACCAAAGATGCTCCTAAAGCCAAATCTGTGAGGGAAAATTAAATTAAAAAAAAGAAAGAGAAAAGAAAAAGGAGTCCGCTAAGTTGGAAACCCGTAAGGGAAGCTTACGCAAAAATTAGGATAGTTCTCTAGTTTCGAAAACTCACATGGGTGGACTAGACAAAAACTAGAGCAATATAAAAAATATATAATAAAAAGAGGTCCGCTAAGTTGAAAACCTGCAAGGGCAGCTTAGGCAAAAATTAGGACAGCTCGCTAGTTCCCAAAACCCGTATGGGCGGACTAGGCAAAAATTAGAGCAATAAAAAAAAGAAGAAAGAGAAAACCTAAATTGAAAACCCGAAAGGGCAGTTTAGGTAATTACCTAAAGCAACAATGGACTCCCAGTCAGTCTCTTCCTAACTTAAGTTGGTCTAATCCAACTAAAGTCTCAGCTAAGATCACGGGTATCGATGACAAGTTTCCTTCCATTTGGTCCATGATATCCAATACTCGTTGATCAATATCGCCGTCAAAAGAAACAAGCAAGAATTATCCAAACAAGCAAAGAAAAAGCATACATCCCCATGCCTTAGTAGGAGCCAAATGAGAGAGACAAAAATCAATCAAGGGAGCAAGTAGAATTTTCTCACCTCTCATCAATTGTAGAACTTTGGGCTTTGAAATTTGAAATAACATCTGCATCTTCTGTTGAGTCTTGGAAATTAATATGGGTAATGCCATTTGTTGATTATTTGGCTATCAAAGGATGGCCTCAAATTCTTCAATCAAGGGACATATTTCAAAGCCATTAATTTTAAATGTCCTAGAATCCACATTCCAAAAAGATGTGGAATGTACAAAGGAATGGTGCAATTTAACATTTTGAAAACACTTTAAAATATCAATCTTTGACCAAGACATTTGCTTCCAGTGAATTGCATCCATAATCTTAAATAGAATTTTTATTTTCTTCAAATGGAGTTCAGTCATCGTGGAAGAATTAAGGAAAATTAGAATTGATAAAAGTAGTTTTTATGTTGAAGTGGAAAATCTCTTGGTTTCTGTATGAAATTATGGCGTGAAAAGTAATTTATATAGAAGAACCCATGCTATTCCAAAATTGATAAGGAAAAAGAGTGAGACCGTGATGCTTGAGGAAAAAGAATTAGCAATGAAATTTCTTTAATTTTCGTGTTGCATTTGGTTTAGCTAATTGGTGCGGCTGTGATTGTGAAAAGGGAAATTATGGCTCAATAATTATGATATATATATATATATAAAAAGAGGAAAAAAAGTTGCAGTAAAATGAACATTATATATTATCATTATTATTTCTATACTTATTATACAATGTTTACTCAATTGATACAATATTCATACATCACTAAGAAGAAGGTGGTAGGTCATCAAATAAAGCTCAGAAAAAATCATCGCCTATCGGAGGAGAAGGCAAATCACTCATCCTGAGTTCGCCCAAAGCAGAAGCACTTGAATCCCTATTACCTCGGAGTTTCTATCTGTCACGGTCCTCATCAGAAGTAGATGAAATAATCTCATGGTCATCAGTTTGGGGCCCTCTAGATGAAGAAGCACCAAGATCCCTCATCCCCTGAAATCGGAAGTCTCAAAAATTTTGTTCTGATTGATGATACAAATTTTCAAAATAGGAAAGCTGTTGATGACTAGCGGCTAACTCTTCTTGAAGTTTTTTGTTTTGTTCTTCAAGCATCCGCTGTGAGCCAGAAAGGAAAAAAGTAAGAGCATACATAATCATGCATACATATAGCATAAGTTATCATGGAACAAGAAAACTTACCAGGTAATTCATATCAATACCCTATGGATGAGATGGCATATCTGGTGGACTATAATGAGCAAATGAAGGAGCAGTAAAAGAAGGTCTAGCCTCATGATCAAATGAGCCAGCAGCCTGCAACAATCATTAAAGAATCAAAATAAGTTAAGAAAGAAGCGATTGCAATGGAAAAATGGTAAAAGTTTTACCTGAGAAGGGCTAGCCCCTAGATGTGGAATGAATTCTCCTCCCTCTCCATGATGTTCCTCTTCATCTCTATCTGTAGACCCTTAATTTTTGACCCAATCCGATCTAATATGTTTTATTTAGCCCAAAATGATTTTTATTGTCTAATTGGTCCAAAATAATTTTAATTAAATAATTTTTACTTTATTATCTAATTTTTATTAATAAAAAATAAAAATAAACAAATAAAAATCAAAAAAATAAAAATAAAAATAAAAATCAGAGTCGGAAAAAAAAATCGGCAGCGAAAAGTGGTCGCGCGGGCCCGTCGGCCCAGCAGCAGCTCGCCCGCAGGAAATTCCTGCGGGCGAAATAACTTCCCGCAGGAATTTCCTGCTGGTTGGCACGCCTACTGGCCCCAGACACGAGCCCGCTGCCACAGTTTTTGCCAGCGCAAAATTTTTCAACCCAAATTTTTGAAACCTAATCCAATTAGGTTTTAATTTCTTTTTTTTAATATTACTTACCTTAATTAATTAGGAATAAATAACCTTAAACCATTATAAATAAGGACAAAAGGCATAGAAAAAAAGGGGTGGCCGAGAGAGAGGAAATCCAAAGGGAGTTTGGAAAGTTTGAAACCAAATCAAGGAAAAGAAGAAATTCAATTGAAATCTTTTCTGGACAGCAACATCACAAGAAAGGGGATTCCAAAGGCAAAAATAGGTTTGTCTTTGGAGCTAGTTCATCCAAGAAGAAGCAATTTTGGAGCAACTTACAAAAGAAGGTATGAAATTCTAAATTCTAATTTTTTTTACACAGTAGCTAAAACTAGGATTTTTTGTGTTTTTCAAAAGTTAAAATCTTAGAACTTTAATTTAGTTTTCCAAAGTTAAAACACTAAAACGTGACTTTATTTTCTGAAAAGACTTAAAATTGTTATTTTTTCTTCTTAAAAATCTTAAAACTTTAATTGAACATATTTTTCTACAAAACCAAAATCAAATTCTGTTTCTTTCAAATTTTTAAAGTAGGTTCTATTTCATTTAAAACACCATAAAAAAACATCTTTTCTACTTATAAAAACTTCAATCCATTTGTTTAAATTCACAAAACTTCATAGAATATCAAATTGATTTCTAAAACCCTAAAAATTATCTTTTACCCGAGAACCCTAATTTTAAAGCCTAAAATCCAAAATTCAACTTTTAAACCTAAAATAATGAACTTTAATCCTTTTAAAACCTTAAACCCTAATTTTTAAGAACCCTAATCCTTTTAAAACATTAAAAACATAAAAACATGAAAACCCAAAAATTGCACAGTAGCTTAAAATTCAATAATCAAAAATCACAAATTAAAGTATTTTAAGGTTTTTAAAACCCTAGTTTCATGATTTCATCATTCAAACCTTAATTTATTTAATCAAAGAGTCTTACCAACCTTTTAAAACATAAAACCCTAATCTATTTTAATTTCATAAAAAGTCACAGTAGCTATAATTGAACTTTTATTTGCTTTATTCAATTCCATATTTACTTATACCTTGATTTATCTCTTATGCTTTAATCTATTTAATTTCAATACTTGATTTATTTAATTTATCATGGATGGATGTTTATTTTATTTAAATACTTTTGATGAATGATTATTTACTTTTATCAATCAATTTAGATTTCCAAAAGTTGTAAGAGGTATATTTCCACTTGGTGAGTACCTCATTAGTTAAACATCATGTAATTTAATTTTCTTTTCTATTTTAGAATCTTTGTAAAGGGCATGTTTCTACCTTTTGGTGGGTGTCCTATCTAGGCATGTGATGTAAGGACATGTTTCCATCCTTGAATGGGTGTCCATTTATTTGTTTTGTTTTGTTTGGACATTGCTTTGATTTTAATATAATGATGCTTTCTTTTTATTGTGTGTAGTATGGATAATATTGTTATATTTAAGAATTTTATAATATTAAGACCTGTAAAGGAGGCCGGTTCCAATGAACCGGGCGTTGTGGGGGTGTTGGGCCATTTCTCACCTTCCCCACATGTACCCAACTTTTCGAACCCATTAAGGGGTTGGGGATTCCTTAGGAATCGAGTTATCCACCCCTTTCTTTTTCCCAACCCATCCGGGTGGCGACTCCATTTTCTTCGAACTTAGGTCCGTGTTCTCTAAGGCCCCGAGCCTAAACATTGCAGAAGTTGCAAGAACCATTCCACTGGGAGTGGGGGCGAAAATCCCCGCTCACAGTGGCGACTCCACTAGGGATAAGAGAAGTTGATTCCGTTGGTCTTTATATTATTCTATTCTTTCTTATAATGATATTATCCATTGCATCATCTTATATTCCATTATGTGCGTGAGTTAGGATGCCCGTGTTACCCGTGTTGTGTTATGTAAGGGATACCATACTTTCACTCAAGGTATGGAGATTGAGCATGGCATAACCACTCATAGCCTCGTACCATTTGGTATATACTTGCTATAGGAACCTAAGCCTTTTAACCCAAAGACTAAAGCTCATGTAATTGGCCTAGTTACTTTCCTTAGGTTTTACCCCAAATGCATGTTGTTTGACTATGGTTAGTTTGTCTTAGTCTAAATCATGCCTTATTTGGTTTGTTCTTTTTCTAATATGACCTAAGTATATTGTAAGCTCAAAATAAACTTTTCTTTAAAATCCAAGAGACCAAAGCTATTTTCAAAACTTTTCAAGATGGTCTTTGGACATAAAACTTTTCTAAAAACAAATCAAAAATTCTTTGGCTTATGGCCCAAATACTAAGGCCAAAATCCATTTTTCTAAAATATTTTACAATGGGCTTAGAAACAAAACTATTTTCACCCAATCTTTTCTTACAAAGAGCTTGCAAAATATTTAGGTCAATTATGAAATACTAAAAATCAATTGTGGGCCTAGTTTACACTAAGAATAAATTAACCATGGGCTTGTTTTTGGCATAAACCATTAGTTACCTTTTTCAAGTGAGAAATCTATCTATAATAAACCTCTTAATTTAGTTCTAATCCAATATAACATAAAGGCTACTTTAGTTGGATAAATGGATTAAAACCTAATTAATGGGAATTATTATGAACTGATTTCCACTTTCGAAAATATAACTATTGATTGAAACGTTCGAGGTAATTATTCGAAAGCGAGGCACCCCATGTTGGTATTTTGTTAAACACATACCTAGCAAAAGAGACTAACCATTCATGTGTGGATGTTATAAGGTTGGAAGGAACGTCATAATTTTGTCCTTGTTTGTCTATTGTTTGTGCATACATGCATACATGCATACATTTGCATCACATATCATTGATCCTCTCTGGCTCACAGCCCTGGATTACGATAGTTCTAAAGCTTACAACAATCCGACCTACGCCGGAGATGAAGTATCTAGCAACGACTCAATCACTTGCTCACCTAAAGCAATGGAGCCTGAACAAATTCAATAGAAGGTGGATGAAGCCCTTAATGCCAAGATGGAAGAAATCAAAGAGGCCCTAGCTGAGACCATGAAGAACCAATTGACTCCAATCTTAGAAAACCATGTCAAGGCATCTGCTAGCACTAAGAAACCAAAGGACAAGGGGAAGGCTAAAATTGATGAAGTAGCTTTTGATGATGAAAAGGTGGTCTTTGATGATGATGATTGGGCTCAATACTACCAAGAGGTTCAAGAAAAGAAGAAAGAACCGAAGGCTGTCGAGAAGGCAACTATTGAAAAGATCGAGACATCTGATGTTGAAAAAATGATTGTTGATTTAGAAAAGAAATTTGAGAAGAAGCTGAAAACTGAAGAGATGTCCGAAGTTGACAAGTTATTCGAACAAGATGAAGAGGTCCCTTATAAATTCAAGATGCCTTCCTTTGCTAAGTACAATGGCACTGCAATATCCTCATCTCCATGTGAAGCAATATATCACTGCCATGCAATCTGCCCGAGCTACTAAGGCTCAAACCCTAAGGTACTTTATGCTCTCATTGGACCCTATTGTCCAAAATTGGTTCAATAGCTTAGATGATGGAACACAAAAGAGTTGGGATCTACTTTACAAAGCCTTCATCCAACAATATGGATATAATGTTGAGTTGGAAGTTACCTTGATGGAAGTTAAGTCCATTAGGCAACAACCAAATGAAAATTTTGTAGATTATGTCAAGAGATGGAGAAACAAGGCTGCTTTACTCAAGAAGAGGCCCGACGAATCCGATCAAATAAGGATGATTGTGAGAGGGGTCCTGCCCAATCTCAATGAAAGAATGTCTCACACCCTTATAAGGGACTTCAAAGATCTTCTCCAAGCTGGTTTGCAAATTGAAGAGTGGGAAAGGGAGAAAAATCGCTTTTCAATAAGAAGGAATGAGAAAGGGAACAACCAGCCTAACAATCAAAGCACACAAAAAGAAGTTGATGTTAATATAACCGGTCAAGGGAATAAAAGACAATTCTCAAAATTGGGGAAACCTCTATCTTGGGGTTTTAGCAAGCTGCAAAAGAAAGGGTTGTTACAACCATTAGCTCCTCGACCTTTACATAATCCATTGCCACCAAACTTCAATGCCGAGGCCTTCTGTCAATTTCATCAAATGCGAGGGCATGAAAAAGATGAATGTGCCCGCCTAAGGCATGAGATCCAAGATTTAATTGACAGTGGTAAGCTACCCGAGCCGGATAAGCCCAATACCAAGAACAACCCTTTGCCTAAGTTTGGAAGAGTACCTCCACCGGCAACCTTCATGGTGGGAAAAGGATTGGAAGAAGATTTTGTTTTATCATCCTTTCAAGATGGGAATATTGAAGATATGAAAGAAAAAGAAGCTTAAACTCAACAAACTTTCCTTAGCTTGAATATTGCTTTTCAATTTTACTTTCTTTAATATTTAAATTGGAACAATCGTGTTTATTCAAATTTAAAGTTGTTTGAATAAATTACTTTCATCAAAATTTTTGTTGGTCTTTGTTCATTTTGGTGCTCATCCAATGAGGAATCTAGCTTGATGATTCATGAATTAATATATTTATGCATCATGACTCAAATGACTTTACTAGGTGAGGGAATTACTCTATAGCATTGAGTTGTGTATGCTAACTTAGAGAGGGCTCCTGCATAATTATCTTTGTCTAGGTCTTAGTCAGTCTTAGAACATGCTTTGACAAACTTTCGAGGTGAAATTGAACTCTGCTTATTTAAGGGAGAGATGATCTAGGCATTTTTTGATTAGCCAACAACTAGTATCCACCCAATTAAATATCAATCCCTAGTTGTCCCTTTGAGCCTTCATAAAATTTTAGTTTTCTTTTCATTGGCATATAACCTCAATAACCTACCTTGAGCTGTTATGATACTTTTGACAAGTCTTATGATCACAAAGGTGATAAGGCAAGAAGATCAAAGAAATAAATGAATAGTCAAGACTATGAAGATAGTTGAAGTTCTTAAGACCATAAGGGTAGTTTATGTTTTCAAGACCATAAGGATAGTTGATGTTCTCAAAACCATATGGGTAGTTGAAGTTCCCTTAATGTCTCCAATATATCAAGACAACATCAACATTAGAGTAACAAATGATTTATCCCTGTTAAAGAAGATTTATGTTACTCCACTCATCAATTATTGGAAGCCCAAGTTGGTACAAACAAGACAACTCTGTTTGAGCTAGAACCAAACAAAAAAAAAGAAAGAAAAAAGAAAAAAAAGAAGAACAAAAGAAATTCAGAAAGCCAACGGAGTTCTCTTTTACCTAAGCAACAAAAGGCTTCCAATTGGACAGTTTGACTTGAATTAGTCCAACCCAACCAAGGATTCAATCAAAATTTGAGAAAAGGAGGAAGATCACCCAGTTCTTGAAAGTTCTGTAGTCCAAAAAAAAAAGAAGGACAAAAAGACAAAGAAAGGGAAGAGTAAGAAAAATAAAAAGAAAGAAAAGGGAGAAAAGAAATAAATTTGGGTCTTAAACTTTATGCAAGGGAAAAAATTATCCTAATCAAGATCCAAATTAATGCTAAGAAGATAGAAGAAATTTGGAGTCTAGCAAGGTTGCCTCCAACCTGCCTAAAATTCCAACAAGAAATTTGTAGTGTGAAGGTTTGTCCATTGTGTCACACCAGCTCCTATCTCAAAATGGCCTTCATTTAACCCATGTCCCTTGTAGACCCCATTTCAAGCTTATCAAAGACCTGTTGATCTCTCTTGGTAGATAGAGTCTATTAGTGGAGATAGTTTGGATAAGCATGCATATGAGATAGACAATATTTAAACTCAAATGAGACCTTTGGCCAAGCAATGTGTATGTGCCTATCTGAAGTGCAACAGTTCTTGCTTAAATAGAAATGATTCCTGAGTTTAGTACGGTAACTAGGGTTGTCATGTTATAGATATATTAATTTGGAAAAATCAAGTCATGAGGTACATTGACATCGATTTGGCTAAGCCAACATTTTGATTTCAAAATCAAAATTCAAAAAAGAAAAGTGTTTTGTTATACAAAGCCTTCAAGTTAAGGGAAGTATGTTGAATTGATTATTGGCAAGGTCATGAAGAAACTACCAACTGACAAGCTGGAACATAGTTTGAAATGGATACATCCCTGACTCTGCTGCTTAGGGTCTCCACCACTCATGATTTCAACATCTTGAAGATAAAAGCCAAATGCAAAGCTTTTGATCATTTCAATGCGAGACTTGAACGAGTGTCAAAACGGAACCAATGAGAACACTTCTGCTGATCACCTCGGTCTGTGAGTCAATGGAACAACTGTAAGTATTATTCATGCATATCATGCATACATGAACATATCACATCGTACTTTCTTGTCTTGTATTGTCTATTCTTTATCAAAGTGAACAGCAAACACTCTATGAAGTGAAGAATCAAAAGAAGATGTCAAGTTAGGGGGGCATAGAAAGCCCATTGCTTGAGAAAGCTCCAGTAATTTTGCAAAGAGAAGAAATGCATGCTTATGCGAAGAACAAAACGGCAAAAACATCAATCAAAGCTTGCATGGATAAAATCTTTGGTTTGAGCCCACACAGGGGGCAAAGTTTCTCCTTTTCAATTTTTTTGAGTTTATTTACCAAATATTTTTAAACTCACTTACAAATATTTTGACACAGGGGGGGCAAGGAGAGGATATAAGGTCTAATTAAAAATAGCTAAATCTTTGCAAAAAGGAAGAACAAAAGAATGGAACATTAGAACTCTCAAAAGAATGAAGGTGCAAAAGACAAAAGACCAATCCAGCTAAAAGAGCTAAAGCTAGGGTAAAGACCCGACCTCCAATGGATAAAGACCTATGTTTCAAGGGTAAAGACCCAATCTCAAAGGATGAAGATCCATTTGCAAGGGTGAAGACCCGATCTCAAAGAATAAAGATCCATTTTTCAAGGGTAAAGACCCGATGTCAAGGATGAAGATCCATTTGCAAGGGTGAAGACCCAATCTCCAAGGATGAAGATCCATTCTGAGGGTGAAGAATCACAATGCATAGAACAGCCGGAGCACTCAGACTTCTCAACTGATAAAAGGTTAGTCAAATTCATTCTCGGGTCCAAGTACCAAAATTAAATCAAAATCAATTCAAATCTCAAGTCAAAGTACCCAGGTTAGGATCGAGTATTCCAATCAAGTTTAGGATCGAGTATCCAAATCGAGTTAGGATTGAGTATCCCAATCCAATTTCGGATCAAGTACCCAAATCTGATTTAGGATCGAGTATCCAAATCCATTTAGGATCGAGTATCCCAATCAAGTTTAGGATCGAGTATCCGAATCTAGTTAGGATCGAGTGTCCGAATCCAGTTAGGATCGAGTATCCCAATCCAATTTAGGATTGAGTATCCCAATCCAATTTAGGATTGAGTATCCAAATCCAGTTAGGATCGAGTATCCCAATCCAGTTTAGGATCGAGTATCCAAAGCCAATTTAGGATCGAGTATCCAAATTTGATTTAGGATCGAGTATCCAAATCCAGTTTAGGATCGAGTATCCAAATCCAATTTAGGATCGAGTATCCAAATCCAATTTAAGATCGAGTATCCAAATCCGATTTAAGATCGAGTATCCAAATCCAGTTATGATCGAGATCCCAATCAAGTTTAGGATCGAGTATCCGAATCCAAGTTAGGATCGAGTATCCAAATCAAGTTAGGATCGAGTATCCCAATCTAATTTAGGATCGAGTATCCAAATCCAATTTAGGATCGAGTATCCAAATCCAGTTAGGATCGAGTATCCCAATCAAGTTTAGGATCGAGTATCCGAATCCAAGTTAGGATCGAGTATCCAAATCAAGTTAGGATCGAGTATCCCAATGAAATTTAGGATCGAGTATCCAAATCCAGTTTAGGATCGAGTACCCAAATCTAGATAGGATCGAGTATTCAAGTCTAGTTTAGGATCGAGTGTCCAAATCTCTCGGGTCCAGAACCCAAAACCTCAAAAATTAAGTCTTATTGCTTTTCACTCTCTTTCACTAAGGTTTCAGATCATTCAAGTAGGGGGCAAACTGTAGATCCTTAATTTTTGACCCAATCTGATCTAATATGTTTTATTTAGCCCAAAATGATTTTTATTGTCTAATTGGTCCAAAATAATTTTAATTAAATAGTTTTTGCTTTATTATATAATTTTTATTAATAAAAAATAAAAATAAACAAATAAAAATCAAAAAAATAAAAATAAAAATCGGAGTCGAAAAAAAATCGGCTGCCAAAAGTGGTCGCACGGGCCCGTCGGCCCAGCAGCAGCTCACCCGCAGGCCTTCGGGCGTTTCACCCGCAGGAAATTCCTGTGGGTGAAATAACTTCCCGCAGGAATTTCCTGCGGGCTGGCACGCCTACTGGCCCCAGCCACGGGCCCGCTGCCACAGTTATTGCCAGCGTAAAATTTTTCAACCCAAATTTTTGAAACCTAATACAATTAGGTTTTAATTTATTTTTTTATTAATATTACTTACCTTAATTAATTAGGAATAAATAACCTTAAACCATTATAAATAAGGACAAAAGGCATAGAAAAAAAGGGGTGGCCAAGAGAGAGGAAATCCAAAGGGAGTTTGGAAAGTTTGAAACCAAATAAAGGAAGGAAAAGAAGAAATTCAATTGAAATCTTTTCTGGACAGCAGCATCACGAGAAAGGGGATTCCAAAGGCAAAAAAGGTTTTTCTTTGGAGCTAGTTCATCCAAGAAGAAGCAATTTTGGAGCAACTTACAAAAGAAGGTATGAAATTCTAAACTCTAATTTTTTTTACACAGTAGCTAAAACTACGATTTTTTGTGTTTTTCAAAAGTTAAAATATTAGAACTTTAATTTAGTTTTCCAAATTTAAAACACTAAAACGTGACCTTATTTTCTAAAAAGACTTAAAATTGTTATTTTTTCTTCTTAAAAATCTTAAAACTTTAATTAAACATATTTTTCTACAAAACCAAAATCAAATTCTAATTTTTTCAAAATTTTAAAGTAGGTTCTATTTCATTCAAAAAACCTTAAAAAACATCTTTACTACTTATAAAAACTTCAATCCATTTATTTAAATTCAAAAAACTTCATAGAATATCAAATTGATTTCTAAAACCCTAAAAATTATCTTTTACCCGAGAACCCTAATTTTAAAGCTTAAAATCCAAAATTCAACTTTTAAACCTAAAATAATGAGCCCTAATCCTTTTAAAACCTTAAACCCTAATTTTTATGAACCCTAATCTTTTTTAAAACATTAAAAAATATAAAAACATGAAAACCCAAAAATTGCACAGTAACTTAAAATTCAATAATCAAAAATCACAAATTAAAGTATTTTAAGGTTTTTAAAACCCTAGTTTCATGATTTCATCATTCAAACCTTAATTTCTTTAATCAAAGAGTCTTACCAACCTTTTAAAACATAAAACCCTAATCTATTTTAATTTCATAAAAAGTCACAGTAGCTATAATTGAAATTTTATTTGCTTTATTCAATTCCATATTTACTTATACCTTGATTTATCTCTTATGCTTTAATCTATTTAATTTCAATACTTGATTTATTTAATTTATCATGGATGGATGTTTATTTTATTTAAATACTTTTGATGAATGATTTATTTATGATGAATGATTATTTACTTTTATCAATCAATTTATATTTCCAAAAGTTGTAAGAGGTATATTTCCACTTGGTGAGTGCCTCATTAGTTAAACATCATGTAATTTAATTTTCTTTTCTATTTTAGAATCTTTGTAAAGGGCATGTTTCTACCTTTTGGTGGGTTTCTTATCTAGGCATGTGATGTAAGGATATGTTTCCATCCTTGGATGGGTGTCCATTTATTTGTTTTGTTTTGTTTAGACATTGCTTTGATTTTAATATAATGATGCTTTCTTTTTATTGTGTAGTATGGATAATATTGTTATATTTAAGAATTTTATAATATTAAGACCTGTAAAGGAGGCCGGTTCCAATGAACCGGGTGTTGTGGGGGTGCTGGGCCATTTCTCACCATCCCCACACGTACCCAACTTTCCGAACCCATTAAGGGGTTGGGGATTCCTTAGGAATCGAGTCATCCACCCTTTTCTTTTTCCCGGCCTGTCCGGGTGGCGACTCCATTTTCTCCAAACTTAGGTCCGTGTTCTCTAAGGCCCCGAGCCTAAACAGTGCCGAAGTCGCAAGAACCATTCCACCAGGAGTGGGGGCGAAAATCCCCGCTTACACTATCCTCATTTTATTTGGGAATTTCCCGTACACGAACAGGAGATAAGTCAAAGTTCAAGAACCCTATTTGAATAAAATGGGTATAAGATGCACCCGATGGATAGAGAAATGTTTCAACATCATAACCGTGCCAGGCGAACCACCATGCATTTTGCGGCATTGATGTGTTATTCAAGGTATATTCTGAGCAACGCATTGGGATCCTCCTCTGCTCTTGACCAAGAAACCACTCATATACTCTCTCTCCGAGAAACCAGCCACTAGAGACAGTGCCGGCAATGTCTCGGCGAGTATGTTGAAAAGGCAGTGTGGCATTCATGGAGGAAGTCCAGTTTGTCAGCTCTTCTATATTCCACCAAGCCAAATTCACCTAAAAAAATGACATAAGGCAAGTAAACTTTCACATAAATTATAAAGTATACTTATTCTATTTTACCTGGTCCCAGGTTAAGCAGCTCAAGACAAAACATTGGGTATGCACATGGTAAGAGCCAGGAACTTCTACGCGATCTGACAACGAAAATTTAATCTCAGATACCCGACTCTCTCTCTCGGGAAATACCAGGCACCCTCACAAAGTTGTGCTCATATGCCCATGCCTATAACAATAATAAAGATGAAATTCATTCATGAATAAGAATGGAATTGACATTGGTGGAAGAAGAGTACCTCGACAACCGCCATAAAGCCAAAAAAAGACTTCTTATTTCGGCAAATTTTGTAATATCCCAAAATGTGCCTTAGAAGTTTTGATATAATTGTTGTTTTATTTGAATTAAAATGCATATGTATAATTGGAAGGAGAAAAGAATTTAAAAGAGAGTGTATATGTTGTATATATGGTAATATATATAACATATATACAAGTCAAATGGATGGTCAAAGGAAGAAGATATTTATTTTGTTATTAATGAAATTACTAAAAAGGGCAAGTAAGTGAAAGGAAGTTAAAACAAATTGAAGAGGGTATTTAAGTAATTTCTTATTTTTTTAATGCTTGGTGGAGGTTTAAAGAGATGAGAAGTTTGACTTTGCTTCATTTTTTCTTCTTTCCTTTTTCCTTTGTTGGCCGACCATCCTAAGCAAGAGAGAGCAAGAGTGAGTTTGTGTTTAAAGCTCAAAAATTGAAGGAGTTTTCAAGAGATTAAGTGGAAATCCAAGAAGTCGTGTGTGAGTTTGATTATTAATATTTGAAAGTAGAGTTGTATTGATGGTAGTATGTTAGTGTGTGTTTGATTTAATTGATTGTGATGTTGGTATTGAGTTGAGATAAGAAGTTAAGTTGGTGTTGGTATTGGAAGTGTTTGAGTTGAGTTTGAATTAGGGTTTTGAGTTGGTGATTGTTGTAGATGTTGAGTTTGATTAATTATTTTTGTTGATCTTCAAGTTGTTTGTGTTTTATGAAGTTAGAAGTTTGGAATACATGATTTTGGTTGGAGGTAGTAGCATCTTGGATGCCACGCCCGTGGCCCTTAAATGCCATGGCCGTGGGGTGTTGAACAATTTGGGGCAGAATTGTTTTCTAACCCACACCCGTGGGGGTTGGGGTGGCCACGGCCGTGGGCTTTAGTTAGTGATGTTGAGTTGTAATTTGTGATCTAAAGGTCTAAGATGAGGTTAATAAGTGATAAATTGTATTGGAATTCATGTATTGTATCATTTTTGGACTAGGTTTTGGAAGGAGGTGATTTGCCCTAATTTAAGAAGTGAAGAATTCTTGGAAGAAGAAGAGTTTAGAGTTGTGTGAGTGTTCTTGAGGTAAGTACAAACTATATAGTTGCATGCATTTACATGATTTTGATACTTAACATATTTGATTGTACATATGTTAAGTAATTGATTACATTGTTAATACAATTGATGAATATATGATTGGTATAATGTGAATGATTAATGAGCATATAAAATGTGTGCTAATGCCATTGGTTATATACACTTGAATGATGAATTGATTAATGTGAGTTGAGATATAATGTGGTTGGTTCTAATGATGTAAATGACATAATTGAGGCATGTTTGCCTATATGATGTTCAATGCAATTGATGATATATATATATATATTCTCTTGATGAGATATGGAGCCATGATTGTTGGCTAAAATGATAATGATGCCAATGAGATGAATGAGGCATGGATTGCCTAAGTGATGATGAGTAAATGAGAATGAAATTGAAAATGAAATAATTAATGAATTGTGTGACTAATGTGTTATTCCATTTTCAGAGTTTTGTTGTTGGTGGCATGCCTATGGTAATAATCTCTTGAAGTTAGGTTGGGCTTGATACTTGAAGCCAAGTTGGGTTGAAGTTTAACATGTTTTACTCCCCTTGAAGCTTGGTTGGGTCTAGTCCTTGAAGCCTAATTGAGATGTTACAACCCTTGAAGCTAGGTTGGGTTTTGTTCTTGAAGCCAAGTTGGGTTGATACTTAGCATGCTTTGTTCCCCTTGAAGCTTGGTTGAACCTAAATCCTTGAAGCCTAGTTGGGATAATGATAACGATAAATGTGATAATTAAACCAAAACATTAACTCTGAAAGTTGAATGGCATATTAGTGTTTTTGGGCCCATGCATGTCTTTGTTTTCAATGTGATTCTTAAATGGTGAAGTTAATGAATAATGAGATACATGCTTATGAGATATAATGTTATGAGTTGGTTATACTACATGAGTATCCTATTGGCAATGAATATAGCATGGGGAGCTATGTTGAGTAATGAAACTATGAAGATATAATATGAATGTTTTGATATGATATGATAGTGAACAATGTAAGGTTTTGAAATATAATATTCTTTTAAATTGGTTTTGAATCTTGATTGTGTGACATTAGCATTACATTGAAGCATAGTATTATCATAGTTTGTACCACTAAGCCGTTGGCTTAGCGCGATTATGGTTTATCGCGTAGGTGACAGGGAAGAACCGGAGAGTTCCTCTAGACCGAGTAGAGTCTAGATTTTGAGGTGTTGATAGTGGAGCTTAAAGATCAAAGACTTACTGCCAGACATGTATATATTTTTATGTTTTGTAAAACTTGAAGTTTTGATATATAAGTATTTGTAAATATTTGTTATATTTTCCGCTGTGTTTTGAAATAATATTTTATTTATTATATTTTATAAATTTCTTTTAATGTTTTAAATTTAATCACATTATTGAAGGGAATTGTTTGTATGTCTTATAAACTGTGGCATACCTATATTCAGTATACGTATATTACGATCGTATTAGCATGCTGTGTACGTATACGGGGTATAGGGGTGTTACAATTGTTTTGGTATCAGAGCCTAGGTTTGAGATTCTCAACCTAGGTGAATTGTAAGAAAAAGAATATTTTGATTTTAAAAGTGGGTTTTTGAGTAAAATACATGTTTTGGTATGGCAGTCTTTGATCTTTAATGAGGAATATTCTACTGTGTTTGCAGATATAGGTAGTAATGGAGTCCCAATAACATCAGACTATAGAAGGAAGTGCTAAGAGTGTAGCTCCAGGAGAGAGTAGAGATGGAGCTAGAGTTGATAGAGTTAGTGAGGCACCTGTTTTTGTGCCAGAGAGATCAGCTGCAGAGGAGGGTCCGCCGGGTTGGCTAAGGCATGTGATAGAATTATTGAGGCCAGCTCCAGTGTAGGCCCCCCCCCCACCACAGCCTCAGGTGCCGGTAAGACATTATGACAAGTTGAGAAAATATGGGGCTGAAGATTTCTTGGGCACTACCGATCTTGCAGTGGCTGAGCAGTGGTTGGATAAGGTGCAGAGGATATTCATTCAGTTGCAAGCCACTTCGGATGAGAAATTTGACTATGCCAGATCCCTCTTTCAGAAAGATGCCTATGACTGGTGGAAGACGGTTCCTTATGCCATGGATGATCCACCTACACTATCTTATAGTGATTTTTTGAGGGAGTTCGAGCAGAAATATACTCCGAGGGAGTATAAAGATATTAAGAAGATGGAATTTTTGAATTTGAGGCAAGACAACCGGACAGTGACAGAATATGAGATTGAGTATATCCGGTTGAGTCGTTATGCCGAGGGAATTATTTCTGATGAAATAGATTGGTGCAGAAGGTTTGAGGAGGGATTGAGGCCCTCTATTATGTGCATTGTGGCTGGTTCTCAGTACCAGGATTTCTCTCAGCTAGTTGCAGCAGCTAGAAGTGTGGAGAGAGCGCAGAGCATTTCAGCAGCTTCTACTGAGGAGGAAACTAGAGTAAGGAGACCCCAGTTTGAAGCAGGGTCTTCATCTGTGAAGAGGGGTAGATGAAGTTTTGTTCCGAGGATCAGTAGGAGTCAGAGGCAGTCGGGCATATCAGTGCAGTTTCAGAGGCAGAGGCCAAGACTGACAGTCTCTGTAGCTAGTGCCTTGACTCCCGTGATGCAAAGGTCTACTCCACCTGTATGTGTCCACTGTGGTAGGCCCCATGGAGGTGTTTGTTGGAGGACTGGTGTATCCGGAGTATGTTATAGATGTGGGTCACCAGATCATTTTATTAAAGATTGCCCTGATATGCAAGATGATAGGCAGACTGATACTGCAGTTTCTCGACCCAGTGGTAGCAGAGGTGGTCGAGGGGGGCAGAGGTTTCAGTAGAGGTGGTAGACCCGGGTTTAGTCAGAGAGGAGGATCTTCATCCAGAGGCAGTAGGCCAGATGAGACCGAATCTTCTCAGAGGGTATATGTGATGCAGAGGCAGCCAGATGCTTCAGCAGTTATAGCGGGTACATTTTCTTTATTTGGCATTTCAGTACTTGCTTTGATTGATCTAGGATCTACTCATTCATACATAAGTGCATCTATCTTGCCTGTGTCTGAATTGCATTCAGAGTCCTTAGGATTTGATGTCTTAGTGATCAATCCTTTAGGACATAGTGTTGTGGTGAGTAAGGTGCATCGTGATAGTGCTGTTGTGGTGCAAGGTGAGGAGTTTCTTGGTGATTTAATTGAAATTCCTTTTAAAGAATATGATTTGATCTTAGGCATGGATTGGTTGTCTAAACATGGGGCTGTGGTAGATTGTCAAAAGAAATGTGTCACCTTGAGAACCAGTGATGGTAGGGATGTGATAGTATCTAGTGAGCAGAGACAACTTGCATCCTTGTTTGTATCAGCTGTAGCAGCTAGAAAGTTAATTAGAAAAGGGTGTGAAGCTTATCTTGCTCATGTTGTGGATACTAGAGTAGCGGGTTCTCAACTTGATAGTATACCCACAGTTGCAGATTTTTTGGATGTGTTTCCTGAGGAGTTGCCAGGGTTACCCCCTAAGAGAGAGGTTGAGTTTGGTATCGATTTGTTGCCTGGTACCACACCCATCTCTATCACTCCTTATCGAATGGCACCAGATGAATTGAGAGAGTTGAAGGTGCAATTGCAGGAGTTGTTGGATAAAGGGTTCATTCGCCCTAGTGTTTCACCGTGGGGAGCTCCTGTGTTGTTTGTGAAGAAGAAAGATGGTACTTTGAGGTTATGCATTGATTATAGGCAATTGAACAAAGTGACTATTAAGAATAAATATCCTTTGCCTAGGATTGATGATCTCTTTGATCAATTGAGGGGAGCAGCAGTGTTTTCCAAGATTGATTTGAGATCAGGGTACCATCAGTTGAGGGTTAGAGCTGAAGATGTTCCTAAGACAACTTTCCGCACCAGGTATGGGCATTATGAGTTTTTAGTAATGCCTTTTGGGTTAACGAATGCACCTGTAGCTTTCATGGATTTGATGAATAGGGTGTTTGGGCCCTATCTGGATCAGTTTGTGGTTGTTTTCATCGATGATATTTTGGTGTATTCACGTAATAAGGAGGAGCATGACAAACATCTGCGGATTGTGTTACAGATCTTGAGAGAGAAGCAATTGTATGCTAAGCTGTCAAAGTGTGAGTTTTGGCTTGACCAAGTAACTTTTTTGGGTCATATAGTTTCAGCAGATGGTATAAGAGTCGATCCAAGTAAAGTTGAAGCTATTTTAAATTGGAGTCCACCAAAGTCTGTAACTGAAGTTAGAAGTTTTCTGGGTTTGGCAGGCTATTACCGACGGTTTGTGAAAGGTTCTCTTCGATAGCTACTCCACTCACCAGATTGCTTCGGAAGGGAGTTAGATTTGTGTGGACAGATCAGTGTCAAGCTTGTAACACCCCATCTTAGCCTACATTTATAGACCAAGATGAACTGTTATCACATGGTGATTGTGTCTTAATATTTTACTTAACAAATTTTAAGTGCAGATTTTTTTAAAAAAAAAATTGCAATAACCTCCCCTAAAAATGGAGGTCCCAAGTGTCGACAAAACTATTTTTTCTGATTTTTGAAAACATTTTTACACAAACCAATGCGAATACAAACAAATTCAATACACTCCCAATGATCCACCCTTATAACCTCAACTACAATCCTGCAAGAAGAATTCACACTTCTATATTCACAACCCAACTCAATTCAAAACCATACAGTTATTATACATTACTAGACTTGCATGTTACATCAAGTTATCTCTTTGTATTGTTCAAATAAGTACATGCCAGTTTCTAATACCAAAATACAAAATAAAGAGCACCACTTAAGTTTGTTGATGACCGACAAATCGCAGGACTCCTCTGCTCGCTACTGGCTTCTTGCTAATAACCTACGAGTTTAGAAGAAACTAAACTCGCTAAGCATTGCTTAGTGGGTACTTTAACTAATTACGGAAAATAAATAATAAAAGTATAATGCACTTTTAAAAGCAATGAGTCGTATTGAAAAATAATATCAAAGTAAAAGTAATCCATACATGTCATATATATTCAGTTATTATCATTTTACCATTTCACTCCACAAGGTAATTATGAATACACCGATCTCGAAATGAGGCCTCGTATAGAATTACGCGTGGTCTTGACCTCACACGACTAATTGCCATGGTCTTGGTCTCACACGATATAACTGCGTGGTCTTGACCTCACACGACTAATTGCCATGGTCTTGGTCTCACACGATATAACTGCGTGGTCTTGACCTCACATGACTAATTGCCATGGTCTTGGTCTCACACGATATAATTGCGTGGTCTTGGTCTCACACGACTAGTTGCCATGATCTTGACCTCACACGATATAATCCCCATTCCAGACCGGTTTTACCCATTTACCGAGTAGAGCATATATAACATTTCATATATACCCATTCACTTCATATATATACCACATATTCTCCATGTATATACAATATATGCTTACACAAATACCACATATACTCACATATGTATCATATGTATCACATATATACCATATACACGCATATATATACCATATGGACAATAAACTCTAGTTCTTGACCCAACTTGATCCTTGTTTTAGAAAATTTGTATAAAATAATCCACTTGGCTAAAAAATCTAAAATTTTTACAGAATTTATTTTTGCATCTTAAAATCATTCCTTTAAAATTTCAGGTCAAACTGGACACAAAATCTTGGTCAAGTAGTTCACCCAACCAGACTGCTCCAGTTGCCCTGCATCCTAGCAGCAGTTCTGAATTTTATAAATTCCGTAAATTAAATTCAATCAATGTGGTTCCAAATTATTTTTCTCAAATACTAGACTTATTAAACAACAACATATCCAAAATTCAACTCAAGATAATTTTTCTATATTTAATTAAAAATCATACAAGTTACAGCATTTTACTAATTGTAAAACAGAAAATTTTCAATAGGAGTTCAATGGTTAAAGTACCAAACCTTGCTCTTTAATTCCCTTTTTCTTTTCCTATTGTGGCCGAAATTTGTAAGTGGAAAAGAGAGAAATTGGTTCTTCATATCATGATAATTGTATATATAAGGGAAAAAATGATGATCACCTTATGTGTTGGATAAATCCTTAAAGACCACTTGTCCACCTTTCTCTTTCTTCATTTAATACTCATGCTAAATGGTTACTTTTGATTGGCCAACAAGAGATTTTTATAGTTTTCTTTCCCTTTACTTCTTCCCACTTGTCCCTCTTTCCATTGGATACCCTAAAATTATCCCGTGTTACCCATACGGTCCCGACACGAAACCGGGCCCACTTTATGTTCCGGCGATTAATCGATTGTAACTTTTAAACTGTGCGTTTTTGGGAAAAATTGAAACCCACGGTTATGACCCGATTAATCTCGAGAATATTCTTCCAGGGTCGGATATGGGCACTATTAAGAACTTCTGACACTTAATTTTTAAATTTACATAGTTGCCCCTAACTTTTGAGAAATTCTCACTTAGGTCCTTTTGATATCCCTTCCTTACCTTGCTATCTTTCTTTATTAATATCTTTTTACTCACGACTCAAAATTAAGTAATTATTATTCCCACTGAAACTAGACATCCGGGGCTACATTTTGTCAAAATTTCAGGTCAATCCGAGCTATATCTGATTTTTAACGGTCCTTTGAAGTCAAGCCCACTATGCTGTCCTGAGGCAGCTTGCACATTGTCTACTAAATCCATCATATCTTATTCTGTACAACTCCAAATTGGGTAATTTAAAGTTATACGTCTATCTAATACACAAATAAACAATTAAGTCTTCTTTGATACTCTCTAATTCTGTCATTAACTTGGATGAAATTAAGTCTTCTTTGAGACTCTCTAATTCTGTCATTAACTTGGATGAAATTAAGTCTTCTTTGAGACTCTCTAATTCTGTCATTAACTTGGATGAAATTCGAGCTCAAGTTATAGGTCATGTTCTAAGTTCCTTTGTTCTAAGCCTAAATCATATCCTCTATGTCTATTTCTTACCAATATGGAATTCGGGATGTTACAAAGCTAGCTTTGAGCAGTTGAAAGAAATGTTAACTCAAGCACCTGTTCTTACTTTACCTGTGGAAGATAAACCATATGTGATTTACAGTGATGCTTCACATAATGGTTTTGGATGTGTTTTGATGCAAGAGGGTAAAGTGGTAGCCTATGCTTCTCGGCAGCTGAAGCCGCATGAGCTCAATTATCCGACTCATGATTTGGAGTTGGAAGCTATAGTGTTTGCTTTGAAGATTTGGCGACACTACTTATATGGGGAGAAATGTTTTATCTATACGGATAACAAAAGTTTGAAATATTTGGGTGTTCAGAATGAGCTAAATCTTCGGCAGAGGTGATGGTTAGAACTGATTAAAGATTATGACTGTTTGATTGATTACCATCCTGGTAAGGCAAATGTTGTTGCTGATGCCTTGAGTCGGAAGTCTTTGGCTGGTTTGACTGTGTATTCGCTCTCGTTACTTGTTGAGTTGAGAGCATTACATGCTAGTTTTGAATCATGTGATGATGGTGCATTATTGGCTCAGTTGCAATTGAGACCAGTATTGTTGGATAAGATTAAGGAGGCTCAATTGGTAGATGAGAAAATTCAGAAGATTATTTCAGATTGCCAGAATGGGGAGAGCCGAGATTTCTATGTGAAAAATGATGGCAGCCTTTGGTTCAAGGATTGGTTGTGTGTTCCTGATGATGATAGTTTGAGAAAGATTATTTTAGAGGAAGCACATCTATCGGTTTTTGCTATGCATCCGGGTAGTACAAAGATGTACCATGATTTGAAACAGCACTACTGGTGGTCTGGTATGAAGAGAGACATAGCGGAATTTGTGTCCAAATGCCTCACTTTTCAGAGGGTGAAAGCTGAGCATCAAGTTCCAACAGGGTTGCTTCAACCTTTAACAGTGCCTGAATGGAAATGGGAGAGAGTAACAATGGATTTTGTGTCTAGGTTGCCATTGACTCAGAAGAAGCATGATGCTATTTGGGTGATTGTTGATCGGTTGATAAAAACAGCTCATTTTCTTCCAGTTAGAATGGATTATTCTCTTGAGAAATTGGCCGAGCTGTATATCAGTGAGATAGTGAAGTTGCATGAGTCCCAATTTCTTTAGTGTCTGATCGAGATCCCCGGTTTACTTCGAGGTTTTGGAAGAGTTTACATGGTGCATTGGGTTCTCGGTTACACTTTAGTACTGCTTTTCATCCTCAGACAGATGGGCAGTCGGAGAGAGTGATACAGATTATTGAGGATATGATGAGAAGCTGTGTTATTGATTTCTCTGGAAGATGGGACAGATTTTTACCACTTGTGGAATTTGCTTACAACAACAGTCATCAATCCAGTATTGGTATGGCACCATTTGAGGCATTGTATGGTAGAAGATGCAGAACACCTTTATGTTGGAATGAAATTGGAGAGGGCAAGTTAATTGGTCCCGATTTTGTTAAAGAGACTGAAGAGAAAGTGAAGATAATTCGGGATCGGTTAAAAGCGGCTTCAGATCGACAGAAATCTTATTCAGATTTGAAGAGGAGAGACATAAAATTTGATGTTGGAGATAAAGTGTTTTTGAAAGTATCTCCCTGGAAGAAGATATTGAGATTTGGTCGAAGAGGGAAGCTGAGTCCTCATTTTATTGGACCATATCAAATTTTAGAAAAAGTTGGACCAGTTGCTTATCGTCTTGCTTTGCTGCCCGAGTTGGACAGAATTCATAATGTATTCCATGTTTCTATATTGCGGAGGTATAGATCGGATCCATCTCATATCTTGCCAGTTGAATCCATTGAAGTGAGTTCGGATCTGACATTTGAAGAAGAACCAGTTACTATTTTGGCACGTGAAGTGAAAGAGTTGAGGAATAAGAAAGTGCCACTGGTGAAGGTTCTTTGGAAGAATCATGGGAGAGAAGAGGCAACTTGGGAGAGCGAACAAGTAATGCGAGATCAGTATCCTCAACTGTTTCAGACATAATATTAGGTAATTTCGAGGACGAAATTTCTTTTTAGAGGGGGAGAATTATAATATCCCAAAATGTGCCTTAGAAGTTTTGATATAATTGTTGTTTTATTTGAATTAAAATGTATATGTATAATTGGAAAGAGAAAAGAATTTAAAAGAGAGTGTGTATGTTGTATATATGGAAATATATATAACATATATACATGTAACACCCCGATACTCCATATAAGTACTATACATACACCCGGTATACATACAGTAAGTATATAAAGTATAAGGATGTCACTTTTCGATACATTTTTAAAACCTTTAACAGAGTTCAAACCACAATACATAAATTTAAAGAACATTTACAAAATCATTATACTTTTAATGATCTTACATATATATATATCATAATCTTATCTTTATCAAAACTTCATTGATACATATAAATATACTCTTGTCAGAAATACATCATAATTAAAAATTATACATGTATGCATCACCCTCTAGTTGGTCTCGATAAACTCTTACTCTTCTCGTGGTATAACGAAAGACTTCATATCTTCCACCTAGTCACCTGCGCGATTACACATCCGCGCTAAGCCCGAGAGCTTAGTAGTACAAATATAACATATAAACATACATTATAGAAATTCTAACATATAATGAAATATCACTTCCATGTACCATTAGTTTCTTATCATGTTTTTCCTTTTGAATTGCACCTTTCATATATCTCTACTAATTGTCATATATTATATATATACATATATACATATCATTAACACCAACCACAATCCATCACTAATACTCACAATCATTATATCAATATACATATTACATAACATACTTCATATCATTATTTTATTCACAATTCACCAATCATGAATCACATTTCCAACAAAGCAACCATAGATCTCATTACTCATTTATTTCAACATTTGTATATCACCTTGACAACAAAGACAGACTCGGGCCCAAAAGACACTAATATGCCATTCAATTTTCAGAGTTAATGCTTTGGTTTTGTTATCACATTTATCATTATCATAGACCCAACTAGGCTTCAAAGATTTAGGTTCAACCAAGCTTCAAGGGGAACAAAGCATGCTAAGTATCAACCCAACTTGGCTTCAAGAACCAACCCAACCTAGCTTCAAGGGTTATAACATCTCAATTAGGCTTCAAGGACTAGACCCAACCAAGCTTCAAGGGGAGTAAAACATGTTAAACTTCTACCCAACTTGGCTTCAAGGATCAAGCCCAACCTAACTTCAAGAGATTGTTACTAATATTAGGCATGCCACCAACAACAAACTCTGAAAATGGAATAACACATTAGCTACACAATTCATTTATCAATTTCATTCTCAATTCTCATCATCAATTAGGCAAACATGCCTTACGTCTTTCAACTGAATCATCATAGCCAATCACAATGGCTTCATATCTCATTATATTTCAATTCACATATTAATACTTCGTTATTCAAGTATACATAATCAATTACATTGAACATTATCATCCAAGCAAATATGCTTCAATTATCTCAATTCACGTTTCATAAAGCTCATATTATGCCAAACATAATATTATTGATATGCAATAATGTGGATTAGGGTTTGTACTTACCTCAAGAACCACTCCCATCAAGCTATACATAATCATTTACCTCATCATATCCTTCACATTTTACATATAGCATCATTGATGTAACATTATGAAGTATATTATTCATCTAACACATTACCATTCACAAGATTCACAATGTATATAACATAACATTGTTCATATAGTATCATATGCATCATCAAATGTATGTTCATTCTCAATAATACAAGAAGAGCAAAGAACAATCACAGTAGCCAAGACACTCAAGGGACACGGCCAAGCTTGTGGTCGTGTCTCTCAACACCAACTCAACCGAGGCAGACACGGGCAAGGGACACGGCCGTGTCTCTCAACAAAAATCAGGCAGTGGCAAACATGGGCAAGGGACACGGCCAAGACAGTGGCCGTGTCTCTCCAAAAATCATCCAACACGGCCCAATTTCCTTAGACTTGGCCGTGTCTCCCAAACATTCTTTGGTTTGGCCGTGTCTCTTCCTTAATTTGGTCGTGTCTCTCATGAACAAAAACCCTAAACATGGCCAAATCTCTTTTGATTGAATTAAAACACATTACACACAACATAACCTTATTCAAATGGATATAATCAATGTCTTTAACACTTATTTTACATGTTCATCACAATAATCACATTAACAATACATTTAAACACATACCACTTCAAAACCCTAAAACCAACATCATTCTTATTCTTTCAATATCAACATCCACTTAACTTACCATCTTCAAACAAAAACCAACAAATCATAACTCACCTCAAACACAACTTCACAAATAACAAAGGAAAACAAGAGAGTACTTACCTAAATTGAAGAAATTTCACAAATCTCCAACTTAATTTTTTGATTCTCCCTTCAATTTGATGTTTAGAACTTAGAACACCTCTCTTCCTCTCCCTTTCCTTTGATAGCCGGCCACAACAAAAGAGAAGAGAAGAAAAGAAATAATGACAAGTCAAACTTCTCTTCTTCTTTAAATCTCTACCATGCAATTCTAACACAACAATTACTTAAATGCCCTCATCCATTTAAACTTAACTCTTGTCACTCATATGCCCATTTAAGTAATTTCACATATCACAAATAAATATCCTCTTCCATTGACCATCCCTTTTGACTTATGTATATGTTATTTATACTACCATATATGCAACATATACACTTCCTTTAAAAATTCTTTTCTCTTTCAATTTGACACATACATTCAATCCAATTAAAACAACAATAATATTCAAAACTTCTAGGGCATACATTGGGATATTACAATACAAGTCAAATGGATGGTCAAAGGAAGAAGATATTTATTTTTTTATTAATGAAATTACTAAAAGGGCAAGTAAGTGAAAGGAAGTTAAAACAAATAGAAGAGGGTATTTAAGTAATTTCTTATTTTGGAATGCTTGGTGGAGGCTTAAAGAGATGAGAAGTTTGACTTTGCTTCATTTTTTCTTCTTTCCTTTTTCCTTTGTTGGCCGACCATCCTAAGCAAGAGAGAGCAAGAGTGAGTTTGTGTTTAAAGCTCAAAAATTGAAGGAGTTTTCAAGAGATTAAGTGGAAATCCAAGAAGTCGTGTGTGAGTTTGATTATTAATATTTGAAAGTAGAGTTGTATTGATAGTAGTATGTTAGTGTGTGTTTGATTTAATTGATTGTGATGTTGGTATTGAGTTAAGATAAGAAGTTAAGTTGGTGTTGGTATTGGAAGTGTTTGAGTTTAGTTTGTATTAGGGTTTTGAGTTGGTGATTGTTGTAGATATTGAGTTTGATTAATTATTTTTGTTAATCTTCAAGTTGTTTGTGTTTTATTAAGTTAGAAGTTTGGAATACATGATTTTGGTTGGAGGCAGTAGCATATTGGATGCCACGCCCGTGGCCCTTAGATGGCATGGCCGTGGGGTGTTGAACAATTTGGGGCAGAATTGTTTTCTAACCCACGCCCGTGGGGGTTGGGGTGGCCACGGCCATGGGCTTTAGTTAGTGATGTTAAGTTGTAATTTGTGATCTAAAGGTCTAAGATGAGGTTAATAAGTGATAAATTGTATTGGAATTCATGTATTGTATCATTTTTGGACTAGGTTTTGGAAGGAGGTGATTTGCCCTAATTTAAGAAGTGAAGAATTCTTGGAAGAAGAAGAGTTTAGGGTTGTGTGAGTGTTCTTGAGGTAAGTACAAACTATATAGTTGCATGCATTTACATGATTTTGATACTTAACATATTTGATTGTACATATGTTAAGTAATTGATTACATTGTTAATACAATTGATGAATGTATGATTGGTATAATGTGAATGATTAAAGAGCATATAAAATGTGTGCTAATGCCATTGGTTATATACACTTGAATGATGAATTGATTAATGTGAGTTGAGATACATAATTGAGGCATGTTCGCCTATATGATGTTCAATGTAATTGATGATATATATATATTCTCTTGATGAGATATGGAGCCATGGTTGTTGGCTAAAATGATAATGATGCCAAGGAGAAGAATGAGGCATGGATTGCCTAAGTGATGATGAGTAAATGAGAATGAAATTGAAAATGAAATAATTAATGAATTGTGTGACTAATGTGTTATTCCATTTTCAGAGTTTTGTTGTTGGTGGCATGCCTATGGTAATAATCTCTTGAAGTTAGGTTGGGCTTGATCCTCGAAGCCAAGTTGGGTTGAAGTTTAACATGTTTTACTTCCCTTGAAGCTTGGTTGGGTCTAGTCCTTGAAGCCTAATTGAGATGTCACAACCCTTGTAGCTAGGTTGGGTTTGGTTCTTGAAGCGAAGTTGGGTTGAAACTTAGCATGCTTTGTTCCCATTGAAGCTTGGTTGAACCTAAATCCTTGAAGCCTAGTTGGGATAATGATAACAATAAATGTGATAATTAAACCAAAATATTAACTCTGAAAGTTGAATGGCATATTAGTGTTTTTGGGCCCTTGCATGTCTTTGTTTTCAATGCAATTCTTAAATGGTGAAGTTAATGAATAATGAGATACATGCTTATGAGATATAATGTTATGAGTTGGTTATACTACATGAGTATCCTATTGGCAATGAATATAGCATGGGGAGCTATGTTGAGTAATGAAACTATGAAGATATAATATGAATGTTTTGATATGATATGATAGTGAACAATGTAAGGTTTTGAAATATAATATTCTTTTAAATTGGTTTTGAATCTTGATTGTGTGACATTAGCATTACATTGAAGCATAGTATTATTATAGTTTGTACCACTAAGCCGTTGGCTTAGTGCAATTATGGTTTATCGCGCAGGTGACAGGGAAGAACCGGAGAGTTCCTCTAGACCGAGTAGAGTCTAGATTTTGAGGTGTTGATAGTGGAGCTTAAAGATCGAAGACTTACTGCCAGACATGTATATAATTTATGTTTTGTAAAACTTGAAGTTTTGATGTATAAGTATTTGTAAATATTTGTTATATTTTCCGCTGTGTTTTGAAATAATATTTTATTTATTGTATTTTATAAATTTCTTTTAATGTTTTAAATTTAATCACATTATTGAAGGGAATTGTTTGTATGTCTTATAAACTGTGGCATACCTATATTCAGTATACGTATATTACGATCGTATTAGCATACTGTATACGTATACGGGGTATAGGGGTGTTACAAATTTTTTCAAGACCATGGTAAAGACAGGCAAGGCCAGCTTCACCCCAGCCGTAAAGTGGTACCATCCTCATATAAGTAAGGGCCCTCAACACTGACAATTGGATAGCGGATTCGGTGCTTCCTAAAATGGTCGACCCGAGCAAATATAACAAAAATCCTCGAGCATACTATTGGGCTCTGTCTTTGTGAACCTGTCCATCATAGTTCATCCAATAACTACGAATTGGCTCAATTTTTATCTTGAAAGGCCCTTTATATGATTATTCCATACCAATTAATTGTTGAATTTCTTCAAATGTCAAAATATCGTTGGTAAGAGGAACCGAAAGACCATCATACCGAATGCCGGTTATAGCAGCAAAATCGACCGGACCAATTGTCATTTCTCCAATGGGCAAGTGAAAAATATGAGTTGTGTCCAACCATCATTCTGCAAACGCCTGGATCACGCTTCGGTCTATCGGATACTCCTCGGATGGTAATTGCAAGATGAAGCTCTCAAAATCACAGTTTCGAATAATCTGCCTTACCCAAGAAGGCGCTATATCTTACCATTGTCAGGCTTTGTAGATACACCCTCCGCCCCAAATAACGCAATGATCATGCTAACATGGAGCCAGGTAAGTTAACACGAGGTAAGTATATCATTATATCATTACCACTAATTTTTTTTATATTCTATCTACTTAAATTCATAAATTAGTATATTTTTCCTAAATTTCCTAGTAAATATGAAAAAAAAAAACACAGAAAAAAAAACAAAAAAATTGAAGAGAAAAGAAAAGAAAACAAAAAAATAATAATTTACTGTTAAAATAAATAATTACCTTGCTCTTTTGATTTGAACTACAATAGTAGACTTATATTTCGATCTTCATGATGCTGAATAAACTCCAATAACTCAGCATTAGATTGAGTTCCTGATCTTGAAGCATGCATTTTTTTAAAACTATATGCCAAACTTGAAAGGATTATAGAATGAAAATTGTTGTGAATGAAATGAAGAAATCGGTCGTTTATATAGAGGAACGGCAAAGGAAAAAACAAAATTCAAAAAGTAAATTTCACTATTAATGAATAGTAAGTTACTATTTACAAATAGTAGGATACTTTTTATAAATAGTAAGTTACTATTTATAAATAGTAAATAGTGCATGAACAGTGACTACACAGTAAATAAATAGGAAACTCAATTATTCAATTTAATCATTCAAATACTTGAGTGTATATAAATATTTTTGTACTTTTAAAAAATTTTTACACATAGGGGGCAAGGAGAAGATATGTGCATAAAAAATTAGCTAAAATTTTTTTTAGTATACTGCTAACTATAATTATTTTTTTTGCAAATAATTAAATCTCTCTTAGCTTGGGTCCAGAACCCAAATTACCCTTAGGTCTAGAACCTAAAATCTTTTTTAAGTCCAGAACTTAGATCGGGTCCAGAATCCAAATTACCCTTAGGTCTAGAACCTAAAATCTCTTTTAAGTCCAAAACTTAGCTCGGGTCCAGAAACCAAATTACCCTTAGGTCCAGAACCTAAAATCTCTTTTAAGTCCAGAACTTAGCTCGGGTCCAGAACCCAAATTACCTTTAGGTCCAGAACCTAAAAATCTCTTTTAAGTCCAAAACTTAGCTCGGGTCCAAAACCCAAATTATCCATAGGTCCAAAACGTAAAATCTCTTTTAAGTCCAGAAATTAGCTCGGGTCCAGAACCCAAATTACCTTTAGGTCCAAAACCTAAAATCGCTTTTAAGTCCAGAACATAGGTCGGGTCCAGAACCCAAATTACCTTTAGTTCCAAAACCTAAAATCTCTTTTAAGTCCAGAACTTAGCTCGGATCTATAACCCAAATTACCCTTAGGTCCAGAATCTAAAAATCTCTTTAAGTCTGGAACTTAGTTCGGGTCTAGAACCCAAATTATCTTTAGGTCCAAAACCTAAAATCTCTTTTAAGTCCAGAACTTAGCTCGAGTCCAGAACCCAAATTACCTTTATGTCCAGAACCTAAAATCTCTTTTAAGTCCAAAACTTAGCTCGGGTCTAGAACCCAAATTATCCTTAGGTCCAAAACCTAAAATCTCTTTTAAGTCCAGAACTTAGTGTAGACCCTTAATTTTTTACCAGTCCGATCCAATATATTTTATTTAGTCCAAAATAAATTTTTTGTTATCTTAATTAAATAATATTTATTTTAGTATTTATTTTTTATAATTATAGTAATAAAAAAATAAATAAAAATAAAAATCAGCGATGAAAAAATTCATCGCAGAAAACGTTGGATGAAATGGCCTTGCGCCATTTCGCCCGCAGGAAAATCCTGCGGGCGAAGTAGCTTCTTGTGAGTGGGGATTTTTGCCCTCACTCCCAGAGGAATGGTTCTTGTGACTTCGGCACTGTTTAGGCTGGGGACCTTAGAGAACATGGACCTAAGTCTGGAGAAAATGGAGTCGTCACTCGGATGGGCCGAAAAAAAGAAAGGGGTGGATGACTCAATTCCTAAGGAATCCCCAACCCCCTAACGGGTTCGGAAAGTTGGGTACGTGTGGGGAAGGTGAGAAATGGCCCAGCACCCCCACAACACTCGGTTCATTAGAACCGGCCTCCTTTACAGGTCTTAATATTATAAAATTCTTAAATATAATAACATTATCCATATTACACACAATAATTAAAAGAAAGCATCAATATATTAAAATTAAAGCAAGGTCCAAGCAAAACAAATAAATGGACACCCATCCGAAGATGGAAACATGTCCTTACATCACATGCCTAAATAGGACACCCACCGAAAGGTAGAAACATGTCCTTTACATAGGTTCTAAAATTGAAAAGCAAATTAAATTACATGATATTTAACTAATGAGGTATCTAACAAGTGGAAACATACCTCTTAGAACATTTGGAAACCTAAATAAATTGATAAAAGTAAATAATCATTCATCATAAATAAATCATTAAATATCAATAGAAAGTAAATATCCATCCATGATAAATTGAATAAACCAAGCATTGAACTTAAATAAATTAAAGCATATAAAATAAATCAAAGCATAATCAAATATAAAATTGAATAAGGCAAATAAAAATCCAAATTATAGCTACTGTTTCCATTTAGGGCTCTTTATTTCATATGCTTAGGGTTTTGTAATTTATGGAATTAGGCTACTGTGACTTTAAGACAATTAAAATAGATTGAAGTTTTATGTTTTAAAAGGTTGGTAAAGTTCTTTGATTAACTAAACTAGGGTTTGTTATGTAAAATCATGAAACTAAAATGTAATATCCTCATGTATACCCTAGAAGTTTTGTATGTTGTTGTTGTTGTTGTTGTTGGTTTAAATTGAGAAAAGAAAAGTATATGTATATGTGTTTTGGGAAAGAATTAGGGTTTAGAGAGAATGGTATATGTTGTGTATATGATGATATATATAACATATAAATGGGTCAAAGGAAGAGTCAAAGGAAGAGAGATATTTTTGTGTTAAGTGTGTAATTACATATGTGGGCTTATATGAGACAAAAGGTTAGTTATATGGTTAAGCGCAATTTGGTAATTGCTTGGATAAGATTACTTGGTGGAGATTAAAAGCAAAATTTGACTTTGTTTCTTCATCATTTTTTTCTTTCTTTCATGAAGTGGCCGGCTCCTCCATAGACAAAGGGAAGCAAGAGGTGAAGAGAGGTTCTTGATGAGTTGAGTTCAAAATTGAAGGAAGATTAAGTGTTCAAGTGTTGATTCAAGAAGTTTTTAACTAAGGTAAGATCTTCCCTTTGATTTCTTACATTCTTTTGAAGTGGTATGGGAAGTTAATTAGGGTTTGATGATTTGATGATGAGACGTGTTTATGATTTGTTCTCAAGTGTTAAATTGGTTTTAAGTTAATAGTTTAAATAGGTGTAGTTGTTGGAAGTGGTAAATGTTGATTTTGAAAGGTGGAGAAGGATGGTGATTTTAGTATTTTGAGATGATGTGTGTTTAATTGTTATATTAATGTGTTGTGAAGTAATTCTTGTGGTGAATATGTGTTTAGAACATTGATTATGTTCATTTGAAACATGTTATATGATGAATATTGTGTTTGAGTGCAATTGAGAAAGTGTTGGTTTTAGTTAAGGTTATGTGCATGGGTGACACGGCCAGAAGCCATGAAGAGACACGCCCGTGTCATTTATTTGTGTTGGCTACTGCCTCTTTTATTTTTAAAGACACGGCCGTGTTCCTCAAGTGGGCTGGGCGTGTCCCTCAAATGAGTTGAATATTGTTTGATTTCTTTGTTCTTTTTGTATGTTTTGGATTCTTCAAAGGTAGTTTGATCTCTAAACCTAAACATAAACATTTTAAACATACTTAAACCAAGGAATGACTTAATCAAACACTTGTGGATGATCCTAAAGCTATGAATAATATAAATTGTTCTTGCATTGTTGAGATTGAACAATGTTATGTTATGCATTGTGAATGGTAATGTGTTTCATGAGTAATGTGGAATGAAATGTTGATATTTATGAATGATGCTATGTGAGATATAATGTGATCATGGATGAGATAAATATACACTTGAATAATGAAGTGTTATATTGTGAAATGAAATGTGAAGCCATTGTTATTGGCTAAGGTGATTCAATGGAGATAAATGAGGCATGTTTGCCTAAATGATAATGAGAATTGAGAATGAAAACTAAATGAATTGTGTGGCTAATGTGTTATTCCATTTTCAGAGTTTGTTGTTGGTGGCATGCCTAATAAGTGTAACAATCTCTTGAAGTTAGGTTGGATTGAATCCTTGAAGCCTAATTGAGATGTTACCACCCTTGAAGCTAGGTTGGGTTAGTTCTTGAAGCCAAGTTGGGTAGAAGCTTAGCATGCTTTGCTCCCCTTGAAGCTTGGTTGAACTTAATCCTTGAAGCCTAGTTGGGTATATGATATTGATAAATGTGATAACAAACCAAAGCATTAACTCTGAAAATTGAATGGCATATTAGTGTGTCTTGGGCCCAATGCTTGTCTTTGTTTAATGAGAGTCATGATTTGTTTATTGTTGTTTATGGATGATTAAATGATTAAATAATGAAGTATATGCAATGATGTTGAAATGTGATATGCATATATGTATGTTGGTTATAAAATGTAAAGGGATGTTGTTAGCTTTGCATCTATGTTGTTATATGTATGATATGAATTAGAATTGACATTGTATTGCATTAAAGCATATCCATTGCATGTTTTATCTTACTAAGCCCTTGGCTTAGCGCGATAGTGTTTAATCGCGCAGGTAATAGAGTTGATAGAGTTGAACCCGAGAGTTCATCAAGACCAAGTGAGAGTAGACCTTGAAGAATTCATTTTGGGAGCTTAAAGATCAGAGCAAACTTGCCAATCATGTATACTTCTTTATATTTTGTAAAGAAATGTTTAATATGTAAATATGTACATATTTTATAACTTCCGCTGTGTAATATTTAAATATATATATAACTAATATGTTTTGTTTTATAAGTAAATGATCTACTTTTCTATAATGTATAATGATAAGGGTATTGTATCAAGTTTTAAAGTGTTTTGAATGTTAAGAGAACCGTAGCATCCCTATGTTTGGTGCACTTATGCTACATTGTTGTGGTTGTAGTGTGTGTGCATTGGATATGGGGGTGTTACAATTGTTTTGGTATCAGAGCCTAGGTTTGAGATTCTCAACCTGGGTAAAATGTAACAAAAAGAATATTTTACTTAAAAAGTTGGTTTTGAATAAAAATACATGTTTGGGATTGGCAATCTCTGATCTTTAATAAGATGTAGTATGTTGTGTTTGCAGACTTAGGTTGTGATGGATTCTCACTCACGTCAGTCGATTGAGGGTAGTGCCGAGAGTATTACTCCTGCTGAGGGAGCTAGGATTGATAGTGTTGACGAGGCACCTGCTTCGGTGTCGGGTAGACCAGTTGGTGAGGAGGTTCTGCCAGCCTGGTTTAGGCATATGATGGAAGCTATGAGGCAAACACCTGTGCAACCAGTGCCACCACCCCCTCAGCCTTCAGTACCAGTGAGGCACTATGATAAGCTAAGGAAATATGGAGCAGAGGATTTCTTTGGTACAGTTGATCCGGCTGTAGCAAAACAGTGGCTTGATAGAGTTCAGAGGGTATTTGTTCAGTTGCAAGCCACCTCAGAGGAAAAGTTTGATTATGCAAGATCTTTGCTACAGAAGGATGCCTATGATTGGTGGAAAACAGTGCCCCATTCTATGGATGATCCTCCAACACTGTCTTACACTGATTTTCTGAGGGAATTTGAGTTGAAATATACTCCTAGGGAGTATAAAGACATGAAAAAGATGGAGTTTTTGAGTCTGAAGCAAGACAGCAAGACTATAACTGAGTATGAAGTTGAGTTTATTCGACTGAGTCAGTATGCTGGGGGTATCATTGCTGATGAGATTGATAGATGTCGGCGATTTGAGGAGGGACTGAGGCCCTCGATCATGTGCTTAGTGGCTGGATTCAGATATCAGGATTTCTCCCAGCTAGTAGCAGCAGCTCGAAGTGTAGAACGAGCTCAGGGAATTGCGGTTGCTTCAGAGGAAGAGGTTAGGGTTAGAAGGCCCCAGTTCAAGGCAGGGTCTTCTTCTGCGAAGAGAGGTAAAGGAAGTTTTGTTCCTAGAGTTAGTAGGAGTAAGAGGTCAGCTGGTAGGTCAGTACAGTTACAGAGGCAGAGATTTAGACCTGCAGCTTCAGTGGCGAGTGCTCCGACCCCTATGGTTCAGAGATCCACCTTACCCATCTGTATCCATTGTGGTAGGCCACATGGTGGTCCTTGCTGGAAGACTGGTATAGCAGGGGTTTGTTTCAGATGTGGATCGCCAGATCACTTTGTGAGAGACTGTCCTGAGAGACAGGAACAGATGTCAGTTGATACTGCAGCTTCTCAACCTAGTGTGAGGGGAGGTCGAGCAGGCAGAGGTAGCAGCCGGGGAGGCAGATCTGGGTTCAGTGTTAGAGGAGGTGCTACATCCAGGGAGAGTAGACCAGAGGAGGTTGGTTCTTCCCAGAGGATGTATGTTATGCAGAGGCAGCCAGATGCATCGGCAGTCATAGCTGGTACTTTTTCTTTATTTGATATTTCAGTACTTGCTTTGATTGATCCGGGTTCCACCCATTCTTATGTTAGTGCATCTGTTTTGCCTATATCTGATGTGCATGCTGAGTCCCTAGGATTTGATGTGTTGGTGACAAATCCGTTAGGGCATAGTGTGGTTGTGAGTAAGGTGCACCGAGATAGTGCAGTGAGGGTGCAAGGTGAGGAGTTCCTTGGAGACTTGATTGTGATGCCATTTAAGGAATATGATGTGATCTTAGGTATGGATTGGCTATCTCGACATGGAGCTGTGGTGGATTGTAAAAAGATATAGAAAATTGTTTCTTTGAGAACCGGTGATGGTAGAGAGGTGATAGTATCTAATGAGCAGGAACAGCTAGCCTCCTTATTTGTTTCAGCTGTTGCAGCCAGGAGGTTGATTAGAAAGGGATGTGAAGCCTATCTTGCTCATGTGGTGGATACTAGAGTGAAGGGTTCTCCCATTGATAGTATTGCCACAGTTGCAGATTTCCCTGATGTTTTTCCAGAGGAGTTACCAGGATTGCCTCCTGAGAGAGAGGTGGAGTTCGGTATTGAATTGTTGCCTGGTACCACTCCTATCTCTATTACTCCTTATAGAATGGCACCAGCAGAATTGAGGGAGTTGAAAGTGCAATTACAGGAGTTGTTGGACAAAGGATTTATTCGCCCCAGTGTTTCTCCTTGGGGAGCTCCTGTATTATTTGTGAAGAAGAAAGATGGTACTATGAGGTTGTGTATCGATTATAGGCAATTGAACAAGGTGACTATTAAAAATAAATATCCTTTGCCTAGAATCGATGATCTCTTTGATCAATTGAAGGGTGCAGCTGTGTTTTCCAAAATTGATCTGAGATCAGGGTACCATCAGCTGAGAGTCAGAGCTGAAGATGTTCCGAAGACCGCCTTTCGGACCAGGTATGGGCATTATGAATTTTTAGTTATGCCTTTTGGTCTGACGAATGCACCTGCAGCTTTCATGGATTTGATGAATAGGGTGTTTAGGCCCTATTTGGATAAGTTTGTAGTGGTCTTCATCGATGATATTCTAGTGTATTCAAGGAATGAAGAGGAACATGATTTGCATCTGCGGATTGTATTGCAGATTTTGAGAGAGAAGCAGTTGTTTGCCAAATTGTCGAAGTGTGAGTTCTGGTTGGATCAAGTAGCTTTTCTCGGACATATTGTTTCTGCAGAAGGCATTAGAGTTGATCCGAGTAAAGTTGAAGCCATTTTAAATTGGAGTCCACCCAAGTTTGTGACAGAGATTAGAAGTTTTCTGGGTTTGGCAGGCTATTACCGGCGGTTTGTAAAAGGGTTTTCTTTGATAGCTACTCCACTCACCAGATTGCTTCGTAAGGGAGTGAGATTTGTGTGGATGGATCAGTGTCAGGCGAGCTTTGAGCAGTTGAGAGAAATGTTAACTCAAGCGCCTGTTCTTACTTTACCTGTTGAAGGCAAACCGTATGTGATCTACAGTGATGCTTCACATAAAGGTTTGGGGTGTGTTTTGATGCAGGAAGGGAAAGTTATAGCTTATGCATCTAGACAGTTGAAACCGCATGAGCTTAACTATCCGACCCATGATTTGGAATTGGCTGCCATTGTGTTTGCATTGAAGATTTGGCGCCACTATCTGTTTGGGGAGAAATGTTTCATCTACACTGATCACAAGAGTTTGAAGTATTTGGGTGTCCATAAAGAACTCAATCTTCGTCAGAGGAGATGGTTAGAATTGATTAAAGACTACGACTGCTTGATTGATTATCATCCAGGTAAAGCAAATGTTGTTGCTGATGCCTTGAGTCGGAAGTCTTTAGCAGGTTTGACTGTTTTCTCGCTCTCGTTGCTTGTTGAGTTGAGAGCATTGTGTGCTAGTTTTGTACCTTGTGATGATGGTGCATTGTTAGCACAGTTGCAATTGAAACCGGTTTTGTTAGATCAAATCAAAGAAGCTCAGTTGGCCGATAAAAAGATACAGAAGATTGTTTCGGATTGTCAGAGTGGAAAGGGTAGAGATTTTGTTGTGAGAGATGATGGGAGTCTCTGGTTTAAGAGTCGATTGTGTGTGCCGGATGATGCTGATTTGAAAAGGATCATTTTAGAAGAAGCTCATCAGTCGATGTTTGCTATGCATCCGGGTAATACGAAGATGTATCATGATTTGAGACAACTTTATTGGTGGATAGGGTTGAAGAGAGACATTGCTGAGTTTGTATCGAAATGTCTCACTTGTCAGAAGGTTAAAGCAGAGCATCAAGTTCCAACCGGGTTGCTTCAACCGTTGTCAGTGCCAGAATGGAAGTGGGAACGAGTGACAATGGACTTTGTGTCTGGGTTGCCATTGACACAAAGGAAACATGATGCCATATGGGTGATTGTGGATAGATTGACTAAGACAGCTCATTTCCTTCCGGTGCGGATGGATTACTCTTTGGAGAGGTTGGCTGAGCTGTATATCCATGAGATTGTGAAGTTGCATGGTGTTGTCTGATCGAGATCCCAGGTTTACTTCAAGATTTTGGAAGAGTTTGCATAGTGCTTTGGGTTCTCGATTACACTTCAATACTGCATTTCATCCACAGACAGATGGGCAGTCTGAGAGAGTGATACAGATTATTGAGGATATGTTGAGAAGCTGTGTCATTGATTTCTCTGGAGGTTGGGATAGATTCTTACCACTTGTGGACTTTGCTTACAACAACAGTCACCAATCCAGCATTGGTATGGCACCATTTGAAGCATTGTATGGCAGACGGTGTAGGACACCTCTTTGTTGGAATGAAATTGGGGAAGGTAAGTTAATTGGGCCTGATTTGATTCAAGAAACTGAAGAGAAAGTAAAGTTGATTCGAGGCAGGTTAAAAGCAGCTTCAGACCGACAGAAATCTTATGCAGATCTAAAGAGGAGAGATATAGAGTTTGATGTGGGAGATAAGGTATTTTTGAAAGTATCTCCTTGGAAGAAGATTTTGAGGTTCGGTCGGAAAGGAAAATTGAGTCCTCGTTTCATTGGGCCGTATGAAGTGTTAGAAAGAGTTGGGCCAGTTGCTTATCGGCTTGCTTTGCCACCTGAGTTGGATCGTATTCATAACGTATTTCATGTTTCTATGTTGAGGAGGTACAGGTCGGATCCATCTCATGTGTTGCCGATTGAGTCAATTGAAGTAAATCCTGATTTGACGTTTGAAGAGGAACCAGTTGCTATCTTGGCACGTGATGTGAAAGAGTTGAGAAACAAAAGAGTGCCATTGGTGAAAATTTTGTGGAAGAATCATGAAAAGGAAGAAGCAACTTGGGAAAGTAAACAATCCATGCGAGAGCAATATCCGCAGTTGTTTCAGATTTGATATCAGGTAATTTCGAGGACGAAATTTCTTTTTAGAGGGGGAGAATTGTAATATCCTCATGTATACCCTAGAAGTTTTGTATGTTGTTGTTGTTGTTGTTGGTTTAAATTGAGAAAAGAAAAGTATATGTATATGTGTTTTGGGAAAGAATTAGGGTTTAGAGAAAATGGTATATGTTGTGTATATGATGATATATATAACATATAAATGGGTCAAAGGAAGAGTCAAAGGAAGAGAGATATTTTTGTGTTAAGTGTGTAATTACATATGTGGGCTTATATGAGACAAAAGGTTAGTTATATGGTTAAGGGCAATTTGGTAATTGCTTGGATAAGATTACTTGGTGGAGATTAAAAGCAAAATTTGACTTTGTTTCTTCATCATTTTCTTCTTTCTTTCATGAAGTGGCCGGCTCCTCCATAGACAAAGGGAAGCAAGAGGTGAAGAGAGGTTCTTGATGAGTTGAGTTCAAAATTGAAGGAAGATTAAGTGTTCAAGTGTTGATTCAAGAAGTTTTTAACTAAGGTAAGATCTTCCCTTTGATTTCTTTCATTCTTTTGAAGTGGTATGGGAAGTTAATTAGGGTTTGATGATTTGATGATGAGATGTGTTTATGATTTGTTCTCAAGTGTTAAATTGGTTTTAAGTTAATACTTTAAATAGGTGTAGTTGTTGGAAGTGGTAAATGTTGATTTTGAAAGGTGGAGAAGGATGGTGATTTTAGTGTTTTGAGATGATGTGTGTTTAATTGTTATATTAATGTGTTGTGAAGTAATTCTTGTGGTGAATATGTGTTTAGAACATTGATTGTGTTCATTTGAAACATGTTATATGATGAATATTGTGTTTGAGTGCAATTGAGAAAGTGTTGGTTTTAGTTAAGGTTATGTGCATGGGTGACACGGCCAGAAGCCATGAAGAGACACGCCCGTGTCATTTATTTGTGTTGGCTACTGCCTCTTTTATTTTTAAAGACACGGCCGTGTTCCTCAAGTGGGCTGGGCGTGTCCCTCAAATGAGTTGAATATTGTTTGATTTCTTTGTTCTTTTTGTATGTTTTGGATTCTTCAAAGGTAGTTTGATCTCTAAACCTAAACATAAACATTTTAAACATACTTAAACCAAGGAATGACTTAATCAAACACTTGTGGATGATCCTAAAGCTATGAATAATATAAATTGTTCTTGCATTGTTGAGATTGAACAATGTTATGTTATGCATTGTGAATGGTAATGTGTTTCATGAGTAATGTGGAATGAAATGTTGATATTTATGAATGATGCTATGTGAGATATAATGTGATCATGGATGAGATAAATATACACTTGAATAATGAAGTGTTATATTGTGAAATGAAATGTGAAGCCATTGTTATTGGCTAAGGTGATTCAATGGAGATAAATGAGGCATGTTTGCCTAAATGATAATGAGAATTGAGAATGAAAACTAAATGAATTGTGTGGCTAATGTGTTATTCCATTTTCAGAGTTTGTTGTTGGTGGCATGCCTAATAAGTGTAACAATCTCTTGAAGTTAGGTTGGATTGAATCCTTGAAGCCTAATTGAGATGTTACCACCCTTGAAGCTAGGTTGGGTTAGTTCTTGAAGCCAAGTTGGGTAGAAGCTTAGCATGCTTTGCTCCCCTTGAAGCTTGGTTGAACTTAATCCTTGAAGCCTAGTTGGGTATATGATATTGATAAATGTGATAACAAACCAAAGCATTAACTCTGAAAATTGAATGGCATATTAGTGTGTCTTGGGCCCAATGCTTGTCTTTGTTTAATGAGAGTCATGATTTGTTTATTGTTGTTTATGGATGATTAAATGATTAAATAATGAAGTATATGCAATGATGTTGAAATGTGATATGCATATATGTATGTTGGTTATAAAATGTAAAGGGATGTTGTTAGCTTTGCATCTATGTTGTTATATATATGATATGAATTAGAATTGACATTGTATTGCATTAAAGCATATCCATTGCATGTTTTATCTTACTAAGCCCTTGGCTTAGCGCTATAGTGTTTAATCGCGCAGGTAATAGAGTTGATAGAGTTGAACCCGAGAGTTCATCAAGACCAAGTGAGAGTAGACCTTGAAGAATTCATTTTGGGAGCTTAAAGATCAGAGCAAACTTGCCAATCATGTATACTTCTTTATATTTTGTAAAGAAATGTTTAATATGTAAATATGTACATATTTTATAACTTCCGCTGTGTAATATTTAAATATATATATATAACTAATATGTTTTGTTTTATAAGTAAATGATCTACTTTTCTATAATGTATAATGATAAGGGTATTGTATCAAGTTTTAAAGTGTTTTGAATGTTAAGAGAACCGTAGCATCCCTATGTTTGGTGCACTTATGCTACATTGTTGTGGTTGTAGTGTGTGTGCATTGGATATGGGGGTGTTACATAAAATTTGGACTCTTTTAAAATACTTTTGATTTATGGTTTCAAGTTTACTGTGTGAAATTAAAACATTTGTGTTTTTATATTTTTTAAAGGTTTAAAGGATTAGGGTTTAGAAAAAATTAGGGTTTATGGTTTTAAAGGGGTTAGGGTTTACTATTTTAAGTTTGGAAGTTGCATTTGGGTTTAATGTTTTAGAATTAGGGTTTCGGTGGATGCTTAGGTTGTTTAGAATTTGGAAAAAGCAATTGATAACTTTATGAAAGTAGACCAACGATTTAAAGTTTATATAAATAGAAAAAGTGTTTTAGGGTTTGTTGTAAAGAAACATAACATAATTTAAGGGTTTTGATAATTTGGAAAGTAAATTAGAGTTTTGGGGTTTTGAAGAAATAAAACTAATAGCTTTAAATTTTTGGAAAATAAAGCCACATTTAAGATTTTTAAACTTTGAACAAAGGGGATTAGGTTCTAGGATTTTTTAATTAAAAGAACACAATTTCATGAATTATGCTATTGTGAAAAAATATAACAATTAATACATACCTCCTTTTGATGGTTCCTCCAAAAATAATTCTTCTTGGATGAACAAAAACAAAGGCAGTTGCTACCTTTGATAAATGGTTTGAATTGCTTTTCAGCTCTCAATAAATCAGCTTGATTAAAATTTTCCTTCACAAATTTGGTTTCAAAATCCCAATTTCGTCCCAATTTCTGCTTCTCTTTTCCCTCTCTTTGCCTCCTTATTTATAGAAGTTTTTATGGTTTTTTCCTAGTTGCTCATGGCATACATTATTTATTAAGAAAAGGAAATCGAAACCTAATTGCATTTGGTTTCGGAAAATTTGCGTCGAAAAATTTCGCTGGCAAAAAAAAACTGTAGCGGAAAAATTACGCTGGCGAAAAAAATTACGGCAGGAAAAATTGCGCTGGTAAAAAAGCTGCCGCAGCCAGCTGCTGCAGCTATGGGTGAAACGGGCCTGCGAGCCATTTCGCCCGCAGAAAAACTCTCGGTGATGATTTTTTCGTCGCCGATTTTTTTTGTTATTTTTTATTTTTTATTATTTTTGATTTTTTATTCACTTCATCATTTTTTATTGACAGCTTCTTCATGACCTTGCCAATAATCATTTCCTTTGCCCAATGTGTCCTTTGGAGGTTCAACATACTTCCCTTATCTTGAAGGCTTTGTATGACAAAACACTTTTTTTTTTTGAAATTGAAATCAAATGTTGGCTTTGCCAAATCAATGTCAATGTACCTCAGGACTTGATTTTTCAAATTAACATATCTATAACATAACAACCCTAGTTACCATACTAAACTCGGGAATCATTTCTATTTAAGCAAGAATTGTTGCTTTTCAGATAGGCACATACACATTACTTGGCCAAAGGTCTCATTTGAGTTTAAATATTGTCTATCTCATATGCATGCTTATCCAAACTATCTCCACTAATAGACTCTACCGACCAACAGAGATCAGTAGGTCTTTGATAGGCTTGAAATGGGGTCTATAAGGGACATGGGTTAAACGAAGGCCATTTTGAGATAGGAGATGATGAGACACAATGGACAAATCCTCACACTATAAATTTCTTATTGAAACTTTTGGGAGCATGAAAAGACAGAGCTTTGAACATTCTTCTTTTTTTTTGTCATTAACTTGAATCTTGATTGGGATAGTCTTTGCCCTTGCAAAAAGTTTGGTACCCAAATTCACTTTTTCTTCTTCTCCCTTTTCTTTCTTTTTATTTACTCTTCCCTTTTTTCTCTTTATTTTCCTTACTCTTTCCTTTCTTTGAGCATTTTATCATTTTATCTTTCTTCCTTATAGGACTGTCAAGTACAGAACTTTTAATTATTGGATGGTCTTTCTCCTTTTCCTTTGATTTTGATCTTTAATTGGGTTGGACCAAATGGAAGCCTTTTGCTGCTTTAGGTAAAAGAGAACTCAATTGGCTTTTGAACCACCTTTTGAACTCAATAAGCTCCGGATGTTGGACCACTCCAAGGGAAACCAGAGCTGATCGCGTTCATAGGAAAGTTGATTCCTGGTTTTGAGATCTTTATTGATGTTGCTGAGCTAGTAGAATAGGTAGAGAAAAAGCTTATCTTTCCAGCTAACAATGAATAAAGCCTAGAAGAAAAGAAGAAAGTTGTCCTAAAGATCTAGAAGTCTTCAGAGGAGATTGTTGCTCTCATTAAAGAATAATTTGAAATCCTTGTAGTTTATGATTATAAGAATAATGACTCTTATTTTGATTTTGATTTGTCTGCTCTGCATGAGAATGATGATGTCTTCTTTTCTAAAATGAATATAATAAGGTCTAATTTTTCTTACTTGTTTGATGTTTTTCCTGATGGTTGCAAACATTCATGTGGTGATTACATGAACATTTTTTATATTAACTCTGTTGATACATAATTCTAAAAATATTAGCATAACATTCGACCTTAATCCTCAAGAGAGAGAGAGAGATTTGAAAAAATATTTAAAAATTATGAAGAAGTCTTTGCTTGGCTTATGAAGATAAGCCTAAAATTGATCAAGATATAGCCGAGCACATGATTCCTTCTTACACTCTCATGAGGCCTATCAAACAAAAGCTTAGGTAGTTAAGGCCAGAATGGGTAGAGTTAATCAAAGAAGAAGTCACTAAGAAGATACAAGTAAAATTCCTTGAAGTGATAGATTACCCAGACTGGTTAGCTAACATAGTTCCAGTATGAAAGAAAGATGGAAGAATTAGGGTTTGTGTAGATTGCAGAGACTTGAATAAGGCTTCCCCCAAGGATGATTTTCCTTTATCCCATATAGATATCCTTATTGATAGTGCAACCTCTAGCATGCTACACTATTTCGTGGTTGGATTTTTTTAAATACAATCAAGTGTTAATGGCCTAAGAGGATAAAGCTAAAACTACCTTTATAAAATAGGTGGATTTAGCAAATACTCTTTTATATGCTCAAAGGCTTTTTGACACTTTTCATTCCATTTAACTAGCTAGTTCTTTTTAAGCAATTTAAAGATTGGCTCACTGTGAGTGGATATTTTCACCCCTACTACCACATGGAATGGTTCTTGCGACTTCAGCACGGTTAGTCTTAGGGCCTTAGAGAACACAGGCCTAAACTTGGAGAAAATGGAGTCACCACTCGGACGGGCCAATAAAAAGAAAGGGGTGGATGACTCAATTCCTAAGGAATTCCCAACCTCCTCATGGGTTCAAAAAGTTGGATACCGTGGGAAATGTGAGAAATGGCCCAGGACCCCCACAGCGCCCGGCTCATTGGAACCAACCTCCTTGTTAGGTCTTAATATTATAAATTCTTAAATATAATGATATTATCCATACTACATGCAATCATAAGAATAAACATATACTTTATTAAAAATTATAGCAAAGTTCTTCAAATAAAATAAATAAATGGTTACCCATCCGAGGATGGAAACATGTCCTTACATTGTCCTTGTCTAAAATTAAATAGGACACCCACCAAAATGTAGAAATGTGTCCTTTACATTAATCCCAAAAAATGAAAATAATTTAAATTACATAAAGATTAATTAATGAGGTACCCAATCATGGAAACATATCTCTTACAATTTTAATAAACAAATAATAATAATAATAAAGAAACCATCCATCCATGATAACCAAAGCAAATATCAAAATCAAATAAATCAATTATCAAAACATATAATAAACTACATAATCAAATCTAAAATTAAATAAAGTAATAAATGTATAAATTTAGGGCTTTAGAATTTTAATAACCAAATTAGGGTTTTTAAATAAAGGGAGCTAAACACAAAGACTTATAATACACAAATAAATGTTGACCCCTTCAACGAGCCCATACGGTGGTCCCACTATATGAAAAGAACATTATTAAGTATAGTATTAGCTTTGCATGAAAGATATGAACAATTACCGAAGCTTAATATGCTATATTTAAATAGATTCAATTTTAGAGACGTACCTTCATTTGTTGACTCCACCAATGATTAAACGTTGATGCAAAGTATTTGCTTGCACCAAATTTGTTCTTCTTGGTTAAATGAAAAACAAGACAGTGAGAGTTTGATACTGCCTTGATTGTGTTTGATATTTTTCGTCCTTATTAGATAATAATTTAGAAATAATTCCCTGCTTCGTTCTCTGCCTCAATCTAAAGTCTACTGCTCTCTTTTCCTTTTAATTCTTGCTCTCCCAATCGTCTTAGCAGAAAAACCAAAAGTCCTCCTTGTTTAATTCTCTCCGAAATCCTAATTCTTAGCTGAAAGCAAAAGTCCTTCTATAATTGTTGTAAAGTCTTATTTATAGGAAAATTAAAAAAACCTAATGCTATTTTGATAAGGAAATACAAACTGTTTAGGAAAAATAAAAATTGTTAAGGAAATAAATTAAATTGAGGTTGATAGGGGGGGGGGGGGGGGGCTACCACACACTGCGAGGAATGGGACTCCTAGCATGCGAGCTGGGCTGGGCGAGTACGGGCCAGCTACTGCGTATGTGGGTGAGGTGAGGCAAGAATTACTGCTGGGTGAGGAAAGCACTGCACCTGCGGGCGAGGTGAGCCGACGGCAAAATTGGCCTAAGCAATTCACCACAGGCCAAGGCATGCAGAAAATTGGTTTGCCACGCAGATAGCCGCTGCCGTTGCCATGCCTCGTTCGCCGATTCATCAAATTTTTATTTTTTTATTTTTATTTTTAGTATTAAAAATAAATATTTAAAAATAATAAATATTATATCATTATTGAAATAAATAATAAATATTATAAATAAATAATAAATATTATAAAAATTATTTTTAGACTTGTTTTAAAATATCGGACTGGACTTAGTAAAAAATTAAGGGTCTACAGTTTGCCCCCTGCTTGAACAATCTGAGACTTGTAGTAGAAGAGAGTGAAAAGCAACATGGCTTTGAGCAGATTTTGGATAAGGATGGGTTCTCAACCCGAGATTGCCAATGATTTGGGTATTTGGACCCGGAATGAGTTCCAGATTCAGAAAAGATTTGGGTTCTGACCCGAATAGGTTTGATTATGTTCTCAACCCTAGACTGAATTTGATTTGGGTAGTTGGACCCGAGACTGAATTGATTAGGTTCTCAACCAAAGATTAGATTTGGATGCTCGATCTTAAACTGAATTTGGGTACTTGACCCAAAATTAGATTTTGAGTAATCGACCCGAGACTAGATTTGGATGCTCGATCTTAAACTGAATTTGGGTGCTCAACCAGAAACTGGATTGGGTACTTGGACTTGAAATAGGAGTTGGGTGGTCAACCCGAAACTGGATTTGGATTCTCGACTCGAAATTGGAATTGGGTGCTCGACCCTAAACTAGATTTGGATGCTCGATCCTAAATGGCATGATGGGTGCTCGACCCAAAACTGTATTGCGTACATCGACCCGAAACTTGATTGAGTACTTGGACCTAAGATAGGAGTTGGGTGCTCGACCCAAAATTGGATTTGGATTCTCGACCCAAAATTGGATTTTGGGTGCTCGACCATAAATTGGATTTTGATGATAGATCCTAAATGGGATTTGGGTGCTCAACCCAATTCCCATTTAGGAGTTGGGTGCTCGATAGGAGTTAGGTGCTCGACCCAAAATTAGATTTTGGGTGCTTGACTCTAGACTAGATTTTGGGTGCTCTACCTGAGACTAGATTTGGACACTCGATCCTAAACTAGATTTTGGGTACTCTACCCAAAACTGGATTGGGTACTTGGGCCAGAGACAGGAGTTGGGTGCTCAATCCAAAACTGGATTTGGATTCTCGACCTGAAATTAGATTCTCGATCCTAAACTGGATTTAGGTGCTCGACCTGAAATTGGATTTTGAGTGCTCAACCAGAAATTGGATTCTCGATCCTAAACTAGATTTGGGTTCTCAACCCAAAACTGAATTCTCAATCCTAAACAGGATTTGGGTGCTCGATCCGAGATTGGAGTTGGATGCTCGACCCAAAATTGGATTTGAATTCTCGACGCTAAATTAGATTTTGGGTGCTCAACCTGAAACTAGATTGGGTACTTGGACCCGAGATAGGAATTGGGTGTTCGACCCAAAACTTAATTTGGGTTCTCTACTCGAAACTGAATTCTCGATCCTAAACTAGATTTGGATGCTTGACCCAAGATAGGAGTTAGGTGATCGATCCAAAACTAAATTTGGGTTCTTAACCTGAAACTAGATTCTCGATCCTAAACTAGATTGGTACTTAGACCCGAGACAGGAGTTGGGTGCTCGATCCAAAATTGGATTTGGATACTCTATCATAAACTGGATTTTACTGACCTATTATCAGTTGAGAATTGTGGCCTAGTTGGCCTTTCCATTCTTTAATGGATTATGGGTCTTAACCCACCAAAAAGGAATCTTTATCCATTGGAGATCAGGCCTTTACCCTTAAAACACAGATCTTTATCCTTTTGGATAATTGTCCTATATTTGCTTTAGCTCTTCTAGCCGAATTGATCTTTTATCTTTTGCATCTTCATTCTTTTGAGAGTTCTAATATTTCATTCTTTTGTGCTTTCTTTTGCAAAAAATTTAGCTATTTTTTAGATGGCCCTCATATCTTCTCCTTGGAAAAATTTTTGAAAGTGAGTTTGAAAATGCTTTGTACACGCATAAACTCAAAAATTGAAAAGGAGAAACTTTGCCCCCTGTGTAGGCTTCAACCAATGCCTTTTCCTATGCATGCTTATATTAATGTTTGTGTTGTCTAGTTCTTCGAACAAGCATGCATTTCTTCTTTTTCAAAATGACTGAAGCTTCCTCAAGTAATGGGCCTTCCATGTCCCCTGATTCAATAACTTCTTTTGATTCTTTACTTTCATAGAGTGTTTGCTGTTCACTTTGACAAATGATAGGTAACACAAGATAACAAAATGCAATGTGATATGCTCATGTATGCATAATATGCATGGATTATACTTACAGTGGCTCCATTGGCTCACAGACCAAGGTGATTAATTGAAGTGTTCTTATGGATTTCTTCCAGATGCTCATTCAGGTCTTGCATTGGAATGACAAATGTTTCAAATTTATGGCGTCTATCTTCAAGATGTTGAAAACATGAGTAGTGGAGACCCCAAGTAGCAGAGATACATCCATTTCAAATTATGATTCAGCATGCCAGTTGGTAGCTTCTTCATAACCTTGCTAATAATCTACTTTGCCCAATGTGTTCTTCAAGTTTTGATCATGCAACACACTTCCCTTAACTTGAAGGCTTTGTATAATTTTTTTTTCAAAATTTTCTTTTTAAATCAAATGTTGGCTATGCCAAATCAATGTCAATTTACCTTAAGACTTGATTTTTCAAATTAACATATCTATAACATGACAACCCTAGTTACCGTACTAAACTCAGGAATCATTTCTATTTAACAAAAAATTATTTCACTTCAAATAGGTACATACATATTACTTAGCCAAAGGTCTCATTGAGTTTAATATTATCTATGTCATATGCATGCTTATTCAAACTATCTCCACTAATAGACTCTACCTGCCAAGAGAGATCAATAGGTCTTTGATAGGATTGAAACGGGGTCTATAAGGGACATGAGTTAAATGAAGGCCATTTATAAGTTGGAGCCATTGTGACACTATGGGCAAACCCTCACACTAAAATGAAAAGATAGAGCTTTGAATATTCTTCTTTCTTCTTGACATGAATCTGGATATTAATTAGGATAATTTTTGCCTTTGCAAAAAATTTGGTACCCATATTCCTTTCTTTTTCTTCTATTCCCTTTCTCTCTCTTTTTTTTTTCTTTTTTTTTTCTTTAGCATTTTACCATTTTGTCCTTCTTCCCTGTAGGACTATTAAATACAGGACTTTTAAGAACTAGAAGACCTTTATTCTATCTCTCTAATTTTGGTTGAGTTTCTGGTTAGGTTGGACCAATTTAAGTCAAACTGTCTTTGCCATCTATTGCTTCAGATAAAGGAAAACTTGACTGGCTTTTTAAACTGCCTTTTGTGTTTTTTTTTTCTTTTCCCTTTCTTTTTTTTTCCTTCTTCTCTTCTTCTTCTTCTTCTTCTTCTTTTTCTTTTCTTTCTTCTTTTTTCTTTTTCTTTTTCTTTTTCTTTCTTTTTTCTTTTTATTCTTTTCTTTTTGTTCCATAGTGATCATAGGACTTGCCAAAAGTATAACAACAACTCTGGGTAGGTTATTGGGCTTATAAGCCAATAAAAAGAAAGCTAAAATCTCATGAAGGCTCAAAGGGACAACTAGGGATTAATATTTAATAGGATGGATTCTAGTTGGTTGCTTACTAAACAATGCCTTGATCATCTCTCCCTTAATTAAGCAGAGTTCAATTTTACCTCAAAAATTTGTCAAAGCATGTTCTAAGATTGACTAGGACCTAGACAAAGGTAATTATGCAGGAGCCCTCTCTAAGTAAGCATACACAACTCAATGCTATGGAATAATTTCCTCACCTGGTAAAGTCATTCAAATCATGATGCATAGAAATGCTAATTTATAAATATCAAGGTAGGTTCATTATTGGTTGAGCACCAAAATGAACAAAGACCAATAAAAATAAATTTAATAAAAGTAATTTATTCAAACAAACATAATTTGAAAAACATAATTCTTTCAATTAAATATTAAAGAAAGCAAAATAAATAGAGCAACACTCCAAGCTAAGGGAAGTTTGTTGAATAAAATTTCTCCTCATTTCACATCTTTAATACTCTCATCTTGAAAAGAGGATAATACAAAATCTTCCTCCAATCCATTTCATACCATGAAGGTTGCCGGTGGAGGTACTCTTCAAAATTTAGGCAAAGGATTGCTTTTAATATTGGGCTTGTCCAGCTCAGGTAACTTTCAACTATCAATCAAATCTTAGATCTCGTGCCTTAGAAGAGCACATTTATCCATCTCATGCCCTTGCATTTGATGAAATTGACAAAAGGCTTGAGTATCAAATTTTGGGGATAAAGGGTTCGACAAAGTTTGAGGAGCCAATGGTTGTAATAGTCCCTTCTTTTGTAGCTTGTTGAAAGCCAAAGACAAAGGCTTCTCCAGATCTAAAAACTGTCTTCTATTTCCTAGACCAGTTGCATTAACATCAACTTCCTTCTGGGTGCTTTGATTACCCGACTAGTAGTTTCCTTTTTCATTTCTTCTTGCAGAAAATTGGTTTTTCTCCCTCTCCCATTCTTAAATTTGCAAACCATCTTGAAGAAGATCCTTGAAATCTCTAATAAGAATGTGGGACATCCTCTCATGTAGACTAGGCAACACTCCTCTTACAATCATCCTAATCTGATTCGATTCATTGGGTCTCTTCTTGAGTAAAGCCACCTTGTTCCTCCATCTCTTCACATTGTCGATAAAGTTTTCATTCGATCTTTGTCGAATGGATTCAACTTCATTTAAAGTAACCTCCAATTCAACATTATACCCATATTATTGAATGAAGGCTTTATATAGTAAATATCAGCTCTTTTGAGTGATTGCATAGAAGTGATATATTACTTCACATGGAGGAGAGGATTTCCAGTTCCATCAAACTTTGCAAAGGATGGCATCATGAACTTGTACGGAACCTCTTCATTTAGCTCAAACAACTTGTCAACCTCAGACATTTCCTCGATTTTCAGCTTCTTTTGCAAACTTCTTTTCCAGGTCAGCGATCAACTTCTCAACATCTGAAGTTTCAGTCTTTTCCACGGATGATCTTTCAACAACCTTAGGCCCCTTCTTCTTGTCTTGAGGATCTTGAAAGTATTGAGCATAGTCATCATCATCATCAATGACTACTTTGTCATCATCAAAGGCTACTTCACCCACCTTATCCTTCCCCTTGTCTTTCTTGGTGCTTGCAGATGCTTCAGCAGTGTTCGCAAACATTGCAACCATTTGACTTTTCATGATCTCAGCTAGGGCCCCCTTTAATTCTTCCATCTTGACTTCAAGGGCATCATCCAACATCTTTTGAATCTACTCAGGTTCCATTACTTTTAGTGAGAAGCTAACTAAGTTGTTGTTGGATTCTTCATCACTAGCATAGGTTAGATTGTCGTAGGCTTTTGAACTGTTGTAATCCAGGGCTGTGAGCCAGATAGGATCAATGATATGAGATGCAAATGTATGTATGCATGTGTGAGCAGGGATTTTTGCCCCCACTCTCTGTGGAATGGTCCTTGCGACTTCGGCACTATTTAGGCTCGGGGCCTTAGAGAACATGGGCCTAAGCCTGGAGAAAATGGAGTAGCCACTCGGACAGGTTGGAAAAAAGAAAGTGGTTGATGACTCGATTCTTAAGGAATCCCCAACCACCTAATGGGTTCGGAAAGTTGGGTATGTGTGGGGAAGGTGAGAAATGGCCTAGCACTCCCACAACGCCGGGTTCATTGGAGCCGGCCTCCTTTGTAGGTCTTAATATTATAAATTTCTTAAATATAACAATATTATCCATATTACATGCAATAACTAAAATAAAGCATCATCATATTAAAATCAAAGCAATGTCCAAACAAAGCAAATAAATGGACACCCATCCGAAGATGGAAACATGTCCTTACATCATCTCTGTCTAAACTAAATAGGACACCTACCGAAAGGTGGAAATGTGTCCTTTACATTGGTCCAAAATATAAAAGAAATTTAAATTACATAGAAATTAATTAATGAGGTACCCACAAAGTGGAATCATACCTCTTACAACTTTAAACAAATAATAATCATAATAATAAAGAAAATATACATCCATGATAAATCAAATAAATCAAATTAAGTAAATCAAGCATTTAAATTAAATAAATCAACTATCAAAACATATAATAAACTATATAATCAAATCTAAAATTAAATAAAGCAATAAATATATAAGTTTAGAGTTTTTGTCTCAATTTCGGGTTCTTTAATTAACATTTAGGATTTTGGAATTTTGAAATTATTATATTTATTATTTAGGCTACTATGATGATTTTAAAAAATTATTTTAATTAGGGTTTGGGACTAACATCATGAAATAGGGTTTCTAGAGTTTTATGTTTAATAATTAGGGCTTTGGAAACACAGACTCATAATTCACAAATGAATATTGACCCCTTCGACGAGCCCATACGGCGATCCTGCTAGCCGGTTAGCGGGCGGGGGTCAAGGGGGCAGCGCCCCAGAAAATTTTGAAAATTGATTTTTAGGGTTGTAGGTTTTGGAGTTGAAAATTAAGATATTAGGGTTTAAGATTTATAAAATAGGGCTTCGAAATTGGAAGAAGCTAATATTACTTTTTAAAATAATAATGCTTTCTGTGTGATTTTGGAAAGAAGAATTAATTAGGGCTAAAGATTTTGATATTTGAAAAACAAGGTTACTGGATGTTTGAATTAGAGATTAGGTTAAGGTTTTAAGAAAACAATTTATTATTATATGGTTTTAGAAAAGTGTAATTAGGGTTTCAGATTTCAAAAATATGTTTTACGGGTATTAAGGAATTAGGGTTTTGAAAAATAGTTTTTAGGGTTTCAAATAAAGTTTGGATGGTTTGTAGAATAATTGATCAAATTGTATGATGAAATAATTAATCCAATTTGATGAAGCTACTGTAAATATAAAGAAAGGAAATAGAGATTCAAACCTATGTAGTTGGTTCCACCAATAACTGATTTCTGGATGAACAATAACAAAGGCAATGTTGCTGCCTTTGATGGATTTATTGCTTCTTGTTGCTAATGTCTCTTGCTTGCTAGGGTTTTTCTGTCTCTTTTTTCCTCAGCCAGAAGTCCAAAGTTTTTCTCCATTAAAAACTAATTTTTTGATCCCTTAATTCTGAGTTTTAATGTGTTGTTTATAGGAAAAATCATAAACCTACTTCAAATTGTTTAAGGAAATTAAAACCAATTAGGAAAAAAAACCAAAACCAACTAGAATTTGGTTTCAGAAAAGCTGCATTGGAAAATTGTGCTAGCAAAAAAATTGCTGGTGAAAACTACGAGGATTTGCGAGAATCGATGTGGGAGGGTGTTGGGCGGCCAGCCAATTTGCTGCAAGAAATTCCTACGGGGAAATGGTCCAAGGCCATTTAACCCGCAGGAAATTCCTGCAGTAGAATTGGCCTGGCCAATTCAAACTTCGTCGACGAAAAAAAATTCGTCGCTGATTTTTATTTTTATTATTTATTTAACTTTACCATTTTTATTTTTATTAAAAATTATAAATAATAAATACTAAAATAAATATTATTTAATTAAAATACCACAAAAATTATTTTGGACTAAAAAATATAAAACTAGACTGGATAAAAAATTAAACGTCTACTGCATGCATGTATGCATAAATAAAAAATAAAGATAATTAGGACATTCCTTCCAATCTCATAATTTCCATACACGAATGGCTAGTCTCTTTCCCTAGGTTTATAGTCAACAAAATACCAACATGGGATATTTTATTTTTTAAATGTTCCCTCAAACGGTTAAACCAATAGTTTCCTTTTCTAGCATAGAAGTCGGTCCATGATAATTCCCATTAATTAGGTTTTAATCCATTGAATATCAATTAAAACAACGTTTATGGTACATTGTATTAAAACTAAATTAAGAGGTTTATCATCAATAGATTTCGTACATAAAAAAGTAACAAATGATTCATGGAAAAAACAAGCACGTGATTAATAAATCTTAGTATAAACTAGGCTCACAATTGACTTTTGGTATTTTCATAATTGACCTAATTGACCATAACAAGATTTTAGAAAAAATGAATTTAAGGCTTTGTATTTTGGTCATGAGAAAAGAATTTTTGACTTATTTTAGAAAAGTTTTATGTCCAAAGATCATTTTGAAAATTTTGAAAATAGTTTTGGTCTTTTGGATTTAGAGGAAAAAAGTTTTTGAGCTCACAATATAATTCGGTCATATTAGAAAAAGAACAAACCAAATAAGTCAAGATTTAAACTAAGATAAATTAATCGGGTAAAACCTAAGGAAAGTAACTAGGCCAATTACATTAGCTTTAGTCTTTGGATTAAAAGGCTTAGGTTCCCATAGCAAGTATATATCAAAGGGTATAAGGCTATGAGTGCTTATGCCATGCTCGATCTCCATACCTTGAGTGAAAGCATGGTTTCCCTTACATAACACAACACGGGTAACTCAAGCATCCTAACTCATGCACACGATGCAATCTAAATGATGCAATGGATAATATAATGATAAGAAAGAATAGAACAATATAAAGACAACAGAATCAACTTCTCTTATCCCCAGTGGAGTCGCCACTGTGAGCAGAGATTTTTGCCCCTACTCCCACGTGGAATGGTTCTTGCGACTTCAACAATGTTAGGCTTAAGGCCTTAGAGAACATGGGCCTAAACTCAGAGAAAATGGAGTCACCACTTGTAAGGGCCGGGAAAAAGAAAGAGGTGGATAACTTAATTCCTAAGGAATCCCCAACCCCCTAATGGGTTCAAAAAGTTTGGTACACATGGAGAAGGTGAGAAATGGCCCAGCACCCCCACAGCGCTCGACTCATTAGAACTGGCCTCATTTTTAGGTCTTAATATTATAAAATTCTTAAATATAACGATATTATCCATACTACATGCAATCATCCTCAGATGGGTGTCCATTTAATTATTTTATTTGAACATTGCTATGATTTTTAATATGACTAAAATTAAATAGGACACCCACCAAAAGGTGAAAACGTGTCCTTTACATTAATCCTAAAATATGAAAATAATTTAAATTACATAAAGATTAATTAATGAGGTGCCTAATCATGAAAACAAACCTCTTACAATTTTAATAAACAAATAATAATAATAATAATAATAATAATAATAATAATAATAATAATAATAATAATAAAAGAAACCATCCATCCATAATAACCAAATCAAATGTCAAAATCAAATAAATCAATCATCAAAACATATAATAAACTATATAATCAAATCTAAAATTAAATAAAGTAATAAATGTATAAATTTAGGGTTTTAGAATTTTATTTTAGAATTTCTAAAATAAAGCATCCTTATATTAAAATCAAAGCAATGTCCAAACAAAGCAAATAAATGGACACCCATCCAAGGATGAAAACATGTCCTTACATCGTCCATGTCTAAAACTAATTAGGACACGCATCGAAAGGTGGAAACATGTCCTTTACATTGGTCCAAAATATAAAAGCAATTCAAATTACATAGAAATTAACTAATGAGGTAACCACAAAGTGGAAACATACCTCTTACAATTTTAAACAAATAATAATCATAATAATAAAGAAAATATCCATCCATGATAAATCAAATAAATCAAATTAAGTAAATCAAGCATCAAAATTAAATAAATCAACCATCAAAACATATAATAAACTATATAATCAAATCTAAAATTAAATAAAGCAATAAATATATAAGTTTAGAGTTTATGTCTCAATTTAGGGTTCTTTAATTAACATTTAGGATTTTGGGATTTTGAAATTATTATATTTATTATTTAGGCTACTGTGAAGATTTTGAAAAATTGATTTAATTAGGGTTTGGGACTAACATCATGAAATAGGGTTTCTAGGGTTTTATGTTTAATAATTAGGGCTTTGGAAAAAAGAAAAGTTAAATACACGGACTCATAATTCCCAAATAAATATTGACCTCTTCGATGAGCCCATACGGCAGTCCCGTTAGCCAATTAGCGGGCGGGGGTCAAGGGGGCAGCGCCCTAGAAAATTTTAGAAATTGATTTTTAGGGTTGTAGGTTTTGGTGTTGAAAATTAAGATATTAGGGTTTAAGATTTAGAAAATAAGGATTCAAAATTGGAAGAAGCTAATGTTACTTTTTAAAAGAATAATGCGTACTATGTTATTTTGGATAGAAGAATTAATTAGGGTTAAAGATTTTGATATTTGAAAAACAAGGTTACTGGATGTTTGAATTAGAAATTAGGTTAAGGGTTTAAGAAAGCAATTTATTATTTTATGGTTTTAGAAAACTGTAATTAGGGTTTCAGATTTCAAAAATATGTTTTAAGGGTATTAAGGAATAAGGGTTTTGAAAAATAGTTTTAGGGTTTCAAATAAAGTTTGGATGGTTTGTAGAATAATTGATCAAATTATATGATGAAATAATTAATCCAATTTGATGAAGCTACTGTAAATATAAACAAAGGAAATAGAGATTCAAACCTACGTATTTGGTTCCACCAAAAACTGATTTCTGGATGAACAATAACAAAGGCAATGTTACTGCCTTTGATGGATTGATTGCTTCTTGTTGCTAATGTTTCTTGCTTGCTAGGGTTTTTCTGTCTTTTTTTTCCTCAGTCAGAAGCCCAAAATTTTACTCCAGAAAAAACTTATTTTTTGATCCCTTAATTCTGAGTTTTAATGTGTTATTTGTAGGAAAAATCATAAACCTACTTTTAATTGTTTAAGGAAATTAAAACTAATTAGGAAAAGAAACCAAAACCAAATAGAATTTTATTTCAAAAAAACTGCGTTGAAAAATTGCGCTGGTAAAAACTGCGAGGATTTGCTAGAATCGTTGTTGGTGGACGCTGGGCGAGCAGCCAATTCGCCGCAGGAAATTTCTATAGCAAAATGGGTTGGGCCATTTCTCCCATAGGAAATTCCTACGGTTGAATTGGCCTGGCCAATTCAACCTTCGGCGATGAAAAACAATTCGTCTTCGATTTTTTCGTAGCTGATTTTTTTCTTTTTTTTTATTTTTATTATTTATTTAACTTTACCATTTTTATTTTCATTAAAAATTATAAATACTAAATACTAAAATAAATATTACTTAATTAAAACACCATAAAAATTATTTTGGACTAAAAAATATCGAACTAGGCTTGGTAAAAAATTAAGGGTCTACAGCATGCATGTATGCATAAATAACAAATAAAGATAGGACATCCCTTCCAACTTTATAACTTCCACACTCGAATGGCGAGTCTCTTTGTAACACCCTCATACTCTATATAAGTACTATACATATACCTAGTATACATACAATACGTATATAGAGTGTAAGAATGTCACAAATAGTTTTAATTTAAAAATCCTTATCCAAATTCAAACAATACTACCTTTAGATTTTAATAACATTTAGTAAACCATTATACATATGAATATATTATAGTGAATAATATAACATAATTAAACTACACATGTATGCATCACCTTCTAGTTGGTCTCAGAACACTCTTACCCTTCTCGTGGCATAACCGCTTGACTTCCAAATCAACCGCATAATTACCTGCGCGATCACACAACCGCGCTAAGCTCGAGAGCTTAGTAATATAAATAATTCATATAAACATACAATAGAGAAAATCATATTTTCATGTCAACTTGTTATGTCATTATTTTCTTATCATGTTTTCCTATTTTGATTATGCTTTTCATACATACTACTACTATTGCTTTATTTGTATACATATTTATACGTTTCATTTCAACAATTTACAACTCAATGACTTATCAAAACTTTCATGAAGCAATATTCACCATTTCCATATCCATATACAATTAACACATCATATAATATTTTCATAAACTCATCATTTAACATAGCTTCTCAAACTATATTCATCTTCAATAATTTACTTATATATATTGTATACATTTCATTCCATGATTATCCTCATATTTCTCATACCATTATAATTCATTCCATAGTTATCACTAAATGCCACATAACATTATATTTCCTTCCATAGTTCACATTAAAACAAAAGACAAACATATATCTCATTATCATTTATTCCATGATTCAAGAATTATATATATATACAATCACAAGCATGGGCCCAAAAACACTAATATGCCATTCCACTTTTAGAGTTAATGTTTTGGTTTAATTATCACATTTATTATTATCCCAACTAGGCTTCAAGGATTAAGGTTCAACCAAGCTTCAAGGGGAACAAAGCATGCTAAGTATCAACCCAACTTGGCTTCAAGAACCAATCCAACCTAGCTTCAAGGGTTGTAACATCTCAATTAGGCTTCAAGGTCTTGACCCAACCAAGCTTCAAGGGGAGTAAAACATGTTAAACTTCAACCCAACTTGGCTTCAAGGAATCAAACCAACCTAACTTCAAGAGATTGTTACTATTAGGCATGCCACCAACAACAAAACTCTGAAAATGAATAACATATTAGACACACAATTCATTTATGATTTCACTATCAATTTCATTTTCAATTGAATCATCATAACCAATCACAATGGCTTCATATTTCATTTAGATTATCATAGCAAATCACAATGGCTTCATATTTCATTTAGATCATCATAGCCAATCACAATGGCTTCATATTTCATTTAGATCATCATAGCCAATCACAATGGCTTCACATTTCATTTTATTTCAATTCATATCATAGCATTTCATCTTTCAAATACACAATCATTTATCTCATATATTACACATTTCATATATCATCATTACCAATCACAAAGACATCACATTTCATTTAGTCTCCATTCACATTAGAATACTTCATTACTTAAATATTCATAATCAAGCACATTAAACATTCATCAAGAATGATCATCATTGATATACACATATATAATTTACCTTATTCTTAGATTTGGAATCCTCAACATACATTTGTTTCACATATATTTGAAGTGCAGATATAATAATACCTTTAGAGGATCCAACAAGACAAGTATAATCAAGAATAAGAATCATTAACTAACAAATTTGAGGGACACGGCCAACATCATTTGAGGGACACGGCCAAGCTTGTGGCCGTGTCTCTCAACCACAATTGGCAGTAGTGAACACGGGCATGCGACACGGCCGTGTCTCTTAACACAAATTCAAGCAGTAGGTGACACGGGCAAGGGACACGGCGGTGTCTCTCTACAAAAATCAGACAGTAACAAACACGGGCAGAGGACACGGTTGAGACTGTGACCGTGTCTCTCCAAACTCAATCCAACACATCCAATTTTCCTTGACTTGGCCGTGTCTCTCCTTGTTTTTGGCCGTGTCACTCATGAATTTAAACCCCAAACATTTACAAAACTCCTTTGGTTGCACTCAAACACTTCATACACAATATAGCACTAATCAAATGAACATAATCAATGTCCTAAACACATAATTTACATATTTCTCACATTATTCACCTTGCTAAAACACATCAACCAAGCATTTGATTCCTTAACACATTTACAAATGAATATGTGTTAAGTTTCAACAACATGTTGATAGATGAATTTAGGTAGTTTACTTACCTTAAGAACCATTCTCAAATCTATTCACTTTACCTTCCAAGAACTCTTCACCACTTAACTTAGAGCAATCCACTTCCTTCACAACCTAATTCAAATCAAATAAAAAGATACTTGAATACCAATACAAATATTCAATTATCAAACTCATATATTTTATATTTTCAACTTCCTTAAACACCAACATACATCACTCATATATCAAATACTCAAATCCCCAATTCATTTAACACTAAATCCTTACTCAATAATCTCAACAATTCATCATCATCCTCACAAAAACCTCATCAAATCCAAACTCAAACCATAAAAATCAATGTAAAGGAATGAATACTTACTTGGTTAATATGCCAAATCTTCAATAAAAATCTTCAATCCTCTCAAAATCATCATCTCTCTCTCTCTCTCTCGACCAAGCAGAAAAGAAGAAGACGAAGAAGAAGGAGCAGAAGAAGAAAGAAGGTTCTACTTCTTTCCTTCGTTCTTATCGTATATATATATATATAATAATAATAATAATAATAATAATAATAATAATAATAATAATAATAATAATAACAATAACAATAACAATAACAATAATAATAATAATAATACTTTAAATCTCCACCACATATTCTTTCTTTGACTTTCTTCTTCTCTTTTCTTTTTGTCTTTATTATTATTATTATTATTAATAATTAATTATACAATTATATATACAACTCACTTATCCTACACCATTTTATATCCCATGTATATGTGATGTATATGTATATGTCTTACATATATTATCCTTATATTTCACATATATACATATACATTAAATCCAAATACAACAACAATAACTCCAAAACTCTTAGGGTCTATTCTGGGATATTACACTCTTTTCCTAGGTTTATGGTTAAAAAAATACCAACATGGGATATTTTATTTTTGAAAAGTTCACTGAAACGGTTAAACCAATAGTTACCTTTTATAGCATAGAAGTCGGTCCATGATAATTCCATTAATTAGGTTTTAATCCATTGAATATCAATTAAAATAACTTTTATGGTACATTGGATTCAAACTAAATTAAGAGGTTTATCATCAATAGATTTCTTACTTAAAAATGTAACTAATGATTCATGCAAAAAACAAGCCAATGATTAATAATTCTTAGTATAAACTAGGCTCACAATTGATTTTTAGTATTTTCATAATTGACCTAAATATTTATAAGCTCATTCAAAAGGTCGTAATGAAGTGAAAAATAGTTTTGCTTCAAAGCCCATAACAAGATTTTAGAAAAAATGAATTTAAGGCTTTGTTTTTGGGTCATGAGAAAAGAATTTTGACTTGTTTTAGAAAAGTTTTATGTCCAAAGATCATTTTGAAAATTTTGAAAATAGTTTTGGTCTTTTTGATTTAGAGGAAAAAAGTTTTTGAGCTCACAATATAATTCGGTCATATTAGAAAAAGAACAAACCAAATAAGTTAGGATTTAAACTAAGATAAATTAACCGGGTAAAACCTAAGGAAAGTAACTAGGACAATTACATGAGCTTTAGTCTTTGGATTGAAAGGTTTAGGTTCCCATAGTAAGTATATATCAAAAGGTATAAGGCTATGAGAACTTATTCCATGCTCGATCTCCATACCTTGAGTGAAAGCATGGTATCCCTTATATAACACAACACAGATAACTCAGGCATCCTAACTCACGCACGCGATGCAATTTAAATGATGCAATGGATAATATAATGATAAGAAAGAATAGAATAATATAAAGACCAATAGAATCAACTTCTCTTATCCCCATTGGAGTTGCCACTGTGAGCAGAGATTTTTTTCCCCACTCCCACGTGGAATGGTTCCTGCGACTTCGACAATCTTAGGCTTAGGGCCTTAGAGAACACGGGCCTAAACTCAGAGAAAATGGAGTCGCCACTTGGAAGGGCGGGGAAAAAGAGAGGAGTGGATAACTCAATTCCTAAGGAATTCCCAACCCCCTAATGGGTTCAAAAAGTTGGGTACGCATGGGGAAGGTGAGAAATGGCCCAGCACCCCTGCAATGCTCGATTCATTAGAACCGACCTCCTTTTCATGTCTTAATTTTATAAAATTCTTAAATATAACGATGTTATCCATACTACATGCAATCATAAGAATACACAAATACTTTATTAAAAATCATAGCAATGTTCAAATAAAATAATTAAATGGACACCCATCCGAGGATGAAAACATATCCTTGCATCGTCCATGTCTAAAATTAAATAGGACACCCACCAAAAGGTGAAAATGTGTCCTTTACATTAATCCTAAAATATAAAAATAATTGAAATTACATAAAGATTAATTAATGAGATACCCAATCATGGAAACATACCTCTTACAATTTTAATAAACAAATAATAATAATAATAATAATAATAATAATAATAATAATAATAATAATAATAATAAAGAAACCATCCATCCATGATAACCAAATCAAATGTCAAAATCAAATAAATCAATCATCAAAGCATATAATAAACTACATAATCAAATCTAAAATTAAATAAAGTAATAAATGTATAAATTTAGGATTTTAGAATTTTAATAACCAAATTAGAGTTTTTAAATAAAGGAAGTGTGAGCGGGGATTTTTGCCCCCACTCCTGGTGGAATGGTTCTTGCTACTTTGGAACTGTTTAGGCTCAGGGCCTTAGAGAACATGGGCCTAAGCTCAGAGAAAATGGAGTCTCCACCCGAATGGGTTGGGAAAAAGAAAGGTATGGATGACTCTATTCCTAAAGAATCCCCAACCCCCTAAAGGGTTCGGAAAGTTGGGTACGTGTAGGGACGGTGAGAAATGGCCCAACACTCCCACAACGCCCGTTGCAACAATTAATATAAAGCATCCTTATATTAAAATCAATGAAATATCCAAACAAAGCAAATAAATGGACACCCATTCGAGGATGAAAACATGTCCTTACATCATCCATGTCTAAAACTAAATAGGACACCTATCGAAAGATGGAAACATGTCCTTTACTTTAGTCCAAAATATAAAAGCAATTTAAATTACATAAAATTTAACTAATGCGGTACCTATAAAGTGAAAACATACCTCTTACAATTTTAATACTAAAACAATTAAATAATAATCATAATAATAAAGAAAATATTCATCCATGATAAATTAAATAAATTAATCATTGAAATTAAATAAATCAACCATCAAAACATATAATAAACTAAATAATCAAATCTAAAATTAGATAAAGCAAATAAAGATACAAATTTAGGTTTATGTCTCAATTTAGGGTTCTTTAATTAATATCTATGTAATATCCCAAAGTATGCCCTAGAAGTTTTGGAATATTTATTGTTGTATTTGGATTAAGTGTATATGTTAAGTAAGAAGAGAAAAGAATTAAAGAGAGAGTGTATATGTTGTATATATGGAAATATACAAGTCAAGGTGATGAAAGTTAAAAGAAGATATTTATTTATTTTAAATCAATTAATTAATTAAAAGGAAATTAAAATAAGTGGAAGAGAGAAAATTGATTATTTTATTATTAAAATACTTGGTGGAGATTTGAGTGGAGACTAAATATTTGACTTTGTCTCTTATTCTCTTTCATTTTCTTCTTTTCCATTTGGTTGGCCGGGTATTCCAAAGATAAAAGAGAGAAAGAGAGAGTTTTGTTTCTAAGATCAAATTGAAGGAAGATTCAAGTGATTAAGTTGGAAATTTGTGAAGTTTCATCATTTTTGGTAAGTTTCCTCTTGATTCTCTTATTTTATTTTGAGTTGTAATTGAGTTTGATTGTTGATATGTGATAGTGTGATTATGTTTGATTATGGTATGTTTGAGAGTGTTGGAATTGAATTGAAGATAAGAAGTTAGGTTGGTGTTGGTGTTGGAAGAGTATGAGTTGTGTTTGTGTTAGGGTTTTGAATTGGTGATTGTTGTAGATGTTGAGTTTGATTAATTATTCTTGTAAATGTTCATGATAATTGTGTTTGATGAAGTTTAAAGCATAGAATACATGAATTTGGTCCGAAACAGAAGCATCTTGGATGCCACGCCCATGGCCCTTGGCTGCCACGACCGTGGCCATTGGAAGCCATGGCCGTGGGGGTTTTGAGCAAAGGAGGCAGAACCGTTTGTTGACCCACGCCCGTGGGGGTTGGGAGGCCACGACCGTGGGGTCCTAGAGAGAGATGTTGGCTTGTAATTTATGATCTATGGTCTAGTTTGAGACTAATAGGTGTATAATTGTATTGAAGATTCATGTGTATTTGTAATTAAGTGTGTATTATTCATTTTGGATTAGGTTGTGAAGAGGTTGAGTTGCCCTAATTCAAGTGGTGAAGAATTCTTGGAAGAGGAAAGGTATAGATTGGTGTGAGTTGTTCTTAAGGTAAGTACAAACCCTACATTATTGCATACCTTTATATGACCTTGAGACTTAACACATTTGATTGTAAATGTGTTAAGTAATCTATTGCATTGTTGATGCATATTAATAATGTTATGTTTTGCATAATGTGAACTTTATGAAATGTATGTGCAATGCAATTGGTTATGATGAAATATGAAATGTATGTGCAATGCAATTGGTTATGATGAATACTTCAATGATGAGTTGTTTTAATGTGAATTGAGATGATTGAGGCATGTTTGCCTAGATGATGATGTTCATTGTAATTGGTTATGTATACTCTATTGAAGAGATGTGAAGCCATTGTTGTTGGCTATAATGATGTAAATGAGATGATTGAGGCATGGTTGCCTAAATGATGATGAGAAATGAGAATGAAATTGATAATGAATTAATGAATGAATTGTGTGTCTAATGTGTTATTCCATTTTCAGAGTTTTGTTGTTGGTGGCATGCCTATAGTAACAATCTCTTGAAGTTAGGTTGGGCTTGATCCTTGAAGCCAAGTTGGGTTGAAGTTTAGCATGCTTAACTCCCCTTGAAGCTTGGTTGGGTCTAGTCCTTGAAGCCTAATTGAGATGTTACAACCCTTGAAGCTAGGTTGGGTTTGGTTCTTGAAGCCAAGTTGGGTTGATACTTAGCATGCTTTGTTCCCCTTGAAGCTTGGTTGAACCTAAATCCTTGAAGCCTAGTTGGGATAATGATAATGATAAATGTGATAATTAAACCAAAACATTAACTCTGAAAGTTGAATGGCATATTAGTGTCTTTTGGGTCCATGCTTGTCTTTGCTTTAATATGAACTATGGAGTGAGATATAATGTTATGAGATGATTATAATACATAAGTAACTCACTGAAAATGAATGTTTTGATAAATTATTGAATAAAGCAAGGTTGTGAAATATAATATTCTTTTGAATTGTTTTTGAAACTTGATTGTATGACATTGGCATTGCATTGAAGCATAATATTATTGTAGTTTGTACCACTAAGCCGTTGGCTTAGCGCGATTGTGGTTCATCGCACAGGTGACAGGGTAGAACCAGAGAGTTCATCTAGGACAAGTCGAGTTTAGATTCTGAAGTGTGGATAGTGGGCTTAAAGATCAAAGACTGACTGCCAAACATGTATAAACTTTATGTTTTGTAAAACAATTGTTTTGAAGTATATGTATTTGTAAATACTGCTATATTTTCCGCTGCGTATTGAATAAATATTTTATCTATTGTGTTTCATAATATAACTTAAATGTTTTAAATTTGCTCATATTATTGTAAAAGGAATGATTGTGTGTTTAGTAAACCGTAGCATTTTTATATTCAGTATACGTATATTACGGATGTGATGGTATGTAGTGTGCATATACGGGGTATAGGGGTGTACAATTTAGGGTTTTGGGATTTTAGAATTATTATTATTATTATTTAGGCTACTGTGAAGATTTTGGAAAATTGATTTAATTAGGATTTGGGACTAACATCTTGAAATAGGTTTTCTAGGGTTTTTTAAATAAGAAATATGGCTTACAGCTATTAAGGTTTACTGTATAGATTAGGGTTTGAGAAAATAGACTATTGTTTTGAGTTATTTAAAAATATGTGATTGAGATTTTGATAATTAAGCTACTGCATGAAATCATATTTTGATAAATAAACTACTATGATCACTGTATATTTGTATATAAATTAAAAGTCAAACAAATGAACTTTAAATGAAAAAAATTTGATATATGAAATGATAATAAGTTATCTCAATATAAATTTAAATGAACAAAGTTAGAAAGACACACCTCCATTTGTTGGCTCCACCAAAATAAATTGAACAAAATTCTGGATGAGCTTTGATAAAGACAATGATTACACTGCATTTGTATCTATTGGTTGAATTGAGAACAAGACAGTGAGCTAAGCCACTGCCTTGTTTATTGCTTTTCTGCTTGATATTTCAAATTCGTTGCCTTCTATTTTGTGTTGTTGTCTTGGATTTCTTCTTGCTTGCTAGGGTTTTCTTTTGGCCGAAAGAATTCAAGAGTCCCAAGTCCGGTTAAAATTTTCAGTTGAAGAATTTTCTCTCCTTTTAAAAGATCCCCAGTCCCCCCCTTTTCTGTGTGTTTTAATGTGGTATTTATGGGAAAAAATAAAAACCTAATTCTAATTGTCTATGGAAATAAAAACCATTTAGGAAAAGAAATAAAAATAAAATATAATTGGGTTTCGAAAAAAACTTTGCTCAAAAAAATAGTGCTGGCAAAACTTGCACTGGCAAATATTGTTGCGGGCTATGGGTGGGCCAGCTATGAGAATTATGAGAGTTACATGCGAGCTGGGGTACGGGCCAGCCAATTTGCCGCAAGAATTTCCTGCGGCGAATTGGCCCAAGCCAATTCATCTTCCGCTACGAAAAATTTTCATCGCCGATTCTTCCGTTGCCAATTTTTTATTTTTTTATTTTTTTACTGTTACCCTTTTCTATTTTTATTAAAAATAAATATTATAAGTAATCAATATTAAAATAAATATTATTCAATTAAAATACCATAAAAATTATTTTGAACTATTTTAAAAATATCAGACTAGACTGGGTCAAAAATTAAGGGTCTACAGTTTGCCCCCTGCTTGAGCAATCTGAGACTAAGGCAAAAGAAAGCGAAAAGCAATGTGATTTTTGATTGGTTTTAGAGCCATACTGGACTCCATACCTAAGGTTGGTTTGAGTTTTCGACTAAAAAATGATTTGGGTTCTGGACCCAAGGTGAATTTAAGATTTGAGAGTAATTTTGGGTTCTAAATCGGAGCTAAGTCCTGGACTTAAGAGGAAATTTAGGTTCTGGACCTAAGCTAAGTTCTGGACTTAAGGTAATTTGGGTTCTGGACCCAAGCTAAGTTCTGAACTTAAGGGTAATTTGGGTTCTGGACCCGAGCTAAGTTCTAGACTTAAGAGGGAATTTAGGTTCTGAACCTAAGCTAAGTTCTAAACTTAAGGGTTTGGGTTCTGGACCCGAGCTAAGTTCTGGACTTAAAAGGAAATTTAGGTTCTGGACCTAAGCTAAGTTTTGGACTTAAGGATAATTTAGGTTATGGACCCAAGCTAAGTTCTAGACTTAAGAGCTAAGTTCTGAACTTAAGAGGGAATTTAGGCTCTGGACCTAAGCTAAGTTCTGGACTTAAGGATAATTTGGATTCTGGACCCGAGCTAAGTTTTGGACTTAAGAGGGAATTTAGGTTCTAGACCTAAGCTAAGTTTTGGACTTAATGATAATTTGGGTTCTGGACCCGAGCTAAGTTCTGGACTTAAGAGGAAATTTAGGTTTTGGACCTAAGCTAAGTTCTGGACTTAAGGATAATTTGGGTTTTGGTCCCGAGCTAAGTTCTGTACTTAAGATGTAATCTAGGTTCTGGACCTAAGCTAAGTTCTGGACTTAATGATAATTAGGGTTCTGGACCCGAGCTAAGTTCTAAACTTAAGAGGGAATTTAGGTTCTAGACCTAAGCTAAGTTTTGGACTTAAGGATAATTTGGGTTCTGGACCTGAGCTAAGTTCTGGACTTATGGGTAATTTGGGTTCTGGACCCGAGCTAAGTTCTGGTCTTAAGAGGGAATTTAGGTTCTAGACCTAAGCTAAGTTCTGGACTTAAGAATAATTTGGGTTTTGGACCCGAGCTAAGCTCTGGACTTAAGAGGGAATTTAGGTTCTGGACCTAAGCTAAGTTTTAGACTTAATGATAATTTGGGTTCTGGACCCAAGCTAAGTTCCAGACTTAAGAGTGAATTTAGGTTCTGGACCTAAGCTAAGTTCCTGACTTAAGACAAATTTGGGTTCTAGACAAAAATATTTGAAAGTGAGTTTGAAAATATTTTGTATATGCATAAACTCAAAAATTAAAATGGAGAAACTTTGCCCCTTGTGTAGGCTCAAACCAATAATTTTTATCATGCAGGCTCTGATTGATGTTTGTATTTTGTTTGGTTCCTTTGAAGAAGCATGCATCTCTTCTTTCTTTTATGAAATGACTAGAGCTTCCTCAAACAATGGGTCTTCCATGCCCCCTTGATTCAATATCTTCTTTTGATTGCTTCATAGAATATTACTGTTTATTTTTTACAAAGAAAATGGAGTGTGATATGCTCATGTTTGCATGATATGCACGGATAATACTTACAGTGGTTCCGTTAACTCACAGTCCGAGGTGATCAGTTGAAGTGTTCTCATTGACTCCTTCTAGATGCTTGTTCAGTTCTTGCTTTGGAATGACAAGATGCTTCACATTTATGGCTTTTATCTTTGGGATATTGAAAATATGAGTGGTGGAGACTCTAAGCTTGCAGAGTCAGGGATACATCCATTTCAAACTATGTTTCAGCATGTCAGTTGGTAGCTTCTTCAGACCTTGCCAATAATCATTTACTTTGCCCAATGTGACATTTGAGGTTCAATGATTCGACATACTTCCCTTAACTTGAAGGCTTTGTAATTTTTTTTTTGAATTCTGATTTTGGAATCAAATGTTGGCTTTGCCAAATCAATGTTAATGTACCTCAGGAGTTGATTTTCCAAATTAACATATCTATAATATGACAACCCTAGTTACCATACTAAGCTCGGGAATCATTTCTATTTAAGTAAGAACTGTTGCATTTTAGATAGGCACATACACATTAATTAGTCAAAGGTCTCATTGAGTTTGAATATTGTTTATCTCATATGCATGCTTATTCAAACAATCTCTACTAATAGACTTTACCTACTAAGAGAGATCAATAGGTTTTTGATAGGCTTGAAATGGGGTCTATAAGGGGCATGGGTTAAATGAAGGCCATTTGTAAGTTGGAGCCGATGTGACACAATGGACAAATCGTCACACTACAAACTGCTTGTTGGAACTTTAGACAGTTGGGAGCATGAAAAGATACAGCTTTGAACATTCTCCCATCTTCTTGGCGTTAATATGTATTTTGATTAGGATAGTCTTTTCTCTTATAAAAAGGTTGTTACCCACATTTCTTTCTTCTTCTTTTCCCTTTTCTTTCTCTCTCGTTCTCTTTCTCTTTCTTTCTTTTGGGCATTTTATCATTTTGTCCTTCTTTCCTGTAGGACCGTCAAGTACAGGACTTTCAAGAACTAGATGACCTTTCTCCTTTTTCTCCCTAATTTTGATTGAATCTTTGGGTGAGTTGGACCAATTCAAGTTAAATTGTCCTTATAAACCAAATGAAAGCCTTTTGCTGCCTTAGGTAAAAGAGAACTCGGTTGGATTTTTGAACCATTTTGGGCTTTCTTTTCTTTTCTTTTTTTTTCTTTTTTTCTTTTTTCTTTTCTTTTCGTTCTTTTTTCTTTCTTCTTTTTTTTTTTGGTTCTAGCTCTAAAAGAGTTATCTTGTTTGTACCAACTTGGGTTTCTAATAATGGATGAGTGGAGTGACATAAATCTTCTTTAATAGGGATAAATCATTTGTTACTTTGATGTTATCTTGATAGATTGGAGATATTAGGTGAACTTCAACTACCCTTATGGTCTTGAAAACATCAACTACCCTTATGGTCTTGAGAACTTCAACTATCTTCATGGTCTTGACTATTCATTTCTTTCTTTGATCTTCTTGCCTCTTCATCTTAGTGATCATAAGACTTGTCAAAAGTATCACAACAGCTCAAGGTAGGTTGTTGGGGTTTGTAAGCCAATGAAAAGAAAGCTAAAATTTCATGAAGGCTCAAAGGGACAACTAGGGATTGATATTTAATAGGGTGGATACTTGTTGTTGGCTAACCAAACAATGCCCAAATCATTTATTTCTTAAAATAAGCAGAGTTTGAAAAGAAATATGGCTTATGGCTATTATGGTTTACTATATAGATTACGGTTTGAGAAAATAGACTATTTTTTTGAGTCATTTAAAAATATGTGATTGAGATTTTGATAATCAAGCTATTGCATGAAATCATATTTTGATAAATAAACTACTATGATCAATGTATATTTGTATATAAATTAAAAGTCAAATGAATGAACTTTAAACGAAGAAAATTTGATAGATGAAATGATAATAAGTTATCTCGATATAAATTTAAATGAATAAAGTTAGAAAGACACACCTCTGTTTGTTGGCTCCACCAAAATAGTTTGAACGAAATTCTGGATGAGCTTTGGTAAAGACAATGATTACACTGCATTTGTATTTGTTGGTTGAATTGAGAACAAGATAGTGAGCTAAGCCATTGCCTTGTTTATTGTTTTTCTGCTTGATATTTTAGATTCGTTGCCTTCTATTCTGTGTTGTTGTCTTGGATTTCTTCTTGCTTGCTAGGATTTTCTTTTCGTCGAAAGAATTCAAGAGTCCTAAGTCCGGTTAAAAATTTCAGTTCAAGAATTTTCCCTCCATTTCAAAAGATCCCCAGTCCCCCCTTTTCTTTGTGTTTTAATGTGGTATTTATTGAAAAAAATCAAAACCTAATTCTAATTGTCTAAGGAAATAAAAACCATTTAGGAAAAGAAGTAAAAACCAAATAGAATTGGGTTTCAAAAAAACTACGCTGGAAAAAAATCACGTTGGCAAAAATTGCACTAGCAAAAATTACTGCAGGCTACGGGCGGGCTAGCTACGAGAATTACGAGAGTTGCGTGCGAGTTGGGGCACTGTCCAGCCAATTTGCTACAGGAATTTTCTGCGGCAAATTGGCTTGTGGCCAATTCCTGCGGCGAATTGGCCCAAGTCGATTCATCTTCAGCTACAAAACTTTTTTATCGTCGATTTTTTTATTTTTTTAATCTTTTTTTAATGTTACCCTTTTTATTTTTATTAAAAATAAATATTATAAGTAATTAATATTAAAATAAATATTATTTTGATTAAAATACCACAAAAATTATTTTGCACTATTTTAAAAATATCGAACTGGATTGGATAAAAAATTAAGGGTCTATAGGAAGTTAAACACAAAGACTTATAATACACAAATAAATATTGACACCTTTAATGAGCCCATACGACGGTCCTACTATATGAAAAGAACATTATTAACTATAATATTAGCTTTGGATGAAAGATATGAACAATTACCGAAGCTTAATATGCTATATTTAAATAGATTCAATTTTAGAGATGTAACTTCGTTTGTTGGCTCTACCAATAATTAAAAGTTGATGCAAAGTATTTGGTTGCACCAAATTTGTTCTTCTTTGTTGGAAGGAAATCAAGACAGTGAGAGTTTGCTACTTCCTTGATTGTGTTTGATATCTTCCGTCCCTGTTTGATAATAATTTAAAATTAATTCATTGCTCCATTCTCTGCCTCAATCCAAAGTCTGCTGCTCCATTTTCCTTTTAATTCTTGCAGTCCCAATCATCTCACCCAAAAAAGCAAAAGTCGTCCGTGTTTAATTCTCTCTAAAATCTTGATTCTAAGTCGAAAGTAAAAGTCCTTCTATAATTGTTGTAAAGTCTTATTTATAGGAAAAAAAAACTACTGTTATTTTGATAAGGAAATACAAACTATTTAGGAAAAATAAAAATTATTGAGGAAATAAATTAAATCGAGGTTGATAAGTTTTTTGGCAAAATTGACAGTGCGCGAGGGCTGCTGGACAATGGCTGCGAGGAGTTGGACACCTGGCACTTGAGCTGGGCTGGGCAAGCACGTGCTAGTTGCTGCATTTGTGGGCGAGGCGAGGCGAGAATTACTGCTGGGTGCTAGTTGCTGCAAATGTTGACTTTGTCAAATCTGTGTTAATTTACCTCAGGACTCGATTTTCCAAATTAATATATCTATAATATGACAACTTTAGTTACCATACTAAACTCGGGAATCATTTCTATTTGAGCAAGAACTGTTGCACTTCAGAGTGGCACATACACATTACTTAGCCAAAGGTCTCATTGAGTTTAAATATTGTCTATATCATATGCATGCTTATTCAAACTATCTCTACTAATAGACTCTGCCTACCAAGAGAGATCAACAGGTCTTTAATAGGCTTGAAATGGGGTCTATAAGGGACACGGGTTAAATAAAGGCCATTTGTATGTTGGATCCATTGTGACACTATGGGCAAACCTACACACTAAAAATTTCTTATTTAGATAGTTGGAAGCATGAAAAGATAGGGCTTTGAACATTCTTCTTTTTTCTTAACATGAATCTGGATCTTGATTAGGATAGTCTTTTCCTTTGCAAAAAGGTTAGTAACCATATTCCTTTTGTTTTCTCCTTTTCCCTTTCCCTTTATCTTTCTTTTTTAGCATCTTATCATTTTGTTCTTCTTCACTTTAGGACTGTCAAGTACAAGACTCTCAAGAACTAGATGACCTTTCTTCTATCTCTAATTTTGGTTGAATTTCTGGCTGGATTGGACTAATTTAAGTCAAACTGTCTTTGCCTTCTACTGCTTTAGGTAAAGGGAAAACTCAGTTGGCTTTTCTGAACTACCTTTTGTGTTTTATTTTCATTTCCTTTTTCTTCTTCTTCTTCTTCTTCTTCTTCTTCTTCTTTTCTTCTTCTTCTTCTTCTTCTTCTTCTTCTTCTTTTTCCTTTCTTCTTTTTTTTTTCCTTTCTTCTTCTCTTTTCATGGTGTTGGGTCCTAGCTCCAAAAGAATTGTCTCACTCATTCTATACTTCTATTTATGGATGAGTGGAGTAGAGTGAGATAAGGATAAATCATTTGTTGTCCTGATGTCATCTTAGTAAATCAGAGATATCAGGTCTAATATTATGTGAACTTCAACTACCCTTTTGGTCTTGACTATGCTATCCTTTATTTGATCTTCTTGCCTCTTCACCTTAGTGATTATTAAATTTGTCATAGGAGTCACAACAGCTAGGGTTGTTTATTGGGTTTACTAGCCAATGAAGAGTAAGCTAAAATTTATGAACGCTCAAAGGGACAACTAGGGATTGATGTCAATAGGGTTGATACTAGTTGTTGGCTTACCAAATAATGCCTAGATCATCTCTCTCTTAAATAAGCAGAGTTTAATTTCGCCTCGAAAGTTTGTCAAAGTATGTTCTAAGATTGACTAGGACCTAGAGAAAGGCCATCATGCAGGAGCACTCTCTAAGTAAGCATACACAACTCAATGCTATAGAATAATTTCCTCATCTAGTAAAGTCATTCAAATCATGATGCATAGATATATTAATTTATGATTATAAAACTAGACTCGTCATTGGTTGAGCACCAAAATAATCAAAGACCAATAAAAATTTAATGAAAATAATTTATTCTAACAAACATAATTTGAAAAACATAATTGTTCCAAATAAGTACTAAAGAAACTGAAATAAAAAGAACAACACTTCGAGCAAAGGGAAGTTTGTTGAGTTGGAGTCAAAGATACTTCATTTATCTAGACATATTAAGAGCAAGGATTTTTCCATCATCAAGGATCATTGCTTCATCATCCATAGTTAGTACAAGTTTGCTTAATAGTACATCCTCTTTAGCATCTTCTCCATCCATAACATGAAAAGATGACAAGATAAAACTCTTCATGAAGGTTGCAAGCGGTGGCGCCTGTTTAGATCATTTTTGTACTAGTTTTTAGTGTGATTTTTAAATGTTCTTAGTTAATGTTTTGATTGATTTTTGTTTTAAGTTTGTTTAAAGTGTTTGTTTTAGGTTTAAGTGCAAAAACACCCTTGGAAGACCAAAACAGTGCAAAAAAAGCATGAAAGCAAGACATGGCCAAGCCAAATCAAGCTTGGTCATGTCCATCAAAGAATGGTGATGGCAGAGCTTGACACAGCCAAGAGACACGGCTAAGCCACTGGCCGTGTCTCGCCTAAAGAGAAAAAACAAAGAAACCACAAAGAAAGAGCAAAAATGAAGAAGCAGGAAGAGACACACTCAATGACACGGCCAGCAAGCTTGGCCATGTCCCATTTCATGCCAAAGACACCTGGACCAAGCAAAGAAGGAAAGAAAAGAAGCAGAAGGTGACACACCCAAGTGACACGGCCAAGCCAGTGGCCGTGTCACTTCTTGAAGAACAAAGAAAAGAAAGAAAGAAAGAAGAAGGCAGTGAAGGACATGGCCAGCAAGCTTGGCCGTGTCCCAAAGAAAAATGAGAGACACGGTCAATCTAAATCAAGCTTGGCCGTGTCACCTTTAATATCTATTTAAGTTCTTTCGCACGATAGAGAAAAGAAAAAGAGGAGATGGCTAGGGTTTTAGAAAGAGAGAAAAGAAAAGAGAAGGAGGGGGAAAACACGATTTGGGATGAGGAGAGAGTAACACTCTCCTTGTCCCTTCATCTTCATCCTCCATCTTCATCTTTTCCATCTTCCATTAACAAGATCTTTGAGATTCTTTGGGATAAATTGGGTTAACAAGCTCTTGAAGGTTGAAGAAGCTTCATTGAAAGGTTTGGTGACTTGAGAAAGCTCCATTTCATCTACCAAAGGCATAATCAATTGAAGGGTTGGTGACTTGAGAAAGCTCCATTCCATATTGCAAAGGGGAATCAACCATTGAAGAGGCTTGAGTTCTTCATCATACATCAAGTGGAGCTAGGAGGAAGACTAGTAATCCTACTCTTGACATCTTCACAAGGGGTTTTTCTATTCTCTCTTTTAATTCATTTCTTATTGTTATTGTTGTATTAAGAGAATTGATATTGTAATGGACTCTTTGTATTTGTTTTATATTTAGTTGAACGAATGTTATAAATTGATGACGTTGAGCTAAATACCCATGCCTAGGGTTTGTAGTATATTTGGTTGAATGCTTTGATTTGATATTTACATTGATGTACCTTGTTGATGGTTGATTGTATTGTATTAAATGCTAGGTTGATAGATTAGCTACCTATTAATCTTTGAATATTGGATGACGGATCGAGAGGTGAAATCCGATATCGAAACTATATAATCGACCACCCCATGAATGAATTAGAAATATAAGTTCTAGGGTTATTTAATTTGGTAATGTAAAATAATTGGTTATTACTAATTCATGAATGTGAGAACTAATGGATGGGTAATTGACTAATTAACCTTAAGAAACAAATTAATTACAAGGTTATGTTAATGGATAATTGAGAATTGAGCTTTGATTGAATGGACCTATGACCCTAGGCACCTTCCCAAGAATCGATTTGATCTTGTACACCCATCACACACATCAATCCTACACTTGTTAATCTTAGGTTTAAATCATTCTCGCACCATTCCAACACAACAAACTTCCGCATTTAAATACTTGTCAATCAAGCTATTACAAACCACACCTTCTTGGGGAAACGACCTTGGGGCGATCACCTTTGCTACAGCTACCTCCTATACTTGCGAGTGACGCTTGTAGTAGTACTTAATTCGAGCGCAACAAGTTTTTGGCGCCGCTGCCGGGGAGTGTTGTTGAAGTAGTAATAGTTTGATTTTTTTTATTTACTCGGTTGTCTATTTTCTTTAAATTGCTAAGTGTTGTTGTTTTTATTTTTTTGCTGGGGAAGGCTGTTAAGTAGTGATTGTTTAATATTTCTTTTCAATTTAATTATTTGTTTGTTTTCTTTGAATTATTTATTTGTTTTGTTTGATTTTTTTATTTGTTTTCATTAAATTGCTGAGTACCTTTTGTAAATATGCAGTTTTCAAGGTACGTAGGGGTTTATGATGAAAACCCTGATTCTGACATGGCATGGCAATTAGCAAAATTAACGAACCAACTTAAGATGCTAAATGCAAGAGGAAGAACACCTATGCCTACTCGTGAAGTATGTTCAGCATGTGGCATTGCAGGACATAGCGCAAACATGTGTTCATTTGGTTATGGACAATACCAAGAGAGGCAAGAGGAAGAATATGCCTATGAAAGTTTCCAGCAAATGGGTGGAAATGACCCATATCCCAGACCTTATAATTCAAACTGGGGAAGCCACCCAAATTTTTCTTAGGAAAACCAGCAACAAATTCCACCTCAAAATTTTTTTCAACCTTACCAAAGAAATCCTTACCCTCAATTCAAATCAAGATCACCTTAAGAAACCCACATTGGAGGATAGTTTGAATGCCTTCATTCAAACTAGCGTACAAAATCAAGATAGACTTAAGGAACCCTGTAACACCTCTATACCCGGTATACGTACATAGCATGCTAATACGATCGTAATATACGTATACTGTATATAGAAATGTCATGGTATACTTAACAAAAGACTCATTCTTTTTCAAGAAACATGAAACAAATTTAAAACATTTAAAAGAAATTACAAAAGACAAAAGATAAAACATTTATTTAAAAGCAGCGGAAACTGTAACAAATATTTACAAACACATATATATATACATCAAAATTCAAGTTTTACAAAACATAAACTATATACATGTTTGGCAGTATGTCTTCGATCTTTAAGCTCCACTCTCCAAGTCTCAAAATCTAGACTCTACTCGGTCTAGCGGAACTCTCCGGCTCCTCTCTGTCACCTGCGCGATGAATCACAATCGCGCTAAGCCAACGGCTTAGTGGTACAAACTACAATAATAATATGTTTCTATGCAATGCTAATGTCACACATTTCAACAATTCATATAATATTCACAAATAATATGTACACATTGTTCATTAGATTACATTTCCTCATTTTATGATTTACATTGACACGAAGACACATATGGGCCCACAAGACACTAATTTGTTATTCAAAATTCAGAGTTACTGCTTTGGTCTATAATCATAATCATCAAGCCCGTAGGCATCATATATATATATATATCTCTATCCATGGATAGTGTAACAGACCTAGTCTCTTGGACCTCAACCCGTCTAAACTTGAGGAGATCCTCAACCCGGCTAGACTGTTACTAGTAACAAACCCAGTCTCTTGGACCTCAACCCGGATAAACCCGAGGAAATCCTCAACCCGGCTAGACTGTTACTTTTAATTCACATTTCACATTTATCATTTCATATTTTTCCACTGGAATCAGCTTACGACCCGGTCTTTTTACCTATCCAGTAATTCATTGGCATGCCACCAAACTCAGAACTCTGAAGGTTGAATAAAACATTTGACACAAAATCTTTTCATTTATATCATTATACATTTCTTTCTCAAATCATTTCTCATTTCATTCTCATAATCAAATAGGCAATCATGCCTCCATTATAAATCATTTACATCATCATAGCCAACAATCATGGCTTCTCATCACATCAAAATAGTATACATATATCATCTAGGCAAATATGCCTCAATCACATGAATTCACATCTCAACATATCTCAACTCATCATTTAAGTACTCATAATCAATTACATTGAACATTCATTAAGAATGGTCATCATATATATATGTTTAGCAATTTGCATTATTCATAGATTTATAACCTTCAATATACATTCCATATAATTCACATGATACACAATATAGCCTTATTCATATGCATCATCAATGTTCACATTATATCAAACATAGCAATATAGTTCTTAACATCATATGATTGAATGCAATAATGTAGTTTGTACTTACCTCCAAAACACTCATACAACTCTATACTCTTCTTCTTCCAAAAGTTCCTCACTTCTTAAATTAGGGCAATTCACTTTCTTCCAAAACCTAATCCAAAAATTGATAAAATAAATCAATTCCAAATATGAATACTCACTTAATACCCTCTTACTAAACTCTTAAATCACAAATTACACTTCAGCATCACTCACTAAGGCCCACGGTCGTGGCCACCCCAACCCCCACGGGCGTGGGTTAGAAAATGGGTTTGCCTCCCTTGCTCCAAACCTCCACGGCCATGTCTACAAATGGCCACGACCATGGTAACCAAAGGCCACGGGCGTGGCATCCAAAACGCTACTGTTTCTGACAAAAATCACATATTCAATGCTTACAACTGTTAGAAAATCATAGAGATCACTGCAAACAAAAACACGCAGCGGAAAAATATTTGATCTCTGATTTCCCACTAGGATCCATGCTGTTCGTTTAATTCGACAAAAGTGTTCAAAGAACTAACCTGTTGATGATTCGAAATCACAGTTTGGAAGAGATGCCTCGATCGCGAAACACCCTCTATCGCGTATCCACACGAATGCTACCGTTTGGAGTGCTAGCTCTCTGCAACGGCGAAGGCTGGAAAAACGTTTTCTCTAAAAACGTATTATAGTTACCTTTTTCGTTCCTCTTTGTTTTTATTGTTACCTCTGAGAAAACTTAACGTCTGGAGTGAATATAATCACTCCAGAATCCAATTCAAAATTGGATACGGAAAGTCAAATTCAGAATCCAAGTCTAATTAGGATTCTGAATACATTATCTAATAATATATATAATTGGATAAGGTAAGTCAAATTCAGAATCCAAATCTAATTAGGATTCTGAATATATTATCTAATAATATATATATATAAAAACGAAAATAATAATAATAATAAACATTAATATCTAATATTAATATTATTAATATTATATCCAGCCCAAAACGCATTCTTGTGTGTGACCCGATAGGCCCATATTAATTGGCAGTCAATTTAATCTCTATTAAATCAACAAGTCATAATTGGCCTCTAGCAAGGCGTTACAACTACCCAATTAATATAAGGAATGTCCAATTTGCCTAATAATAGTATATGCATTAATCCCTTTGTCACACGATATCTAGCTTGAACATAAGTCATGGTCAACGTCATACTTATATTGTCCAAACTTATGATTACTCGATCTCCAAGTAGACTGATAAAAACAAATGAAATTGATCACACTATCAATTCATTTGAGCACGGCCATGCATTTCACAGTCTCACTTATCGAGGGGCCCAAAAGATATCTCTCTCAAAGAGAGGGACAAATTCTATCTTGATTGTTCATTATCCTCTACATAATTTCTATCATATATGAACATAACCTTTATTACTATCCAGTTACGGATAATGTTTGATCATGTCAAAATATAATAGTCCTTATATTGGAAACTATGACAATCTCAAGTCAAAGAATTAATACATAACTATCATGAGATTTACTTATGACACTAACCCATGTAGTAATCTCATGATGGGTCTATCCAATACATTGTTCTCTAACAAGTATCTATGAAATTGATTTGTATCACTATACACATAACCATCTAATGATTATCAAATCAATGTTCATACTGGTTAAGAATTATTTTTTTTATCTCTATAACAATAATAAACCAGGGACAAATATCAAAATTGTGTAACATGCAAACAAACAATAATGATAATAAAACCTCATTTATTAATAATGAATGTATAATATAAAGATCCAAATAAATGGCCTAGGGCACATACACTAACAACAACTCCAACTAACATCAACAACATGAAAATCTATGAAAATAATTGATCAAACTCAAGTTAAACATCACTTACCGTTTCAAAACCCTAAAACTAATAACACTCCTACTCTTCCAACACCAACATCAACCCATCTTTTAATTTTCCATTCAAAACCAACACTACAATCAATTTAAATCAAACACACACCAACATACTACCATAAACACAACCCTACTTTCAAATATCCACAATCAAACTCACAAACAACTTAAAATAAAACAAGAGAATCAAGAGAGACTTACCAAAAATAATGAATCTTCTTGGATTTCCACTTAATTACTTGAAAACTCCTTCAATTTGAGCTTTAAACACCAACTCACTCTTGCTCTCTCTCTTGTTTAGGATGGCCGGCCAACAATGGAGAAGGAAAGAAGAAGAAATGAAGAAAAGTCAAATTTGTCATCTCTTTAAACCTCCACCAATTATTCCAAAAAGAAAATTACTTAAATGCCCTCACCTATTAATTTTACTTCTCTTTCACTTATTACCCTATTTAGTAATTTCACAAAGAACAAAATAAATATCTTCATCCCTTGACCATCACATTGACTTGTATATATGTTGTATATATTTCCATATACACAACATATACACTTTCTTTTACATTTCTTTTCTCTTCCAAATTAACATATACATTCAATTCCAATTAAAACAATAATATTAAAACTTCTAGGGCATACATTGGGATATTACAAACCCACTTTGGAAGATAGTTTGAATGCCTTCATTCAAATTAGTGCACAAAATCAGGATCAATGCAAGAAATCCACAGTGGAAGATGATTTGAATGCTTACCTTCAAATTAGCACACGAAATCAGGAAGGGAGCAATGAGAGGTTTGATTCTTTGGAAGAATCATTGAAGAGGGTGGAAACTCAAGTTGGGCAATTGGTACATCAACTTCAAGCACACCAAAAGGAGGAATTTCCTAGCCAAGTGGAGCAAGTCAAGGTAATCACAAATTTGAGGAGTGAACATGTGATATATAATAGTTTTTGTGATTCCTTTGATGCAGGAACTAATCAAGAAGAAGATGGTGAGGAAATACAACCATACATAGAGGAGTTAATTCAATTAAAGGAGGAGGAGAATTTGGAAACATCAACTTCAACAAAATTGCATGAACCTCCAAATCCTTGTATGCCACCAATCCCATTCCCAAGCAGGCTGAATGAAGAGAAATAAGGTATGCAACTTTCTAAACTTTATGACATGCCCTATAGTGAAGATAGTGAAGATAAGCTTGAGGTAGCCATGACCATAGGAGTAGAGCCTAATTTTTCCAATTTAGAAATTGAGGAGAGCAATTTACTATTAAATAATGAGATTGTTGAGGGGGAGCTTCAAATTGCTAAAGAGGATGAAGAAGTGATTCCACCAAACTTGGTTGAACTTAAAAAGACCCCAAGAATTTTGAAAGATGTTTTGGTTGGGGAGTACAGTATGCAACAATTTATCATCTCTCCCACTCTTGGTGGTGAGAATGAGCAAAAACCATATATAACCATGTTGCAAACTGAAAAAGGTTCCTACCACGTCCCTATAGCATTAGAGAATCAAGCTAAGACAACCCTCACATGTTCTTTTTGGACAATTGCTCTTCCAAGGATGCTACCTAGGCTTTTCAATACATTGGGCACATTTCAAAGTTGCATGTTGTTCATCCTCTCACACATGGGCTCCAATTGCATTATGGGTGGAAGGAGCCCTACACATCGTATATGGGAATGATGGAAATCAGGTATCATCTAAAATCTCTTTTAGTTTATGCATGCTCACATTGAGGACAATGTGAATCTTTAAGTGTGGGGTGCATTTTGTGTTTTTACTTTTTAAGTTTAGTAATGTTTTTCTTTGAATAAATGAGTTTTGGAAAGTTCAATTGTTATAAATTGTTGATTGATGACCTTTGAATTTTTGAAGCATGAATTTGAGAATTGAGTAGAATTGGTGCTTATTGTCAATTTTGTTGGTTTTTCCTTGCATTTCCTTTAACCTAGTGAGAAATTGAGCCATCAACTTATTATTCTTTTTGTGGGTTAACATCTTTGATTGATGAATTGCTAGAACTTGCTTTGACATGCATTTTAAGATTACATAAAAATTTCAATTTGGCATCAAAATGATTAAGGCAATTAGGTGAACCCACTTTGGCTTAAAAAGACCAACCCTATCTTTAACCTTAGCCAATTTTGAGCCTATTTTATTTTTCCTCTTCTTTCTTTTTCACAACACCATTAACTTGAACCTTGTTGGTTAACTCTTATCTTTTCATTAGGTCAAGAGCATTTTAAGAGCGTTTATGACCAAGTGTTGTATTGAATTAAGTGTGGGGTTAAATTTAGTAGTTTTAAGATTGCAAAGTAAAATAATAAGAAAAAAATAGAATATAATAATAATAATAATAATAATAATAATAATAATAATTGTTATTCTTGTTGAAAGGGTTAGAATGTATCATTACAAGATTTAATAAGTGAGTTCCCTTGAAAAGCTCTTTAATGTCAATGGGTAGATGAGAGGAAGGTGTTTTGGGATTGTTGGGTTATGTATATGATCGGGTACTTCATTCTTAAAGTGCTCTTGAACTTAATGATCAAGTTCAGATTTCCTTAATATCATGCCTTTACCTTAGCCCCATTACAACCCAATAAAGACCTTTTGATTGATGCTTGATTGTAATTTTGTGGTGGAGATTTGATTGATAAGCAAGCCTATGGTAATAATCTTTCATTGATTGTTATGAGTGTAAACACTACCATGATCAAACACTTGTAAGAGTTGGTGAGGGAGTGACAACATTGGTTATGCATGGAAAGCCACTTAATTGCATTGGTGTCGATTTTGTTTGATTCAATATTGAATGCGGATTTAGGGATAGGGAAGTCTTGATGCATCTTTATAACTCTTGAACTTAACAAAATTTATCTTGTTAGTGTGTTTTGATTTTAGCCTTGCTTGGGGACAAGCAAGGAATGTAATATCGCAAAGTGTGCCCTAGGAGTTTTGATATAATTGTTGTTTTATTTGAATTAAAATGTATATGTGTAATTGGAAAGAGAAAAGAATTTCAAAGAGAGTGTATATGTTGTATATATGGAAATATATATATAACATATACACAAGTCAAATGGATGGTCAAAGGAAGAAGATATTTATTTTGTTAATTATGAAATTAATAAAAGGGCATGTAATTGAAAGGAAGTTAAAACAAACAAGAAGAGGGTATTTAGGTAATTTCTTATTTTGGAATGCTTGGTGGAGGTTTAAAGAGATGAAAAGTTTGACTTTGTTTCTTCATTTTCTTTTCTTCTCCTTTGGTGGCCGGACATCATCAAGACAAGGGAGCAAGAGGAAGGTTTTGAGTTCTAAGATCAAATTGAAGGAAGATTCAAGTGATTAAGTTGGATATTTGTGAAGTTCCATCAATTTGGGTAAGTTCTCTCTCTTAATTTCCTTTGTTCTTTTTGAAGTTGTGTTTGAGGTTGATGAATTTTTGTTGATGGTATGATTAGGGTTGTTTGTGGTGTGTTTATAAGTGTTGAAATTGATTTTAAGATAAGAAGTTAAATTGATGATGGTATTGAAAGAGTAAGAGTGATGTTGGCTTTAGGGTTTTGAAGTGGTAAGTGATGTTTAAGTTGAGTTTGATCAATTATTTTCATAGATCTTCATGTTGTTTGTGTTTGTTGGAGTTGTAAGCCTAGAATATGTGATTTTTGTCAAAGGCAGTAGCATCTTGGATGCCACGCCCGTGGCCCTTAGATGCCATGGCCGTGGGGGTGTTGAACAAATTGGGCAGAATTTTTTTCTACCCCACGCCCGTGGGGGTTGGGGTGGCCACGGCCGTGGGCTCTAATATGTGGTGTTGAGTTATAATTTGTGATCTAAAGGTCTAAGATGAAGTTAATAAGTGATAAATTGTATTGGAATTCATGTATTGTATCATTTTTGGATTAGGTTTTGGAAGAAAGTGATTTAGAGTATAGAGTTGTGTGAGTGTTCTTGAGGTAAGTACAAACTACATGATTGCATATATTCAGATGATGTTGAGACTTAACATCCATTTGATTGTAAATATGGTAGGAAATCTAATGCATTGTTGATACTTATGAATAATGTTATGTTTGGTATAATGTGAATGATTGATGAGCATCTAAACTGTGTGTCAATGTCATTGATTATGTATATCTAAATGATGAATTGATTAATGTGTTGGTTCTAATGATGTAAATGAAATGAATGGGGCATGTTGCCTATATGATGATGAAATTAAGATATATGTTCAATGTAATTGATTATGTATACTTGAATGATGAAGTATTATAATGTGAATTGAGATAAGATGAGATGTGAAGCCATTGTTATTGGCTATGATGATTCAAATGAGATGTGAAGCCATTGTGATTGGCTATGATGATTTAATTAAAATAAGTGGGGCATGTTTGTCTAGTTGATGATGAGAATTGAGAATGGAATTGATAATGAAATAATAAATCAATTGTGTGTCTAATGTGTTATTCATTTTCAGAGTTTTGTTGTTGGTGGCATGCCTATTAGTAACAATCTCTGGAAGTTAGGTTGGGCTTGATCCTTGAAGCCAAGTTGGGTTGAATTTTAACATGTTTTACTCCCCGTGAAGCTTGGTTGGATCTAGTCCTTGAAGCCTAATTGAGATGTTACAACCCTTGAAGCTAGGTTGGGTTTAGTTCTTGAAGCCAAGTTGGGTTGATACTTAGCATGCTTTGTTCCCCTTGAAACTTGGTTGAACCTAAATCCTTGAATCCTAGTTGGGATAATGATAAATGTGATAATTAAACCAAAACATTAAGTCTGAAAGTTGAATGGCATATTAGTGTCTTTTGGGCCCATGCTTGTCTTTGTTTTCAATATGATTCTTCAATGGTGAAACCAATGAATATAGAGATTGTTGATATTGCATTAGTACTTTGTTGAGAATAAATGTTTGGTATGATCTTAAGTAAAGTAAGATATTGAAGTATAACATTTCTTGTGAATGGTGTATGGAATTGATTGTGTGACATTGGCATTGCATCAAAACATAATATTATTATAGTTTGTACCACTAAGCTGTTGGCTTAGCGCGATTATGATTTATCACGCAGGTAACAGGGAAGAACCAGAGAGTTCCTCTAGGCCGAGTAGAGTCTAGATCCGGTGGTGTTGATAGTGAAGCTTAAAGATCGAAGACATATTGTCAAACATGTATATATTTTATGTTTTGTAAAACTTGAATTTTGATGTATATGTATTTGTAAATATTTGTTATATTTTCCGTTGTGTTTTTAATAAACTTCTTATTTATTGTGTTTTATAAATTTCTTTAAATGTTTTAAATTTGCTCATATGATTATAAAAGAAGTGAGTCATTTGTTTAGTAATCCGTGATATTTCTATATTCAGTATACGTATATTACGATCGTAATAGCATGCTATGTACGTATACGGGATATAGGGGTGTTACAATTATTTTGGTATCAGAGCCTAGGTTTGAGATTCTCAACTTAGGTCAATTGTAAGAAAAAGAATATTTTGATTTTTAAAGTGGGTTTTTGAGTAAAATACATGTTTTGGTATGGCAGTCTTTGATCTTTAATAAGGAATATTCTGCTTTGTTTGCAGATATAGGTAGTAATGGAGTCCCATTCACGTCAGACTGTAGAAGGGAGTGCTGAGAGTGTAGCTCCAGGAGAGAGTAGAGATGGAGCTACAGTTGATAGAATTAGTGAGGCACCTGTTTCTGTGCTAGAGAGATCAGCTGCAGAGGAGGCTCCGCCGGGTTGGTTAAGGCATGTGATAGAACTATTGAGGCCAGCTACAGTGCAGCTTCCACCACCACAGCCTCAGATGCAGGTAAGACATTATGACAAGTTGAGAAAATATGGGGCTGAAGATTTCTTGGGCACTACCGATCCTGCAATGGCTGAGCAGTGGTTGGATAAAGTACAGAGGATATTCATTCAGTTGCAAGCCACTTCGGATGAAGAATTTGACTATGCCAGATCCCTCTTACAGAAGGATGCCTATGACTGGTGGAAGACTGTTCCTCATGCCATGGATGATCCACCTACACTATCTTATAGTGATTTTCTGAGGGAGTTCGAGCAGAAATATACTCCGAGGGAGTATAAAGATATTAAGAAGATGGAATTCGTAAATTTGAGGCAAGATAACTGGACGATGACAAAATACGAGATTGAGTACATCCAGTTGAGTCGTTATGCTGGGGGAATTATCTTTGATGAAATAGATCGGTGTAGAAGATTTGAGGAGGGATTGAGGCCCTCTATCATGTGCATTGTGGCTGGTTCTAGATACCAGGATTTCTCTCAGCTTGTTGTAGCAGCTAGAAGTGTTGAGAGAGCACAGAGCATCGCAGCAGCTGCTTCTGAGGAATAGACTAGAGTAAGGAGACCCCAGTTTGAGGCAGGGTCTTCATCTGTGAAGAGGGGTAGAGGAAGTTTTGTTCCGAGGATTAGTAGGAGTCAGAGGCAGTCAGGCAAATCAGTGCAGTATCAGAGGCAGAGGCCGAGACCGACAGTCTCTGTAGCTAGTACCCCGACTCCCGTGATGCAAAGGTCTACTCCTGACTCAAAAATAAGAGCTATAGATGTGGTGTATCCGGAGTATGTTATAGATGTGGGTCACCAGATCATTTTATTAAAGATTGCCCTGATATGCAAGATGATAGGCAGACTAATACTACAGTTTCTCGACCCAGTGTTAGCAGAGGTGGTCAAGGGGGCAGAGGTTTTAGTAGAGGTGGTAGACCCGGGTTTAGTCAGAGAGGAGGATCATCATCCGGAGGTAGTAGGACAGAGGAGGCCGGATCTTCTCAGAGGGTATATGTGATGCAGAGGCAGCTGGATGCTTCAGCAGTTATAGCGGGTACATTTTCTTTATTTGGCATTTCAGTACTTTGCTTTGATTGATCCAAGATCTACTCATTCATACATAAGTGCATCTATATTGCCTGTGTCTGAATTGCATTCAGAATCCTTAGGATTTGATGTTTTGGTGACAAATCCTTTAGAACATAGTGTGGTTGTTAGTAAGGTGCACCGTGATAGTGCAGATGTGGTGCAAGGTGAGGAGTTTCTTGGTGATCTGATTGAAATGCCTTTTAAAGAATATGATTTGATCTTAGGCATGGATTGGCTGTCTAAGCTTGGAGCTGTGGTAGATTGTCAAAATAAGTGTGTCACCTTGAGAACCAGTGATGGTAGGGATGTGATAGTATCTAGTGAGTAGAGACAACTTGCATCCTTGTTTGTATCAGCTGTAACAGCTAGAAAATTGATTAGAAAAGGGTGTGAAGCTTATCTTGCTCATGTTGTGGATACTAGGGTAGTAGGTTCTCAACTTAATAATATCACCACAGTTGCAGATTTTCCGGATGTGTTTCCTAAGGAGTTGCCAGGGTTACCCCCTGAGAGAGAGGTTGAGTTTGGTATCGATCTGTTGCCTGGTACCCCTCCCATCTCTATCACTCCTTATCGAATGGCACCTGCTGAATTGAGAGAGTTGAAGGTGCAGTTACAGGAGTTGTTGGATAAAGGGTTTATTCGCCCCAGTGTTTCTCCTTGGGGAGCTCCTGTGTTGTTTGTGAAGAAGAAGGATGGTACTATGAGGTTATGCATTGATTATAGGCAATTGAACAAAGTGACTATTAAGAATAAATATCCTTTGCCTAGGATTGATGATCTCTTTGATCAATTGAAGGGAGCAGCAGTGTTTGCCAAGATTGATTTGAGATCAGGGTACCATCAGTTGAGGGTTAGAGCTGAAGATATTCCTAAGACAGCTTTCCGCACCAGGTATGGGCATTATGAGTTTTTAGTAATGCCTTTTGGGTTGACGAATGCACCTGCAGCTTTCATGGATTTAATGAATAGGATGTTTAGGCCCTATCTGGATCAGTTTGTGGTAGTTTTCATCGATGATATTTTGGTGTATTCAGGTAATAAGGAGGAGCATGACAAGCATCTGCGGATTGTGTTACAGATCTTGAGATAGAAGCAGTTGTATGCTAAGCTGTCAAAATGTGAGTTTTGGCTTGACCAAGTTACTTTTCTAGGTCATATAGTTTCAGCAGATGGTATAAGAGTCGATCCAAGTAAAGTTGAAGCTATTTTGAATTGGAGTCCACCAAAGTCTGTAACTGAAGTTAGAAGTTTTCTGGGTTTTGGCAGGCTATTATCAACGATTTGTGAAAGGTTTCTCTTTGATAGCTACTCCACTCACCAGATTGCTTCGGAAGGGAGTTAGATTTGTGTGGATGGATCAGTGTCAAGCTAGCTTTGAGCAGTTGAAAGAAATGTTGACTCAAGCACCTGTTCTAACTTTACCCGTAGAAGATAAACCATATGTGATTTATAGTGATGCTTCACATAATGGTTTAGGATGTGTTTTGATGCAAGAGGGTAAAGTTATAGCTTATGCCTCTCTGCAGTTGAAGCCGCACGAGCTTAATTATCCGACTCATGATTTGGAGTTGGCAGCTATAGTGTTTGCTTTGAAGATTTGGTGACACCACTTATATGGGGAGAAATGTTTTATCTATACGGATCACAAAAGTTTGAAATATTTGGGTGTTTAGAAGGAACTGAATCTTCGACAAAGGCAATGGTTAGAAGTAATCAAAGACTACAACTGTTTGATTGATTATCATCCGGGTAAGGCAAATGTTGTTGCGGATGCCTTGAGTCGAAAGTCTTTAGCCAGTTTGGCTGTTTATTTGCTCTCGTTGCTTGTTGAATTGAGAGCATTACATGTTAGCTTTGAAGTAGGTGCTGATGGTGCATTGTTGGCTCAGTTGCAATTGAGACCAGTGTTGTTGGATCAGATTAAGGAGGCTCAATTGGTAGATGAGAAAATTCAGAAAATTATATCTGAATGCCAGAATGGGGAGAGCCGAGATTTTTATGTGAAAAGTGATGGTAGCCTTTGGTTCAAGGATAGGTTGTGTATTCCTGATGATGATAGTTTGAGAAAGATTATTTTAGAGGAAGCACAACAATTGGTTTTTGTTATGCATCCGGGTAGTACAAGGATGTACCATGATTTGAAGCAACACTACTAGTGGTCTAGTATGAAGAGAGATATAGCGGAATTTGTTTCCAAATGTCTTACTTGTCAGAGGGTAAAAGCTGAGCACCAAGTTCCAACAGGGTTGCTTCAACCTTTAGCAGTGCCTGAATGGAAATGGGAGAGAGTAACAATGGATTTTGTGTCTGGATTGCCATTGACTCAGAAGAAGCATGATGCTATTTGGGTGATTGTTGATCAATTGACTAAAACAGCTCATTTTCTTCCAGTTAGAATGGATTATTCTCTTGAGAAATTGGCTGAGTTGTATATCAGTGAGATAGTGAAGTTGCATGGAGTTCCAATTTCTTTAGTATCTGATCGAGATCCCCAGTTTACTTCAAGGTTTTGGAAGAGTTTACATGGTGCATTGGGTTCTCGGTTACACTTTAGTACTGCTTTTCATCCTCAGACAGATGGGCAGTCAGAGAGAGTGATACAGATTATTGAGGATATGTTGAGAAGCTGTGTCATTGATTTCTCTAGAAGTTGGGATAGATTTTTGCCACTTGTAGAATTTGCTTACAACAACAGTCATCAATCTAGTATTGGTATGGCACTATTTGAGGCATTGTATGGTAGAAGATGCAGAACACCTTTATGTTGGAATGAAATAGGAGAGGGCAAGTTAATTGGTCCTGATTTGGTTAAAGAAACTGAAGAGAAGGTGAAGATAATTCGGGATCGGTTGAAAGCAGCTTCAGATCGACAGAAGTCTTATTCAGATTTGAAGAGGAGAGACATAGAGTTTGATATTGGAGATAAAGTATTTTTGAAAGTGTCTCCTTGGAAAAAGATATTGAGATTTGGTCGAAGAGGGAAGCTGAGTCCTCGTTTCATTGGACCGTATGAAGTTTTGGAAAGAATTGGCCCAGTTGCTTATCGTCTTGCCTTGCCACCTGAGTTGGATAGAATCCATAATGTATTCCATGTTTCTATGTTGCGGAGATATAGATCAGATCCATCTCACATCTTGCCAGTTGAATCTATTGAAGTGAGTCCGAATCTGACATTTGAAGAAGAACCAGTTGCTATTTTGGCATATGAAGCGAAAGAGTTGAGGAATAAGAAAGTGCCACTGGTGAAGGTTCTATGGAAGAATCATGGGAGAGAAAAGGCAACTTGGGAGAGCGAGCAAGCAATGCAAGATCAGTATCCTCAACTGTTTCAGCCATAATATCATGTAATTTCGAGGATGAAATTTCTTTTTAGAGGGGGAGAATTGTAATATCCCAAAGTGTGCCCTAGGAGTTTTGATATAATTGTTGTTTTATTTGAATTAAAATGTATATGTGTAATTGGAAAGAGAAAAGAATTTAAAAGAGAGTGTATATGTTGTATATATGGAAATATATATATAACATATACACAAGTCAAATGGATGGTCAAAGGAAGAAGATATTTATTTTGTTAATTATGAAATTACTAAAAAGGGCATGTAAGTGAAAGGAAGTTAAAACAAACAAGAAGAGGGTATTTAGGTAATTTCTTATTTTGGAATGCTTGGTGGAGGTTTAAAGAGATGAAAAGTTTGACTTTGTTTCTTCATTTTCTTTTCTTCTCCTTTGGTGGCCGGACATCATCAAGACAAGGGAGCAAGAGGAAGGTTTTGAGTTCTAAGATCAAATTGAAGGAAGATTCAAGTGATTAAGTTGGATATTTGTGAAGTTCCATCAATTTTGGTAAGTTCTCTCTCTTAATTTCCTTTGTTCTTTTTGAAGTTGTGTTTGAGGTTGATTAATTGTTGTTGATGGTATGATTAGGGTTGTTTGTGGTGTGTTTGTAAGTGTTGAAATTGATTTTAAGATAAGAAGTTAAAATGATGATGGTATTGAAAGAGTAAGAGTGCTGTTGCCATTAGGGTTTTGAAGTGGTAAGTGATGTTTAACTTGAGTTTGATCAATTATTTTCATAGATCTTCATGTTGTTTGTGTTTGTTGGAGTTGTAAGCCTAGAATATGTGATTTTGGTCGAAGGCAGTAGCATCTTGGATGCCATGCCCGTGGCCCTTAGATGCCATGCCCGTGGGGGTGTTGAACAAATTGGGCAGAATTGTTTTCTACCCCACGCCCGTGGGGGTTGGGGTGGCCACGGCCGTGGGCTCTAATATGTGGTGTTGAGTTATAATTTGTGATCTAAAGGTCTAAAATGAAGTTAATAAGTGATAAATTGTATTGGAATTCATGTATTGTATCATTTTTGGATTAGGTTTTGGAAGAAAGTGATTTACCCTAATTTAAGAAGTGAAGAACTCTTGGAAGAAGAAGAGTATAGAGTTGTGTGAGTGTTCTTGAGGTAAGTACAAACTACATGATTGCATATATTCATTTGATGTTGAGACTTAACATCCATTTGATTGTAAATATGGTAGGAAATCTAATGCATTGTTGATACTTATGAATAATGTTATGTTTGGTATAATGTGAATGATTGATGAGCATCTAAAATGTGTGTTAATGTCATTGATTATGTATATCTAAATGATGAATTGATTAATGTGTTGGTTCTAATGATGTAAATGAAATGAATGGGGCATGTTGCCTATATGATGATGAATTTAAGATATATGTTCAATGTAATTGATTATGTATACTTGAATGATGAAGTATTATAATGTGAATTGAGATAAGATGAGATGTGAAGCCATTGTGATTGGCTATGATGATTCAAATGAGATGTGAAGCCATTGTGATTGGATGATAATTTATTTGAAATAAGTGGGGCATGTTTGCCTAGTTGATGATGAGAATTGAGAATGGAATTGATAATGAAATAATAAATCAATTGTGTGTCTAATGTGTTATTCATTTTCAGAGTTTTGTTGTTGGTGGCATGCCTATTAGTAACAATCTCTGGAAGTTAGGTTGGGCTTGATCCTTGAAGCCAAGTTGGGTTGTAGTTTAACATGTTTTACTCCCCTTGAAGCTTGGTTGGATCTAGTCCTTGAAGCCTAATTGAGATGTTACAACCCTTGAAGCTAGGTTGGGTTTAGTTCTTGAAGCCAAGTTGGGTTGATACTTAGCATGCTTTGTTCCCCTTGAAGCTTGGTTGAACCTAAATCCTTGAAGCCTAGTTGGGATAATGACAAATGTGATAATTAAACCAAAACATTAACTCTGAATGTTGAATGGCATATTAGTGTCTTTTGGGCCCATTCTTGTCTTTGTTTTCAATATGATTCTTGAATGGTGAAACCAATGAATATAGAGATTGTTGATATTGCATCAGTACTTTGTTGAGAATAAATGTTTGATATGATCTTAAGTAAAGTAAGATATTGAAGTATAACATTTCTTGTGAATGGTGTATGGAATTGATTGTGTGACATTGGCATTGCATCAAAACATAATATTATTATAGTTTGTACCACTAAGCCATTGGCTTAGCGCGATTATGATTTATCGCGCAGGTAACAGGAAAGAACCAGAGAGTTCCTCTAGGCCGAGTAGAGTCTAGATCCGGTGGTGTTCATAGTGAAGCTTAAAGATCGAAGACATATTGCCAAACATGTATATATTTTATGTTTTTGTAAAACTTGAATTTTGATGTATATGTATTTGTAAATATTTGTTATATTTTTTGCTGTGTTTTTAACAAACTTCTTATTTATTGTGTTTTATAAATTTCTTTAAATGTTTTAAATTTGCTCATATGATTATAAAAGAAGTGAGTCGTTTGTTTAGTAATCCGTGATATTTATATATTCAGTATACGTATATTACGATCGTAATAGCATGCTATGTACGTATACGGGATATAGGGGTGTTACAATTATTTTGGTATCAGAGCCTAGGTTTGAGATTCTCAACCTAGGTCAATTGTAAGAAAAAGAATATTTTGATTTTTAAAGTGGGTTTTTCAGTAAAATACATGTTTTGGTATGGCAGTCTTTGATCTTTAATAAGGAATATTCTGCTGTGTTTGCAGATATAGGTTGTAATGGAGTCCCATTCACGTCAGACTGTAGAAGGGAGTGCTGATAGTGTAGCTCCAGAAGAGAGTAGAGATGGAGCTAGAGTTGATAGAATTAGTGATGCACCTGTTTCTGTGCCAGAGAGATCAGCTGCAGAGGAGGCTCCGCCGGGTTGGTTAAGGCATGTGATAGAACTATTGAGGCCAGCTCCAGTGCAGCCACCACCACCACAGCCTCAGATGCCGGTAAGACATTATGACAAGTTGAGAAAATATGGGGCTGAAGATTTCTTGGGCACTACCGATCCTGCAGTGGCTGAGCAGTGGTTGGATAAAGTACAGAGGATATTCATTCAGTTGCAAGCCACTTCGGATGAAAAATTTGACTATGCCAGATCCCTCTTACAGAAGGATGCCTATGACTGGTGGAAGTCTGTTCCTTATGCCATGGATGATCCACCTACAGTATCTTATAGTGATTTTCTGAGGGAGTTCGAGCAAAAATATACTCCGAGGGAGTATAAAGATATTAAGAAGATGGAATTCCTGAATTTGAGGCAAGATAACCGGACGGTGACATAATACGAGATTGAGTACATCCGGTTGAGTAGTTATGCTGGGGGAATTATCTCTGATGAAATAGATCGGTGTAGAAGATTTGAGGAGGGATTGATGCCCTCTATCATGTGCATTGTGGCTGGTTCTAGATACCAGGATTTCTCTCAGCTTGTTGCAGCAGCTAGAAGTGTTGAGAGAGCACAGAGCATCGCAGCAGCTGCTTCTGAGGAAGAGACTAGAGTAAGGAGACCCCAGTTTGAGGCAGGGTCTTCATCTGTGAAGAGGGGTAGAGGAAGTTTTGTTCCGAGGATTAGTAGGAGTCAGAGGCAGTCAGGCAGATCAGTGCAGTATCAGAGGCAGAGGCCGAGACCGACAGTCTCTGTATCTAGTACCCCGACTCCCGTGATGCAAAGGTCTACTCCTGACTCAAAAATAAGAGCAAAAATGAAGAAGCAGGAAGAGACACGCTCAATAACACGGCCAAGCCACTGGCCGTGTCACATGACACGGCAGCAAGCTTGGCCGTGTCCCATTTCATGCCAAAGACACCTGGACCAAGCAAAGAAGGAAAGAAAAGAAGCAGAAGGTGACACACCCAAGTGACACGGCCATGCCAGTGGCCGTGTCACTCCTTGAAGAATAAAGAAAAGAAGGAAAGAAAGAAGAAGACAGTGAAGGGCATGGCCAGCAAGCTTGGCCGTGTCCCAAAGAAAAATGAGAGACACGGCCAAGCCAAATCAAGCTTGGCCGCGTCACCTTTAATATCTATTTAAGTTCTTTCACACGTGAGAGAAAAGAAAAAGAGGAGACGGCTAGGGTTTTAGAAAGAGAGAAAAGAAAAGAGAAAGAGGGGGGGAAAACACGATTTGGGATGAGGAGAGAGTGACACTCTCCTTGTCCCTTCATCTTCATCCTCCATCTTCATCTTTTCCGTCACTACAAAAAAAACAGCAATCTGCGAATCAATCTGCGACATTATTAACGATGAAATCAACGACCAAAATACGTTAGCGATAATATCAGCGATGAACAGCGAGAAAAATCGAGCGGACGGTAATGTCCTGGTCGCTAAAAAATCAACGACAAATCAGTGACCAATTTGTGCGTGTCGTTGATTAGTGACAAATCAACGACAAAACAGAGACAAATTCAACGACATTTTCATTTTTGGCGGGAATTATTTATTCCCGCTGAAAGTCGTCGCTGATTTAGCTTTGGTTGATGAATTCATCGCTATTTGGGTCGTTAATTTAGTCGCTGAATTTTGTCGTTGATGTGTCGCAGAATATGTCGCAATATTTTTCTCGTTGTTTCAGTTGTTGATTTGTCGCAGAATTCAATATTTTTTTTGTTACCTTTGGTCGCTAATTTTGTGGCAATTTTGTCGCAATTTTGTAATTGTTTGGCTATATTTTTCCAGTATTCCAATTTTTTTTTGTCTACACATTTTCAAGAACCTGTTGAATTACAAATATAATAACCAAACATGTTTATAAAATAGTCATTCATTACAATAATAATCAAATAACACAACATTCATAATTAAGTTATTAGTGGCAATAAGTATACATAAACAATTCGAATGTAAAGTTTACCCCTTAAGAAAGTATATTGAACAAATAAGGTCTTAATAATCAGTCACTCCAAACACAAACAAAGAGAATACCAACTATAATAATCCGACACTCCAAACACAAACAAAGAGAACACAAACTTTAATAATCCGACACTCCAAACACAAACAAAGAAAACACCAACTTTGATAATCCAACACTCCAAACACAAACAAAGAGAACACCAACTATCAAGTATATCCTACATATGAACATCGTCTTCCTCCACATTGTCTTCCTCCAGATGGTTCAAAGTGTTGCAACCATACAGAAAGACATGTAGGAATAAGAAGCTGAACATACTGCAAATAGCAAAATTGAACTTTTTGTTAGCTTCCTTATCCAGCATATTAATTTAAACATAATTCTTAGAACAAATTATGGGTAACTTGCCTAAGTACAGGATAGACAGTTTCCATATAGACTGTATCTGGTTGTCTTCTGTACATCCCAGTAATATGTGCCATTATAACATATCCAGCAAGAAGAGCAATGAAGCATCCAGTGAACATTCCTGATTATTTTAAGACATATGTTAGATTAATGTTCATTCATTTATGTACTAAAAATTCAATAAAGAAGAAATAATCTTGGTGAAATGAAATTGATTGTTCAATTCAAGAAAAAAAATCTAAAAAGTTCATGCTGGATCACATATTTTTCAGAAATGATTTAGTCATTGAACATAAGATTTTCTGAGTCATATGTCCAGTGGACAATGTTGGCCACAATCAAGAAGTTCACCCTTTTCAAAAGTGTGTCTAAGCAACATATCCTAGTTGTTCTGCGAGGAAAACTAATGTTGTCTTTATGCTTTTTGCTAGTGTTTTTTAATGTTCAATACTTGTACGGCTTGATTTTGTATCAAACATGATGATAATGGTGACTGGTGAGGCATGGGACATGTGCCTGTGGTAGCTTTATCATCCACCCAGATAAAGTAAACCAGGCGCTGCCCTTCATTTTGAAAGTCTAATGGCCTAATAGACTAATGGGCCCATACTTTTGTTTCTTTAAAATCTATGTTGTATCACAAAGTGAACCAGAACAAAGCTTTTCCACCAAAATGATTGATTAAAATTAAGGTCACTTAATAAATATTATCCTTAACTTTTCTTAATACTATAGACTAAATAAAACCATATCTTTTAACAAAAGCAACTTACCAATGAAGAAGGTTACACTATGTGATTCTCTACGTTGTTGAGGTTTAAGATATTTCACAGCTTTTCTTTGATCTTCTTGCGCAAAATGCTTAACAAATAACTCATCAACTTCATCTGCTAAGTTCATTACCTGTCATTTCTGATACTAATAAGCAACTGATATAAAAGTAACAGGCTGAAAATTTTTTATAGTGACAGACAAACATATCTAAGTTAAAACTTCCAATAGATATAATATAAAAAGACATTTGTAGTGCAGGCCATGGGTCACTGGCCACTTAAAAATTTTAGTGGAAAATCAGACCAAGAAATAGCTAGTGGGAAACATCTAAACAAAAAAGAAAATCCACCCTATCATAATTTTCATACAGATTTTTCCTGCAACATTTCTATGAAAATTAGGCACATAATATTTAATTTTAGTTTTTTTTTTAAAAAAACTATGTCGTTTACCTTGTTTGAGCTGTTAAAATAAGAACTTTCAACAACTTTTAGATAGATGGGAAGAACATGCTTTCCAGTGACCTAAAGATCAAGGGAAAACAAACATTAAATATGCAGGTAAAAAGAAAATGCAATGTTCAAATAAGAATAAATTAAAACAGTAACCTATTCACTTACTTTGTCAAATTTCTTCAAAATCTTTATAAAAGCAAGCAAGTTCAAGGTCCTGAAAAGTGATATTAATTATAAATAAGTAAGCTTTAATATCATAAACTGAAATTCAAATCAAACATTTTTTCTTCAATAAAGAACTTTGATCAATAATAATACCTATAAGCCTTGAGATAACTCAACCCTTTATAGAGCTCAACAAAAGCACCTTTAATCATCTTCTCAGCATGATGCAACTTTGATCAATAGTAATACCTATAAGCCTTGAGATAACTCAGCCCTTTATAGAGCTCTCTTCTAATTCTTTTTGATTTTTCCATTTCTTCCGATCTTGGAGAATCTAGCACTTCATTTTTTTTCCAAGTCATCTGTGCTATTTTGTTGAGCTTGCTCTTCTTCTGTTTTGTCCTGAACAGAGTCCTCCTCTGCAGCCAAGAAATGAAAACTTTTACATTCTATTGTAGGTAATTTTTTTAAAAAAATTTCCTAATAGTTTCAGCCTTTTTACCTTAAGTGCATTGATAATTTCAAATTCATCTAGTTATCTCTGTTAAGTGCATTGATGTGGGCTGACAAAATTTAATATAACAGTGGGTCCCATGAAAAGTAAATTAATATTAAATGTAAAAAAAAAATTGTCTCCAGATTTGATGCAGCCTATTCCATGAACAATTTCTAAGAGGCATTTTATCGAACAACTTGAGCACATTGCTCAATCTGCCACAAAATTTGTTTGCAAAAATTTCCTTCACTCTCTCTCTTGCCAAACAATACATAAATAATGAGTCCCTAGCATCCTAAAAATCCCAACAAATGCGACAATGGCCAAGAAAGAGAGCAGTAGAGTTCAACGAAGCTTCTTTCTCACCTCATATTCTTGAGTTGCATAAAAGAAAATGAAGTTCAGCAAGGACAATATCCAGTTGTTCAAGGAAAGAAAAAGTCAAATGATAATCAAGCAAAAAGCTATCTATAGCAATGTTACCAGATAATTTAGTTGACAAATATCTGGAATCCTGAAGCAGCTTCCATATTTCATATCTATGTCTATATGTTGCAATGTTACCAGATAATTTAGTTGACAAATATCTAGAATCCTGAAGCAGCTTCCATATTTCTGTAAATACTCACCAAGCTATCCATGTGAGGAGCAGCTCGAATCTCTGTAACAAAATCATTCACATGCGTATAAGATTGCACATAATATAGGGAGAGAAAAAGCACCATTCTCGCTGAGAATGTGGAGGAGCTAAAGAATTTAAAGCCCATGCATCCAATTTAGAGTCTCAGAGAGATTATAACACTTCTTTAAGGCACTCAAGCATTCGATTATGCCAATAAATTGCTTAAAGATTTCAACCCATAACACTGCCAGTCCTGAAAAAACTAAATTAGTAAACCCATATTCTTTAAGATGAATGCTAATAAATAATACTGTGCTCCCAAAATTCTAACCGAAATGTAATAAATACTAACATGGATGTTGTTTCTCATCTTCCTATCTCTGTTTGTGCATTCAAATCTTATTTCAAAACTTTGAATACCACCCACTTATCAAAAACCCTTTTGCAGAAAAGCAATTAAAATTAATTAAATTCCAATGAAAATAAACACACCTCTACGCCGGTATGGAACTTTACAAACTGGGCAATCGGAACCCGATTTCATCGACTTCATAATACACGAACTGAAACGAAACAGGGTAGAGTTATTCATTTCTTCTTTCTGCACTAAGACTTTATTATTTTTAAAAAAATTGAAAATAACACTAATAAAAGTGAGCTTACTTGCAAAATACATGATTGCATGTCAGCGAAACAGAGGAATTCAGCAGACTCAAGCTGCAAAAGTAAAAATGGAAAACTATAAATTATACTGTAGAAGCAAATACCCATTACGCAAATTAAACAACCCATGATTAGGATTAGCAGCATACGAACTTAGGGTAAATTGAAATCGCAAAAACAGAAGAAAAAAAAACCAATTTGAAGTTAAATTACCAGATGGGGCACTTAAGCTCTCTGCCCATTTTCTCAAGGTGATTTGGATCTCCCATTTTAGCTGTAAATTAAAAGATTTTACAGATTCATTTTTTTCTTCGTTGAGAAAGAGAAGAGGAGACTTTCATATAAAAAGAAGAAGAATGAATTTGGAGAAAAAAGAGGGAACAAACAAGTTTCAAAATGATTTCAATCATATTTTGAAATCATTTCGACCCGCCAAATCGCATTTCTATCCCCATCTGCATAATATATTTTTCAACATTTTATATTTTTTAATATTTTTAATATACTAAAAATATATTTAATATATACTTTTAAAAATTAAATATATATTTAATATATTAAATGTTTATTCAAAATATACTTCTAAAAGGAGTATTTTTAAAATTAAAAATTAAAAAAGAATATTTTTATTTTTTAGAATAATTTTAAAGAAACTCCTTTTTTAATATTATGTATTTATTATGTATTTTTAATATATTAAATATATATCTAATATATATTTTTAAAAAATGAATATATTTTTAATATATCAAATATATATTGAAGTATTTTTAAAATTAAAAATTAAATAAAGGATATTTTTTAAATTAAAAAGAAAAATGAATATTTTTAAAAATATTTTTATTTTTTTAGAAGATTTTGAAGAAATTCCGTTCGATATATGGGCTTTAAGACCGACGCGAGTCGGTATCTTTTCTAAACTTTTTTTATTTTACTTGAATTTTGCATTATATTTGCGCAGAAAATCTCTCTCTAAGGTAAAACTGTTACAAGTGCCTTTCAGTTTTTGTAATACTTATACATTATATTATATTATGTGCTAAATAAATTAGCGACTAATCTGCGACTAACTATTTTTCTCGCAAATCAGCGACCCATTTAGCGACGAATTAGCGACCAATCAATCTAAAAATAGAAAAAAAATTAATTTCTCGCTAATTGGTCGCTATTTTCTCGCAAATTAGCGACTAATCTGCGACTATCTATTTTTCTCGCAAATCAGTGACCCATTTAGCGACGAATTAGCGACCAATCACTCTAAAAATAGAAAAAAATTAATTTCTCTCTAATTGGTCGCTATTTTCTCGCAAATTAGCGACTAATCTGCGACTAACTTTTTTTCTCGCAAATCAGCGACCCATTTAGCGACGAATTAGTGACCAATCACTCTAAAAATAGAAAAAAAATTAATTTCTCGCTAATTGGTCGCTATTTTCTCGCAAATTTAGCGACTAATCTGCGACTACCTATTTTTCTCGCAAATGAGCGACCCATTTAGCGACGAATTAGCGACCAATCACTCTAAAAATAGAAAAAAAATTAATTTCTCGCTAATTGTTCGCTATTTTCTCGCAAATTTAGCGACTAATCTGCGACTACCTATTTTTCTCACAAATCAGCGACCCATTTAGCGACGAATTAACGACCAATCACTCTAAAAATAGAAAAAAAAATTAATTTCTCGCTAATTGGTCGCTATTTTCTCGCAAATTAGCGACTAATCTGCGACTAACTATTTTTCTCGCAAATCAGCGACCCATTTAGCGATGAATTAGCGACCAATCACTCTAAAAATAGAAAAAAAAATTAATTTCTCGCTAATTGGTCACTATTTTCTCGCAAATTTAGCGACTAATCTGCGACTACCTATTTTTCTCGCAAATCAGCGACCCATTTAGCGACGAATTAGCGACAAAAACTTTCCAATAAAAAATAAACACATTCTTTGCTAATTTGTCGTAAATTAGTCGTAACGTCGTCGCTGATTGTTGGCGCCAAAATTTGGCGCAAAATTCAGCGACACATTCAGCGAGAAACGACCTTTTATCGCTATTCAGCGACAGATTCTACGACCATTGTTTTTATCGTTAATCAGCGACACATTTAGCGACCCATTCAGCGACGGAATGTTGGAAAGACGCTTATCTTGATTCTTTGTTGTAAAGTTGTCGTTGATAAAGTCGCTAATCAGCGACGAAATAAGAGTGGTCGCAGAATGCGTCGCTGATTGCGCTTTTTTTTGTAGTGCATCTTCCATTAATAAGATCTTTGAGATTCTTTGGGATAAATTGGGTTAAAAAGCTCTTGAAGGTTGAAGAAGCTTCATTGAAAGGTTTGGTGACTTGAGAAGGCTCCATTCCATCTTCCAAAGGCATAATCAATTGAAGGGTTGGTGACTTGAGAAAGCTCCATTCCATATTGCAAGGGGGAATCAACCATTGAAGAGGGCTTGAGTTCTTCATCATACATCAAGTGGAGCTAGGAGGAAGACTAGTAATCCTACTCTTGACATCTTCACAAGGGGTTTTTCTATTCTCTCTTTTAATTCATTTCTTATTGTTATTGTTGTATTAAGAGAATTGATATTGCAATGGACACTTTGTATTTGTTTTATATTGAGTTGAATGAATGTTATAAATTGATGATGTTGAGCTAAATACCCATGCCTAGTGTTTGTAGTATTTTTGGTTGAATGCTTTGACTTGATATTTACATTGATGTACCTTGTTGATGGTTGATTGTATTGTATTGAATGCTAGGTTGATAGATTAGCTACCTATTAATCTTTGAATATTGGATGACGGACCGAGAGGTGAAATCTGATATCGGAACTATATAATTGACCACCCTATGAATGAATTAGAAATATAAGTTCTAGGGTTATTTAATTTGGTAATGTAAAATAATTGGTTATTACTAATTCATGAATGTGAGAACTAATGGATGGGTAATTGACTAATTAACCTTAAGAAACAAATTAATTACAAGGTTATGTTAATGGATAATTGAGAATTGAGCTTTGATTGAATGGACCTATGACCCTAGGCACCTTCCCAAGATTCGATTTGATCTTGTACACCCATCACACACATCAATCCTACGCTCCTTAATCTTAGGTTTAAATCATTCTCGCACCATTCCAACACAACAAACTTCCGCATTTAAATACTTGTCAATCAAGCTATTACGAACCACACCTTCTTGGGGAAATGACCTTGGGGCGATCACCTTTGCTACAGCTACCTCGTATACTTACAAGTGACGCTTGTAGTAGTACTTAATTCGAGCGCAACAGCGCCCTTCCAAATTTAGGCAGATGATTATTCTTAGTGTTGGGGTTATTAGGCTTAGGCATCTTTCCACTATCAATCAAATTTTAGATCTCATGCCTGAACCTCATACAATTGTCCGTCTCGTGTCCAGGCCTTTGATGGAATTGGCAAAATGCCTTAGCATCAAAGTTAGGTGGAAGAGGATTAGGCAAAGGATGAGGAGTCAAGGGTTGCAACAATCCCTTCTTTTGTAGCTTATTAAACACCCAAGATAAAGATTTCCCCAACTCTAAAAATTTACTCTTCTTTGCAGGTTTAGTTGTCGCATTTTTCTTGACACCTCCTTTTTCCCTTTAACTTTGCCCACTGGGTCGGTAGCTACCCATATTGCTCCACTTAGATAACACATGGTTCGACTAGTCTTCTAGAGTAGGGATTACTGTAATATCCCAAAGTATACCCTAAAAGTTTTGGAATATTTTATTTTTGTATTTGGATTAAATGTATATGTTTAAGTGAAAAGAGATAAAAGATAAGAAGAGAAGAGTGTATATGTTGTATATATAGAGATATATACATCATATACAAGTCAAATTATTAAATGGTCAAAAGAAGAAATAATTAATTTTAATTAATTGAAATGGAAATTAAGTGGAAAGTAGATGATGATATTTGTAATAATATATTAATATAATTGCTTGGTTGAGAATAAAAGAGAGATTGAATGGTTGAGAGAAGAGTTGAGTGTTGACTTTGCTCTTCTTTCTTCATCTTCTTCTTCTCCTTTCTTTGTTGGCCGACCATCACAATAGCAAGAGAGGAAGAGAGTTTTTGATTTTCCAAACTCATGATTGAAGGATGTTTCAAGTGATCAACTTGGAAATCTAAGAGTTTTCATCACTTTTGGTAAGTTTTCCACTTGATTCCCTTGTTTTCTTTTAAGTTTGTGTTGTGGGTTTGGTGTTTGATTGTTGATGTTATGTGCATATTTGATTATGGTGTATTTGAGGGTGTGTAATCTTCTTAGTGTTGATTTTTAGGGTTGGATTGAAGAGAAAGTGTTAGGTTTGGTGGAAGAACAAGTGTTGTGTTTGAGTTGTGTGTATGTGATGGTTGTGAATTGGTGTTTGATGTATGTTTTGAATTTTTTTGGTGTTTTGCAAGTTGTTAAGGTTTATGGGTGTGTTTAGTAAGTTTGTTTGAAGTGGAAAATGGTGGAAGTAAGAAGTTTGTTGGATGTGTTGTTGTTGTTGCCGGAATCAGGATTTTTAGCCTGACACGCCCATGAGCACGACCAGGTCTTTAGGCGTGTCAATGATTCTATTTTCTGGATGGGTGACACGAGCAGCGACATGCCTATGTCACTGAGCATGTCACAGCTTCTGTGTTGTAGTAGCATTTACACGTCCAGTGACACGCCCATGTCACTGAGCATGTCATAGCTACTGTGATGTTGGTGGATTGATACAGCCATGAGCACTCCCGTGTTGTTGGACGTGTCAATGTTTCTATGAGACAGAATGTATTACACGTTCAGTGACACGCCCGTGGTTCTAAGTGTGTCAAAGCTTCTGTGTTGTGAGTTTAGGGCACGGTCAGGGACATGCCCGTGTTTTTGAGCGTGTCATGTGTAGAGTTTGTCCTAGTTGGTTTTTATCTATATTATCTCATGTGTATCTCTAAGTGAGTGTGTATGATCACCTTTGGTTTAGGTTTTGAAGAGAGTTGAGTTGCTCTAATTCTAGTGTTGAGGATTTTTGGAAGAGGAGTTTGGTGTTGTGTGAGGTGCATTTGAGGTAAGTACAAACCCTACATTATTGCATACATTTATATGACTTTGGGACTTAACACATTTGGTTGTAAATGTGTTAAGTAATCCATTACATTGTTGAGACATTTGATTAATATTATGATTTGCATAATGTGAGAGATATGATGATTATTCAAAATGTATATCCAATGCAATTGGTTGTGTATACCTTAATGATGAGATGTGATGCCATTGTTGTTGGCTATAATGATGCAGATAAAATAATTGAGGCATGTTTGCCTAGATGATTATGAGGAAATAAGAATGGAATAGATAATGAAATAATGAAAAACTTGTGTGTCTAATGTGTTATTCACTTTTCAGAGTTTTGTTGTTGGTGGCATGCCTAATAGTAACAATCTCTTGAAGCTGGGTTGGGCTTGATCCTTGAAGCCAAGTTGGGTTGAAGTTTAGCATGCTTAAATCCCCTTGAAGCTTGGTTGGGTCTAGTCCTTGAAGCCTAGTTGAGATGTTACAACCCTTGAAGCTAGGTTGGGTTTGGTTCTTGAAGCCAAGTTGGGTTGATGCTTAGCATGCTTTGCTCCCCTTGAAGCTTGGTTGAGCCTAATCCTTGAAGCTTAGTTGGGATAATGATAAATGTGATAATTAAACCAAAACAGTAACTCTGAAAGTTGAATGGCATATTAGTTTCTTTTGGGCCCATGCTTGTCTTTGTTTAAATGTGATTCATGAATGGTAAAACAAATAAATAATATGATTTAATGTAAGGTTTGAAATATGAGATTTGAATGTGTGACATTGGCATTGCATTGAAGCATATTGTTATTACGGTTTGTACCACTAAGCCTATGGCTTAGCGCGATTGTGGTTTGTCGCGCAGGTGGTAGGGTAGAACCGGAGAGTTCAGCTAGACCGAGTCGAGTCTAGACTTTGAAGAGTTGGTTGTGGGCTTAAAGATCAGAGACCAACTGCCAAACATGTATAAATTTTTATGTTTTGTAAACATGGATTTTGATGTATTTATATATGTAAATACCACTACATTTTCCGCTGCATTATGAATAAATATTTTATCTAGTATAGTTTATAATATAATTGGATGTTTTAAGTTATCTTATAATGTTGTTAAATTGAAAGATTGGTTTTCTTATTATAAACCGTGGCACTCCTGTATTCGGTATACGTATATTACAGGTGTAGTAGTATGTAGTGTGCGTATACGAGGTATAGGGTTGTCACAATTGTTTTGGCATAAGAGCCTAGGTTTAAGATTCTCAACCTAGGTAAATTGTAAGAAAAAACATTTTGATTCTAAAAGTTGGTTGGTACTACAGATCCTGCAGTAGCTGAGTAGTGGTTGGATAGAGTTCAGAGGATATTTATTCAGTTGCAAGCCACTCCTGAAGAGAAATTTGATTATGCCAGATCCTTATTGTAGAAAGATGCTTATGATTTGTGGAAGACAGTTCCACATGCCATGGATGATCCACCTACTTTGTCTTATGGTGATTTTCTGCGGGAATTTGAGCAGAAATATACTCCAAGGGAGTATAAGGATGTCAAGAAGATGGAATTTCTGAATCTGAGACAAGATAACCGGACATTGACAGAGTATGAGATTGAGTATATCTGGTTGAGTCACTATGCCAGTGGGATTATTTCTGATTAGATTGACCGGTGTAAGAGATTTGAGGAGGGATTGAGGCCCTCTATTATGTGTATTGTTGCTGGTTCTCGGTACCAAGACTTTTCTCAGTTAGTTGCCGCAGCTAGAAGTGTTGAGAGAGCACAGGGTATTGCAGCAGCTGCTACTGAAGAGGAGACCAGAGTTAGGAGACCCCAGTTTGAGGCAGGGTCTTCATCTATGAAGAGAGGCCGAGGAAGTTTTATTCCGAGAGTCAGTAGGAGCTTGAGGCAGTCAGGTAGATCAGTTCAGTATCAGATGTAAAGATCGAGACCTACAGTTTCTGTAGCGAGTGCTCCGACTCCAGTGGTTCAGAGATCTATTTTAACTACATGTGTTCATTGTCGTAGGGCACATGGGGGTACTTGTTGGAAGACGGGTGGATCAGGAGTATGTTTTAGATGTGGGTCACCAGCTCACTTCATCAAGGATTTCCCTGAGCTACAGGAGGATAGACAGACTGATACTGCAGCTTCTCAACCTAGTGTTAGTAGAGGTGGTCGAGGGGGCAGAGGTTTTAGTAGAGGTGGTCGACCTGGGATTAGTCAGAGAGGAGGCTCTGCATCTGGAGGCAGTAGGCCAGATGAGGCTGGGCTATCTCAGCGAGTGTATGTGATGCAGAGGCAGCCAGATGCTTCAGCAGTTATTGCAGGTACATTTTCTTTATTTGGCATTTCAGTTCTTGCTTTGATTGATCCTGGATCTACTCATTCATACATAAGTGCATCTATCTTGCCTATGTCTGAATTGCATTCAGAGTCCTTAGGATTTGATGTGTTGGTGACAAATCCTTTAGGACATAGTGTTGTGGTGAGTAAGGTGCATCGTGATAGTTCAGTTGTGGTGCAAGGTGAAGAGTTTTTGGGTGATTTGATTGAAATGCCTTTTAAGGAATATGATTTGATTTTAGGTATGGATTGGTTGTCTAAGCATGGAGCTGTGGTAGACTGTCAAAAGAAGTGTGTTACCTTGAGAACCGGTGATGGTAGAATTGTGATGGTATCTAGTGAACAGAGACAACTTGCATCCTTGTTTGTGTCAGCTGTTGCAGCTAGAAAGTTGATTAGAAAAGAGTGTGATGCTTATCTTGCTCATGTTGTGGATACCAGAATAGTGGGTTCTCAACTTGATAATATACCCACAGTTGCGGAATTTCCAGATGTTTTTCTGGAGGAGTTGCCAGGGTTACCCCCTGACAGAGAGGTTGAGTTTGGTATCGATTTGTTGCCTGGTACAACTCCCATATCTATTACTCCCTATCGAATGGCACCTGTTGAGTTGAGAGAGTTGAAGGTGTAGCTACAGGAGTTGTTGGATAAAGGGTTTGTTTGCCCTAGTGTTTCACCGTGGGGAGCTCCTGTTTTGTTTGTGAAGAAGAAGGATGGTACATTGAGGTTGTGCATCGATTATAGGCAATTGAATAAGGTGACCAACAAGAATAAGTATCCTTTACCTAGTATTGATGATCTCTTCGATCAGTTGAAGGGAGCAGCAGTGTTTTTCAAGATTGATTTGAGATCAGGGTACCATCAGTTGAGAGTCAGAGCTGAAGATGTTTCTAAGACAACTTTCCGCACAAGATATGGGCGTTATGAGTTTTTAGTGATGCCTTTTGGGTTGACGAATGCACCTGCAGCATTTATGGATTTGATGAATACGGTGTTTAGGCCCTATCTAGATGAGTTTGTGGTGGTCTTCATTAATGATATTTTGGTATATTCGCATAATAAGGAGGATCATGACAAGCATTTGCGGATTGTATTGCAGACCTTAAGAGAGAAGCAATTGTATGCTAAGTTGTCGAAGTGTGAGTTTTGGCTTGATCAAGTGACTTTTCTGGGTCATATAGTTTCAGCAGATGGTATAAGAGTTGATCCAAATAAAGTTGAGGCCATTTTGAATTGGAGTCCACCGAAGTCTGTAATTGAAGTTAGAAGTTTTCTGGGTTTGGCAGGCTATTATCTACGGTTTGTGAAAGGTTTTTCTTTGATAGCTACTCCACTCACCAGATTACTTCGAGAGGGAGTTAGATTTGTGTGGATAGATCAGTGTCAAGGTAGTTTTGAGCAGTTGAAGGAGATGTTGACTCAAGCTCCTGTTCTTACTTTGCCTGTGGAAATAAACCATATGTGATTTACAGTGATGCTTCACATAATGGTTTAGGTTGTGTTTTGATGCAAGAGGGTAAAGTCATAGCTTATGCTTCTCGGCAGTTGAAGCCGCATGAGCTTAATTATCCGACACATGATTTGGAATTTGCAGCTATAGTTTTTTCTTTGAAGATTTGGCGACACTACTTGTATGGGGAGAAGTGTTTCATTTACAAAGATCAGCAGAGTTTGAAATATTTGGGTGTTCAGAGGGAGCTGAATCTTCGACAAAGACGATGGTTGGAGCTGATCAAAGATTATGATTGTTTGATTGATTATCATCCTGGTAAGGCAAATGTTGTTGCGGATGCCTTGAGTCGGAAGTCTTTGGCAGGTTTGACTGTTTATTCGCTCTTGTTGCTTGTTGAGTTGAGAGCGTTGCATGCTAGTTTTGAATTATGTGATGATGGAGCCTTGTTAGCTCAGTTGCATTTGAGACCCGTGTTGTTGGATCAAATTAAAGAGGCTTGTTTTATTAGTTTTTGTTATAGATTTGTGTCTTATTTATTATAATAATTATTGTTTTATTTAGGTATTTTGTTAGTTTTAATCAGTTTGTTTAGTTTGTTCATTAATTTTGGTAGTTTTAGTTTATTTAAGTGTTTATGTCGTTTTTGATCTAGTTTTTAGTATGGTATTTATGTTTTGTTGGTTATTGTCTATTTACTTATTGTTTAAAGTTTGTTTTGAGTTTTGTGTTAGGTTAAAAAAGGCAAGGAAGCAAATTGAAGAAGAAAAGGGGAAGTAGCAGACACAGGAAGAGGACACGGCCAAGTCACTGGCCGTGTCCCATACCAAGTTAAAAAGGAAGTCAAGACATAGTAGCTGACACACTCAAGGGACACGGCCAAGTCAGTGGTCGTGTCCCTCCAAAGATGCTCCAACACGGCCAAGTCACACCAACTTGGCCGTGTCTCACTTGGTTCCAAAGGAAAAGAAAATTGCAAATCTCACAGAAGCAAACACAAGTAAGGGACACGGCCAAGTCACTGGCCGTGTCCCTCCAAAAGGGTCCAACACGGCCAAGTCAACCTCCAACTTGGCCGTGTCTCTCATGAACCAAAGCCGTAGCGGATTTTAAAGCGGACGTTTCATATATAAAGGAAAAAGAAGCTAGGGTTTTAGAGAGTGGGTGATTTGGAGATTGAATTGAGCCGTCAGAGAGTGAAGTTAGGGTTTTAACTTTGTTTTCTTTTATTTTGATTACACTTTGGATTAATCTAGCTTAGATTAGATTGTTCTAGCCATTGATACATCCTTCTTGCAAGATTTGAACAAGAGATTCTTCAGAAGCTTCAAGGAGTTTGTAACTTGGTTTTGTTCTCGAACTTATTCTCTTTATTTTCATTGAAATTGTATTAATGGATATTATCATGTCTAATTTGATTTCTTTGAACATTAATGAGATGAGTATGATTGATAGCATGATAAACTAATTTGATCTAGTCTAGGGTTTGTATGGATCTGCTATGATTGTATGAATTGGTTATTCTCTTAGATAATAATTTCTTTAGCCTTGATTGAATGAAATATTGTTAATATATAATTGATTGGCCACCAATTATGTGTTTTAGGTATTAGATGATGGATTGAGAGATGAAGTCTAATACTGGAACAATTCAATTAAGGACTTAGGTGAATTAGAGATATAACCTATTAAAAAGATTATTTCAATTATAACAAGATTAGTTGAAAAAGGTTTGAATGCGAGAGCTTATTTCCTTGACTCGATTAATTAAGTTGTTTGAGATTTAATCTTTGAAATTAAATTAGTTAAGAGGAATAACCGTTCATACATATAAGTAGTAGAAAAGTGCAAACCCTAGACCTTTCTATCAAGTGAATCAAAACATCAGCTTAATTTACTTTTTTCCGTTTTAAACTTCAATCAATCTTTTTCATTAGTTGTTAGCAATTTCAATTTCTTCATTACTTTTTATTTATAATCTGATAATCAATTAGTCACTTTAGCTTCCTTGTGAGACGACCTTGGGGCGATCACCTTTGCTACAGCTACCTCATATACTTGCGAGTGACGCTTTGTGGTAGAGTTAATTCGAGCGCAACAAGTTTTTGGCGCCGTTGCCGGGGAGGCTAATTGGTGTAATTGTTTATTAGGCAAAAATATTTTAGATTATTTTTCATTGTTTATTTTTTATTTTATTTTGTCTTTTGCTTTTAATAATTTATTTTTCCTAGAAATTTTTGTTTATGCAAGGCAGGAGATCACTTGGTGGATAGCTATACCCCGTCATTCCAGAAATTCAGAGAGTGAAAAGGAGCAGGGAAGAGTTTTAACTGTACACAGGATTTGATACTACAGAGGAGGACACTTCTGATTTTGAGTTGGAATCTGCACAATCTGTTATAATGGCTGAAGAAAGGCAAAGAACGATGAGAGACTTTGCTAGACCTGTCATTGGAACTTCCACCTCTTGCATAAGACTGACAGATGCAGCAAGAAATTATGAGTTGAAGAACATTCACTACAACATGCTGCCATCATTCTATGGCAGTTCCAAATGAAGATCCTCTGAACTTTATTCGGGATTTTTATTCTACCCTCAACACTTTTCCTTTGGGAGGACTAACAGAAGATTAGTTGAGGATGAGATGTTTCCCTTATACTTTGAAGGATAGAGCAAAGAGCTGGCTTATGATGTTGCCCGAAAACTCACTGACAACTTGGGAGCAAGTTTGTAACAAATTCATGGGCAAGTTTTATTCAGATCAAAAGACAGCTGAGTTGAGAGGGAAGATTACTACATTCTCTCAATTTTGAAGGAGAGCCATTTCATGAGGCTTGGGACAGATTCAAGATGCTATTGATCCAGTGTCCACATCATCACTACCCACTTCAACTTCTGAATCAGTTTTTCTATGATGGTCTAACCCAGTAATTTCAGAACACTGTTGACAATGCAGCTGGGGGAGCCATGCGAGAAAAGACAGCTGATGAAACCTATGAGATCTTTGAGATGTTGGGAGCTAATTCTCAACAGAAAAGTGTAAGAGGAAGAAGTAAAGGGGTGAACCAATTGGAGGCCAATAGTGAGATGGTAAATCAGATAGCTGAGTTGACAAGGCAAGTGTAGATGCTGAACATGAAGAACAATATTTCTTCATCTACTCAAGAAGCGTGTGGAATCTGTGGAACTTTTGGGCATGGAGCAAATATTTGCCCCTCTGCATATGAGTCTTATGGGAATGAAGCTGAGCAAGTCAATGCCATGGGGGGATTTCCACCAAGGGCCCGGAATGATCCTTACTCCAATTCTTATAACCCTGGTTGGAGGAATCACCCAAATTTTTCTTGGGCAACAAATAATTCTCAGCAGCCTTTCCATTTGCTCCAAAGACAGAACCAACAGCAGGGTCAATCCTCAAATCAAGGGCAGTCTAAGATAGAGAGCTTGGAGGAAAGTTTACAAGCTTTCATCAAAGTCAGTGCTCAAAATCAAGAGATGACTAATAAGAGGCTGGATTCATTAGAAGCATCTTTTAAAAAAGTGGAGACTCAAGTAGGACAACTTGCACAACAGATGCAGATTCAACAGAAGGGGAAATTTCCAAGTCAACCTGAGCAGGCACATTCAGTGACTGTTCTTAGAAGTGGTAAGGTAATTAACACTAATGTTGAAAATAACTCTGTGAATGCAGGTGACAAGGGAATAAGAAGGAAGGAGAACCAGAGAACAAAGGTGCTGGAGATATATCAATGGAGAAGTCCCCTTCAGCAGATTTACATAGGGCAAGCAATCCATACCGGCCTCCTATACCATTCCCTAGCAGGTTGAAAGATGATAAAAAAGATAAGCAATTTTCTAATATCTTCAAGCAGTAAAGAATATGCCGGCTTATGCCAAATTTTTCAAAGAGCTGATCACCAAGAAAAAGAGGTATGAGCCGAATGAAAAGGTGATAGTTTCAAAGGTAGCTAGTGCTGTTTTGCAGCATAAACTACCTCCCAAGCTAAAGGATCCTGGTAGCTTTATAATTCAAATTACTGTGGGAAATGGAAAGGAAACTGATGGTATGTGTGATTTAGGAGCCAGTGTAAATTTGATGCCTTACTCTGTGTATAAGAATAAGAATTAGGGGAACTTAAACCTACCAAAATGGTGTTACAATTAGCTAATAGATCTTTTAGATTCCCGAAAGGGGTTATAGAAGATGTGTTAGTTAAGGTTGGTGGGTTAATAGTACCTGTGGATTTCATAGTTCTTGACATGGAAGGGAGTAACCCTGCACCATCAGCACACACTATATTGCTGGGTAGGCCTTTCATGGCTACTACCAACACCTTAATAGATGTTAAAAATGGTAAGTTGTCAATGACTGTCTTAGGGCAAACTGTTGAATTTTCTATTTTTAACACTTCTCCTATTCCTACAACTGCTTTATATGAGGAATGTTCTTTAATTAATAGTGTTGAAGCAGTTGTTTCAGATGTTGTGTTGCAGACAGACTCCCAGATAAATTGGAGCTGACACTGACTTTAGAAGAGGGGGCTAAATCAGTGAGGGAGACCCAAAGGTGCTTTAACCCAAAAGCATATGAGAGCTCGAGAGTTTACAAGAATCGCACTAAGGCAATTCAGGACAGATTTATTGTGCGACAGATATTGAGTCCAGGTATGAAAGTTTTACTTTTTAATTCTCGACTTAGTCTGTTTCAAGGTAAACTCAAATCTCGATGGAGTGGTCCTTTTGAGGTAACTAAGGTATGTCCTTCTGGTGCCATTGAATTGCTTAACTCTAGAACTAATAAGATTTTTAAAGCAAATAGACATAGAGTTAAACTATACAATGAAGGATTTCAGGAAGTGAGGATCATTGACAGCACTTTGATCCATGACCCCTAAGCCTTGCATGATGTCCAGCTATATAACATTAAAGAAGAGCTAAATGGGAGGCAACCCATCGGTTTGGATTTATTTTTCATAGTTGTAATTTTAAATTTAGTAAATTTTGATTTTATGTTTGGTTTAAATAAATGGAACGGGTGCTTTGATCGGTTTTTATTTTGTGTTTCAGGGTGGTTTAAAGAAGAAGGTTTGCAAAATCTTTAAGAATTAAAAAAAAAGTTGAAAGTGGCAGAAGGAGACACAGCCAAAGGACTTGGCCGTGTCCATGTGACATGGCCAAGCCTCATCAATTTTTCAATTCTTGTATTTGTCACAGTGAGTGACACGGCCAAGGGACTTGGTCGTGTCACTTGGCCGTGGCCAAGCTTCACCAGTTTTTCTTCTATTTTATTTTTGTAGCCTTTTCTTCACAGAGACGAACACGCCCAAGGGACACGGCCAAGTCACTGGCCGTGTCCCTCAAAAAGCACATGACAAGGCCGTGTTGCCCACAACTTGGCCGTGTCTCCCACTTTTTCACTTTAAAAAGTCACGATTTTTGCACAGATGTTCCATTAAATCCCTAATTTCCTGTTTCTTCATCTCTCTCGTTCTCTCTCTCATAAACTCCATAACTTGTGCTTCCAAGCTCAAAATCCTCCATTAAACCTCAAATTTCTTCACCAAAACTAAAAATAATCCATTAAAATTTCTTCTTTTCTCATAAAAGTTTGATTTGATCAAGTTTTGGTTTGAATTTTTTCAGATTTCTCAAGATGCCAAAAACAAAGATTGTTTCACACCGCAAGAAGAAGAGGCCTACAACCGAAGGAGCTTCTTCCTCATCATCAACTTTATCTTTGAAGAGAGCAAGTCTTTTGGCTCGGGGTTTTTTCCCGACAAGGTATGTTAATGATGAATCACTTGATGCTCTGCAAATTAGGACTAATTTTTATCGATATGTGCAATTTCTTGGGTGGGAGACTCTAGTTTCCTGGAGACCTTTGCAGTTTGAGGAGCTTACTTTAGAATTTTTGACATCTCTTAAGGTTGAAAGAGATGATAAGAAAATCTGCACTAGAATGAGTTTTAAATTGCTGGGTAAATCATTTGTCCTGAATATTGAACAGTTAAATGCTATATATGGTTTCCATTAGCATGGGGAAAGGTCGGTACCCAAAGAATTTAAACAACAATTTGCTTGGGGAGCTTTAGGCTCAGGTACTTATGTGGCCAAATCGGCCAAAGCATCTAAATTAAGAAATTCCGCTTTGAGGTATTTGTATCAGTTTATGTCTTGCGGATTCTTTGCTCGGAAGGAGAGCCCGGGTGTGGTTGAATTAAGTGAGCTATTTTTCCTTGATTGTGCTTGTAATTCAATGCATGTTAGTGCCGGCTATTGGTTAGCCGATATTTTTGATACTGTGGCTAATAAAAGAAAGGGGGCAATTAGTGTTGGAGGGTTGATTACCACATTAGCAGTAGCCCTTGTTGAGGATTTTGACCCGAGTACTAGTCGCATGACTAGAATTTTGGGTAATGACTCTTTGGATTTAGCTACACTTGAGAAGATGCACATGGTGGTGCATAGGAGAGGGACTTATGTGATGCCTTCAAATGAGCCTGAAGCACCGGGGGACATGCAGAAGAGAGCACGGGTCGAAGAGGAGTCTGACTCGGATTCTCTAGATCTAGATGAGGATGCTCTGGTCTCGGAAACTCAAGAGGTACTTATTAGGATTGAGGCCCTGGAGGGCAAGGTAGATAGACTGGAGGGTAAGGTGAATCACAACCATGCTGAGGTCTTGCAGCAGTTGGAACAGATTAATAGCAACCTTGCGAAGATCTTGAGTCTCCATCCCTCGGCTGCATCATCTTCACGCCCACCTTTTCCATAAATTTTGAGTTCCTTGCTTTATTTTGTTTAGTGTATTTTTGTTATTATTTTTCATTTTTGTTTTTCATGTTAACATTTTATATTTGGATATTTTATTTTTATATATTGTCCTTTTGTTTTTGAACTTTTGTGTTTGTGATGGAAAGCTAGGGTTTTGCCTCACCAGGTACGATGGAAGACAGGTTGTCCTTTAACTCTTTTTATTTATTATTCTTGTTTTCCATTGAGGACAATGTAAATTTTAAGTGTGGGGTACTCTTTAAGCTTTTCTTTAATTCGTGTTTTGTTTGTCACTGTGTGTTTTATTGTGTTATGCATGGCTTAATTGTTGAAAATTTATTGATCTTTTCTGTGATTCTAGCATTATAGTTGAGACTTTAATATCAGCATAGAAATGAGCATTTGAATTCATTAAGGATTAATTTTCACATTCTGCAATTCATGACATATAAATCTTTGTGAACCCACCTGTGTGAGTTTTGAGCCTCATAATTTGATATTATTTTCATTTGATTTTCTTTTCTTATGTGTGTACCTTCAAGATTTTGCATCTCTAGAGTTTGCTTTTGCATACTAATTGAACTCACATTATGATTTAATCTCAAGTTTTAAAATGATGAAGGCAAATTAGGTTAGCCCTTTAGCTTAAAAAGACCTCCCTTAATATTGAATTCCTTAGTGAGCCAAGTTGAGCCTTTGACCTTTTCTTGTTTGATCAACACAATTCTCAACTTAGCATTCTCTTATTATCATCATACCTGCATTAAGGAATGGAATTTTATGATATGACAATAGGGTGGTTTATTTCAAAGTGTGGGGTAAGCAAGTAAAAAAAAAATGGTATTGCTATTTGGGGTTGAAATACATACTTTGAACATTATATTGGATTAAGAGTTGATTATTCTTTTCCTCTACATTTTAAGCTAGATGTTCCATGCAAGTTTATATTTTGTATATATATATAACCTCCAACTTGGCCGTGTCTCTCATGAACCAAAGCCGTAGCGGATTTTAAAGCGGACGTTTCATATATAAAGGAAAAAGAAGCTAGGGTTTTAGAGAGTGGGTGATTTGGAGATTGAATTGAGCCGTCAGAGAGTGAAGTTAGGGTTTTAACTTTGTTCTCTTTGATTTTGATTACACTTTGGATTAATCTAGCTTAGATTAGATTGTTCTAGCCATTGATACATCCTTCTTGCAAGATTTGAGCAAGAGATTCTTCAGAAGCTTGAAGGAGTTTGTAACTTGGTTTTATTCTCGAACTTATTCTCTTTATTTTCATTGAAATTGTATTAATGGATATTATCATGTCTAATTTGATTTCTTTGAACATTAATGAGATGAGTATGATTGATAGCATGATGAACTAATTTGATCTAGTCTAGGGTTTGTATGGATCTACTATGATTGTATGAATTGGTTATTCTCTTAGATAATAATTTCTTTAGCCTTGATTGAATGAAATATTGTTAATATATAATTGATTGGCCACCAATTATGTGTTTTAGGTATTAGATGATGGACTGAGAGATGAAGTCTAATACTGGAACAATTCAATTAAGGACGTAGGTGAATTAGAGATATAACCTATTAAAAAGATTATTTCAATTATAACAAGATTAGTTGAAAAAGGTTTGAATGCGAGAGCTTATTTCCTTGACTCAATTAATTAAGTTGTTTCAGATTTAATCTTTGAAATTAAATTAGTTAAGAGGAATAACCGTTCATACATATAAGTAGTATAAAAGTGCAAACCCTAGACCTTTCTATCAAGTGAATCAAAACATCTGCTTAATTTACTTTTATTCTTTTTAAACTTCAATCAATCTTTTTCATTAGTTGTTAGCAATTTCAATTTCTTCATTACTTTTTATTTATAGTTTGATAATCAATTAGTCACTTTAGCTTCCTTGTGAGACGACCTTGGGGCGATCACCTTTGCTACAGCTACCTCGTATACTTGCGAGTGACGCTTTGTGGTAGAGTTAACTCGAGCGCAACAAGGCTCAATTGGTTAATGATAAAATTTAGAAAGTTTTATCAGAATGCCAAAAAGGAGAGAACCGAGATTTTCATGTGAGAAGTGATGGTAGCCTTTGGTGCAAAGATAGATTGTGTGTTCCGGATGATACAAGATTGAGAAAGATTATTTTGGAAGAAGCACATCAATCGGTTTTTGCTATGCACCCTGGGAGTACTAAGATGTATCATGATTTGAAGCAGCATTACTGGTGGTCAGGTATGAAAAGGGACATAGCGGAGTTTGTATCTAAATGTCTCACTTGTCAGTGGGTGAAAGCTGAGCATTAAGTTCCAACAGGGTTGCTTCAACCTTTATCAGTGCCTGAATGGAAATGGGAACGTGTGACAATGGATTTTGTGTCTGGTTTGCTATTGACTCAGAAGATGCATGATGCTATCTGGGTGATTGTTGATCGGTTGACGAAGACAGCTCATTTTCTTCCAGTTAGAATGGATTATTCTCTTGAGAAGTTTGCTGAGCTGTATATCAGTGAGATAGTCGAATTGCATGGAGTTCCAATTTCTTAAGTGTCTGATCGAGATCCTCGGTTTACTTCAAGGTTTTGGAAAAGTTTACATGGTGCTTTGGGTTCTCGATTGCACTTTAGCACTGCTTTTCATCCACAGACAGATGGGCAGTCAGAAAGAGTGATACAGATTTTAGAGGATATGTTGAGAAGCTATGTCATTGAATTCTCTGGAAGTTGGGATAGATTTTTGCCATTAATGGAATTTGCTTATAACAATAGTTATCAATTTAGTATTAAAATGGCACCATTTGAGGCTTTGTATGGAAGAAGATGCAGAATGCCTCTGTGTTGGAATGAAGTTAGAGAAGGCAAAATGGTTGGTCCTAATTTGATTAAAGAAACGGAAGAGAATGTGAAGATAATTCGGGATCGGTTGAAAGCAGCTTCAGATCGGCAAAAATCTTATTCAGATTTGAAGAGGAGAGACATAGAGTATGATGTTGGAGATAAAGTATTTCTAAAAGTGTCTCCTTGGAAAAAGATTTTGAGATTTGGCAGCAAAGGAAAGCTAAGTCCTCGTTTTATTGGACCTTATGAAGTATTAGAAAGAGTTGGACCAGTTGCTTATCGAATTGCTTTGCCACCTGAGTTGGATAGAATTCACAATGTCTTACATGTTTCTATGCTGCGGAGGTACAGATCAGATCCATCTCATGTTCTGTCTGTTGAATCTATTGAGGTGAGTCCGGATCTGACTCTTGAAGAAGAACCAGTTGCTATTTTGGCACATGAAGTGAAAGAGTTGAGAAATAAGAAAGTGCCACTTGTGAAGGTTCTTTGGAAGAATCATACAAAGGAAGAATCAACTTGGGAGAATGAGCAAGCGATGCGAAATCAGTATCCTCAATTGTTTCAGACTTAAGATCAAGTAATTTCGAGGATGAAATTTCTTTTTAGAGGGGGAGAATTGTAATATCCCAAAGTGTACCCTAAAAGTTTTGGAATATTTTATTTTTGTATTTGGATTAAATGTATATGTTTAAGTGAAAAGAGATAAAAGATAAGAAGAGAACCTCATCGTTCCTGTACCTGTTCCTTGTTAATGTTGCCTTTCTCTTATTCTAATATTTTATCTCTTATTCTAATATTTTATCTCTATCAGTAGACCTGTTCCTTGTTAATGTTGCATTTCTCTTTTTCTTTTCATCAATGGGAGATGCGTCATTAGCATTGTTGATGATCTCCAGAATTTCAATCAACTGGGTCTTCATAATTTCAACAAACTGATCCTGTAATATCCTCATGTATGCCTTAGAAGTTTTGATTATGTTGTTGTTGTAAGTTGGATTGAATGTATATGTTATGTGAAGAGAAAAGAAAATGAGAAGAGAAGGTTTATGTATATGTGTTTTGGGAAAGAAAAGAGGGTTTAGAGAGAGGTGTATATGTTGATTATATGGTAATATATATAACATATAAGTTGGTCAAAAGGGAGAGTCAATGCAAGAAGATATTTTCATTTATGATATGTGAAATTACTATAAAGGACATGTGAGTTAAAAGAGAGCTAAAGTAAATGGTTAAGGGCATTGAGGTAATTCTCTTTTGGAAATCTCTTGGTGGAGATTAAAAGAAGGAAAGAAAGGTTGACTTGTTATTTTCTTTTCTTTGTTTGAAGTGGTGGCCGGCTATCCAAAGAGAAGAGAGAGCAATTGAAGTGTTTTGGTTTCTAACATCAAGATTGAAGGGAGAATCAAGGAATTAAGTGGAAGATTTGTGGAATTCAATAACTTTGGTAAGTTCTTTTCCTTGATTTCTTCTATTCTTGTGAAGTGGTGTTTTAAGTGAATTAGAGTTTGTTGATTTGATGAGTAAATGTGTTTGTGATGTGTTTATAAGTTTTAAAATGGATTGTAAGTTATAAGATTGAATTGGTGTTGGTTTGGTTTTGAATATGGTAAGTTAAGTGGAAGATCAAGAGTGGAATTTGGTTTTAGGGTTTTGAGATGGTTTGTGTTCAAAATGTAATGTTAATGTGTTGTTTAAGTGATTAATGTGATGAATATATATGATATGTGTTAACAACATTGACTAGAACCAATTGAATGAGATTATTGTTGTGCAAAAAGTGTGAAAATGCAAGTGAAAGAGCTTTGGCCAAATTAGGGTTTGTGTTCTTGAGTGACACGGCCATAAGCAAGATGAGACACGGGCAAGACTTATTATTTTTGAGAAACACGGCCAAGTCTAGTGAATTTTGGCCGTGTTGGATAGGTTTTGGGGTGACACGGCCACTGGCTTGGCCGTGTCCCTTGAATGTGTTTGCTACTGCCTGAGTTGTGTTGAGAGACACGGCCGTGTCCTTGCCCGTGTCTGCCTCGGGAAGTTTTGGTCTTGAGAGACACGGCCACAAGCTTGGCCGTGTCCCTTGGGTGTCTTTGCTACTGTGATGGTTTTTGGTTCTTCATGCATTGTTTGATTCTTTAAAAGTCTTTTGTTCCTAAACATTTTATATACACTTTAAATACTTTGTAATCAAAGAATGACCTAAATAAATGTATGTGGATGATTCTAAACCTATGAATAATGATCTTTGAATTAGGTTTTGAAGAGATTGTGTTGCATTAACCTAAATGTTGAGAATTCTTGGAAGAGGAAATGTATAGATGGATGGGAATAGTTCTTGAGGTAAGTACAAATACATACGAGTGTATTTATTTATATGATTTGAGACTTAACACATTTGTTTGCAAATGTGTTAAGTGGTTTACTATATTGTTAATATAATTGGATTAAGGTGATGATTGAATGATGTGAAGGATGTGAAGATCATTAAAAAGGTAAGCATAAACCCTATTTGATTGTATATCCTTATATGTCTTTGAACCTTAACACATTTGGATGAAAGTGTTAAATAAGCTATTATATTGTGGATGTAAATGAAGAATGTAAATCGCTATATATATATATATAAAGGATGAAATATGAAATGGGAAAGGTAGGAAGAAATGAGGATCATTCTTAAGGTATGTGCAATTTGTTATGATAAATACTCTAATAATGAATGATGTTAATGTGTTTTGAGAAATGAGGAAATGTTATGTTATATGCATTGTGAATCCTGTGTATGGCAATGTATTATATGAATAATATACTTTGAAATGTTATATCAATGATGCTATATGTATCATATGGATTGAGATATGATATGTTGTGAAGCCATTGTGATTGGCTATGAAAATTCAATTGAGACATGTGAGGCATGTTTGCCTAAATGATGATGAGAATTGTGAATGATATTGATGATAAAATGATCAATGAATTATGTGTCTAATATGTTATTCATTTTCAGAGTTTTGTTGTTGGTGGCATGCCTAACAGTAACAATCTCTTGAAGTTAGGTTGGACTTGATCCTTGAAGCCAAGTTGGGTTGAAGTTTAACATGTTTTACTCCCCTTGAAGCTTGGTTGGGTCTAGCCCTTGAAGCCTAATTGAGATGTTACAACCCTTGAAGCTAGGTTGGATTGGTTCTTGAAGCCAAGTTGGGTTGATACTTAGCATGCTTTGTTCCCCTTGAAGCTTGGTTGAACCTAATCCTTGAAGCCTAGTTGGGATAATGAAAAATGTGATAATTAAACCAAAGCATTAACTCTGAAAGTCGAATGGCATATTAGTGTTTTGGGCCCGAGTCTGTCTTTGTTGTCAATGTGAAATACATGTGTTGAAATAAATGAGATCTATGGTGGATTCCATTGGGAATGTGATTCATGATTGGTATGATAGGTAATGTGTGTATTGAAATATTGATTGTGAGTATTAATAATGAATCATGATTGGTGAATTGTGAATAAGACAATGTTATGAAGTGTGATATGTAAATGAATTGTGGTTGATGATAAGGATTGTCTTCATTTGAAATGTGATTCATGATTGGTATGGTATATATAATGTGGGTGTATTAATATATTGATTTTGAGTATTGGCAATGGATTGGGGTTGGTGATATTATTATGTATATATGTACATCATATATGAAATTAGCTAGGATATATGAAAGATGCAATTAAAAAGAAAAGAAAATATGATAAGAACTAATTATACCTTGAATTGATATATCATTATATGTTAATACTTCTATACTATATGTTTATATTTTATATTTGGATTACTAAGTTCTCGGGCTTAGCGCGGGTGTGTATTCGTGCAGGTAAATAGGTGGAAGATATGAAGTCTTTCGTTATGCTACGAGAAGAGTAAAAGTTTGTCGAGACCAACTAGAGGGAAATGCATACATGTATAACTTTTATATTGATGTATTTATTACGAGAAAGTAATTATATGTATAAATGAAGTTTTTGATAAAGATAATGATTTGGTAAATGTTATTTAAATTAATGTATTATGGTTTGAAATTCTTTTACAGGTTTTAAAAAAATAACGAAAAGTGACATCCTTATACTTTATATACTTACCGTATGTATACCAGGTATATGTATAGTATTTATATAAGGTATCGGGGTGTTACAATTGTTTTGGTATCAGAGCTTAGGTTCGAGATTCTCGGCCTAAATGAAACTAAAAAGAGAATTTTTGAAGAGTATAAATAGAAGTAAAAAGGAAAAGTTTTGAAAATGAAATTTGTAATACATGCATATGCATTGACACCTAGGTTGGTCTCGGATGTGGTATTATATGAATTGTAGAATATTTTTGTTATATGAGATGTTCAATATAATTGATGATATATGTGTATACCATTTTGATGTGATGAGAAACCATGATTGTTGACAATGATGTTGGAAATGAATTATAATTGAGGCATAGTGCCTAATTTATTATGAGAAATGAAATGTGAAATGTAATGTGATATATGTATATTGATGATGCATATGGAAAATGTCATGTTGTGTGCAACATGGAATGTAATGTTGATGTTTATGAGCAATATCATTTAGGACATAATGTGAATTGAAACATAAAGAGAATAAAGTTGAAAATGAGTAGAAATCAAAATCAAGATTAAAGTATGTATTCTTTCCTCTATACTTTGAACCTCTTTATAATAATGTTTATGTCGAGGTTGCTAGACAGAGAAAATATTGCTGGATTGTTATTATTGAAAGATATGTTACTAAAATGAGGAAAGAATGGTGGAATATTGAATGAGTTGGTTATTATAGACAAAGTGTGACTATTTAAAGTTGGGATATATATATATATATATAAAGTTAAGGTTTTGTTTAAAGGAAAAAGAGATGATATTGGTTAAGTAAGAAAATAAGTTGATCTTGTTATTTTAATGCGAACATGGTAAATTCAATGTTAGAAATGTGAGATGCTTGGATATTGTGAAAGCTCATGATAATGATGATAATATGTGATATTTGAGATTTTTGAAGTGAGCTTTATGATTGTGGAAATTATATGTTTTAATATTGCTTTGTGATATATATTTGTAAGATGTTTTTAAAGTGATGTTAGAAAAGATGAGTTTGGCAAATTGAAGCTTAAACGAAGTAGTAAATTGAGAAGTTAAAGTTTTAGTGGAATTTGATAAAGATTATTGGGATATTGATGGTTTAATGTATATTCAATACATGAGCTAGATGAAATGACTAATATTCCATATTAAAGCATTATGAATTGAGTAATGTGATTGATAGTATGAGAAATTGTTTTAAAGTAAAAAAGGGGAAGTGGATAAGCAAATGAAAATGAGTTATTTTAAGTCATTTTAAACTGCAAAGAGAAAAGATGGTTATGGAAGTATATTAAATGTTTTTAAAGACGAAAGTGAAAGAGATGTCACTTTGGGAATATGATCAAGATGAATGTGAAGTGTTAGTATAGTCAGAATATATATATACCTTGTAGTGTGAATAAATGCTTTACATCATATTGGAAGAATGAGAATGACAATGTTTAAAAGAAAGTGATAAACATTAAATTTGTATTGAATGTATGAAAAAGGGAAATAAAATAAGAGCATATAATTAAGTGTATACATGTATATGATTTGTGAACTCAGTTTTCCAATATGAATGAAATTACGATATATATATATATATAAAAAATGTGAAAATTATTATGAAGGTGATTTACGAATATGTATGTGGTATAATTATAGAATTTGTGATATGGAAATGATGTTGTATGTATTAGTGGACCTAAAAGAGATTAGGTCTTAAATTGTGTAAAGCTAGATGGATTATGTGGTGGAAGTGAGTATGGAAGGGACTTGAGTAATATTGGACAGTGGAAATTGTTATGATGAGCATTGAATGTGATGATCATGTGATATTTAGAATTTTAAGGTATTCACATATGGAAAGTTTTATGTATATATATATATTATAAGAGATTGTAGATGGATTAAAAATGAAGTGACGAATAGTAATTGTAAGGGAATTGCATATGACTGAATATGTAATTCTTGAGATATACCTTAGCCTTGTATTTGTATAGATTGAGAAAAAATTATGAGAGGAACAGTATTGATTTGAAAGTTCCAGGCTTGAATATTAATCTCTTAAAGCCATGTGTTTTGTCTAGTATATTTGATCGGTTAATTTGTTATCCATGGATTTGGATTTTAGATAAAATGATTGCAATACAGATTTGGGGAGATTGAAAATTTTGTTTGAGAAGTATAGTTAAAAGTAATGATGGATAAAGTTGTACTTTATCATTTTATGTTAAAAATTTGGTTATAATTGTGAAGACTAAGAGAGGAAAAAGAAACTATGGAAAGATTTTGAGTTACGGATGATATGACAATAAGGTAATCGAAATAAATATAACAATGATATGGAATGAGAGGAGATAAAAAAAAATATAAAATATAACTGAAAGTTATACTGAATATGTTGATGGTATTTAACTTGAGGTTTAAGTGAATAAACTATGTGTATATTAAAAGATAATTTGAAGTGATTTGTTATTATGATAATTTGATTGAATAGGGATCGGAAGAGATCAGGAATTAATCATAAATTTGCCCTAATGGAATGAAGTTATATATATACATATATGACTATGGTGAAATATTATGATAAGTCAAATATATTAATTGTTGGTTGGAGTTGAATAAGATTTGAATGTGGATATATTGTGATGGATAGATCAATGGATCTATAATTGGCTAAGATTATGAATCATTATTGAAATTTAATGTGTATAGTAGTACCAAGAGTGTAATTATTTACATGGTAATGGATATGATGTAAAATTTTTAAAGTGTGATTGGATGAATGAATGAAGTTATAGTAATTGTAAATCATGATAAGAAGAGAAAAAGATGGGTTATTTATAAAATAAGTTGAAAGGTAATGTATTAATATGTAAGTTAAGTGAAAAGCATGCTAAAGAAATAACTCCATTTATGAAAAATTAGGATTTTGTTATCTATTGAGGGTGATAAATGTCTATTTAGACAGTGATTGTAATGAAGGGATAATTAATGTTCAGATATAAGTCAATGGTTTTTAAGGTTAAAGTTAAGAGAGTAATTACAAAGAAGTGAAAGAACAAAATATATTAAATATAAAGATTAGATGGAGTATAAGTGTACTATAAAATAATCTGATTCTTATATAAAGATATTAACAAGAAATGTAATGAGTTCTTTTAAATGTTTGATTAAGGAAGTAACAAGAGGTATAAACATATAGAATGATGAGTTATGGAATTTAAAGAAGGTGGTTGATTCTAAAGAGGGGAGTTGAAGCTATATGATTTGATGATATAATGACTTAAACGTATAATTAACTTCATATGGAAGTTAAGATGGTATGGTATTATGGATGGATTACAATTATACTAGATAATTTCGAGGACAAAATTATTTAAGGGGGAGAGAATTGTAATATCCTCATGTATGCCTTAGAAGTTTTGATTATGTTGTTGTTGTAAGTTGGATTGAATGTATAAGTTATGTGAAGAGAAAAGAAAATGAGAAGAGAAGGTTTATGTATATGTGTTTTGGGAAAGAAAAGAGGGTTTAGAGAGAGGTGTATATGTTGATTATATGGTAATATATATAACATATAAGTTGGTCAAAAGGGAGAGTCAATGCAAGAAGATATTTTCATTTATGATATGTGAAATTACTATAAAGGACATGTGAGTTAAAAGAGAGCTAAAGTAAATGGTTAAGGGCATTGAGGTAATTCTCTTTTGGAAATCTCTTGGTGGAGATTAAAAGAAGGAAAGAAAGGTTGACTTGTTATTTTCTTTTCTTTGTTTGAAGTGGTGGCCGGCTATCCAAAGAGAAGAGAGAGCAATTGAAGTGTTTTGGTTTCTAACATCAAGATTGAAGGGAGAATCAAGGAATTAAGTGGAAGATTTGTGGAATTCAACAACTTTGGTAAGTTATTTTCCTTGATTTCTTCTATTCTTGTGAAGTGGTGTTTTAAGTGAATTAGAGTTTGTTGATTTGATGAGTAAATGTGTTTGTGATGTGTTTATAAGTTTTAAAATGGATTGTAAGTTATAAGATTGAATTGGTGTTGGTTTGGTTTTGAATATGGTAAGTTAAGTGGAAGATCAAGAGTGGAATTTGGTTTTAGGGTTTTGAGATGGTTTGTGTTCAAAATGTAATGTTAATGTGTTGTTTAAGTGATTAATGTGATGAATATATATGATATGTGTTAACAACATTGACTAGAACCAATTGAATGAGATTATTGTTGTGCAAAAAGTGTGAAAATGCAAGTGAAAGAGCTTTGGCCAAATTAGGGTTTGTGTTCTTGAGTGACACGGCCATAAGCAAGATGAGACACGGCCAAGTCTAGTGAATTTTGGCCGTGTTGGATAGGTTTTGGGGTGACACGGCCACTGGCTTGGCCGTGTCCCTTGAATGTGTTTGCTACTGCCTGAGTTGTGTTGAGAGACACGGCCCTGTCCTTGCCCGTGTCTGCCTCGGGAAGTTTTGGTCTTGAGAGACACGGCCACAAGCTTGGCCGTGTCCCTTGGGTGTGTTTGCTACTGTGATGGTTTTTGGTTCTTCATGCATTGTTTGATTCTTTAAAAGTCTTTTGTTCCTAAACATTTTATATACACTCTAAATACATTGTAATCAAAGAATGACCTAAATAAATGTATGTGGATGATTCTAAACCTATGAATAATGATCTTTGAATTAGGTTTTGAAGAGATTGTGTTGCATTAACCTAAATGTTGAGAATTCTTGGAAGAGGAAATGTATAGATGGGTGGGAATAGTTCTTGAGGTAAGTACCAATACATACGAGTGTATTTATTTATATGATTTGAGACTTAACACATTTGTTTGCAAATGTGTTAAGTGGTTAACTATATTGATAATATAATTGGATTAAGGTGATGATTGAATGATGTGAAGGATGTGAAGATCATTAAAAAGGTAAGCATAAACCCTATTTGATTGTATATCCTTATATGTCTTTGAACCTTAACACATTTGGATGAAAGTGTTAAATAAGCTATTATATTGTGGATGTAAATGAAGAATGTAAATCGCTATATATATATATATAAAGGATGAAATATGAAATGGGAAAGGTAGGAAGAAATGAGGATCATTCTTAAGGTATGTACAATTTGTTATGATAAATACTCTAATAATGAATGATGTTAATGTGTTTTGAGAAATGAGGAAATGTTATGTTATATGCATTGTGAATCCTGTGTATGGCAATGTATTATATGAATAATATACTTTGAAATGTTATATCAATGATGCTATATGTATCATATGGATTGAGATATGATATGTTGTGAAGCCATTGTGATTGGCTATGACAATTCAATTGAGACATGTGAGGCATGTTTGCCTAAATGATGATGAGAATTGTGAATGATATTGATGATAAAATGATCAATGAATTATGTGTCTAATATGTTATTCATTTTCAGAGTTTTGTTGTTGGTGGCATGCCTAACAGTAACAATCTCTTGAAGTTAGGTTGGACTTGATCCTTGAAGCCAAGTTGGGTTGAAGTTTAACATGTTTTACTCCCCTTGAAGCTTGGTTGGGTCTAGCCCTTGAAGCCTAATTGAGATGTTACAACCCTTGAAGCTAGGTTGGATTGGTTCTTGAAGCCAAGTTGGGTTGATACTTAGCATGCTTTGTTCCCCTTGAAGCTTGGTTGAACCTAATCCTTGAAGCCTAGTTGGTATAATGAAAAATGTGATAATTAAACCAAAGCATTAACTCTGAAAGTCGAATGGCATATTAGTGTTTTGGGCCCGAGTCTGTCTTTGTTGTCAATGTGAAATACAAGTGTTGAAATAAATGAGATCTATGGTGGATTCCATTGGGAATGTGATTCATGATTGGTATGATAGGTAATGTGTGTATTGAAATATTGATTGTGAGTATTAATAATGAATCATGATTGGTGAATTGTGAATAAGACAATGTTATGAAGTGTGATATGTAAATGAATTGTGGTTGATGATAAGGATTGTCTTCATTTGAAATGTGATTCATGATTGGTATGGTATATATAATGTGGGTGTATTAATATATTGATTTTGAGTATTGGCAATGGATTGGGGTTGGTGATATTATTATGTATATATGTACATCATATATGAAATTAGCTAGGATATATGAAAGATGCAATTAAAAAAGAAAAGAAAATATGATAAGAACTAATTATACCTTGAATTGATATATCATTATATGTTAATACTTCTATACTATATGTTTATATTTTATATTTGGATTACTAAGTTCTCGGGCTTAGCGCGGGTGTGTATTCGCGCAGGTAAATAGGTGGAAGATATGAAGTCTTTCGTTATGCCACAAGAAGAGTAAAAGTTTGTCGAGACCAACTAGAGGGAAATGCATACATGTATAACTTTTATATTGATGTATTTATGACGAGAAAGTAATTATATGTATAAATGAAGTTTTTGATAAAGATAATGATTTGGTAAATGTTATTTAAATTAATGTATTATGGTTTGAAATTCTTTTACAGGTTTTAAAAAAATAACGAAAAGTGACATCCTTATACTTTATATACTTACCGTATGTATACTAGGTATATGTATATTATTTATATAAGGTATCGGGGTGTTACAGATCCTGTAGCTCAGCCATCCTAACTTTGACAACCTCATCGACTATATCTCGTAGTTGGTTTGCATCCATCCTTCTAATGAAGCACTTGAATCAAAATCACTATTGTAGGTGGTGTCGTTGTATGCTCTTGAATTGCCATACTCTAGGTCTGTGAGCCAGAAAGGATCAATGATATGTTATGCAATGTGTGTATGCATGTAAGCATGTATGCACAAACAAACAAAGATAATTAAGACATCCCTCCAGCCTTATAACTTCCACACACGAATGGCAAATCTCTTTTTCTAGGTATATGGTTAACAAAATACCAACATGGGATATTTTATTTGCAAAATTCCCTTGAACGATTTAATCAATAGTTATATTTTCAAAACATGGAAATCAGTTCATGATAATTCCCATTAATTAGGCTTTAATCCATCCAATCAACTAAATCAACTTTTATGCTATATTGGATTAAAACTAAATTAAGAGGTTTATTATAAATAGATTTCTCACTTGAAAAAGCAACTAATGATTCATGCCAAAAACAAGCCCATGATTAATAATTCTTAGTATAAACTAGGCTCACTATTGATTTTTGTTATTTTCATAATTGACCTAAATATTTATAAGCTCTTTTAAAAGTTCGCAAAAATAATTTGTTTATAAGCCCATTGTAAAAAGATTTTAGAAAAAATGGATTTTGGGCTTTGTATTTGGGTCATGAGAAAAGAATTTTTGACTTGTTTTGGAAAAGTTTATGTCCAAAGACCATTTTGAAAATTTTGAAAATAGTTTTGGTCTTTTGGATTTAGAGGAAAAAATTTTTTGAGCTCACAATGTAATTAGATATATTAGAAAAAGAACAAACCAAATATGTCATGATTTAAACCAAGATAAATTAACCATAGTCAAACATCAAGCATTAGGGGTAAAAACCTAAGGAAAGTAACTAGGCTAATTACATGAGCTTTTGTCTTTGGGTTAAAATGTTCAGGCTCCCATAGCAACTATATACCAAAAAGGTACAAGGCTATGAGTGGTTATGCCATGTTCGATCTCCATACCTTGAGTGAAAGTATGTTATCCCTTATATAACACAATATGGGTAACACGGGCGTCCTAACTCACGCACACAATGCAATATAATATGATGCAATGGACAATATAATAATAAGAAAGAATAAAATAATATAAACACCAACGAAATCAACTTCTCTTATTCCAAGTGGAGTCACCACTGTGAGAGAGAATTTTTGCCCCCACTCCCAGTGGAATGGTTCTTGTGACTTCAGCACTGTCAGGCTCGGGGCCTTAGAGAACACGAGTCTAAACTCAAAGAAAATAGAGTCGCCATCCGAAGGGGCTGAGAAATGACTCGATTCCTAAGGAATTCCCAACCCCCTATTGGGTTTAGAAAGTTGGGTATGCATGGGGAAGGTGAGAAATGGCCCAGCACCCCACAGCGCCAGATTTATTGGAACTGGCCTCCTTTTTAGATCTTAATATTATAAAATTCTTAAATATAAGAATATTATCCATACAACATGCAATCATACGAATAAACAAATTTTTTATTAAAAATCATAGCAATGTTCAAACAAAATAAATAAATGGACACCCATCCGAAAATGGAAATATGTACTTACATCGTCCAATGTCTAAAACTAAATAGGACACCCACCAAAAGGTGGAAACGTGTCCTTTACATTAATCCTAAAATATGAAAATAGTAAAATTACATAAAGAATAATTAATGAGGTATCCAATTATGGAAATATACCTCTTACAATTTTAATAAATAAATAATAATTAAGAAAATATTCATCCATGATAAATTAAAAAAATCAAACATTTAAATTAAATAAATCAATCACCAAAACATATAATAAGCTACACAATCAAATCTAAAACTAAATAAAGCAATGAATAAGTAAGTTTAGGGTTTACATCTTAAATTAAGGTTTCTTTAATAAAATTAGGGTTTATAGGGTTTATGTTTAACAATTAATATTTTAGGGTATGGTTTGATTTATTCAACTAATATTATTATTATGTATGAAATGATTGTGGCTACTATGAAGATTTTGAAAAGTATAATTAATTAGGGTTTTATGGTTTTTAGTGAATTAGGGTTTGGATTTTTTTTTGAAAAAAAGATCAAAATTGTGAAATTGGAAGAAATAATTACTGTGATAATATTTAAATGAAGCTACTGTAAATATAAATAAGTTAATATAAAAACTCAAACATCCATTGTTGGTTCCACCACAATTTGATTCTGGTTGAAGAATAGTAAAGATAGTTTGTACTGTCTTTTATGGATTGTTTGTCTCAAGCTTTTGATCTATTTCTTCCTCTCTGTCTCTTGTTCCTCTTTGTTTTTGAAGTCTGCCGAAATTCCAAGTTAAAAGTCTCAAAAGAAAAATCCTTCCGAGTCTCTTCAAAAAATTTCCAAAAGTTCAGTCCCTCAATAATTGCTACTATCTCTCCCAGTTTCAAAAGAAAAGCCCCTTTCCATCTTTTTAACGTCTTATTTATAGGAAATTAAAAACCTAATACTGCTCACTTAAGGAAATAATATATTGTTAAGGAAAATAAATTAAAACCGAGCTAAATAAGGTTTGCTGTGAAATTGGCCAAAGCGCTGGCACATGGGCATGTGGGCTGTAAAGATGCTGGACGTTGGGACGAGCACTGCCCGCGAGGCTGCTAGGCATTGGGCTGCCGTGATTCACCGATTCCTTCAATTTTTCTTTTTTATATATTTTTTATTTTTATTATTTAAAATAAATAGTTACGATTTTCTTTTTTATTTTTGATATATTAAATAATAAATATTATATTATTATCAAAATAAATAATAAATATTATAAAAATTATTTTTGGATTATTTTAAAATATCATACTGGACTTGGTAAAAAAAGAAGGATCTACATGTTGTATCAGACAATGGAGTGGAGTTTTAAGGAGTAGTTAAGGACTTATTTTCTAAGTACCAGTTCACTCATTATCGATCCTCCCCTTATATAAAGGCTAATGGTGCAGTGGAAGTAGCAAATAATACAATTAAGCATATTCTATCCAAGATGACCAAGATGTAGAGGGATTGGTTGAAAATTCTTCCTTTTGCTTTATGGAGGTATCAAATAAGTGTGTGAACTCTAACCGAAATGACGCTGTTTTCTTTGGTTTATGGAATGGAAGCAATGTTGCCAATTGAGATTGAGATCAAGTCACCGAGTGTGGTCTTGGAGGCTAAGTTGCTTGAGATAGAATTGGTAGTAAGTAGATATACGCAGCTGGCCTTATTAGAAGAAAGAATGTTGAAGGCACTGTATCATCACTAGTTGTATCAAAGAAAGATAGCATGGGCCTACAACAGGAGGGTTAAAAACAATAAGCTTAAAGTCAGTGACTTGGTGTTAAAGCAGTGCAAACCCAATGTTCCTAATCCAAAATGGAAATTTAGACTTGGTTGGGAAGAACATTATGTTGTGAAACAAGTCATAAAAAAGGGTACGATCCAATTCTCAGACATGGATGGGAACGAGTTTAGTAGCCAGTGATCATGTAACACCCCTATACCCTGTATACGCATACTACATACTACTACACCTGCAATATACGTATACTAAATACAGGAGTGCCACGGTTTATATTAGATAACTCAAATTTTCTCTTCTGCAATAATATAAGAAAACTTAAAGCACTTCATATTATATTATAAACTATACTAGATAAAACATTTATTCATTATGCAGCGGAAAATGTAGTGGTATTTACATATATAAGTACATCAAAATCCATGTTTACAAAACATAAAGTTTATACATGTTTGGCAGTTTGTCTCTGATCTTTAAGCCCACAATCAACACTTCAAAGTCTAGACTCGACTCGGTCTAGCTAAACTCTCCGGTTCTACCCTATCACCTACGCGATGAACCACAATCGCGCTAAGCCATAGGCTTAGTGGTACAAACCACAATAACAATATGCTTTAATGCAATGTCAATGTCATACTTTCAAGCAATAGAGATCATATTCAAAAATGCTATATTTCATAACATTACATTTCATTATCTTATTTAATTGTTTTACCATTTATGATTCACATTGAAACAAAGACAAGCATGGGCCCAAAAAGGATCTAATATGTTATTCAAAATTCAGAGTTACTGCTTTGGTCCATAATCACATTCATCAAGCCGTAGGCGATATATATATCTATCCATGGATAATGTAACAGACCTAGTCTCTTGGACCTCAACCCGGCTAGACCCTAGGGCCCCAGTATCTTGGTCCTCAACCCGGCTAGACCCTAGGGCCCCAGTATCTTGGTCCTCAACCCGGCTAGACTGTTACTATTTTTGAGGCATACGACCCAGTCTTTTCAGCTCAAAAATATCATTTTTCATATTTATCAGCTGGGCTCGGCTTACGACCCAGACTTTTCACTTGCCCAGCAATTCATAGGCATTCCACCAAACCCAGAACTCTGAAAATTGAATAACATACTAGGCACACAATTAATTCATTTATCTCATTATCAATCTCTTTCATAATTCATTTCTCATAATCAAACTAGGCAACCATGCCCCAATTATTTCATTTGCATCATTATAGCCAAGTACAATGGCTGCACATCTCATCATTAAAGTATACATAGCCAATTGCATTGGACATACATTTTGAATGATCATCATATCTTTCACATTATGCAAATCATAACATTAATCAAATGTATTAACAATGTAATAAATTACTTAACACATTTATAACCAAATGTGTTAAGTCTCAAAGTCATGTAAATGTATGCAACCATGTAAGTTTGTACTTACCTCAAGAGCAACTCACACCAATCTAAACACTTCCTCTTCCAAGAATCCTCCAACGCTTGGATTAGGGCAACTCAATCTCTTCAAAACCTAATCCAAAATTGATAATACACACTCACTTAAAGATACACATGAGATTATAAGGATAAGATTCAACTAGGGCAAACTCTACACATGACACGTTCAACAACACGGGCGTGTCCCTGACCGTGCCCTAAACTCACAACACAGAAGCTTTGACACGCTCAATGACATAGGCATGTCACTGGCCGTGTCAATCCTCCCTCAACACAGTAGTTATGACACGCTCAGTGACATGGGCATGTCACTGGACGTGTCAATGCTACTACAACACAGAAGCTATTGCACGCTCAATGACATGGGTGTCTCACTGGTAGTGTCACCCATCCAGAAAACAGAATCATTGACACGCCTAAAGACTTGGCCGTGCTCATGGGCCTGTCAGGCCAAAAATCCTGATTCCGGCAACAACAACATCACATCCAACAAACCTCTTACTTCCACCATCTTCCACTCCAAACAAACTTAACTAAACACACCCATAAACCATACTTACTTGCAAAAACATCAAAACAACTCAATACATATATCAAACACCAATTCACAACCATCACATACACACAACTCAAACACAACACTTGTTTTCTTCCAACATCAAACTTAACTCTATCTCAAAATCAACACCAATAAGATCAAACACCCTCAAATACACCATAATCAAATATACACATACCAACAACAATCAAACACCAAACTCAAAACACAAACTTAGAAGAAAACCAAAGAATCAAGTGGAGAACTTACCAAAAATGATGAAAACTTTTAGATTTCCAACTTGATCACTTGAAACATCCTTCAATCTTGAGTTTGGAAAGACAAAATCTCACTTCCTCTCTTGCTATGGAGCTAGCCGGCCAAGGAGAAAAGAAAAGAAGAAGAAGATGAATAGAGAAAAGCAAAGTCAACACTCATGTAACACCCCAATACCCTATATAAGTACTATACATATACTTAGTATACATTCAGTAAGTATATAAAGTATGAGGATGTCACTTTTCATTACCTTTTAAAAACCTGTAACAGAGTTCAAACCATAATACGTTACTTTAAATAACATTTACAAAATCATTATCATTATCAATACTTTCTCGTCAGAAATACATCATAATTAAAAGTTATACATGTATGCATCACCCTCTAGTTGGTCTCGATAAACTCTTACTCTTCTCGTGGCATAACAGCTGGACTTCCAGATCAACCACATATCCACCTGCGCGATTACACAACCGCGCTAAGCCCGAGAGCTTAGTAATACAATTATGAAATATAAACATACATTATAGAAATTCTAACATATAATGATATATCAATTCAATGTACCATTAGTTATTATCATGTTTTTCCTTTTTAATTGCACCTTTCATATATCTTGGCTAATTTCATATTTTATGTACATATATATACATAAACATTATCACCGACCACAATCCATCACTAGTATTCATAATCAATATATCATTACACATATTACATATCATACCAATCATGAATTACATTTCCAATGAAATCAACCATAGATCTCATTACTCATTTCTTTCAACACTTGTATATCACATTGACAACAAAGACAGACTCGGGCCCAAAAGACACTAATATGCTATTCAATTTTCAAAGTTAATGCTTTGGTTTTGTTATCATATTTATCATTATCATAGACCCAACTAGGCTTCAAGGATTTAGATTCAACCAAGCTTCAAGGGGAACAAAGCATGCTAAGTCTCAACCCAACTTGGCTTCAAGAATCAATCCAACCTAGCTTCAAGGGTTGTAACATCTCAATTAGGCTTCAAGGACTAGACCCAACCAAGCTTCAAGGGGAGTAAAACATGTTAAACTTCTACCCAACTTGGCTTCAAGGATCAAGCCCAACCTAACTTCAAGAGATTGTTACTATCATTAGGCATGCCACCAACAACAAACTCTGAAAATGGAATAACACATTAGTCACACAATTCATTTATTATTTCATTATCCATTTCATTCTCAATTGAATCAGTATCTAGGCAAACATGCCTTATTTATCACAATTGAATCATCATAGCCAATCACAATGGCTTCACATCACATTTGAGTTATCATAGCCAATCACAATGGCTTCACATCACATTATATCTCAAATTACCTTTCATATTTCATCATTGATATATGCAACATCAATTACATTAACTAAACACACATATCATTATTCAATCATACCATCTAGGCGTGCTTCAATCATATCATTCACATCATTATAACTCAGAACATTAGTTTCACACCTCTTTATGTCTCAATTCACATTATACACTTCATCATTCAAGCATACATAATCCATTTCTTAAGACACATTAACATCATTCATTATTAAAACATATTGCACATACCTTTTTGGATGATCCTCGTCTCTTTTACACTCAAGAACTACTCCCATCAAGCTATACATAATCAATTACCTCATCATATCCTTCACATTTTACATATTGCATCATTGATGTAACACTACAAAGTACATTATTCATATAACACATTACCATTCACAAGATTCACAATGCATAAAACATAGCATTGTTCATATAGTATCATATGCATCATCATTGTCATCAAATGAATGTTCAATCTCAACAATGCAAGAAGAACAAAGGAACAATCACAGTAGCTAACACCCTCAAGGGACACGGCCAAGCTTATGGCTGTGTCTCTCAACACCAATTCAAGCCGAGGCAGACACGAGCAAAGGACACGGCCGTGTCTCTCAACAAAAAATCAGGCAGTGGCAAACGCAGTCAAGGGACACGGCCAAGCCAGTGGCCGTGTCTCTCCAAAATTCATCCAACACGGCCAAGTTTCATTAAGCTTGGCCGTGTCTCTCCAAAATCTTAAGTCTTGGCCGTGTCTCTCATGAACAAAAACCCTAAATATGGCCAAAACTCTTTTAATTGCATTTAAACACATTGTGCACACCATAACCTCATTCAAATGGATCTAAACTATGTCGTTAACACTTATTTTACATATTCATCACAATATTCTCATTAACAAAACATTAACAACACATTTAAACACATACTACTTCAAAACCCTAAAACCAACATCAATCTTATTCTTTCAATATCAACATCCACTTAACTTACCATCCTCAAACCAAAACCAACACCAATTTAACTTACAATCAAACTCAACACTTATAAACACATCTCAACCACACCAAATCATAATCCCAACAAATCAAAACTCAATTCAAACACAGCTTCAAAAATAACAAGGGAAAACAAGAGAGTACTTACCTCAAGTGAAGAAATTTCACAAATCTCCAACTTAATCCTTTGATTCTTCCTTCAATTTGATGTTAGAAATCAAAACACCTCACTTGCTCTCTCTTTCCCTTTGGTAGCCGGCCACACCAAGCAAAGAAGAGACAATGAAGACAAGTCAAACTTCTCTTCTTCTTTAAATCTCCACCAAGCAATCCTAACAAGGCAATTACCAAATTGCCCTCATCCACTTAACTTAACTCTTGTCACTTATATGCCCATTTAAGTAATTTCACATATCACAAATAAATATCCTCTTCCATTGACCATCCCTTTTGACCAACATATATGTTATATATATTACCATATACCCAACATATACATTATCTCAAAATACATTTTTCCTTTCCAATAACACATAAACATTTAATTCAAATCAAACAACAATTACATCAATACTTCCAGGGCACATTTTGGGATATTACAACTCAACTCTTATTTCCACCACTAAAACTCCCTTTAATTCTCAACCAAGCAATTTTATTAATATAATATTCATAAAAATCTTCATCCATTTACTAATTTCCATTTCAATTAATTTAATAAAAATAAATAAATCTTCTTTTGACCTTCCATTTCTTTGACTTGTATATGTTGTATATATCTCATATATACAACATATACACTCTTCTCTTTACCTCTTCTCTCTTTCCACTTAAACATATACATTTAATCCAAATAAAACAATAAATATTCCAAAACTTTTAGGGTATACTTTGGGATATTACAATTCTCCCCCTCTAAAAGAAATTACATCCTCGAAATTACCTGATCTTAAATCTGAAACAGCTGGGGATACTGATCTCGCATTGCTTTCTCACTCTCCCAAGTTGCCTCTTCCTTCGCAGGATTCTTCCAATGAACCTTTACAAGTGGCACTTTCTTATTTCTCAACTCTTTCACTTTATGTGCCAAAATAACCACTGGTTCTTCTTCAAAAGTTAGATCCGGACTCACCTCAATATATTCAACTGACAGAACATGAGATGGGTCTGATCTATACCTCCGCAACATAGAGGCATGGAAGACATTGTGAATTCTATCCAACTCAGGCGGCAAAGCAATTCGATAAGCAACTGGTCCCACTCTCTCCAATACCTCATAAGGTCCAATAAAATGAGGACCTTGCTTCCCTTTGCGGCCAAATCTCAAAATCTTTTTCCAAGGAGACACTTTCAGAAATACTTTATCTCCAACATTGAACTCTATGTCTCTCCTCTACAAATCTGAATAAGATTTCTGCCGATCTGAAGCTGCTTTCAACTGATCCTGAATTATTTTCACTTTCTCTTCCATTTCTTTAATCAAATCAGGACCAACCAATTTGCCTTCTCCAACTTCATTCCAACATAGAGGCGTTCTGCATCTTCTACCATACAATGTCTCATAAGGTGCCATTTTAATACTAGACTGATAACTATTGTTATAAGCAATTTCCATTAATGGTAAAAATCTATCCCAATTTCCAGAGAATTCAATGACACAGCTTCTCAACATGTCCTCCAAAATTTGTATCACTCACTCTGACTACCCATCGGTCTGTGGATGAAAAACAGTGCTAAAGTGCAATCGAGAACCCAAAGCACCATGTAAACTTTTCCAAAATCTCGAAGTAAACCGGGGATCTTGATAAGACACTAAAGAAATTGGGACTCCATGCAACTTCACTATCTCACTGATATACAGCTCAGCCAACTTCTCAAGAGAATAATCCATCCGAACTGGAAGAAAATGAGCTGTCTTTGTCATCCGATCAACAATCACCCAGATAGCATCATGCTTCTTCTGAGTCAATGGCAAACCAGACACAAAATCCATTGTCACACGTTCCCATTTCCATTTAGGCACTGATAAAGGTTGAAGCAACCCTGTTGGAACTTGGTGCTTGGCCTTTACTCTCTGACAAGTGAGACACTTGGATACAAACTCCGCTATGTCTCTCTTCATACCTGACCACCAATAATGTTGCTTCAAATCATGATATATTTTAGTACTCCCAGGGTGCATAGCAAAAGTCGAATGATCATGTGCTTCCTCTAAAATAATCTTTCTTAATCTTACATCATCAAGAACACACAATCTATCCTTGAACCAAAGGCTACCATCTTTTCTCATATAAAAATCTCGGTTCTCTCCTTCCTAGCAACCCGAAACAATCTTCTAAATTTTCTCATCAACCAATCGAGCCTCTTTAATCTGATCCAACAACACCAGTCTCAAATGCAACTGAGCTAACAAGGCTCCATCATCACATGATTCAAAACTAGCATGCAACGCTCTCAACTCAACAAGCAACGAGAGTGAATAAACAGTCAAACCAGCCAAAGACTTCCGACTCAAGGCATTCGCAACAACATTTGCCTTACCAAGATGATAATCAATCAAACAGTCGTAATCTTTGATCAGCTCCAACCATCATCTTTGCTGAAGATTAAGCTCTCTCTGAACCCCCAAATATTTCTAACTCTTATAATACGTGTAAATGAAACACTTCTCCCCATACAAGTAGTGTCGCCAAATCTTCAAAGCAAAAACTATGGCTGCTAACTCCAAATCATGCATCGGATAATTAAGCTCATGCGACTTCAACTACTGAGAAGCATAGCTATGACTTTACCCTCTTGCATCAAAACACAACCTAAACAATTATGTGAAGCATCACTGCAAATCACATATGGTTTATCTTCCACAGGCAAAGTAAGAACAGGAGCTTGAGTCAACATTTCTTTCAACTGCTTAAAGCTTACTTAACACTGGTCTTTCCACACAAATCTAATTCCCTTCCGAAGTAATATGGTGAGTGGAGTAGCTATCAAAGAAAAACTTTTCACAAACCGTCGATAATAGCCTACCAAACCCAGAAAACTTCTAACTTCAGTCACAGACTTCGGTGGACTCCAATTCAAAATAGCCTCAACTTTACTCGGATCAACTCTTATACCATCTGCTGAAACTATATGACCCAAAAAAGTCACTTGATCAAGTCAAAACTCACATTTCGACAGTTTAGCATACAATTGCTTCTCTCTCAAGGTCTGCAATACAATCCGTAGATGCTTGTCATGATCCTCTTCATTACGCGAATACACCAAAATATCATCAATGAAGACCACCACAAACTGATCTAGATAGGGCCTAAACACCCTATTCATCAAATCCATGAAAGCTGCAGGTGCATTCGTCAATCCAAAAGGCATCACTAAAAACTCATAATGGCCATATCTTATGCGGAAAGCTGTCTTAGGAACATCTTCAGCTCTGACTCTCAACTGATGGTACCCTGATCTCAAATCAATCTTGGAAAACACTGCTGCTCCCTTTAACTGATCGAAGAGATCATCTGTCCTAGGCAAAGGGTACTTATTCTTGATAGTCACCTTTTTCAATTGCCTATAATTGATGCACAACCTCAAAGTACCATCCTTCTTCTTCACAAACAAAACAGGAGCTCCCCATGGAGAAACACTAGGGCGAACAAACACTTTATCCAACCACTCCTACAACTGCACCTTCAAATCTCTCAACTCAGTAGGTGCCATTCGATATGGAGTAATAGAGATGGGAGTGGTACCAGGCAACAAATCGATACCAAACTCAACCTCTCTCTCAGGGGATAACCCTGGCAACTCCTCAGGAAACACATCTGGGAATTCAGCAACTGTGGTTATACTATCAAACTGAGAACCCACTATCCTGGTATCTACAACATGAGCAAGATAAGCATCACACCCTTTTCTAATCAACTTTCTAGCTACAACAGCTGAAACAAACAAGGATGCAAGTTGTTTCTGGTCACTAGATATCATCACACTTCTACCATCACCGGTTCTCAAGGTAACACACTTCTTTTGATAGTCTACCACAGCTCCATGCTTAGACAACCAATCCATACCTAAAATCAAATCATACTCCTTAAAAGGCATTTCAATCAAATCACCAAGAAACTCCTCACCTTGCACCACAACTGAACTATCATGATGCACCTTGCTAACTACCACACTATACTCTAAAGGATTTGTCACCAAGACATCAAATCCTAAGGACTCTGAATGCAATTCAGACACAGGCAAGATAGATGCACTTATATATGAATGAGTAGATCCTGGATCAATCAAAGTAAGAACTGAAATGCCAAATAAAGAAAATGTGCCCGCAATGACTGCTGAAGCATCCGGTTGCCTCTGCATCACATACACGCGCTGAGAAGACCCAGCCTCATCTAGCCTACTGCCTCTGAATGCAGAGCCTCCTCTCTGACTGATCCCAAGTCGACCACCTCTACTAACACCTCTGCCACTTCGACCTCCTCCCACACTAGGTCGAGAAACTGCAGAATATGCCTGCCTATGCTCCTGTATCTCAGGACAATCTCTAATGAAATGGTCAGGCGATCCACATCTGAAACACACAGCTGATCCACTAATCTTCCAACAAACACCCCCATGTATCCTACCACAATGGACACATGTAGGTGGAGTAGACCTCTGAACCACTGGAGTCGGAGCACTAGCTACAGAAACTGTAGGTCTCAGTCTCTGCCTCTAATACTGAACTGACCTACCCGACTGCCTCTGGCTCCTACTAACTCTCGGAACAAAACTTCCTTGGCCTCTCTTCATAGACGAAGACCCTGCCTCAAACTGGGATCTCTTAACTCTGGTCTCCTCTTTAGTAGCAGCTGCTGCAATCGCCTGTGCTCTCTCAACACTTATGGCTGCTGCAACAGGCTAGGAAAGATCCTGATACCGGGAACCAACAATGATACACATAATAGAGGGCCTCAACCCTTCCTCAAATCTCCTACACCGGTCAATCTCATATGAAATAATCCCCCCGGCATAATGACTCAACCGGATGAACTCTATCTCATACTCTGTCACAGTTCGGTTATCTTGTCTCAGATTAAGAAATTCCATCTTCTTGACATCCTTATACTCCCTCGGAGTATATTTCTGCTCAAACTCCCGCAGAAAATCACTATAAAACAAAGTCGGTGGATCATCCATAGCATGAGGAACCTTCTTCCACCAATCATAAGCATCTTTCTGTAGAAGGGATCTAGCATAATCAAATTTCTCTTCAGGAGTGGCTTGCAACTGGATGAATACCCACTGAACTCTATCCAACCACTGCTAAGCTACTGTAGGATCTGTAGTACCAAAGAAATCTTCAGCCCCAAATTTCCTCAATTTATCATAATGCCTCACCGGTACTTGTGGCTGTGGTGGCGGTGGCTGCACTGGAGCTTGCCTCAACAATTCTACCACATGCCATAACTAAACCGGCAGAATCTCATCAGCAGCTGATCTCTCTTGCACAGGAGCAGGTGCCTCTCCAACTCTCTCAATCCTAGCTCCATCTCTACCCTCTTCAGGAGCTACACTCTTGGCACTACGTTCTATGGACTGACGTGACTGAGACGTCATCACTACCTATATCTGCAAACACAGTAGAATATACCTCATCAAAGATCAGACACTGCCAATACCAAAACATGTATCTTATTTAAAAACCAACTTTTAGAATCAAAATGTTCTTTTTCTTACAATTTAACTAGGTTTAGAATCTCAAACATAGGCTCTGATACCAAAACATATGTAACACCCCTATACCGTGTATACGCACACTACATACTACTACACCTGTAATATACGTATACCGAATACAGGAGTGCCACGGTTTATATTAGATAACTCAATTTTTCTCTTCTTTAATAACATAAGAAAACTTAAAACACTTCATATTTTATTATAAACTATACTAGATAAAACATTTATTCATTATGCAGCAGAAAATGTAGTGTATTTACATATATAAATACATCAAAATCCATGTTTACAAAACATAAAGTTTATACATGTTTGATAGTTTGCCAATGATCTTTAAGCCCACAATCAACACTTCAAAGTCTAGACTCTACTCGGTCTAGCTGAACTCTCCGGTTCTACCCTATCACCTGCACGATGAACCACAATCGCACTAAGCCATAGGCTTAGTTGTACAAACCATAAGAACAATATGCTTTAATGCAATGTCAATGTCATACTTTCAAGCAATAGAGATCATATTCAAAAATGCTATATTTCATAACATTACATTTCATTATCTTATTTAATTGTTTTACCATTTATGATACACATTGAAACAAAGACAAGCATGGGCCCAAAAAGGATCTAATATGTTATTCAAAATTCAGAGTTACTGCTTTGGTCCATAAGAACATTCATCAAGCCCGTAGGTGATATATATATATATCTATCTATGGATAATGTAACAGACCCAGTCTCTTGGACCTCAACCCGGCTAGACCCTAGGGCCCCAGTATCTTGGTCCTCAACCCGGCTAGACTGTTACTATTTTTGAGGCTTACGACTTGGTCTTTTCACCTCAAAAATATCATTTTTCATATTTATCAGCTGGGCTCGGCTTACGACCCGGTTTTTTCACCTACCCAGCAATTCATAGGCATGCCGCCAAACCCAGAACTCTGAAAATTGAATAACATACTAGGCACACAATTAATTCATTTATCTCATTATCAATCTCTTTCATAATTCATTTCTCATTTCATTTCTAATAATCAAACTAGGCAACCATGCCCCAATTATTTCATTTGCATCATTATAGCCAACTACAATGGCTGCACATCTCATCATTAAAGTATACATAGCCAATTGCATTGGACATACATTTTGAATGATCATCATATCTTTCACATTATGCAAATCATAACATTAATCAAATGTATTAACAATGTAATAAATTACTTAACACATTTATAACCAAATGTGTTAAGTCTCAAAGTTATGTAAATGTATGCAACCATGTAAGTTTGTACTTACTTCAAGAGCAACTCACACCAATCTAAACACTTCCTCTTCCAAGAATCCTCAAACGCTTGGATTTGGGCAACTCAATCTCTTCAAAACCTAATCCAAAAGTGATAATACACACTCACTTAAAGATACACATGAGATAATAAGGCTAAGAATCAACTAGGGCCAACTCTACACATGACACGCTCAACAACACGGGTGTGTCCCTGACCATGCCCTAAACTCACAACACAGAAGCTTTGACATGCTCAGTGACATGGGAGTGTCACTGGCCGTGTCAATCCTCCCTAAACACAGTAGCTATGACACAATCAGTGACATGGGCGTGTCACTGGACGTGTCAACTCTACTGCAACACATAAGCTGTGACATGCTCAGTGACATGGGCGTGTCACTGGTCGTGTCACCCATCGAGAAAACAGAATCATTGACATGCCTAAAGACTTGGCCGTGTTCATGGGCGTGTCAGGCCAGAAATTCTGATTCCGACAACAACAACATCACATCCAACAAACCTCTTACTTCCACCATCTTCCACTCCAAACAAACTTAACTAAACACACCCATAAACCATACTAACTTGCAAAAACATCAAAACAACTCAATACATATATCAAACACCAATTCACAACCATCACATACACACAACTCAAACACAACACTTGTTTTCTTCCAACACCAAACTTAACTCTATCTCAAAATCAACACCAATAAGATCAAACACCCTCAAATACACCATAATCAAATATACACATACCATCAACAATCAAGCACAAAACTCAAAACACAAACTTAGAAGAAAACCAAAGAATCAAGTGGAGAGCTTACCAAAAGTGATGAAAACTCTTAGATTTCCAACTTGATCACTTGAAACATCCTTCGATATTGAGTTTGGAAAGACAAAATCTCACTTCCTCTCTTTCTATGGAGCTAGCCGGCCAAGGAGAAAAGAAAAGAAGAAGAAGATGAATAGAGAAAAGTAAAGTCAACACTCAACTCTTCTTTCCACCACTAAAACTCCCTTTAATTCTCAACCAAGCAATTTTATTAATATAATATTCATAAAAATCTTCATCCACTTACTAATTTCCATTTCAATTAATTTAATAAAAATAAATAAATCTTCTTTTGACCTTCCATTTCTTTGACTTGTATATGTTGTATATATCTCATATATACAACATATACACTCTTCTCTTTACCTCTTTTCTCTTTCCACTTAAACATATACATTTAATCCAAATACAATAATAAATATTCCAAAACTTTTAGGGTATACTTTGGGATATTACAGATCATTGACAGGCTGAAGTAGTTTTATGTTTGAAATAAAAAAAGGAGTGCTCGCTAGGTTGAAAATCCAAAAGGGCAGCCTAGGCAAAAGTTAGAGAGTATGCTAGTTTTGAAAATCTTAAAGGGAAGGCTAGGCAACAATTAGGGATAAAATGAGAAAAAATTTCTATTAGAAAACCCAAAAGGGCTAGTTGGTGACAAGAGTGATCTTATGTATGTTGGCTTTATTTTTTTTGTTGTTCCCCAATTTAATGAAACAGAGTTAAAATTAAAGCTATTTTATGTGTACTATTTTGAATAATCTGACCAATAGGATAAAATAAATGACAAAATAGCAAAAAGTGATGAAAAATCATAAAATTAAAGAAAATATTTTTATTATTCATTCTGACATTATTATATCTAAATAACTGATAAATGTAGTGTTTATGGAAGATAGTAAGTGTAATATGCAGGCCAGGTCTGCCTTAGTTGATCCAAGAAGACTTCAGCCAGATGGGGCATGTCCAAATCAGGAGTGAACTCAAAACCTTGAAGGTCGGCTCCATACTGGTAGTTAAGTTGATGGGGATCATAGCAAGTGCCTCTACAAAGAACAGCAAGAGGAACATACATCAAATATGTCTGAATGGTGATGTGGGTAATCTTCCACTAAGGTACTAACCAACAAATATTGATCAGAGCTTGTGAGTGGATCCAATCAACCAACTCAACATATGAAGAAGTAGGATGAAGCATTTTTCTAGTAAAATGATGTCGGAGCAGATATCTAGTGTATTCCATGGATGGAGTGTCGAGCAAGCAGAAGCGCACCTGTAGCCAAATCTATAAAAAGTACAATAATTCATTTAAAAAAGTTTGCTAGGTTAAAAACCTGCAAGGGTTGCCAAAGCAAAAATGACGATGGTCTACTAGTTATTAAAACCTACAAGGGAAATCTAGCAAAAATTAGGACAAAAAAAAAGATCCCGCTAAGTTGAAAACTTGCAAGGGCGGCTTAGGTAAAAATTAGGATGGCTTGCTAGTTCTGAAAACCCGTAAGGGCAGGCTAGGCAAAAGTTAAAATAATAAAAATAAAAACCTAAATTGAAAACTTGAAAGGGCAGTTTAGGTAATTACCTGAAGCAGCAAGGGACTTCCAACCATCCTCCTTGAAGAATCTATCTTGAATTGATCTAATCCAACTAGGGTTCCAACCAAGATCATAGGTATTAGAGAGAATCCTCCCTCCATTTGGTCCACAATATCCAGTGCTTGAGAATTAATGTCACCATCAGAAGAAATAAGTAGATACTAGCCAAGCAAGCACAGAAAAAACATATAGTCCCCATGCTTTGGTAGGAGCCAAATGGGAAATGCAAAAATCAATCAAGGGGCCAAGCAATATTTTCTCACCTCTGGTCAATTGCAGAACCTTAGGTTTTGAAAGGTGAAATATCATATGCATTTTCTGATAAGTCTTGGAGGACAATATGGGTAATGCCATTGGACGATTGCTTAGATATCAAAGGATGGCTTCAAATTCTTCAATCATAGGACACACTTCAAAGTTTTTTATCTTGAAAGTTCTAGATTCAACATCCCAAAAGGAAGCCATTGAATGTGAGAAAGTGTGGTTCAACTTGACAATTTGAATGGACTTAAAGTATTGATTTGAGACTAAGATAGTTATTCCTAATGTGCAGCTTTAGTGGCCTTGAATAAGTCTTTGATTTTCTTTATATTGGCTTCGATCATTGTTGAAAGAATGAGAGTTAAAATTGCTTGTTTTAATTTTATATATAAAGAGATAAAATAAAGGGGGCTCAAAGGATTTTGTGAAAAAGAAAAAGGGGTTGGCTTGATTGAGAAAAGTCATTGTTTTAATTGATGAAGAAAAAGAAGGTGAATTGTTGGTTTATATAGAGATCAGTTGAAGTCCTCATTGCATAAAGAAGAGGGGATTTTCATTGAACTCGTGTGTGTCTGAATTTGTCATGGTTTGAATACTAAAACTAGTCCATGACGAATTTGATTTTATGAATTTGTCATGGACATCACTTATTTATGTTAAAAAAAAGGTCAAAACCATATACATAAAAGAAAAGAAAGGGAAAAGACTAAAAAAATTAAAAGTAAAATAAAAAAAAGTTGAAAAGTAAAAATTAAGGAAAAAGATAAATATTATTTTTATATTAAGTATCATTACATGTATGTTAAATATAATACAAGACAATCACTGAGAACGGTAAGGCAGTCTATAGTCAAATAAAGCCTTGAGGAACTCATTGCCTGATGGAGGAGAAGGCACATCATCTACCCAAAATCCCTTTGAAGAGGAAGCACCTGGATCTTTGTCATCTTGAAAGTTGGTCCTAAAATAATTGCACCTGAGAGAGGAGAAGGTGTGCCATGGTCATCGATTTAGGGCCCCCTTGAAGATGAAGTACTAGCATCCTTGTAGCCCTAAAATTGAAAGTCCTAAAAGTTCCATTCAAGATAAGCAGGATGCCAACATCTAATAGCTAGTTAATCTTGTAACTTTTTATTATGTTCCTTAAGCATTCGCTATGAGCCAGATAAGGAAAAGGTAAGTTCATGCATTTTCATGCATACATATGACATTCATCAATATAAAAAAGGAATACAGGTAATTTAGATCTGTGAGTGAGAATTTTTATCCCCACTTTCATGTGGAATGATTCTTGCAACTTCTACACTATTAGAGAATGCGAGCCTAAACCTGGAGAAAATGGAAATCCCCACCCGGATGGGCCAAGAAAAAGAAAGGAGTGGATGACTCGATTCTTAAGGAATCCTCAACCCTCTAATGGGTTCAAAAGTTGGGTATGTACGGGGATGGTGAGAATGACCCAGCACCCCTATAACGCCTGGTTCATTTGAATCGGCCTCCTTTTTAGGTCTATAAGTTAAATTCTTAAATATTATAAAATCATACATACTGCATGCGATTATCAAAATAAATAATCATTGCATTAAAATCAAAACAAGTTCAAACAAGATAATAAATATGCACCCATATAAGATGGAAACATGCCCTTACAACCACGTCCAATGTCCAAAATAAAATAAAATAGGACACCCACGATTTGGTGGAAACATGTCCTTTTCATTGATCCAAACTTGAAATAATTTAAATTACATGGAACTTTGACTAATGATGGACCCACAAAGTGGAAACATACCTCTTACAAGATCTTAAAACAAAAATAAATAAGAAAACATTCAAACTTTCATCATAAATAAAAATAAACCATCCATCGCAAAATAAGTAAAATATATGATCGATCATGAATATATAATAAATCACATAATCAATCTAGGTTTAAATGCCACATTGAATTAATAGATGCACAAAACTATGGTTTTAATTTATGAATTAGGATTTTAGGAAAATATGATTAGGGTTTAGGGTTTTAGAAAAACATAATTAGGATTTTAGTTTTAGGAAAATAAGATTAGGGTTTAGGGATTTATAAAAATAATATTACGGTTTTAGTGTTTTAGATAAACATAATTTGGCTTTTAGTTTTAGGAAGACAAGATTAGAGTTTAGGGTTTTATAAAAATAATATTAGGGTTTTAGGGTTTTTTTTTGGAAAACACAATTAGGGTTTCAGGTTTTAGGAAATAGAATTAGGGTTTTTGGTATTTGAAAAACTTGGTTACTGTGATTTACAAACTTTTGGTCACTGGATATTTAATTCAAATTAATATTTCATGAAATTTTAGGTTGAATGAGCTATTATGACATTAAATTAAGTAGTTTACTGGACACTCAAACAAACTATCATGAAAATCTAATTCCTGGACATAAACTAATTTTGGGATTCTCAAACAAGTTACTAGATAAAAGAAATTCAAATACATGATTTATTTTAAAATTATAAATCCAATAGTCACTGATCATGTAAAAACAAATCAAACTGATGAATATAGCATGTTAGACTTAATTTAAACAAAGGATAAATGCATTCTGTAAATGTATTAACAATGTAATAAATTACTTACCACATTTATAACCAAATGTGTTAAGTCTCAAAGTCATGTAAATGTATGCAACCATGTAAGTTTGTACTTACCTCAAGAGCAACTCACACCAATCTAAACACTTCCTCTTCCAAGAATCCTCCAACGCTTCGATTAGGGCAACTCAATCTCTTTAAAACCTAATCGAAAAGTGATAATACACACTCACTTAAAGATACACATGAGATAGTAAGGTTAAGAATGAACTAGGGCAAACTCTACACATGACACGCTCAACAACACGGGCGTGTCCGTGACCGTGCCCTAAACTCACAACACAGAAGCTTTGACACGCTCAGTGAAATGGGCGAGTCACTGGCCATGTCAATCCTCCCTCAACACAGTAGCTATGACACGCTCAGCGACATGGGCGTGTCACTAGACGTGTCAATGCTACTACAACACAGAAGCTGTGACACGCTTAGTGACATGGGCGTGTCACCTATCCAGAAAATAGAATCATTGACATGCCTAAAGACTTGGCCGTGCTCATGGGCGTGTCAGGCCAAAAATTCTGATTCCGGCAACAAAAACATCACATCCAACAAACCTCTTACTTCCACCATCTTCCACTCCAAAAAAACTTAACTAAACACACCCATAAACCATACTAACTTGCAAAAACATCAAAACAACTCAATACATACATCAAACAACAATTCACAATCATCACATACACACAACTCAAACACAACACTTGTTTTCTTCCAACACCAAACTTAAATCTATCTCAAAATCAACACCAATAAGATCAAACACCCTCAAATACACAATAATCAAATATACACATACCATCAACAATCAAACACAAAACTCAAAACACAAACTTAGAAGAAAACCAAAGAATCAAATGGAGAACTTACCAAAAGTGATGAAAACTCTTAGATTTCCAACTTGATCACTTGAAACATCCTTCAATCTTGAGTTTGGAAAGACAAAATCTCACTTCCTCTCTTGCTATGGAGCTAGCCGGCCAAGGAGAAAAGAAAGAAGAAGAAGATGAATAGAGAAAAGCAAAGTCAACACTCAACTCTTCTTCACTTAACCACTCAATCTCTCTTTTGTTCTCAACCAAGCAATTATATTAATATAATATTACAAATATCATCATCCAATTTCCACTAAATTTCCATTTTAATTAATTAAAATTAATTATTTCTTCTTTTGACCACCCATTTCTTTGACTTGTATATGTTGTATATATCTCATATATACAACATATACACTCTTCTCTTTACCTCTTTTCTCTTTCCACTTAAACATATACATTTAATCCAAATACAATAATAAATATTCCAAAAATTTTAGGGTATAATTTGGGATATTACAATTCTCCCCCTCTAAAAAGAAATTTCATCCTTGAAATTCCCTGATCTCAATTCTAAAACAGCTGGGGATACTGATCTCGCATCGCTTGCTCACTCTCCCAAGTTGCTTCTCCCTTCGCATGATTCTTCCAAAGAAACTTTACAAGTGGCACTTTCTTATTTCTCAACTCTTTCATTTTATGTGCCAAAATAACCACTGGTTCTTCTTCAAAAGTTAGAACCGGACTCACCTCAATAGATTCAACGGACAGAACATGAGTTGGGTCTGATCTTTACCTCCGCAACATAGAAACATGGAATACATTGTGAATTCTATCCAACTCAGGCGGCAAAGCAATTCGATAAGCAACTGGTCCCACTCTTTCCAATAGCTCATAAGGTCCAATAAAACGAGGATTTAGCTTCCCTTTGCTGCCAAATCTCAAAATCTTTTTCCAAGGAGACACTTTAAGAAATACTTTATCTCCAACATTGAACTCTATGTCTCTCCTCTTCAAATCTGAATAAGATTTCTGCCGATCTAAAGCTGCTTTCAACCGATCCCGAATTATCTTCACTTTCTCTTCCATTTCTTTAATCAAATCAGGACCAACCAATTTGCCTTCTCCAACTTCATTCCAACATAGAGGTGTTCTGCATCTTCTACCATACAATGCCTCATAAGGTGCCATTTTAATACTAGACTGATAACTATTGTTATAAGAAAATTCCATTAATGGCAAAAATCTATCCCAACTTCCAGAGAATTCAATGACACAGCTTCTCAACATGTCCTCCAAAATCTGTATCATGCTCTCTGACTGCCCTTCTGTCTGCGAATGAAAAGCAGTGCTAAAGTGCAATCGAGAACCCAAAGCACCATGTAAACTTTTCCAAAACCTCGAAGTAAACCGGGGATCTCGATCAGACACTAAAGAAATTGAGACTCTATGCAACTTCACTATCTCACTGATATACAGCTCAGCCAACTTCTCAAGAGAATAGTCCATCCGAACTGGAAGAAAATGAGTTGTCTTTGTCATCTGATCAACAATCACCTAGATAGCATCATGCTTCTTCTGAATTAATGGCAAACCAGACACAAAATCCATTGTCACACGTTCCCATTTCCATTCAGGCACTGATAAAGGTTGAAGCAACCCTGTTGGAACTTAATGCTCAGCTTTCACCCTCTGACAAGTGAGACATTTAGATACAAACTCCGCTATGCCCCTCTTCATACCTGACCACCAGTAATGTTGTTTCAAATCATAATACATCTTGATACTCCCAGGGTGCATAGCAAAAATAGACTGATGTGCTTCTTCCAAAATAATCTTTCTTAAACTAGCATCATCAGGAACACACAATCTATCCTTGAACCAAAGGCTACCATCTTTTCTAATATAAAAATCTCGGTTCTCTCCTTTCTGGCAACCCGAAACAATCTTTTGAACTTTCTCATCAGCCAATTGAGCCTCTTTAATTTGATCCAACAACACTGGTCTTAAATGCAACTGAGCTAACAAGGCTCCATCATAACATGATTCAAAACTATCATGCAACGCTCTCAACTCAACAAGCAACGAGAGCGAATAAACAGTCAAACCTGCCAAAGACTTCCGACTCAAGGCTTCAGCAACAACATTTGCCTTACCAGGAAGATAATCAATCAAACAGTCATAATCTTTGATCAGCTCCAACCATCGTCTTTGCTAAAGATTAAGCTCTCTCTAAACCCCCAAATATTTCAAACTCTTATGATCCGTGTAAATTAAACACTTCTCCCCATACAAGTAGTGTCGCCAAATCTTCAAAGCAAAAATTGTGGCTGCTAACTCCAAATCATGCTTTGGATAATTAAGCTCATGCGGCTTCAACTACTGAGAAGCAAAAGCTATGACTTTACCCTCTTTCATCAAAACACAACCTAAACCATTATGCGAAGCATCACTGTAAATCACATATGGTTTATCTTCCACAGGCAAAGTAAGAACAGGAGCTTGAGTCAACATTTCCTTCAACTGCTCAAAGCTTGCTTGACAGTGGTCTGTCCACACAAATCTAATTCCCTTCCGAAGTAATCTGGTGAGTGGAGTAGCTATCAAAGAAAACCCTTTCACAAACCGTCGATAATAGCCTGCCAAACCCAGAAAAGTTCTAGCTTCAGTCACAGACTTCGGTGGACTCCAATTCAAAATGGCCTCAACTTTACTCGGATCAACTCTTATACCATCTGCTAAAACTATATGACCGAGAAAAGTCACTTGATCAAGCCAAAACTCACACTTCGACAGTTTAGCATACAATTGCTTCTCTCTCAAGGTCTGCAATACAATCCGCAAATGCTTGTCATGATCCTCTTCATTACGCGAATACACCAAAATATCATCAAAGAAGACCACCACAAACTGATCTAGATAGGGCCTAAACACCCTATTCATCAAATACATGAAAGTTGCAGGTGCATTCGTCAATCCAAAAGGCATCACTAAAAACTCATAATGCCCATATCTTATGCGGAAAGCTGTCTTAGGAACATCTTCAGCTCTGACTCTCAACTGATGGTACCCTGATCTCAAATCAATCTTGGAAAACACTGCTGCTCCCTTCAACTGATCGAAGAGATCATCTGTCCTAGGCAAAGGGTACTTATTCTTGATAGTCACCTTTTTCAATTGCCTATAATCGATGCACAATCTCAAAGTACCATCCTTCTTCTTCACAAACAAAACAGGAGCTCCCCACGGAGAAACACTAGGGCGAACAAACACTTTATCCAACCACTCCTACAACTGCACCTTCAAGTCTCTCAACTCAGTAGGTGCCATTCGATATGGAGTAATAGAGATGGGAGTGGTACCAGGCAACAAATCGATACCAAACTCAACCTCTCTCTCACGGGGTAACCCTGGCAACTCCTCAGGAAACACATCTGGGAATTCTGCAATTGTGGTTATACTATCAAACTGAGAACCCACTATCCTGGTATCTACAACATGAGCAAGATAAGCATCACACCCTTTTCTAATCAACTTTCTAGCTGCAACAGCTGAAACAAACAAGGATGCAAGTTGTTTCTGCTCACTAGATATCATCACACTTCTACCATCACTGGTTGTAACACACTTCTTTTGACAGTCTACCACAGCTCCATGCTTAGACAACAAATCCATACCTAAAATCAAATCATACTCCTTAAAAGGCATTTCAATCAAATCACCAAGAAACTCCTCACCTTGCACCACAACTGAACTATCATGATACACTTTGCTAACTACCACACTATGCCCTAAAGGATTTTTCACCAAGACATCAAATCCTAAGGACTCTGAATGCAATTCAGACACAGGCAAGATAGATGCACTTATGTATGAATGAGTAGATCCTGGATATATCAAAGCAAGAACTGAAATGCCAAATAAAGAAAATGTACCCGCAATGACTGCTAAAGCATCTGGTTACCTCTGCATCACATACACTCGCTGAGAAGACCCAGCCTCATCTGGCCTACTGCCTCTGGATGTAGAGACTCCTCTCTGACTAATCCCAGGTCGACCACCTCTACTAACACCTCTACCACTTTGACTTCCTCTCACACTAGGTCGAGAAACTACAAAATCTGCCTGCCTATGCTCATGCATCTCAGGACAATCTCTAATGAAATGGTCTGGCGATCCACATCTGAAACACACAGCTGATCCAATAATCCTCCAACAAACACCCCCATGTATCCTACCACAATGGACACATGTAGGTGTAGTAGACCTCTGAACCACTGGAGTCGGAGCACTAGCTACAGAAACTGTAGGTCTTGGTCTCTGCCTCTGATACTGAACTGACCTACCCGACTGCCTCTGGCTCCTACTGAATCTCAAAACAAAACTTCCTCGGCCTCTCTTCATAGATGAAGACCCTACCTCAAATTGGGATCTCCTAACTCTGGTCTCCTCTTCAGTAGCAGCTGCTACGTAGCCTGTGCTCTCTCAACACTTCTGGCTGCTGCAACAAGCTGGGAAAGATCCTGATACTGGGAGCTAGCAATGATACACATAATAGAGGGCCTTAACCCTTCCTCAAATCTCCTACACTGGTCAATCTCATCTGAAATAATCCCCCCGGCATAATGACTCAATCGGATGAACTCTATCTCATACTCTGTCACAGTCCAGTTATCTTGTCTCAGATTCAGAAATTCCATCTTCTTGACATCCTTATACTCCCTCAGAGTATATTTCTGCTCAAACTTCCGTAGAAAATCACTATAAAACAAAGTCGGTTGATCATCCATAGCATGAGGAACCGTCTTCCACCAATCATAAGCATCTTTCTGCAGAAGGGATCTAGCATAATCAAATTTCTCATCAGGAGTGGCTTGCAACTGGATGAATACTCTCTGAACTCTATCCAACCACTGCTCAGCTACTACAGGATCTATAGTACCAAAGAAATCTTCAGCCCCAAATTTCCTCAATTTATCATAATGCCTCACCAGTAGTTGTGGCTGTGGTGGCGGTGGCTGCACTGGAGCTTGCCTCAACAATTCTACCACATGCCATAACCAAACCGGCGGAACCTCATCAGCAGCTGATCTCTCTTGCACTGGAGCAGGTGCCTCTCCAACTCTCTCAATCCTAGCTCCATCTCTACCCTCTTCAGGAGCTACACTCCCAGCACTACCTTCTATGGACTGACGTGACTGAGACGCCATCACTATCTATATCTGCAAACACAGCAGAATATACCTCATCAAAGATCAGAAACTGCCAGTACCAAAACATGTATCTTATTTAAAAACCAACTTTTAGAATCAAAATGTTCTTTTTCTTACAATTTACCTAGGTTGAGAATTTCAAACCTAGGCTCTGATACCAAAACAGATGTAACAACCCTATACCCCGTATACGCACACTACATACTACTGCACCTGTAATATGCATATACCGAATATAGGAGTGCCACAGTTTATATTAGATAACCCAATTTTTCTCTTCTGCAATAATATAAGAAAACTTAAAACACTTCATATTATATTATAAACTATACTAGATAAAACATTTACTCATTATTCAGCGGAAAATGTTGTGGTATTTACATATATAAATACATCAAAATCCATGTTTACAAAACATAAAGTTTATACATGTTTGGCAGTTTGTCTCTGATCTTTAAGCCCACAATCAAAACTTCAAAGTCTTGACTCAACTCGGTCTAGTTGAACTCTCCGGTTCTACCCTGTCACCTGCGCGATGAACCACAATCACGCTAAGCCATAGGCTTAGTAGTACAAACCACAATAACAATATGCTTTAATGCAATGTCAATGTCATATTTTTAAGTAATAGAGATCATATTCAAAAATGCTATATTTCATAACATTACATTTCATTATCTTATTTAATTGTTTTACCATTTATGATTCACATTGAAACAAAGACAAGCATGGGCTCAAAAAGGATGTAATATGTTATTCAAAATTCAGAGTTATTGCTTTGGTCCATAATCACATTCATCAAGCCCGTAGGTGATATATATATCTATCCATGGATAATGTAACAGACCCAGTCTCTTGGACCTCAACCCGGCTAGACCCTAGGGCCTCAGTATCTTGGTCCTCAACCCGGCTAGACTGTTACTATTTTTGAGGCTTGCGACCCAGTCTTTTCACCTCAAAAATATCATTTTTCATATTTATCAGCTGGGCTTGGCTTATGACCCGGTCTTTTCACCTGCCTAGCAATTCATAGGCATGCCGCCAAACCCAGAACTCTGAAAATTGAATAACATACTAGGCACACAATTAATTCATTTATCTCATTATCAATCTCTTTCACAATTCATTTCTAATTTCATTTCTCATAATCAAACTATGCAACCATGCCCCAATTATTTCATTTGCATCATTATAGCCAACAACAATGGCTATACATCTCATCATTAAAGTATACATAGCCAATTGCATTGGACATACATTTTGAATGATCATCATATCTTTCACATTATGCAAATCATAACATTAATCAAATGTATTAACAATGTAATAAATTACTTAACACATTTATAACCAAATGCGTTAAGTCTCAAAGTCATGTAAATGTATGCAACCATGTAAGTTTGTACTTACCTCAAGAGCAACTCACACCAATCTAAGCACTTCCACTTCCAAGAATCCTCCAATGCTTGGATTAGGGCAACTCAATCTCTTTAAAACCTAATCCAAAAGTGATAATACACACTCACTTAAAGATACACATGAGATAGTAAGGTTAAGAATGAACTAGGGAAAACTCACAATACAGAAGCTTTGACACGATCAGTGACATGGGCATGTCACAAGCCGTGTCAATCCTCCCTCAACATAGTAGCTATGACATGCTCAGTGACATGATCGTGTCACTGGAAATGTCAATGCTACTACAACACAGAAGCTGTGACACGCTCAGTGACATGGGCATGTCACTGGTCGTGTCACCTATCCAGAAAACTTAATCATTGACATGCCTAAAGACTTGGCCGTGCTCATGGGCGTGTTAGGCCAAAAATTCTGATTTCCGGCAAAAAAAACATCACATCCAACAAACCTCTTACTTCCACCATCTTCCACTCCAAACAAACTTAACTAAACACACCCATAAACCATACTAACTTGTAAAAACATCAAAATAACTCAATACATACATCAAACACCAATTCACAACCATCAAATACACACAACTCAAACACAACACTTGTTTTCTTCCAACACCAAACTTAACTCTATCTCAAAATCAACACCAATAAGATCAAACACCCTCAAATACACCATAATCAAATATTCACATACCAACAACAATCAAACACCAAACTCAAAACACAAACTTAGAAGAAAACCAAATAATCAAATGGAGAACTTACCAAAAGTGATGAAAACTCTTAGATTTCCAACTTGATCACTTGAAACATCCTTCAATCTTGAGTTTGGAAAGACAAAATCTCACTTCCTCTCTTGCTATGGAGCTAGCCGGCCAAGGAGAAAAGAAAAGAAGAAGAAGATGAATAGATAAAAGCAAAGTCAACACTCAACTCTTCTTCACTTAACCACTCAATCTCTCTTTTGTTCTCAACCAAGCAATTATATTAATATAATATTACAAATATCATCATCCACTTTCCACTAAATTTCCATTTTAATTAATTAAAATTAATTATTTCTTCTTTTGACCACCCATTTCTTTGACTTGTATATGTTGTATATATCTCATATATACAACATATACACTCTTCTCTTTATCTCTTTTCTCTTTCCACTTAAATATATACATTTAATCCAAATACAACAATAAATATTCCAAAACTTTTAGGGTATAGTTTGGGATATTACACATTCAGTATTTAAAAACCATCACAAAGTTCTTATATTGAAATAATTTAGAATGTACCATCGTTTGTTGGTGCCACCACAATTAAATGTTGATCAAACTTCTACTTGGAATAATTTAAAACTCTGGCTTAGCACGACAAAGATAGTGTGCTACTACATTGGTGGTGCAATGTTTTTGGTTTGGTAATCTCCAGTGTTTGTTAATGATTGTTGTTTAACTCTCTATCCTTCATGAACTATGGTTGCTAGGGTTTTTGATTAATTGTTGCCTCCTCCTCGAAGCTCTTTTAATCCTATATTTATAAGAAAACCATTAGGTTAAATCTTGTAGCCGAGTTTTACTTTCCTATTCTAGCAAATTTTTTTTTTCTAAAGCATATCGAATTAGAATCACTTAAATTAGAGGCAAACCGTGACTATATCGGACTAAAACAAATTTAATCCGATATGGTGAAGAGTCCATATTGAATTGGCAATTCTAATTTGATATGGACAAGCTATATATCAAACTAAAATTGATCTAATTTGATATGGGCTGCCATATCAAATTAGTATAAACCTAATTTGATATAGACATGTCCATATCCATATCAAATTAGGCTAATACTATTTCAATAAGGACATCCATATCAAATTAGAATTCCATAATTAAATATGGACATGTCCATATCGAATTAGGCAATGTCTAATTCGATATGGACCATTCATATCAAATTAGACATGCCTAATTTGATTTTGATATGGAATGATCCATATTGAATCAAATTTGCTTCAAGACTATTTTAGGGCTTTTAAAAAGTAAACGAGACTTATTTTAGGCTGATAGAGTGAAATTATGATCAACATTTTTTTTATAATTCTAACCTTAATTTTAATCATTTTGCAATTGAATTTGATGGATTTTGTGCATTTGAGTTAGAATTGTTATAATCATGCTTGGAAAGACAAGATTTAAAGTTTCTAATGATTAGAGTTGCAAAATTGAAGAAAGGCAAGCAAAAATGAAGAAAATACAAATGCCACGCCTGTGGCCCTTCAAGACCATGGCCCTAGGATTTAAATCAAGTCTACCATAGAAAAAAGACAAAACTTCAAAAGCCAATTGGATGTCACGACTGTGTCATTGATAGGACACGACGGTGGGATTGATTTCTCTACTGCCCGAGCTAAGAAAAAGAAGAAAATTCAATGTTGGCAGCCTCCACTCATATGCCACGACTGTGGCATTGAAAAACCACGACTGTGGCATACCTTGCCGACCATTTATAGATGTAAAGTGCTCAAACCATCAAATCCAACTCAGGCCACAACCATGGCATTGATAGGACATGACCGTGGGGACAAAATTCATGACCTTGAGTAGAAAATTTGGAAAGTGGTGAACCAAACAAGATGTGGCCTAACCTTTTTTAGTTTTTCCCCATTAAAGAAGTTTCCAAGAACTTTATATAAACACACTTCCTCTAAGGTTTCAAGATATGAAAAGATTTACAAGAATTAGCTTAGATTCATTTAAGAAATAAATGTAGTTTAGAGTTTTCTCAAGAAGGAGAGTGAAATTCTGGTTCAAGAAGAAATTCAAGTTCTTCTTCAAAGAAATAAAGTTTGATATTTTTTGTTCTTTGAATTATGTTTTTAATTACTTTCTTTAATAATTGCAAATTTTTTATTTCAATAATGAATAACTAATCCTCTATAGGGTTGGTTCCAGTCATTGAATTTATCATGGAGTTATAAATGCTTATTTGAATTAATTTAGTTTATCCTTAAATTATTTTGTTATCTTTACTCCTAATGCTTTAATTATCTAGCCAATAATTAATTGAATTAAGGTGTTGTATGATGGACTTAGAGTGGAAGCATAACATTAGTCCATAGAGGCAACAATCTTAAGGAAGTTTTTCACTTAGAGATAAGGTTAAACACTTAAGAGGTTTATTCAAAATTCTCACGAAACCTAATGAATTGGTTTAATTACTTGTGATCATGAGAGTAGACATAAGGATTAAATTGATATTAGTTCTAGTAATTGAGAGAGACTTGAGCTTAATTTAGGAGAATTTAACCATTAATTAAAGGAAAACTAAATTAAATCAATACTTTAGAAAACCTATGATAAATCAATAAAGGTGACTTAACACTAAGTTTCATATCATTAGATTTAATTCAAAGTAATTTATTTTGTTTAATCATAATTCAAATTTTATCATCCAAATGATACTTAGTTTTAATTGATCAGTACTTAGAAGAAAATTTTCTCATGGGAACGATACTCTACTTATCATTAAATTACTTGTTAACAATCTGTGCACTTGCATATAGCTAGGCTGAGTCCAGAACAAGTTTTTGGCACCATTGCTAGGGATGCAATCATTCTAATATTGATAAAATTAAACTAGTGTTGCTTTGGATTTTTTACTTTTCTGCATTAATTTCTTAATTTTTGGTTTATATGCGAAGAAATCCTAACTCGAAGCTTGAACCATATAATCCAGAAATTGAGCAGCTTTGTAGGAAGAATAAAAAGGAAAGAAAAGAAAAGCAAAAAGTGGAAGAAATTGCAGCAGAAACTCATAAAATCGACAATCCACCAGATTTTTCTAACAAAGAGCCAACCATGGGAGATCCACAAAATGTGACACTTAAGCAATATGCTATGCCATCTGCTCAACCAAGATCTAGCATAGTTAAACCACCTATGCAAGCTAATACTTTCAATCTTAAACCAGCGCTTATCAGTCTGATTAGTTTTTCATGGTTTTCCATATGAGGATGCTTATGCTCACATTTCTAATTTTTTTATAGATATGTGTTACTTTTAAAATTAATGGTGTATCTGATGATGCTATTCGTTTGTGACTTTTTCCAGTTTCTTTAAGAGATCAAGCAAAGGATTGGCTCACTTCTAAAGCACCCGGTACATTCACTACATGGAATCAATTAGCCGCTGCTTTCCTAGCAAAATATTTCCCACCTGCGAAAATTGCTAAATTGAGAAATGATATCACAAGCTTTGTTCAACAAGATGGTGAAAGTTTATTTGAAGCTTGGGAACGTTTCAAAAATTTACAAAGAAAATTTCCTCACCATGGACTACCTGAATGGCTTTTGATTCAAACTTTTTATAATGGCCTTCATCCAAGTATCAAAGGCACAATAGGTGCAGCGGTCGTAGGTGCAATTATGAATAAAGCTCCTTTTAAAGTAATCGATTTGATTGAAGAAATGGCAGCAAACAACTACCATTGGACTTCAGAACATAATGTTCATGAAAAAGTTACTGGTTTACATGAAATTGACAATTTTTCTTTGCTTACAGCCAAGGCAGATACAATAGCGAAGAAATTGGAGCATGTCAACCTTACTTCATCCCTAACTTGTGAAGGATGTGGAGGAAACCATAACACAGTTGACTGCAGAGTTATAAAGCAATTCTAGTTTTTGGGCAACCGGAATAGAGGCCCAACTTTTCCTCAAGGAAACTCATACAACTAAACATGAAGAAATCATCCCAACTTGTCATGGGGAACCCAAAACAATCAAAAAGCACCTTATCAACCACCATACATCAAAAATCAAAATTAAGGATTCCATCCTCTAGAAAAGCCATCATATGAAGTTGCATTGGAGAAATTCATTGGAGAAACATCAATGAGATTTGATAGAATTGAAAAGCAACATGAAAATCTTGAGCAACAAATTGAACTTCTCTCAACTCAGAATCTGAATCTTGAGACACAAATAGGTCAGATTGCAAGTTCTCTTCATAAAAGGAATCAAGGAGCACTTCCTAGAAAATCAATCCAAGAGAGAATTGCAAAACTGTGACCTTAAGAAGTGGTTTACAACTTGAAGACCCTTTACCAATCCAACCCCAAAAATTGGTAAAGGAGAAAGAAAAAGAAGAAGAAGTTAAGGAGAAGGGAGCACCAAAAGAATTTCTAAAAACTTATGAGCCTCAAATCCCTTTTCCTCAAAGATTAAGGAAACAAAAATTAGATAAGCAATATGAAAAATTTGTATAAATATTTAAACAACTTCACATAAATATTCCTTTTGCAGATGCACTTGCTCAAATGCCCACATATGTGAAGTTCTTAAACGAATTGCTATCTATAAAAGGAAGTTAGAAGAAAATGCAAAGATCGCACTTATAGAAGAATGTAGTGTGGTTATTCAAAATAAACTTCCTTTGAAGTTAAAAGATCCAGGGAGCTTTGCTATTATGTGTACTATTGGTAAAATAGATTTTAATAAAGCTTTATGTGATTTAGGTGCAAGTGTCAGTCTAATGCCTAGTTCCATTCTTGGTTTCACTCAGCTTCAACCAACAAGAATGTCCCTTTAGTTGGCAAATCATTCAATAAAATATCCAGTGGGAATAGTGAAGAATGTCTTGGTGAAAGTAGATAAGCTATATATTCTAGTAGACTTCGTAATTCAAGAAATGGATGAAGATGTGGAGATTTCACTTATATTAGGAAGACCATTTCTTGCTACAGCTGGAGCTATGATTGATGTTTGTGGAAGGGAAACTCACCTTGCAAGTAGGAGAGGAAAAGTGGAGTTTAATTTAACCAAAGTAGCCAGGCATCCTGCTTTTCTGGATGATTGTTTTTTGGTTGATGTTATTGATGAGTGTGTACAACAATTTTGTGAGGAAAGCATTAAGATTCTTTAGAAACTTGTCTTGCACAAAGTCCAACCCTAGAAGATGAAAATAAAGAAGTAGTCGCTTATGCTTCATCTTTAGAGACAACTCCATGAATGTACATGAAAAAATTTGAAATGCTTGACAATGGTAAGGCCTTACCACCCCCTTCTATTGAAAAAGCTCCGGAATTGGAATTGAAACCACTACCCACTCATCTCAGGCATGCATTTCTTGGACCTAATAATACTTTGCCTATTATTGTTAATAATAATTTGTCAGAAATTCAGATGAGTCAAACCTTGAACTTGATTAGAAAATATAAGAAAGCAATAGGATGGACTATATTTGATATTAAGAAAATTAGCCCTTCAATATTCATGCATAGGATTATAATGGAAGAAAATTCCAAACCTGTGATAGATCATTAAAGGAGATTGAATCCAAATATGAGAGAAATGGTAAAAGCAGAACTGACAAAATTACTAGATGCAGGAATAATTTATCCTATTTCTGATTGTTCATGGGTGAGTCCAATACATGTAGTTCCCAAAATGGTGACTGGATGGCGTTTTTGCATAGATTATAGAAGGTTGAATAAAGCCACCCGAAAGGATCATTTTCCATTACCATTTATTGATCAAATGCTTGAAAGACTTGCAGGTAATGCTTATTTTTGTTTATCGGATGGATATTCAAGTTATTTTCAAATTCCTATAGCATTAAAAGATTAGGAAAAGATTACATTCACATGTCCATATAACACTTTTGCTTATAGAAGAATGTTGTTTGGACTATGCAATGCACCAGCCACTTTTCAATGATGCAAGATGGCTATATTTTCAGATATTGTAGAATCAATTGTTGAAATTTTTATGGATGACTTTACAGTTTATGGTTCCAATTTTGATAATTGTTTACAACATTTAGAACATGTACTTAAAATATGTGAAGATACAAACCTTGTCCTCAATTGGGAAAAATGCCACTTTATGATGTAAGAAGGAATTATACTGAGACACAAGGTGTCTAAGGAAGTAATTGAAGTAGATAGAGCTAAAATAGAAATTATTGACAAGCTACCACCACCAACTAATGTAAAGGGAGTTCGAAGTTTTTTAGGATATTCATGGCTTTATAGGCATTTTATCAAAGCTTTTTCAAAAGTTTCTTATATGAATTATTAAGTAAGGATGTTGTTTTTAATTTTTCTAATGAATTTTTAATTGCTTTTAAAAGATTGAAGGTAGCTCTTACAACAACTCCTATCATCTCACCACCAAATTGGTATTTACATTTTGAGCTCATGTGTGATGCCAGTTATCATGCAATTGGGGTTGTTTTGAGTTAGAAAAAGGATAAGAAATGTCATATCATCTACTATGCAAGTTGAACCCTTGACAACACTCAAATCCATTATGCTACAGCAGAAAAAGAAATGCTTGCTTTAGATCTTACCTTTTAGGCTATAAAGTTATTATTTATACTGACCATGCAGTAATCAAATATCTTATGAACTAAAAGGAAGCTAAACCAATGCTAATTAGGTGGATTTTACTTCTACAAGAATTTGATCTTGAGATAAAGGATAAAAAGGGAGTTGAAAATTTAGTGGCAGATCAAATATCAAGATTAGAGAATAAAATGAATAAAGGAGCATTGCCTGTCAATGAGTCATTTCCTGATGAACAACTTATTTTTATTCAAAATTCTATTCCTTGGTATGCTGATTTAGTTAATTATTTGCCAAGTAATGTTCTTCCACAAGACCTATCATATTCTCAACTGAAGAAATTTCTTTCCGACTCCAAAATTTATATTTGGGAAGATCCACTCTTTTTTAAGTATTGTAGGGATGGAATGATTCGTAGATGTATACCAGAAGAAGAGATTAAGAATATTTTGGAATTTTGTCATTCTAAAAAATGTGGTGGTCACTCCAGTATATCTAAAACAATTGCTAAAATTTGGCAATCTAGATTCTTTTGGCCGACAATGTATCAAGATACAAGAGTTTTATTAAGTCTTGTGATCATTGTCAATGAACTGGAAATATTTCAAGAAGACAAGACATGCCACTTAATTCAATTCTTGAAGTGGAACTCTTTTATGTTTGGGAAATCGATTATATGGGGCCCTTTACATCTTCATTCAATAATTAGTATATTCTAGTGGTAGTAGATTACGTGTCCAAATGGGTTGAAGCCATTTCATGTTCAACAAATGATGTTAAAGTGGTAATTAAGTTCATTAAAAAAAATTTTTTTACAAGGTTTGGAGTTCCTAGAGATATGGCTAGTTATGGTGGTACCCATTTTTTCAATAAGAGCTTCAACACTCTTCTTAAGAAATATGGGTACACCATAAGGTTTCAACACCCTATCATCCTCAGACCAGTGGACAGGTAGAAATATCAAATAGGGAGTTCAAATGGATTTTGGTGAAAATAGTTAGCACATCGAGAAAGGATTCGTCTTCTAAATTGGATGATGCACTTTGGGCTTACAGAATAGCTTACAAGACCCCGATTGGTATGCCTCCTTTTTGGCTTATTTTAGAAAGGCATGTCACTTACCTATAGAGTTGGAACACAAAGCATATTGGGCCATCAGACAGTTGAACATGGACTTAGAGAAGTAGGACAAAAGCAACTTTTGCAATAAAGCGAGTTGGATGAAATTTGATTTCACGCTTATGAGAATGCCAAGATTTACAAAGAGAAAACAAAGGCATGGTATGACAAGTCAATCTGACCCAAGCAATTCAATGAGGGATAACAAGTTTTGTTGTACAATTTAAGATTAAAACTTTTTCCTGGGAAGCTTAAATCTCGTTGGTCAGGACCATTCACAACTGTTAAGGCCTATACTCATGGTGTGATAGATATACAAAATAAAAAAGGAGAAACTTTTAAAACAAATGGCCAATGATTGAAGCCTTATTTCATTGATGATCCAATAGACATCAAAAATTTCTATCATTTTAATAGCTAAACATCTAAAATAATGTCGCACTATCAATTATAAACTTAGCGCTTGTCGGGAGACAACCCGATTTCTCTCCATTTTTATCCATTTTCTATTTAAAAAAACTAATAATAATATGTATAATATTTAATGTTATATTTTTTTCTAGGTATAAAATCTTCAAGAAAATTGAGTTTCAAAGACCCCATGACCGTGGTGGATCATTTCCAGGGGCGTGGAAATCAAATGGAAGCAATTAAAATAGAACCGGAGGAAGAATTTTAAACCTATCCCACGATCGTGGCATTGCACAAGCCATGACCGTGGGATCATAAATAGGTCTACCTGAGATAACAGCATGACAAAAACACTTAGGCAATGGTAATCTAAAAACCACGTCTGTGGCCTTCCAAGGGACACGATCGTGACAATGCATGCAAGCAAATTTTGACCAGTCAACTAGCATGCCACGACTATGGCTATTATGGGCCATGACCATGACATCTCAACCCTATATATTCATCTCATTTTTTCTCTCCCTTCACTTTTTGTAGCCTTGGCCACCCAAATTTAAAACCCATGCTCCCAACCTCTAGCCCCACGACCTAAACTCCAATTTCACTCAAATTTCTTTTAAGTTTTTAATCGAATCAAACATCAAAATGGTCAGAAGTAAGAATTTTTGCCAAGAAATCAAAGTGTCCTGAAGAATCAAAAGCTGGAGGATAAAAAGAAGGCGCCAAGATGGATCATCATCCTCTCCCTCAACACTATCCCCGCCTTCATCTCCACCTCATCAAAAACCACATATGTATCTAGAAATTTGCTTCTGTGATGAGGAGCAACGAAAAAAATACCATGATTTAAGTTCCTAAAAAATAATTCCTTCTCAATTCATTTATGCAAATGTTATTAGAAAATTACGATGGAGATGTGTTACTCAAAATGTTCACCAATATGCAATGGATCTTGTTTGGTAGCATGTGTTACCTGACCTATGTAAAATTAACCTTGGAATTCTTGAGTAGTTTTAGATTTTTTCCATCAAATAGACATGATGGCCACAATGGGAGAGTGTAATTTATATTGGAAATTCAAAATTATAACTGCTAATGCTTGAATTTGGAGATGCACTAGGATTAGCAGACTTGCAGGGAACCCGGTAGAACTGACAGTTTTGATGAAAATGAGACATGGACTAAACTAGGAGGCATTAGATGATTTAATAGTAAAATGTCAAAAGCCTCTAATTTTACAAACTCATTCTACCAGTACATCCATGTAGTTTTGACAAATATAATTTTTGGGAGAGGGGAGAGTCAAGGAAATCTTAATTCAAAAGAATTGCATTTCTTTTACTATGCCATGGAAGAAAAAGTTTTTAATGTTGGTTATTGGTTTGCTAAATAATGTAAAGAGGTAATTAAATAGAGTGGTAAGATTATTATTGGGGGAATGATTACCCAGATTGCTACCTATCTTAATATAGATCTTAATCACCTTGCTCCTATTCTGGGTAAAACTACAATTGATATAGGTATAGTTTTTGCCATGAGATTAGTACAAAAAGAGGAAACCAATATATAATTTTAGGATCCCCAGATGCCGATATTAACATTGATGAGGAGGAATTATTCGAAGAAGAAGGAGATTTTGAAGAAGCATCCGAACCACAACCTACTCGACCTCTGGGGCTGGTCCATCTGCTCCACCACCAAATACATTTGATTATATTGCTAACAGGCTCAATTCTTTTGAAAATTAGATGACCCACAGGAATGAAGCATGGGAGCAGTGTTTTGACAACATGGAGTAGCTATTTGCCAGAGTTGAGAATGAGGTCCGGATTATTTCAACTCGGATGACTGGAATCAGTGAGTAGTTCAACACCTTATTTTTCTCATTTTGGACTCCACTATGCTTCACCACCATAGCCTCCTCCACCTGGTAATGATGCTGCTACTGGAGACCACTGAGGACAGTGGTATTTCAAGTTTGGGGGAAATTTTCCTCAATTGTTGGTTTTGTGAAATTTGGTACTTTAAATTTATTTTATGATAGTTTTGAATATTTATGGTATTATTTGAAGATTATGTTTTGTTTTGAGATATTTTATGGTTTGAAATTTGGATTGTTATTATATATTAAGTTTTACTATAGATTTTTTATATGTTATTTTATATTCTGAAATTTTTCAGTTAAAAATTTAAAATTTTTAGATCAAAATTTGGTAGAATAATTATACCTTATGAATTTTTAACCAACTGAGCTCTTTTAATAATTCAATATGATTGGTTTTTTTTTTACTATAGACCTTTTATTAACCAACTAAGCTCTTTTATTAATTATAATCTCCTTTTTAAGCTCTTTTTACCTTATGGATACTTTTGACAAGTCTTATGATCACTAAGGTGAACAGGCAAGAAGATCAAATAAAGGAATGAAAAGTCAAGATCATAAGGATAGTTGATGTTCTCAAGACCATAAGAGTAGTTGAAGTTCACCTAATATCTCCAATCTATCAAGATAACATCAGAGTAACAAATGATTTATCCCTATTAAAGGAGATTTATGTCACTCCACTCATCCATTATTAGAAATCCAAGTTGGTACAAACAAGACAACTCTTTTAGAGCTAGAACCAAAAAAAGAAAAAGAAAAGAATAAACCAAAAAAAAAGAAAAGAATAAACCAAAAAAAAAAAGAAAAAAAAAGAAAAGAAAAGAAAAGAAAAAAAAAGAAAAAAAGGAAAAAGAAAAAGATAAAACCTAAAAAGGCAGTTCAGAAAGCTAACTGAGTTTTCTTTTACCTAAAGTAGCAAAAGGCTTCCATTTGGTTTATAAGGACAGTTTGACTTGAATTAGTCCAACCCAACCAAAGATTTGATCAAAATCAGAAAAAAAAGGAGAAAGACCATCCAGTTCTTGAAAGTTCTATACTTGACAGTCCTACAAGGAAGAAGGACAAAATGATAAAATGCTCAAAGAAAGGAAAGAGTAAGAAAAATAAAAAGAAAGAAAAGGGAGAAGAAGAAAAAAAATGAATTCGGGTACCAAAGTTTTTGTAAGGGCAAAAACTGTCCTAATCAAGATCCAGATTAATGCCAAGAAGATAGAAGGAATTTGGAGTCTAGCAAGATTGCTTCCAGCTACCTAAAGTTCAAACAAAAAATTTGTAGTGTGAGGGTTTGCCCATAGTGTCACAACGGCTCCAACTTACAAATGGCCTTCATTTAACCCATGTCCCTTATAGACCCCATTTCAAGCCTATCAAAGACCTGTTGATCTCTCTTGGTAGGTAGAGTCTATTAGTGGAGATAGTTTGAATAAGCATACATATGAGATAGACAATATTTAAACTCAATGAGACCTTTGGCCAAATAATGTGTATGTGCCTATCTGAAGTGCAACAGTTCTTACTTAAATAGAAATGATTCACGAGTTTAATACGGTAACTAGGGTTATTATGTTATAAATATGTTAATTTGGAAAATCAAGTCCTAAGGTAAATTGACATTAATTTGGCAAAGCCAATATTTGATTTCAAAATCAAAATTCAAAATTGAAAATTCAAAAATATATACAAAGCCTTCAAGTTAAGGGGAGTATGTTGAACTATTGAACCTCAAAGGACACATTGGGTAAATTAAATAGTTATTGGCAATGATATGAAAAGTTACCAACTAGCATGCTGAATCCTAGTATGAAATGGATGTATCTCTACTGCTTGGTGCCTCCATTGTTCATGTTTTCAATATCTCAAGGATAAAAGCCATAAATGTGAAGCATTCTGTCATTCTAAAGCAAGACCTAAATGGGCATCTCAAAGGAGTCAATGAGAATACTTCTACTGATCACCTCGGTCTGTGGGTCGATGAAACCATTGTAAGTATTATTCATGCATATCATGCATACATGAGCATATCACATGGCATTTTCTTGTATTGTAATGTCTATTCTTTGTTAAAGCGAACAACAAACACTCTATGAAGCAAAGATGAAGCGGGTATAGAATCAGGGGGCATTGAAGACCCATTGCTTGAGGAAACTCCAGTCGTTCTGCAAAAGAAAGGAAGAAATGCATGCTTGTTCAAAGAACTAGATAATCTACAAACATTAACCAAAGCCCGCATAGAAAAATCATTGGGGCATAGAAGACCCATTGCTTGAGGAAACTCCAGTCATTTTGCAAAAGAAAGGAAGAAATGCATGCTTATTCGAAGAACTAGATAATCTACAAACATCAACTAAAGCTCGCATAGAAAAATCATGGGGGCAAGGAGAAGATTTGAAGGTTAGCTAAAATGGCTGAAATTTTTTTTTGCAATAGTGTAAAGGAAGAACAAAAAAAAAACAAACAAAAAAGAATGGAATATTAGAACTATCAAAAGAATGAAGACACAAATGATAAAAGATCATTCTAGCTAGAAGAGCTAAAGCTAATATAAGACCTGATTCCAAGGATGAAGATCCACTTTCAAGGGTGAAGACCCGATTTCCAAGGATGAAGATCCACTTTAAAGAGTGAAGCCCAATTCCAAGGATGAAGATCCAGCTTAAAGGATGAAGATCCACTTTCAAGAGTGAACACTTGATTTCCAAGGATGAAGATCCACTTTAAAGGGTGAAGACACAATTCCAAGGATGAAGATCCAGCAGGAAGGATGAAGATCCACTTTCAAGGGTGAAGACCCGATTTCCAAGGATGAAGATCCATTTTCAAAGGTCAAGACCTAATTCCAAGGATGAAGATCCAATTTCAAAGGGTGAAGACCCAAAGTCCAAAGGATGAAGATCCATTTTCAAGGGTGAAGACCCGATGCCAAGGATGAAGATCCAATTTAAAGGATAAAGATCCAATTTCAAGGGTAAAGACCCGACGTCCAAAAGATGAAGATCCATTTTCAAGGGTGAAGACCGTATCTCAAAGGATGAAGATCCATTTTCAAGGGTGAAGACCTGATCTCCAAGAATGAAGATCCATTTACAAGGGTGAAGACCCAATCTCCAAGAATGAAGATCCATTAACAAGGGTGAAGACCCGATCTCCAAGGATGAAGATCCATTTTCAAAGGTGAAGATCTGACGTTAAGGATGAAAATCCAAGGTCCAACGATGAAGATTCAAATTGAGGGTGAAGACCCACAATGCGTTAAAGAATAGAACAACCGATAAAAGGTCAGTCAAACTCAGTCTCGGGTCCAGAACCCAAATCCTAAATTCATCTTAGGTCTAGAACCCAAATAATTTTTTAGTCTAGAACTCAAACCGAGTCCAGAGCCCAAACCATCCCGGCTCTAAAACCAAAGTCTTTTTTTAGTCCAGAACTCTAACTGGGTCTAGACCCCAAACCATCTTTGGTCCAGAACCCAAGTCTTTTCGAGTCCAGAACTCAATCCGGGTTCAAAGCCCAAGTCCTTTTCGAGTCCAGAACTAGAACCGGATCCAGAACCCAAACCATCCTGGGTCCAGAACCCATGTCTTTTTCGAGTCCAGAACTCGAACCGGATCCAGAATCCAAAACCTAAACCATCTCAGAAAAATTAAGTCTTATTGCTTTTCACTCTCTTTTGCTGTAGTCTCAAATTGTTCAAGCAGGTGGCAAACTATAGACCCTTAATTTTTGACCCAGTTCGGTCCAATATTTTTTGTATAGCTGTAGGCTCTTAATTTTTGACCCAGTCTGGTCCGTTATTTTTTATAGTCCAAAATAATTTTTATGGTATTTTAATATTTATTTTAGTATTTATTATTTATAATTTATAAAAATTAAAAATGGTGAAGTGAATAAAAATAAAAATAATAAATAAACAAAAAATAATAATAATAAATAATAATAAATAAATAAGTAAAAATGAAAATAAAAATGAAAATCGACGATAAAAAAATCGGCGACGAATAAAATAATTGGCCAAGGCCAATTTCGCCGGCAGGAATTTCCTGCGGGCAAAGTGGCCGAAGCCATTCCTGCGGTGAAATTGGCTGGCCGCGCCCAACTCATAATTTTCCACGCAGTTTCTCACAAATTTCCTTGCAGCCCGCAGCAGTTTTTTCCCCAGCAAAATTTTCCAACGCAATTTTTTTCGAAACCAAATTCTATTTGGTTTTGGTTTCTTTTCCTAATGAATTTTAGTTTTCTTAAACAATTAGGATTAGTCATATAAATTTTCCTATAAATAACACTTTAAAGGACCAGAAAAAAGGGGAGGAAAAAAACATTAAGGAGAAAAACTTGGGACTTGGATAGGATAGTGGAACTTCAGATTTGAGAGGAATAAGCAAGCAAGCAATCAAGCCATCAAAGGCAGCGATCTTGCCTTTGTCTTTGTTCATCCAGAAAGTAACTTTATGGTGGAACCAACTATGCAGGTTTGATTCTTAATTATACATTGCTCATGATCACAGTAGCTTTGTTTCTTTGATTCCTAAGAATATACACACAAAACTTTGATCTATAAACATGTAGTAACATTGATCTTCGTTTCAATAACATAAGTGATTTATTCTATTTCTTCTAAACCTTAAAACCCTAATTCATTTCTTTTGTTTTCCAAAAACCTTAAATCGTTCCTTCTATTTCCAAAAAACCCTAAGAATTACTTTTCTATTTCTTCTAAAACTTAAGAACCCTAATTTTGTTTCTTCTAAAACTTAAGAACCCTAATTTATTTCTTCTAAAACTTAAGAACCCTAATTTATTTCTTCTAAACCTTAAAACCCTAAATTGTTTTTTCTATTTCCAAAAACCCTAAAAATGCTTATTTGTTTCCAAAAACCTTAAATTGTTTTGCCTATTTCCAAAAACTTTATAAAAACTCTAAACTATTTTCTTCAACTCCAAAACCAAAAAAGACCAGTTAATCTAAACCCTAAGTTTTTTTAAACCCTAATTCCCCCAAAATCGTAAACCCTAGTTTTTTTAAACCCTAATCCTTAAAACCTTTAAACCTTACAAACCTAAACATTTAAACTCAATACAGTAAATCCAAAACAACAATCCAGTAACCAAGAATTATAACCCTAATGTTTTAATATCCTAAAACCCTAATTTCATAATGTTGCCCCTAAACCCTAATTTGATTCATGAAACCCTAATCCATTCCAATTTTTCAAAACCTTTACAGTAGGTTAAACAAATAATAATAATAATAATAATAATACTAAAATCTTAAAACCCTAAATATTAATTAAAGAACTTTAAATAGAAACAGTGAACCCTAATTTGTATCTTTACTTGCTTTATTTTTAGATTTGATTATGTAGTTCATTATATGCTTTAATTTATTTTCAATACTTGATTTATTTAATTTATCATGGATGAATGTTTATTATATATTTTGATTGATGTTTAATATCTTTGATGAATGATTTATTTATGATGAATGGTTATTTACTTTTATCGATTTATTATGATTTCCAAATTTTGTAAGAGGTATGTTTCCACTTTATGGGTGTCTCATTAGTTAAAATCATGTAATTTAATTTGCTTTTATATTTTGGACCAATGTAAATGACATGTTTCTACCTTTTTGTAGGTGTCCTATTTAGTTTAGACATGAACGATGTAAGGACATGTTTCCATCCTCGGATGGGTGTCCATTTATTTGCTTTGCTTGGACATTACTTTGATTTTTAATATAACGATGCTTTATTTCAATTGTTGCATGTAATATGGATAATATTATTATATTTAATAATTTTATAATATTAAGACCTGTAAAGGAGGCCGGTTCCAATGAACCGAGTGTTGTGGGGGTGCTGGGCCATTTCTCACCTTCCCCACACGTACCCAACTTTCCGAACCCATTAGGGGGCTGAAGATTCCTTAGTAATCGAGTCATCTACCCCTTTCTTTTTCCCGGCCCGTCCGGGTGGCGAATCCATTTTCTCCGGAATTAGGTCTGTGTTCTCTAAGGCCCCGAGCCTAAATAGTGCTAAAATGGCAAGAACCATTCCACCGGGAGTGGGGGCGAAAATCCCCGCTCACAATAGTCCAAAATAATTTTTGTGGTATTTTAATTAAATAATATTTATTTTAGTATTTATTAGTAAAGTTAAAAAATAATAAATAAATTAAATATTAATAAAATTAAATAAATAAATAAATAAAAATCGGCGACAAAATTTTTCGTCACGGAAAGTAAATTGGCTGGCCCGCAACAATTTTCAGCGCTCGCTCGCAATTTTCGCCAGCAGTAGTTTTTTCGCCAGCGCAATTTTCCAACACAATTTTTTCCGAAACCAAATTCTATTTTGTTTTGGTTTTTTTTCCTAAATGGTTTTAATTTCCTTAGACAATTAGAAGTAGGTTTATTATTTTTCCTATAAATACCACGTTAAAACACAGAATTAAGGGAGGAAAATTTGTTTTTTGATTTAGACTTTGGGACTTCGGACTTGGGAGGAGAAAGGAGACAGAAAACCTTAAGAGCAAGAGTCGGCAAAAAGAAATTAGTAAACATTCATCAATCATCAATCCATCAAAGACAACAACATTGCCTTTGCTATTGTTCAACCATAATTCAAGTTTTATTAGAACCAACAATGGAGGTTTGATTTTCTATTGAATTATTTATACAGTAGCTTCATCATATAATTTAATCAATTGTTTGAACATATACATTTTTGTTATTTGATCAATTATTCTATTTCCCATATAAACTCTATAAAAAACCCTAAAAACCTTAATACCCATAAAACTAATTTTTGAAATCTAAAAATTACACTTTTCTAAAGCCACAAAATAATAATCTATTTTCTTAAAACCCTAACTTATTTCAAACCCAATCTCTAATTCAAACATCCAGTAGCCTTATTTTTTCAAGTATCAAAAGCTTCAACCCTAATTAATTCTTTTTTCCAAAATCACGCAGTAGCATTATTCTTTTAAAAATAACATAAGTTCCTTAAAATCTCAAAACCCTATTTTCTAAATCTTAAACCCTAAAATCTTAATTTTCAACACCAAAACCTACAATCCTAAAAGCCAGTTTTCAAAATCTTTAGGGGCGCGGCCCCCAACCCTGCAAGGGGAGATGCCCCCTTTACCCCCACCCGCTAACCAGCTAGCTGGACCGCCGTATGGGCTCAGATCAATATTTATTTGTGTATTATAAGTATTTATCTTTAACTTCCTTTGTTATGATTATTCAAAATACAATAGATTTATTCAAAATACAAACCTAAACCCTAATTTATTCAAACCATAAATCCTAATTCTGTTTTCAAATCTTCACAGTAGCTTTTTATAATTTTATTCACCGGGATATTTTAATCTTTCAATAACTCCATTAAAGACTTTCTATGTTTGTTTCATTTAAAAATACTTAAGTAGTTATTATAGTCAATATTAAAACCATACTTAACTTTGATCACGGTAAAGCATCAAATCCTAAATCATAATCTGCAAAATCAAGGTTTCAAACCATAAAACCCTAATATCTTAACCGTGAGCCTTAAACCCTAATATCTTAACCGTGAGCCCAAGGCCCTAATATCTTAAGGTTTCAAAATCCTAATTTTATGATGTTAGCCCTAAATCCTAATTTGATTAACCAAAAACCTTATTACTTTCTTAAATTTATAAAACCCAAATCCATTCCATTTTTCCAAAAATTCTCATAGTAGCCTAAATAATAATAATAATAATACCAAAACCCAAGAAACCCTAATTGATATATGAACCCTAAAGTTATATACTTACTATTTTATTTAAAATGAATGAATGTTTATTATATGTTTTGATGATTGATTTATTTAATTTTGATATTTGATTTGTTTATCATGAATGGATATTTACTTTTATTGATTTGTTTTTTATTTCAAAACTTTGTAAGAGGTATGTTTCCACTTTGTGGGTACCTCATTAGTTAAAGTTTATGTAATTTAAATTGCTTTTATATTTTGGACCAATGTAAAGGAAATGTTTCCACCTTTCGGTGGGTGTCCTATTTAGTTTAGACATGGACGATGTAAGGACATGTTTCCATCCTCGGATGGGTGTTCATTTATTTGCTTTGTTTGGATATTTCTTTGATTTTAATATGATGATGTTTTATTTTAATTATTGCATGTAGTATGGATAATATTGTTATATTTAAGAATTTTATAATATTAAGATCTACAAAGGAGGCCGGTTCGAATGAATTGGGCATTGTGGGGATGCTGGGTCATTTCTCACCTTCTCCACCCGTACCCAACTTTTTGAACCCATTAGGGGGTTGGGGATTCCTTAGGAATTGAGTCATCCACCCCTTTCTTTTTTCGGCCTGTCTGAGTGGTGACTCCATTTTTCTCCAGGCTTAGGCCCGTGTTCTCTAAGGCCCCTAGCCTAAACAGTGTCGAAGTCATAAGAACCATTCCACCGGGAGTGGGGGCGAAAATCCCCACTCACAAATTGCTAAATAAAGGGGAAAATAATTTAGGCATTGTTTGTGAAACCAAATCCTTATATCCACCAATTTTAAACATTTTCCTTAGTTTTTCCTTTTGAACCCAAAATATACTTTAGCTTGGGTTTATTTTTATTTAATAACCTAAAATTAACTACCCTTTTCAAGGTTAATTGTCTTTCAAAAATTTTCTCAAAAATAAAATTGCTTATTTATTTATAATAATAAACTCCTAGGTTTAAAGTTTGGGGGAATAAAAAAACTAAATAAAATAAATAATAATAGTAATAATAATAATATATTCCCTAGAGAAGAGAGTCAAGAAAAGAGCAAGAATCCAATAATCCTCTACACAAGCTACATGTAAGAGAAATTTTTGAGAGACATTTTAACAAATTCATTTAAACCTTATGTTAGTCCTCACCATTATAGACTCCATTACAAGCCTATTAAAGTCCTTTTAATTTCCCTTGATTTAGCATAATCTATTAGCGGAGGAAATTCAATTAAGTCTGCATATGAGGCCGGTTTAAGTTTGCATCAAAATAATATTTGCTTATCTAAAATTTGATAATTGATTGTAATTGATTAAAATTCGTGAGTAAAAGAGGTAAGAATGAAGTAGGTAAATTATGAAACTAAATTGCGATAAAAAATTTAAAGCTTTAATTATTAAATTTTTTCATATAAACTCAACATATAAATATATAGTAATAAACTTTAATTGCTTGAGGATAAACAATGATTTAAGTTTGGGGGAGTTTGATAGAGTTAAATTATAATCAACATTTTTTATAACTCTAACCATAATTTTAATCGTTTTGCAATTGAATTTGATGGATTTTGTGCATTTGAGTTAGAATTATTATAATCATGCTTGGAAAGACAAGATTTAAAGTTTCTAATGATTAGAGGTGTAAAATTGAAGAATGGCAAGCAAAAATGAAGAAAATACAAATGCCACGCCCGTGGCCCTTCAAGGACATGACCCCAGGATTTAAATCAAGTATGGCACAACAAAAATATAAAATTCTAGAAGCCAAATGGATGCCACGACCATGGCATTGATAGGACATGACTGTGGGATTAATTTTTGTATTGCCCGAGCTAAGAAAAAGAAGAAAATTCAAAGTTGGAAGCCTCCACTCATATGCCACGACCGTGGCATTGAACAGCCACGACTGTGGCCTACTTGCCTACCATTTACAGCTGTAAAGTGCTCAAACCGTCCAATCCAACTTATGCCATGAAATGGCATTGACAAGACACGACCACGGTGCCAAAATTCATGACCTTGAGTAGAAAATTTGGAAAGTGGTGAACCAAACAAGAAGTGGCCTAACCTTTTTAAGTTTTTCCCCACTAAAAAGTTTCTAAGCACTCTATATAAATGCACTTCCTCTAAGGTTTCAAGATATGAAAAGATTTACAATAATTAGATTAGATTCATTCAAGAAATAAATTTAATTTAGAGTTTTCTCAAGAAGGAGAGTGAAATTCTGGTTCAAGAAGAAATTCAAGATCTAAGTCAAGTTATTCTTCAAAGAAATAGATTTTGATATTTCTTATTCTTTAAATTATATTTTTAATTACTTTCTTTTATAATTGCAATGTTTTTATTTCAATAATGAATAACTAATCCTCTTTAGGGTTAGTCTAGGTCATTGAATTTATCATGGAGTTATAAATGCTTATTTAAATTAATTTAGTTTACCCTTAAATTATTTTGTTATCTATACCCTTAATGCTTTAATTATCTAGCCAATAATTAATTGAATTAACTTGTTGTATGATGGACTGAGAGTGGAAGCATAACATTAGTCCATAGAGGTAACAATCTTAAGGAAGTTTTTCACTTAGAGATAAGGTTAAACACTTAAGAGGTTTATTCAAAATTCTCACGAAACCTATTAAATTGGTTTAATTACTTGTGATCACGAGAGTAGACATAAGGATTAAATTGATATTAATTCTAGTACTTGAGAGAGACTTGAGCTTAATTTATGAGAATTTAACCATTAATTAACGAAAAACTAAATTAAATCAATACTTTAGAAAACCTATGATAAATAAATAAAGGTGACTTAACCCTAAGTTTCATATCATTAGATTTAATTCAAAGTAATTTTTGCTTTGTTTAATCATAATTTGAATTTTATGATCCAAATAATACTTAGTTTTAATTCATTAGTACTTAGAAGAAACTTCCTCATGGGAATGATACTCAATTTATCATTATATTACTTGTTAAAGATCTGTACACTTGCAAATAGCAAGGCTGAGTCCACAACATAGGCCTTATAAAATCAGACCAATCTAGTTAAAAGCTAAAAATAGGTTTAACCTTATTGAGAATGACCGATCATGACTTAGGCCTTCTTTAATTAGGACCAAACTAGCTTAGGGTAAAAATCAAGGATCTACAGTTTGCCCCCTGCTTGAATGATCTTGAATTCATTCAAAGAGTGAAAAGCAACATAACTTTGAGTTGATTTTGAACATGGATGGGTTCTGGACCTGAGGATTGATTGACTTGGGTTCTAGACCAAAGACAAGATTGGGTTCTAGACCCAATACTAGATTGGTTTTGTTACTTGACCTGAGATTGAATTAATTTGGATTCTGGACCAAAGGTTGGTTGGGTTCTAGACCTAAATTGAGTTCTAGACTAAAAAATAATTTGAATTCTTTACCCGAGTTGGTTTAGGTTTTGGAATAAAATTGGATTGATTTGGATTCTGGACCTGAGGTTGGTTTGAGTTCTAGACCCTGATTGAGTTATGTACTAAAAAATAATTTGGGTTTTGGACCCGAGTAAGTTTGCGTTTTAGACTCGGATTGAGTTTTGGACTCAAAAAATGATTTGTGCTCTGGAGCCAAGTTGGTTTAGGTTCTGAACCCAAGTTGGTTTGGGTTCTAGACCCGGATTGAGTTCTGGACTCAAAAAAATAATTGATTTGGGTTTTAGACCTAAGATACATGCAAAAATTATTTTTAGTTAGTAAAGCTTTTTGCAAAAAATTTGGCTATGTTTTACTATGTATGGATATGCAAAAACATTTGGCTATTTTTTACTATATATAGGTACGTATGTACTCTTACCCCCTACGTGGAAAGAATATTTATAATGCAAAAATATTTTTTAGATTAGCAAAAAATATATACCCATAATAAATATCTATTATTAGATTAAAACTAAATTAAGAGGTTTATTATAGATAGATTTCTCACTTAAAAAAGGTAACTAATGATTCATGCCAAAAACAAGCCCATGGTTAATTTGTTCTTAGTATAAACTAGGCTCACAATTGATTTTTGGTATTTCTTAATTGACCTAAATAATTTGCAAACTCTTTGTAAGAAAACGTTGGGTGAAAATAGTTTTGTTTCTAAGCCCATTGTAATAGATTTTTACAAAAATGGATTTTGGGCTTAGTATTTGGGCCATGGGCCAAAGAATTTTTGATTTATTTTTAGAAAAGTCTTATATCCAAGGACCATCTTAAAAATTTTGAAAAATAGCTTTGGTCTTTTGGATTTTAAAGAAAAAATTTATATTGAGTTTACAATACACTTAGGTCATATTAGAAAAAGAACAAACCAAATAAGCCATGATTTAAGCCAAGATAAATTAACCATAGTCAAACAACATGCATTTGGAGTAAAACACCTAAGGAAAGTAACTAGGCCAATTACATGAGCTTTAGTCTTTGGGTAAAAAGGCTTAGGTTCCCATAGCAAGTATATACCAAGTGGTACGAGGCTATGAGTGGTTATGCCATGCTTGATCTCCATACCTTGAGTGAACGTATGGTATCACTTACATAACACAACACGGGTAACATGGGCATCCTAACTCACGCACACAATGCAATCTAATATGATGCAATGGATAATATCATTACAAGAAAGAATAGAATAATATAAAGACCAATGGAATCAACTTCTCTTATCCCTAGTGGAGTCGCCACTGTGAGCGGGGATTTTTGTCCCCACTCCCGGTGGAATGGTTCTTACGAATTCGGCACTGTTTAGGCTCGGGGCCTTAGAGAACACGGACTTAAGTTTGGAGAAAATGGAGTCGCCACCCGGACGGGCCGGGAAAAAAGAAAGGGGTAGATGACTCGATTCCTATGGAATCCTCAACTCCCTAATGGGTTCAAAAAGTTGGGTACGTGTGGGGAAGGTGAGAAATGGCCCAGCACCCCCACAATGCCCGGTTCATTAGAACCAACCTCCTTTACAGGTCTTAATATTATAAAATTCTTAAATGTAACAATATTATCCATATTACACACAATAATTAAAAGAAAGCATCTATATATATGAAAATTAGAGCAAGGTCCAAGCAAAACAAATAAATGGACACCTATCCGAAGATGGAAACATATCCTTACAAAACATGCCTAAATAGGACACCCACCGAAAGGTAGAAACATGTCCTTTACATAGGTTCTAAAATAGAAAAGCAAATTAAATTACATGATATTTAACTAATGAGGTACCCACCAAGTGGAAACATACCTCTTACAACATTTGGAAATCTAAATAAATTGATAACAGTAAATAATTATTCATCAAAGCTATTAAATATTAATAGAAAGTAAACATCCATCCATGATAAGCTAAATAAACCAAGCATTGAACTTAAATAAATTAAAGCATGTAAAATAAATCAAAGCATAATCAAATATGGAATTGAATAAGGCAAATAAAAATCCAAATTATAGCTACTATTTCCATTTAAGATCCTTTATTTCATGTGTTTAGGGTTTTGGATTTTCATGGGTTTAAGCTACTGTGACTTTAAGAGAATAAAAATAGATTAAGGATTTTATGTTTTAAAAGGTTGGTAATATTTTTTGATTAACCAAACTAGGGTTTATTATGTAAAATTATGAAACTAGAATTTGGACTCTTTAAAATACTTTTGATTTGTGATTTAGAGTCATTGAGCTAGGGTATTTAAGCTTACTGTGTCTAAATATGGTTTTAAAGTTTTAAAGAATTAGGGCTTAGAAAAATTGGATTTAGATTTTAAAGGAGTTAGGGTTTTACTAATTTAGGTTTGGAGTTGAGTTAGGGTTTAGTGTTTTAAAACTAGGGTTTCGGTGGATGCATGAAGCTTTTAGGGTTTGAAAATCAATTTGATACTTTTATGAGGTTTTATGAAAATAAACTAAAAGAATTAAAGTTTTTATAAATAGAAAAGATGTTTTTAGGGCTTTTTGAAAGAAACAAAATTCTAATTTATGGTTTTGAAAAGAAACAAGTTAAATTAGGGTTTTAAGATTTTGATGAAACAAAAATAACAATTGTAAGTTTTTTGGAAAACAAAGCAACGAAATAATGTTTTTAAACTTTGAACGAAGGGAATTAAGGTTCTGGGATTTTTGAATTAAAAGAAGCAACTAGATGAATTAAGCTACTGTGAAAAAACAAAAAGAATTTAGGAGCTCAAACCTTGGTTCGTGAGTTACACCCAAAAAATTGCTTCTTGGATCAACAAAAACAAAGGCAGTTGATGCCTTTGATGAATTGTTTGAATTGGTTTTTTGCTCTCTCCAAAAAATCAGCTTGATTAAAGTTTCCTTCACAGATTCGGTTTCCACTTTTCAATTTTCATCCCAATTTCCGATTCTCTGCCTCCCTTATTGTGTTGTTATTATACTTATTTATAGAAGTTTTTTATAGTTTTTTTCCTAGTTGCTCACAGCATACATTATTTATTAAGAAAAGGAAACCGAAACCTAGTTGTATTAGGTTTTAAAAAATTTGCGTCGAAAAATTTTGCTGGCAAAAAAAAACTGCTGCGGAAAAATTGCGTTGGCGAAAAAAATTGCCGCAGAAAAAATTGCGCTGGCGAAAAAAATTACTGTAGGAAAATGGGTCTTCACCCTTTGAAAAATGGATCTTTATCCATTGGAGGTCAGGTCTTTACCCTGGCTTTAGCTCTTTTAGCTAAACTGATCTTTTGTCATTTGCATCTTCATTCTTTTGATAGTTCTAATGTTCCATTCTTTTTTTCTTCCTTTTTGCAAAAATTCGGCTATTTTTAGTTGGCTCTCATATCTTCTCCTGCCCCCTGCGTGGCGAAATATTTGCAAGTGAGTTTGAAAATATTTTATATATAAACTAAAAAAATTGAAAAGGAGAAACTTTGCCCCCTGTGTAGGCTCAAACCCATGATTTTTCCATGCAAGCTTTGATTGATGTTTTTGTTGTCTAGTTCTTCGCACAAGCACGCATTTCTTCTCTTTGCAAAATTACTGGAACTTTCTCATGCAATGGGCTTTCCATGCCCCCCCTGATTTGACATCTTCTTCTGATTCTTTACTTCACAGAGTGTTTGCTGTTCACTTTGATAAAGAATAGACACTACAAGACAAGAAAGTGTGATGTGATATGCTCATGTATGCATGATATGCATGATAATACTCACAACGGTTCCATGACCCACAAACCGAGGTATTCAGCAGAAGTGTTCTCATTGGTTCCTTTTTGATGCTCGTTCAACTATTGTATTGGAATGATCGAAAGCTTCACATTTGTGGCTTTTATCTTTAAGATGTTAAAAATATGAATAATGGAGACCCCAAGCAGCAGAGTCAAGGACTCATCTATTTTAGATAATGTCTCAGCATGTCAGCTGATAGCTTCTTCATGACCTTGCCAATAATCATTTTCTTTGCATAATGTGTCCTTTGGAGGTTCAATATACTTCCTTGAACTTGAAGGCTTTGTATGACAAAACACTTTTTTTTTAATTTTTTTTATTATTATTATGTTTTGAATTTTTTGAATTTTAATTTTGAAATCAAATGTTGGCTTTGCCAAATTAATGTCAATATACCTCATGACTTGATTTTTCCAAATTAACATATCTATAACATGACAACCCTAGTTATCGTACTAAACTCGGGAATTATTTCTATTTAAGCAAGAACTGTTGCACTTCAGATAGGCACATACACATTACTTGGCCAAAGGTCTCATTTGAGGTTAAATATTGTCTATCTCATATGCATGCTTATTCAAACTATCACCACTAATAGACTCTACCTACCAAGAGAGATCAACATGTCTTTGATATGCTTGAAATGGGATCTATAAGGGACATGGGTTAAATGAAAGCCATTTTGACATAGGAGCTGATGTGACACAATGGACAAACCCTCACACTATAAATTTCCTGTTTGAACTTTAGGCAGCTGGAAGCAATATTGCTAGACTCCAAATTCCTTCTATCTTCTTGGCATTAATCTGGATCTTGATTAGGACAGTTTTTGCCCTTGCATAAAGTTTGGTTCCAAAATTCGTTTCTTTTCTTCTTCTCCCTTTTCTTTCTTTTTCTTACTCTTCCCTTTCTTTGAGTATTTTATCATATTGTCCATCTTCCTTGTAGGACTATCAAGTACAGAACTTTCAAGAACTGGATGGTCTTTCTTCTTTTTCTTTGATTTTGATTGAATCTTTGGTTGGGTTGGACCAATTCAAGTCAATCCGTCTTTATAAACCAAATGAAAGCCTTTTGTTGTCTTAGGTAAAAGAGAACTCAGTTGGCTTTCTGAACCGCCTTTTTAGGATTTATTTTTTTTCTTTTTTTCTTTTCCTTTTTCTTTTCCTTTTTCTTTTTCTTTTTCTTTTTTCTTTCTTTCTTTCTTTTTCTTTCTTTCTCTCCTTTTTTGTTTTGGTTCTTACTCAAATGGAGTTGTCTTGTTTGTAACGACTTTGGTTTCCAATAATGGATGAATGGAGTGACATAAATCTTCCTTAACAGGGATAAATCAATAGTTACTCTGATGTTGTCTTGATATATTGGAGACATTAACTGAACTTCAACTTCCCTTATGGTCTTGAAAAGTTCAATTATCTTTATGGTCTTGAGAACTTCAACTATCTTCATGGTCTTGAAAACATCAACTACCCTTATGGTCTTGACTAATCATTGCTTTCTTTAATCTTCTTGCCTCTTTATCTTAGTGATCATAAGACTTGTCAAAAGTATCATAACAGCTCAAGGTAGGTTACTAGTGTTTGTAAGCCAATGAAAAGAAAGCTAAAATTTTATGAAGACTCAAAGGGACAACTAGGGATTGATATTTAATAGGGTGGATACTAGTTGTTGGCGAATCAAACAATGCCTATATCATTTTTCTCTTAAATAAGCAAAGTTCAATTTCGCCTCAAAAGCTTGTCAAAGCATGTTCTAAGACTGACTAGGACCTAGAAAAACGTAATTATGCAGGAGCCCTCTCTAAGTTAGCATACACAACTCAATGCTATAGAGCAATTCCCTTACCTAGTAAAGTCATTCAAGTCATGATGCCTAGATTTATTAATTCATGAATTACCAAGCTAGATTCCTCATTGGTTGAACACCAAAATGAACAAAGACCAACAAAAATTTTGATGAAAGTAATTTATTCAAACAAATATAAATTTGAAAAACAAGATTGTTCCAATTAATGTTAAAGAAAGTAAAATTGAAAAACAACATTCAAGCTAAGGAAAGTTTATTGAGTTTAAGCTTCTTTTCATTTCACATCTTCAATTTTTTCCATCTTGAAAGGATGATAAAACAAAATCTTCTTCCAATCCTTTTCCCACCATAAAGGTTCTTGGTGGTGGCACTCTTCCAAATTTAGGCAAAGGGTTATTCTTGGTATTGGGCTTATTCGGCTCTGGTAGCTTGCCACTATCAATCAAATCTTGGACCTCATCCCTTAGATGAGCACATTTTTCTGTTTCATGCCCTCGTATTTGATGAAATTGACAGAAGGCCTCGGCATTGAAGTTTGGTGGCAGTGGATTATGTAGTGGTCGAGGAGCTAACGATTGTAACAACCCTTTCTTTTGCAGCTTGCTAAAAACCCAAGATAGAGATTTCCCCAATTCTGAGAATTGTCTTTTATTTCCTTGACCAGCCACATTAGCATCAACTTCTTTTTGTGTACTTTGATTGCTAGGCTGATAATTCCCTTTCTCAGTCCTTCTTATTGAAAAGCAATTTTTCTCCCTTTCCCACTCTTCAATTTATAGACCAGTTTGGAGAAGATCTTTGAAGTCACGGATGAGTGTATGAGACATCCTTTCACGAAGACTAGGCAGGACACCTCTCATGATCATCCTTATTTGATCAGATTCATCGGGCCTCTTTTTGAGCAAAGCAGCCTTGTTTCTCCATCTTTTCACATAGTCCACAAAATTCTCATTTGGCCTTTGTCTTAGGGACTCCACTTCCATTAAGGTAACTTCCATCTTGACATTATACCCATATTGTTGGAGGAAGGCTTTGTATAGCAGATCCCAACTCTTTTGTGTTCCATCATCTAAGGTATTGAACCAATTTTGGACAACAGGGTCCAATGAGAGCATGAAGTACCTTAGAGTTTTAGCCTTAGTAGCACGGGCAGACTACATGGCAGTGATATACTACTTCACATGGAGATGAGGATTTTCGGTTCCATCAAACTTCGCAAAAGATGGCATCTTGAACTTGTACGGAACTTCTTCATCTAGCTCAAATAATTTCTCAATCTCGGACATCTCTTCGGTTTTTAGTTTCTTCTCAAATTTCTTTTCTAAATCAGTAATCATTTTCTCAACATCAGATGTCTCGGTCTTTTTAATAGTTGCCTTCTCAACAACCTTTGGCTCTTGTAGACCCTTAATTTTTGACCCAGTCCGATCCAATATATTTTAATTAGTCCAAAATAATTTTTGTGTTATCCAATACATTTTAGTTAGTTCACAATAATTTTTTATGGTATCTTGATTTAATATTTATTTTAGTAAAAAATGGTGAAGTGAATAAAAATTCAAAAATAAGAAAAAAAATTGGCGACTAAAAAATCGGTGATGAAAAAATTATCGCCGAAAGTCAGCGTGGCCCGTGGGCATTTTGACCACAGAAAACTCCTACAGGAGAAATGGCCCATGCCATTTCGCCCGCGCTGCCGCAGCAGCTTTTTTTTGCCAGCGCGATTTTTCCGCAGTAGTTTTTTTCGCCAGCGAAATTTTTTCGACACAAATTTTCCGAAACCTAATACAATTAGGTTTCAGTTTCCTTTTCTTAATGAATAATAAATGCCGTGAATAACTAGAATTAGTCATATAAATTCTTCCTTAAATAAGATAAAAAAGAACACAAAAAATCAGTGAGAAATAAGGAAGAAATTGGACAGAAACTTGGAGCAAAAGTGGAGACCGAGACTGTGAAGGAAAACCTTGAACCAAGTTGATTTTTTGAGAGAGCAGAAAAACAACTCAAGCAATTCAAAGGCAAAAAGGCTTGTCTTTGACCTTGTTCATCCAAGAAGCAATTTTTGGTGAAACTTACAAAATAAGGTTTGAATTCTTAATTTCTTTTATTTTACAGTAGCTAGATCATACAATTGTTTCTTTTAATTTTAAAACCTAATAACCTCAATTCACCTTTTCTGAAGTATGAAAATCTTAAATCATTGCTTTATTTTCCAAAAAGTTTAAAGATATTAGTTTTATTTCTTCAAAACCCCAAAACCAAGATTTGTATTCCAAATTATCAAAACCCAAAATTGTGCTCTATTTCTTTCCAAAAACCCTAAAAAACATCTTTTCTATTTATATAAACCTTAAATCATTTGTTTACTTTCATAAAATTATCAATTGCTTTTTTCCAAATCCTAAAAATAACTCATTACCCGAAACCCTAATTCAAAAGGCTTAAAACCCTAATTCAATTCCAAAACTCAAAACAATAAACCTTAAACTAGCTAACGTAAACCCTAATTTTTCTAAAACCCAAATCCTTTAAACTTTAAAAACTTTATAAACATAAATGTTATACTTTTTACACAGTCATCTCAAATCAACAATTCCATAACCGTAAACCACAAATCAAAAGTATCTTAAAGTGTTCAAACCCTAGTTTCATGACTTCACCATCAAAACATTAATTTGGTTAATCAAAGAGTTTTACCAACCTTTTAAAACATAAAATCTTTAATCCATTTTAATTCCCTTAAAATCACAGTAGCCTAAATTCCATAAATTCCAAAATCCTAAACATATGAAATAAAGAATCCTAAATGGAAATAGTAGCCATAATTTAGATTTTTAGTTGCCTTATTTAATTCTATATTTGATTATGTTTTGATTTATTTTATATGCTTTAATTTATTTAAGTTCAATGCTTGGTTTATTTAATTTATCATGGATGGATGTTTATTTTCTATTGATGTTTAATACCTTTGATGAATGATTTATTTATGATGAATGGTTATTTACTTTTATTTCCAAATGTTGTAAGGGGTATATTTCCACTTGGTGGGTACCTCATTAGTTAAATATCATGCAATTTAATTTGCTTTTCTATTTTAGAACCTATGTAAAGGACATGTTTCTACCTTTCGGTGGGTGTCCTATTTAGGAATGGGATGTAAGGACATGTTTCCATCTTTGGGTGGGTGTCCATTTATTTGTTTTGCTTGGACATTTTTTTGATTTTCAATATATCGATACTTTATTATAATTATTGTGTGTAATATGGATAATGTTGTTATACTTAAGAATTTTATAATATTAAGACCTGTAAAGGAGGCTAGTTCCAATGAATCGGGCGTTGTGGGGGTGCTGGGCCATTTCTCAGCTTCCCCACACGTACCCAACTTTTCGAACCCATTAGGGGGTTGGGGATTCCTTAGGAATCGAGTCATCCACCCCTTTATTTTTCCCAGCCCATCCGGGTGGCAAGTCCATTTTCTCCGGACTTAGGTCCGTGTTCTCTAAGGCCCCGAGCCTAAATAGTGCCGAAGTAGCAAGAACCATTCCACCGGGAGTGGGGGCAAAAATCCCCTCTCACAATGGCGACTCCACTGGGGACAAGAGAAGTTGATTTCGTTGGTCTTTATATTATTCTATTTCTTTCTTATAATGATATTATCCATTGCATCATATTAGATTGCATCGTGTACATGAGTTAGGATGCCCGTGTTACCTGTGTTGTGTTATGTAAGGGATACCATACTTTCACTCAAGGTATGGAGATCGAGCATGGCATAACCACTCATAGCCTCATAAGCTCCTTTTTGTCTTGAGGATCTTGGTAGTATTAAGCCCAATCATCATCATCATCAATGATCACCTTTTCATCATAAAAAACTACTTCATCAACTTTAGCCTTCCCCTTGACTTTCTTGGTGCTATCAAATGCTTCGGCATTATTTCCTATAATTGCAGCTAGTTGATTCTTTATGGTCTCAACCATGGCCTCTTTTATTTCTTCCATCTTGGCATTGAGGGCATCATCCACCATTCTTTCAATTTGTAAGGCTATGAGTGGTTATGCCATGCTCGATCTCCATACCTTGAGTGAAAGTATGGTATCCCTTACATAACACAACACGGATAACATAGGCGTCCTAACTCACGCACACGATGCAATCTAAGATGATGCAATGGATAATATCATTATAAGAAAGAGTAGAATAGTATAAAGACCAACGGAATCAACTTCTCTTATCCCCAGTAGAGTCGCCACTATGAGCGGGAATTTTTGCCCCCACTCCCGGTGGAATGGTTCTTGCGACTTTGGCACTATTTAGGCTAGGGGCTTTAGAGAACACGGACCTAAGTCTGAAGAAAATGGAGTCACCACCCGGACGGGCCGGGAAAACAAAGGGGTGGATGACTCGATTCCTAAGGAATCCCCAACCCCCTAATGGGTTTGGAAAGTTGGGTACGTGTGGGGAAGGTGAGAAATGGCCCAGCACCCCCAAAATGCCCGGTTCATTGGAACCTGTCTCTTTTACAGGTCTTAATATTATAAAATTCCTAAATATAATAATATTATCCATATTACACACAATAATTAAAATAAAGCATCAATATATTGAAAATCAAAACAATGTCCAAACAAAACAATTAAATGGACACCCATCCGAGGATGGAAACATGTCCTTACATCCCATGCCTAAATAGGACACCCACCAAAAGGTAGAAACATGTCCTTTACATTAGTTCTAAAATGAAAAAACAATTTAGATTACATGATATTCAACTAATGAGGTACCCACCAAGTGGAAACATACCTCTTAAAACATTTGCAAATCTAAACAAATCAATAAAAGTAAATAACCATTAATCATAAATAAATCATTCATTAAAGATATTAAACATCAATAGAAAGTAAACATCCATCCATGATAAATTAAATAAACCAAACATTGAATTTAAATAAATTAAAACATATAAAATAAATCAAAGCATAATCAAAAATGAAATTGAATAAGGCAAATAAAGATTCAAATTAGGGCTACTGTTTCTATTTTAGTTTCTTTATTTCATGTGTTTAGGGTTTTGGAATTCATAAGTTTAAGCTACTGTGAGTTTTAAAAGAATTGAAATGGAGCAAAATTTTAGAAGTTAAGAGGTTGATAAAGTTCTTTGATTAACCAAATTAGGGTTTGAGATGTATAATCATGAAATTAGGTTTTGGACACTTTAAAACATTTAGATTTATGATTTACGGTCACTGGATTGTGTTTGAAAGCTTACTGTGTTTGAATATGTTTATAGGGTTTTAAGGTTTAAAGGATTAGGGTTTAGAAAACTTTAGGGTTTAGGTTTTAAGGGAGTCAGGGTTCACTGTTTTGGGTTTTGGAGTTGAATTAGGGTTTCAGAGAATGAATTAGTTTTTAGAATTTGGAAAAACAATTGATAATTTTTATGAAGTTTTATGAAAATAAATAAAACAATTTAAGGTTTATATAAGCAAAAAAGATGTTTTTAGGGTTTGTGGAAAGAAACATACTCAAATTTAGGATTTTGAAAATTTGGAAATCAAATTAGGGTTTTGAGATTTTGAAGAAACAAAAATAATAATTTTAAGCTTTTTGGAAAACAAAGCAATGAATTAAGGGTTTTAAACTTTAGAAAATGGGAATTAAGGTTCTAGGGTTTTTGAATTAAAAGAAACAATTAGATGATTTAATCTACTGTGAAGAAATTAGACAATTGATGCATACCTCCGTTTGTTGGTTCCACCAAAAATTTCTTCTTGGATGAACAAAAACAAAGACAAGCTTTGCTGCCTTTGATGGATTCAATTGTTGTTTGCTCTCTCAAAAAAATCATATTGATTCACTGCTAGAAGGAATTCTTAAAATTCAAAGTTTTCCTCCTCAATTTCGGTCTCAATTTTTCCTCCCAAATCCGATCGATTTCCTCCTTTTTTTCCCCTTTTTTGTGTTGTTTTAGTCCTTATTTATAGAAGATTTCTATGGTTAATTCTAGTTATTCATGGAATATAACATTCATTAAGAAAAGAAAACCGAAACCTAATTGTATTAGGTTTCGGAAAATTTGCGTTGGAAAAATTTTGCTGGCAAAAAAAAACTGCTGCGGAAAAATTGCGCTGGTGAAAAAAACTGCTGTGAAAAAATTGCGCTGGCAAAAAAGCTGCCGCAGTTGGCTGCGGCAGAGGGGAACGAATTGGCCTGCGGGCCATTTCGCCGCAAGCCAACTTTTTTTTTATTATTTATTTATTTTTTATTAATAAAAATTAGATATTAAAGAAAATATTATTTAGTTTAGATAACAAAAAATATATCGGACTAGTTAAAATATATTGGACAACACAAAAATTATTTTGGACTAGTTAAAATATAACAAAAATTAAGGGTCTACAGGAGGGTAGAGTCATTGCTTATGCCTCTCGATAGTTGAATCCACCTGAGTTGAATTACCCGACTCATGATTTAGAGCTAGTAGTTATAGTTTTTGCATTGAATATTTGGCGACATTGCTTTTATGGGGAGAAGTGTTTCATTTATACAAATCATAAGAGTTTGAAGTACTTGGGTGTTCAGAGAGAGCTAAATCTTCGATAGAGACAGTGGTTAGAGTTGATTAAAGACTACAATTGTCTGATTGATTATCATCCTAGCAAGGCAAATGTTGTTATTGATGCCTTGAGTCGGAAGTCTTTGCCAGGTTTGACTGCTTATTCTCTCTTGTTGCTTGTTGAGTTGAGAGCGTTGCATGCCAGATTTGAGTCTTGTGATGATGGTGCTTTGATGGCTCAGTTTAGTTGAGGCCAATTTTGTTGGATCAGATTAGAGAGGCTTAGTTGGCAGATGAAAAAATTCAAAAGATTATGATGGACTGTCATAAAGATGAGAGTTAAGACTTTCATTTGAGAGATTATGGCAATGTTTGGATTGAAGAGGATGACTTTAGAGGAAGTACATCAATCATTCTATGCTATGCACCCTGGGAGTTTAGAGGAGTTTGCAGGATGCTTTATGTTTTTGGTTACATTTTAGCTCTGCTTTCCATCCTCAGACAAATGGGCAGTAAGAGAGAGTGATACAGATTTTAAAGGATATGTTGAGAAGCTATATCATTGATTTTACTAGGAGCTGGGATAGATTATTGCCACTAATTGAGTTTGCATATAACAATAGTCATCAGTTCAGTATTGGAATGGCACCTTATAAGGCATTATATGGCAGGAGGTGCAGGACACCTCTGTGTTAGGATGAGGTTGGAGAAGGTAGGTCGGTCGGTCCCGATTTGATTAAGGAAATAGAAGAGAAAATAAAGATGATTTGGGGTCATCTAAAAGTAGCTTTAGACTGGCAAAAATCCTATACAGATTTGAAAAGACAAGACATAGAGTTCATTGTGGTCGATAAAGTGTTTTTGAAGGTGTCTTCTTGGAAGAATATTCTGAGATTCAGCTGCAAAGGGGAGTTTAGTCCTCATTTTATAGGACCATATGAGGTGCTGGAGAGAGTTGGTCCAGTGGTTTACAGACTGGCTTTTTTGCCTGAGTTGGATCAGATTCATAATGTCTTCCATGTCTTTATGCTTCTTAGGTACAGATCAGACCCATCTCATAAATTATCAGTTGAGTCCATCGAGGTGAGTCCAGATCTGACTTATGAGTAATAAGAAGGTGCCACTTATGAAAGTCCTTTGGAGGAATCATGCCACTGAGGAGTGGTGCGCGTAAGCTAGGCTGTTGTAATACTGCAAGTGCACGGGTCGCCCAAGTAATATAATAGTGAGTGAGTTATCGTTCCACTGGGACAAGGCCAAGTACTAGTGCAAACCTTAACTGTTGTTTAACAAATTAATAGTTGTGTGATGCTTTGTAATTAAAAACAACTAATTTAATCACTGAAAGTAAAGGGAAATTAAATGTTGTGCAAAAAGGATTGGTAATAATAATACTATCCAGATATTTAATCCCCCTAGCCTCAATGATATTTATGAACAATCAATTCAGTTAAATCATTCAATAGATTTGAGTTGGCATTCCTCTAAATTAGACTAAAATCTCTCTCTAGTGGATTAATCCCTAATCATTAAGTAGAGTGCCGGAATCTCTTCTCAAACACAATTAAATAGATCTTGCATTAAGAACAAGGAACTATAAACCAAAGGATCTTGTAAGTCTATGTCTAGCACTCCAATCAATCCTCAACCCTTATGAGTATTCAATTCATATCAAGCTTTCTCAAGTCAATAATATGAAAATGGTAACCAATCAATAAGCATGCTATTATCAATTGGAAATAAATCATTAAGCATCATAAGAATAAAACAACTCAATCAAATGATTCAACTAAATATTATTATTCAATCCATACAAATAAGCTAGGGTTCATCAATATCTAGATAGAGAAGGAATTAGTTCATGTTCAAAACCGGAAAAACAGAACAAGAGAAATGAGTAAAAGAAACCAAACAATCCATGGCGAATAATTTGTATTTCTTCACTTCAATCCTTGAATCTTGGTTTAGGTCTTGTATAGGATGTATCTCCTTCTTCAAACTTAGCTTAAGACTCTCCTCTTTGCTGTAGCAGTTGGTTCCTTCTCACTTGTTCTAGTCTCCACATCCAAGCTCTCCAAAAACTTCCAAGAACTTCTCCTTTTAACTCTCTTCAAAGCTCTCATGTAATATCCCAAAGTATACCCTAAAATTTTGGAGTGTTAATTATTGTATTGGATTAAATAATTTAAAGTGTATATGTTATGTATATGGAGATATAAATAATACATATACAAGTCATTGGGTCTTAGAAGTCAAAAGAGATATTTTGATTAATTAAATGGATTTAATTATGTTAGTAGATGATGATGTTAGTGGGTGAATATTTTATTGTTTAAATGTATGGTGGAGAGTGTTTTGAGGAGAGAGTAGTTGAAGAGTGTTGACTTTCTTTCTTTCCTTCTTTCTTTCTTTCTTTCTTCTTCCTCGTTCACCTTCATCTTCTTCTTTACTTCTCTTTGGCCGGCCACCCTTATCAGCCAAAGGAGAAGAGATTTTGTTGCTTCCAAGCTCAAAAGATTGAAGGTTTTCAAGAGATCAAGTTGGAGTTTTAAGGATTTTCTTCACTTTTGGTAAGTTTCCAACTTGTTTCTTGGTTTTCTTTTGAATTTATGTTCTTGGGTTTGTTGGATGGTTGTTGTAGATGTGTTTGTGGTTATTTTGGTGTGTTTGAAGTGTTTTGTCTTAGTAACTTTGATTTTTGGGTTTGGATTGAAGAGACAAGAGTTGTGGGTGTTGTGAGTTTGAGTTGTGTTATATGGTGGTGTTTGTGTTTGATGTTTGTGATTGAAATTTTCAATTTCTTATCTAATGTTCTAAATTGATAATTTCTATTGTTTCTAAATTTGTTTATGTAAATTTCTTTTTTTTTTAATTCCTAGCATATTATAAATGCATAAGCACCACTAAGTATTACTTAGCATGTTAGAATTATTTTTTGACGCACCGATGAAACTAAAAGAGTTGAGATTGCAGAGTTAGAGATATAAGTTTCATATTAACTGCATCGCAAAGGTTCAAAGAGAAATATTATAAATATTATATTCTGTATGGTTCAGATAGCAGTACTTTATAATTTTGTATGACAGTTGTATAAGTTTAAGGGTAGTAAGAGAATTATTATAATGTATATAATGTAACTTAATAATAGGAGTTTTTTATCAACTGATTAATGTATTTTTGGAAAGATTGGAGTGTACAATTTCTTATTACTTGAGCAAGCTTATAATTGGTGGAAAATCCTGCAGGTGGACTCACATGGGCTTTTTTTCAGGAAGAGTTTAATAAGAAATACATCAGCGAAAATTACATAGAAGTGAAGCGTTGGGAATTTTTATAGTTGAGTCAAAGGCAATAATCTGTGTTTGAATATGAGAGGCAATTTGTTTACCTTAGTAATTATTTTCCAGAATTAGTTACATATGAGGAAGAGAAGTGTAAGCGGTTTGAACATGGCTTAAACAGTAAGATCTGTGTATATTTAGTAGCCATGAGGATTAAAGAGTTTTCCACTCTTGTTAATGATGTAGTTGACATAGAAAATGATATTAAACAAGAGCAGGAAATAAGACAACAACCAAAGAATGGATTTTCTAGTGAACAATAGCAGGGTGGCCAAAAAAGATAGATGAATATTCAAGACCAAACTCAAGGGTCTAGTAGAGGAAGTGGAGCTAGTTTTCAAAGGTCTTGAGGTGGTAGGTTTGGAGTTGCTACAGGCTTATATTCAAGGGCAATTACTACACCTTGTCAATATCGCAACAAGGGTCATGCAAGTAAAGATTGTTGGTATTGAAAAGGGGCTTGTTTGAAATGTGTTCTTTAGAGCATAAAATTAGAGATAGCCCAATGATAAAGGAACTTGAAGCTGTTGAAGGATAGAGTTTTTTGCAAAAGTCCCAAACAGGTCACAAAATAAGTAGAGGTGGTTGACCCAATCATAGTCAGTAGAGAGAATTTGAAACACTAGACAGACCTCAGACTCAAGGCAGTGCTCCAACTAGGGCTTATGCCATGACAACAGTGGAGGACCAGGATGATCCTGATTTTGTAATTGGTAAATTCTTTTTACTTGGTCCTAATGTGTATGCATTTTAGATACTTGTACTACACATTCTTATGGATGTACAACTATAGCCTTAGGAAAGAATATGTGTGCTGAGAAGCTTGATTTTGAAATAGAAATTACTAACCCCTTAGGCTATAGTGTGAGGGTAAAAAAAATATACCAAAATTGTCCAATTAAAGTTCATGATATAGAACTTCCTGCTAATTTTATTGAACTTCCATCCATGATTTTGATATGATCTTGGGAATGGATTGGTTGTCCCAACATCAAGTAGTTATAGATTATTGTAATAAGGTTGTGACTTTTAAAATTCTTGATTATGGAGAAATTGTGGTTCCAGGAGAAAAACAATTTTATCCTTCTAGTTTGATTTCTGCAACCAAAGCTAGAAAGTTGAATAGGAAGAGGTGTGAAGCTTACCATGCTTATGTTATTAATACATGACATTTAAGCAATGTTTTGGGAGATATACCTACAGTGTGTGAGTTTTTGAATGTCTTTCTAGAGTAGTTACTTGGAGTACTGCCAGAGAGGAAGGTAGAATTTGTTATTCATATAGTTCCGACTACAACACCAATTTCTATTCCACCTTATAGAATGGCACCTCTGGTGTTAAAAGAGTTAGAAGTACAACTTCAAGAATTACTTGATAAGGGCTTTATTAGACCCATGTATCACCTTGGGGTGCACCAGTTTTGTTTGTGAAGAAGGATGGTACCCTAAGATTGTACATAGATTATCGATAGTTGAATAAGGTGACTATTAAGAATAAGCACCTGTTACCTAGGATTGATGACTTGTTTGATCAATTGAAGGGATCAGGTGTTTTCTCTAAGATTGGTCTTAAATCGGGTCATTATTAGATGAAAGTTAAAGAGGTAGATATTCTAAAGATAACTTTCAGAAATTAATATGGGCATTATGAATTTTTTGTTATGTCCTTTGGTTTGACTAATTCTCCAGTAGCTTTTATGGACTTAATGAATCAAGTCTTCAAACCTTATTTGGACCACTTTGTACTTATTTTCATTGATGATATACTGGATTATTCCAAAAATAAGGGGGAGCATGATAAACATTTGAGAATGGTATTACAGATGCTAAGGGAGAATCAAATGTATGCTAAACTATCAAAAAGTGATTTTTGGTTGATGAAAGTGGCGTTCTTAGGTCATGTGGTATCAACTGATGGTATCCATATGTATCTTAGTAAAATTGATACTATTTTGAATATGCAGCCACTAAAGAATATAACAGAAGTTTAGAGTTTCCTTGGGTTAGCTGGTTACTATAGAAGATTTGTGTAAGGGTTTTCAAAGATAGCACTTCCTTTAACTAACCTTCTTAGAAAGGAAACTAGATTTTAGTGGAATGATCAATGTCAAGCTAGTTTTGAACAATTGAAAGTTATGCTGACTGAAGCACCTATATTGACACATCCAACCCAAGTAAAGACTTTGTTATTTATAATGATGCTTTTCATCCAGGACTTGGTTGTATATTGATGAAAGAGAGTAATGTAATTGCTTATGCTTCTAGGCAATTGAAACCTCATGAATTAAATTAGCCCACAAATGATTTGGAGTTGGTTGTTATTATATTTGCTCTTAAGATCTGGTGACATTATTTGTATGGTGAAGGTGTTACATTTTTACTGATCATAAAACTTTGAAATACTTGCCAACATAAAAGAACTTAACTTAAGGTAGAGTAGGTGGATAGAATTGATCAAAGATTATGATTGTTTCATTGAGTATCATCCTGGAAAAGCTAATATGGTAGCTGATGCTTTAAGTCGAAAGACTTTAGTAGGTTTATTGTGTATAAATTATTATATATAGATATAGATATATTTATTTTTAGTTAAATAACTTTAATGATATAATATGTTATATTAGCATAATTGAGAGTTGAACAAACCATAAAAAAAAAGTGATAGAAGCTCAAAAATAAAATAAAAAATGATTGAAAGTATTGGAACAAATGCATAAAGGTAAAAAATCAGACTATGCTATTTTAAAGGATGGTGGATTGTATTATAGAGGCCGAGTGTGTGTACCTAATGTTAAAGAACTGAAAGAGTGTATTCTTGATGAGGCTCATAATACTATTTATACCATATATCCTAAAACCAATAAGATGTACCAGAATTTGAAGTCTCATTATTGGTGGGCTGGTATGAATAGAGATATTGCTGAATATGATGCATTTAGTGTGTCATCAAGTCAAAGCAGAACATTAAGTTCCATCTAGTCTTTTGTAACCTATATCAATACTAGAATGAAAATGGGATAGAGTTGCTATGAATTTTGTAACTGGTCTTCCAAACACCCAAATGAAACATGATACAATTTGGGTGATTGTTGATCGATTAACCAAATTGACTCATTTTCTTCAATTGGGATTGATTATTCATTAGATAGACTTGTTGAATTGTATATTAATGAGATAGTCAGGCTTGATGGAGTGCCGATGTCCATTATTTCAGATGGAGATCCACATTTTACTTTAAGATTTTGGAAGAGCTTTCAAAAAGCATTGGGCACGCGACTTCATTTTAGTATTGCATTTCATCCATAGACTGATGGTCAATCAAAAAGGGTGATACAAGTACTTGAGGATATGCTTAGAAGTTATGTTATTGAGTTTGAAGTTAGCTAGAAAAGATATTTACCTTAAGTAGAATTTGCCTATAACAACAGTTATCAGATGAGTATTGGAATGGCACCATATGAAGCATTATATGGAAGGAAATATAGAACTCCGCTTTGTTGGATAGAATTGAATGAGAGCAAACTTGTGGGACCTGACCTCATAATGTAAATTGAAGATGAAGTGAAGCTTATAAAGGATTAATTGAAAATTGCAATGGATATGCAAAATCATATGCATATTTAAAGAGACAGGACATTGAGTATAGTGTGGGGATATGGTATTCTTGAAGGTATCACCATGGAAGAAGATTCTTCGCTATGGGATGAAAGGTAAACTAAGTCCTAGGTTTATTGGTCAATATGAAATACTTGAACATGTGGGTCCAGTAGCCTATCAATTAGCTTTGCCTCCAGAGATAGCTAAGATTTATAATGTATTTCATTTTTTAATTCTTAGATGATACAGGTTGGATCCTTCACATGTGATTTAAATGAAGTCCATTGAAATTCAACTAGATTTGAGTTATGAAGAAGAACCAGTGGTTATTTTAGCTCGTGAAGAAAAGGAATTGCATAATAAACGCATTCCTTTAGTAAAAGTGTTATGGAACAATCATTCGACAAGGGAAACCATTGCGAAAGTTAAGAGACAATGAGACAACAATACCCTCAATCATTTCAAGCATCTATAATAGGTAATTTTGAGGATGAAATTTCTTTACTGGGGGAGAATTGTAATGTTTAAAATTTTAAATGGTGAACTTTTTAAATAATAATGATAATTGATAGTGTATAGTGATAAAAGTGATCTGAATAAATGATATAAGTAGAAAATAATAAATAATGGATTTTAAAATTTACTGAAGAAATTATTTTATGGTTTTATAGGATAAAAACTCGATTTAGAATGAAGGGTTAAGAGTGAGGGTACACCATAGTTATTATGAGTATGCCCTCACTTGATTAGCCTATAAATATATATACATTTGTGTTGTGTGTAGAAATTTCTTTTCTTTCTCCATCATCCATACCATGTACCACCACCATCACCATCTTCTCTATTTTCTTCTTCCTTTCATCAAGTTAATCAAGAATCAAGGGAAATCCATCTCTTGTTACAAATTTTTATGAGAATTAGCTAAAATAGATTAGGTAGTCAATAAGTAATCAAAAAGAAAGAGGGAAAAGAGAAAGAAATTGATTTTTGGAGGAGATATGTGCTTATGTATTTTAATTTGCAAATATATATTTGCCTTTGAGTTTTAATGTTTAAATTAGTTGATTGAGTCATTTAGAATGAAATATTTCTTAAATTTTGGATAAGTGAATTGTTGTGTGATATATGTAGGAATTGAAGTTGTTGATATTGTATTTCTTAATTTTGAGTGATGATTGTTAAAGTTTTTTATTAGATCAATTATTAAAGACTTGATTAATTGAAGTTTTAGTAAAGTATTTGGTTTTGATACATCCTTAACTTAGATCTTTAATATGTTAGTGTTTTTTGAAGGTAAAAGTGCAAACCACACATTTTTGGATGCCACGGCATGGTTTAGATGTGCCATGGGCGTGGTATTTAAGTTAGGACTGCTAAAGGAAGAATTACTCAGAAGTTAGACCCAAAACCAATGCCATGGGCATGGCAATTAACTGCCATGGTTGTGGAATTGAAAGTGTGGATGTTTGATTAAAATTTTTGATGAAACAGAGCTATTCTAAATGGCACGGCCGTGGCCCTTGAATGTCCCAACTTGGGGGTGGTCTAGGGCACTTTGGAGCTTTATTTTGTATCCCATGGGCATGGAGTTGAGATGCCACAACCATGGGGAATCGTGATGATGTTTTTGGCTTGTATTTTGTGATATATGAGCCTAGTATGAGGCTTGTATATTTGTGTTTCTTACCCTTGTGTTGAGAATTCATGTATATGTGTTAAAAGTATGGAAAAGAGTAATAAACTTTGGATATGTGACAAATATGTGTAATACTAAATGTTGATCAAAGTATTGTTCCATTAAAGTGATATGCACAATTCAATGTTAATTTAGTGTTAATTAAAAACTAATGAATTGCCCAAATCATACTGGTATTAGATCTAGCTTGGGATTGAATGGCTAGCTAAAGGATGGATACCCATAGTGATAGTAGGAACATTGTGATAGTGGGCATATTTGCCATTATACAATCTTGAGATTGGTCATTAAATTGCCATCAACGGCCCGTTATCCAAGCCTAAGATCTGAGTTCAGTGTGCATGGGCAAATTTAAAGAGGTTATTTATATTGAAAAAAATGTGCTATGTGGTTATTGTTAAACTAACCAAATTTTACGCTCCAATGAATTTATCAATTTCTTATGTAATGTCTAAAGTGATAATTTTTATTGTTTCTAAATTTATTTATGTAAAGTTCTTTTCTTTAAAATACTAGCATATTATAAATACACAAGCACGACTAAGTATTGCTTAACGTGCTAGAATTATTTTCTTACACGAAAATCTTACCAAAAGAGTTGTGACTACAGAGTGAGAGATATATGTTTCAGATCAACTGAATCACAAAGGTTCAAAGAGCAATATTATAAATATTGTATTATGTATGGTTCAAATATTAGTACTTTATAGTTTTGTATGACAGTTGCAGAAGTTTGAGGGTAGTAAGAGAACTATTATAATGTATACAATGTAACTTAATAATAAGAGTTCTTTATAAATTAAATAGATGTATGTATGTAATACATGTATGATCATGGTACTTCTCTTAAAAGACAACAATTATATTAATGTATTTTAGTTTTATTTATATATTAACCTTATAGACTAGTTGATTGATTTAGTGACATCTCCAATGTAATGAAGTGTGTGCACTATGTAGGGGGTGTTACATGGTGTTTATAGTCCTGTATATATCAGTCACCTTTGCATTACTCTTAGGGCGACCATTGTTTCATCCTTTTTGTGGAGTTCCTTCTATGCTCCATCAGAAGATCATGTTCTCAAATAGAGATGAGACAGTGGTTATTGATGCTGAGAACAATGAAGTGGTGAATGCTCTAATGATTGAGATGCCTCTCAATGGATTTTAAGAGGTTGTTGTTTCTGATGATGACATGATAGACTCAGAGTCTTAACTATGATGAAGAAAATGAACAATTTACTAGGTACTGGCCTTGGAAAGGGGGGACAGGTGTGACAGAGATTCCAGATTTCAAGACTTAAACTTCAAAGAAAGGGTTGGGATATGATGAAGCTAATGGAGGAGTTCTACTGAAGAAGAATGAGAAGATGAGTTTTCCTCCACCTGAAGAGGTGTTTATCAAAGCTCTAGATATGGGACCACTCAAAGGGAAGCTAAGGCTAATCATGTTCATGGGAAAGTTGATTCTAGGTTTTGAGATATTTATTGATGTTGTTGAACTGGTGGAACAGGTAGAGAGGAAGCTTGTTTTACCAGCTGATAAGGAATCTAGCCTAGAAGAGAAGAAGGGAGCTGTAATGAAGATATAGAAGACTCCAAAGGAGATGGATGCTCTTATTGAAGAACATTTCAAAAGCCTTGTAGTTTATGAACATGAGAACAATGATTCTAATTTTGATTTCGATTTGTCTACTCTGTATGAGGATGTTGATGTTTTCTTTTCCAAAATGAATGCAATAAAGTATGATTTTGCTTTCTTGTGTGATGTTTTTCCCGATGGTTGCATACATTAGTGTAGTGATTACATGAGCATTTTTAATATTAACTTTATTGATACATAATCATTAAATTTGGGAACAATCAACAATAAAAACACATTAGTATAGCATATGACTTTACTCCTAAAGAGAGAAAGAGAGATTAGAAAAAATATTTAAAAAAATATGAGGAAGTCTTTGCTTGGTCTTATAAGGATATGCCTGGAACTAATTGAGATATAGCTGAACACATGATTCCCACTCACACTAACATGAGATCTGTCAAACAAAAGCTTAAGTGGTTAAGGCCAAAATGGGCATAATTGATCAAATAAGAAGTCAATAAACAAATACAAGTAAAATCCTTTGAAGTGATAGATTACCCTGGTTAGCTAATATAGTTGCAATACTAAAGAAAGATGGAAGAATTAGGGTTTGTGTAGATTACAGAGAATTGAACAAGACTTCCCCCAAAGATGATTTTCCTTTACCACATATAGATGTTCTTATTAATAATGCAGTCTATAGCATGTGTAGATTCTTAATTTTATCACGGATTATGAATATGAAGCTTACCTTATCCCATTATAATTTTAAAGAGCCTAAACCTAATTTTAAAACATAAATAGTAGATGGTCCAATTCATTAAAGCTCAAATTAAATGGTAAATTAGGTTCAGTCCGAAAGTAATTAAAAATTAGGGTTCGGTTTGAGTCGAGGATGCCAAAATTGATATGAGGGAGACCTCATATCGATTTTAACACTCAAAATCGATATGAGCCTCCCTCATATCAAATTGGGCAGCCAAAATCGATATGAGGAAGGCCTCATATCGATTTTATCCTCCCAAATCGATATGAGGCTGCCTCATATCGATTTGGACACCCAAAATCGATATGAGGAGGCCTCATGTCAATTTTTATCCCATGACTAATTCGAGTTCTAAATAAGTTTTGACTGAGCAATTTGATTTCCTAATGCATTTAAGACTCAAATTAGAGAGTTTAGGTTTAGGTTAAAGTGTTGGTTTCCCTATTAATACATGATTGACACAGATAGAAAAGAGAGGACGGGGGGATTAAGAATTTGGCAGTAAAGAAAAAGAGACGGTAGCAGTTTTATAAAACCTTAATTATCAACAAAGGAGCATCACAGACAGAGAGTAAGAAAGGAGCAATAGAGATGAGAACTGATAATTAAAACAAAGAAGGGTCAGTAATCATGATCAAGGCAATGTCAAGGCAATTCCAAATTGTCAAACTTCAACTGAAGAAATAAATTGATTCAGGCAGTAGCAAATTTAAAAATAAAAGCTTAATTCAAACTCTTTAAATTCGGTGGAGCCAACAAACAAAAGTGTGCTATTCTTTGTTTCTTCATTTAAGTTTATAATATTTTATAATTGCTTGAATCCAGTAGCATGAAGATTGTTGATTTAATTCCAAAAATACTATGTTATAGTAATTTAGTCTAGTAGTAAATAAAGTTTGGCTGTGATTTATTATCAAATTTAAATAACTTGAATTAATTCAACCTCTTTGAATCCAACCTAAAATACAATTTAGTTAAATCCTAATTCCATTTAATCCTATTATCACAAACCCTAATCCTTTTTCATAAGAATTCCAAACCCTAATTTTGATTAAAAAACCCTAATTCAAGATATAAACCTAAATTTATATATTTATTGCTTATTTAATTTTAGTTTGATTATGTAGTTTATTATATGTCTTGATGATTGATTTATTTAATTTTGATGTTTGGTTGATTTAATTTATCATGAATGAATATTTTTTTTATTATTATTTGTTTATTAAAATTGTAAGAGGTATGTTTCCATAATTGGGTACCTCATTAATTAATTTTTATGTAATTTAAATTGTTTTTATATTTTGGAATTAATGTAAATGATACATTTCGACCTTTTAGTGGGTGTCCTATATAGTATTAGACATTCGACCATGTAAGGACACATTTCCATCCTCAGATGGGTGTCCATTTATTTATTTTATTTGAACATTGCTTTGATTTTAATATAATGATGCTTTGATATTTTAATGGAGGTCCATTTATTTGATATTTTAATTATTGCATGTAGTATGGATAATATCATTATATTTAAGAATTTTATAATATTAAGACCTAAAAAGGAGGCCTTTTCCAATGAATCGGGCATTGTAGGGGTGCTAGGCCATTTCTCACCTTCCCCACACGTACCCAACTTTTCAAACCCATTAGGTGGTTAGGAAATCCTTAGAAATCGAGTCATCCACCCCTTTCTTTTTTTTTAGGCCCAATCGGGTAGCGACTCCATTTTCTTCGATTTTAGGCCCATATTTTCTAAGGCCCTGAGCCTAACAGTGTCAAAGTCTCAAGAACCATTCCACATGGGAGTGGGGGTGAAAATTTCCGCTCACAGTGATGACTCTACTGGGGATAAGAGAAGTTGATTTTGTTGGTATTTATATTATTCTATTCTTTCTTATTATGATGTTGTCCATTGCATCATTTAGATTGCATTGTGTGCATGAGTTAGGACACCCGTATAACCCGTGTTGTGTTATGTGAGGGATACAATACTTTTACCCAAGGTATGGAGATCGAGCATGGCATAACCACTCATAGCTTTTACCTTTTGTTATATACTTGCTATGGGAAGCTAAGCCTTTTAACCTAAAGACTAAAGCTCAAGTAATTGGCCTAGTTACCTTCCTTAGGTTTTTACCCCAAATGCTTATTGTTTTACTATGGTTAATTTACCTCGGTTTAAATCATGGCTTATTTGGTTTGTTCTTTTTCTAATAAGACCTAAGTACATTGTAAGCTCAAAAATAAATTTTTCTTTAAAGTCTAAAAGACCAAAGCTATTTTCAAAACTTTTCAAGATGGTCTTAGGACATAAAACTTTTTTAAAAAACAAATCAAAAATTCTTTTCTCATGACCCAAATACAAAGGCCAAAATCCGTTTTTTCTAAAATCTTTTTACAATGGGCTTAGAAATAAAACTATTTTCATAACCTTTTGAAAGAGCTTATGAATATTTAGGCCAATTATGAAAATACTAAAAATCAATTGTGAGCCTAGTTTATACTAAGAATTATTATTCATGGGCTTGTTTTTGGCATGAATATGTAGCTACTTTTTTTTATGTGAGAAATCTATTTATAATAAACCTTTCAATTTAGTTTTAATCCAATATAGCATAAAAAGTTGCATTAGTTGGATGGATAAAAACCTAATTAACGGGAATTATCATGAACTGATTTCCATGTTTGAAAATATAACTATTTGTTGAAATGTCCGAGAGAATTATTCAAAAAAAAAAAGATACCACATATTGTTATTTTGTTAACCATATACCTAGGAAAAGAGGCTCGCCATCTGTGTGTGGAAGTTATAAGGTTGGAAAGGACATTCTACCTATCTTTGTTTATTGTCTGTGCATACATGCATGCATGCATGCATACATTTGCATCTCATATCATTAATCCTTTCTGGCTCACAGACCTAGCATGCGGCAATTCAAGAGCATACAACAATACCATCTACAACATTGATTTGATTCAAGTGCTTCATTAAAAGGATGGATACAAACCAGCTAAGGGACATAGTTGATTAAGTTGTTAAAGATAGGATGGCTGAGCTACAAGATCAATTAGTTGAAAATATAAAGGCCCAGCTGATTGAAATTATGGAGATCATCAACAATGCTAATGAGGCATCTCCCATTGACATAAGAAAGAAGGGAAAGGTAGCATCAATGGGGACACATGTTCACTCATAGAGATTAAATGAAAATTGAGGGATCAATCCCTATTCTATAAGACCAGCCGAATAATGTGCTATCTAAGTGGAGCATAAGGGCAGCTACCACCCTAGTGGGCAAAGTCAAAGCGAAAGAAGAGGTGTTGAGAAAAATTCAACAATTGAACCAGCAAAGAAGCATAAATATTTAGACTTAAGGGAGCCTTTGTCAAAGATGCTAGAAAATCTAATGAAAATGGATTTGCTACATCCATTGGCACCTCGGCCTCTATATAAGCCTCTACCACCAAATTTTGATGCCAAGGTCTTCTGTCAATTCCATCAAGTGCAAGGGCATGAGACAGATAAATGTGTTTGATTAAGGCATGAAATCCAAGATTTGATTGATAGTGGAAAGCTGCCTGAGCCTGATAAGCCCAACACTAAGAATAATCATCTGCCTAAATTTGGAAGGGCACCATCGCTTACAACCTTCATGAAGATTTTTATCTTGTCATCTTGTGATGATATGGATAGAGAAGTTGCTAAAGATGATGTGCTATTAAGCAAGCTTGGACTAACTGTGGATGATGAAGCAATGATCCTTGATGATGAAAAAAAATCCTTGCCCTTGATATGTCTAAATAAATGGACTATCTTCAACTCCGACTCAATGAACTTCCCTTAGCTTGGAGTGTTGCTCTTTTTATTTTGCTTTCTATAGCACTTATTTGGAACAATTATGTTTTTAAAATTATGTTTGTTTGAATAAATTATTTTCATCAAATTTTTCATGGTCTCTGTTCATTTTGGTGTCCAACCAATGACGAATATAGCTTGATATTTAAAAATTAGCATATCTATGCATCATGATTTGAATGACTTTACTAGGTGAGGGAATTGCTCTATAGCATTGAGCTGTGTATTCTTACTTAGAGAGGGCTCGTATATAATTACCTTTGACTAGGTCCTAGTAAGTCTTAGAACATGCTTTGATGGACTTTTGAGGTGAAATTGAACTCTGCTTATTTAAGGGAGAGATGATCTAGGCATTATTTGGTCAAGCCAACAACTAGTATCCACCCAATAAAATATCAATCCCTAGTTGTCCCATTGAGCTTTCATAAAATTTTAGCTTTCTTTTTATTGGTTTACAAACCTCGATGACCTATCCTGAGCTGCTGCCGTAATGAACCCCAAATTTATTAGCTGGGTCTGGCTTATGACCTAGTCTTTTCACCAGCCCAGTATGTAGGGGTCCGCCACAGTACCCGTTCACCTCATGGCTCCCAAGCAAGATTTGTTAATTTGGCCTCAAATGAGGTCGCCTCCCTCATTCGAACACGCGACCTCATATTTAAGAGAGAACGGCGAGCTGAACGAGTACCATGTTCGAATGAGGGAGGCGACCTCATTTGAGGCCAAATTAACAAATCCTGCTCGGGAGCCGTGAGATGAACTGGTACTGTGGCAGACCCCTACAGACTGGGCTGTAACCCAAGCCCAGCTATAGACCCTTAATTTTTGACCCAGTCCGATCTAATATATTTTAATTAGTCCAAAATAATTTTTGTGGTATCTTGATTAATTTTAATATTTATTTTAGTAAAAAATGGTGAAGTGAATAAAAAATTCAAAAATAATAATAAAAAAAAATCAGCAGGGGTCCGTGGGCATTTCGCATACAGAAGTTTCATGCGGGCGAAATGGCCCCTAGGCCCGTTTCGCCCGCGCTGCCACAACATTTTTTTTTTGCCAGCGCAATTTTTCTGCAACAGTTTTTTTTTACTAGCGAAATTTTTCCAATGCAAATTTTTCGAAACCTAATACAATTAGGTTTCGGTTTCCTTTTCTTAATGAATATTATGTTCCATGAATAACTAGGAATGGACCATAAATTTTTCTATAAATATGCCCAAAAACAACACAAAAAGCAAGGGAGAAATCGAGGGAGAAATTGGATCAAAAATTGGGACAGAAATTGATCAAAAATTGGATCTGAAACTAAGTAGGAAAGGCAGTGAATCAACCTGATTTCATTTTTTTGGAGGAACCAACAAACCAATTCATGAATTTCTTTATTTGTTTCATGAATTCAAAGTAGCTTCATTATTCAAAAATCTTAAAATTGTTGTTTCTGTTTCTTTAAAACCAAAAACCCTAGAATTTCAATTCCCCTTTTCTAAAGTTAAAAAACCTTAATTCGTTGCTTTGTTTTCCAAAAAGCTTAAAATTATTATTTTTGTTTCTTCAAAATATCAAAAACCTAATTTGATTTCCAAATTTTCAAAATCCTAAATTGAGTTCTGTTTCTTTCCAAACGCCCTAAAAACATCTTTTTTGCTTCTATAAACTTTAAATCGTTTTGTTTATTTTCATAAAATTATCAATTGTTTTTCCAAACTCTAAAAAAAAATTCATTCTCCAAAACCCTAATTCGAAAATCCTAAAACCCTAATTCAACTCCAAAACCTAAAAAAATGACCCTACCCTAATTTGGTTAATCAAAGAATTTTACCAACTTCTTGAATCATAAAACTTTAATCCATCTAAATTCTTTTAAAATTCACAGTAGTTTAAACCCATGAATTCCCAAAACCTTAAACATATTAAATAAAGAAACTTAAATAGAAACAGTAGCCCTAATTTGAATCTTTATTTTCCTTATTCAATTTTATATTTTACTATGCTTTGATTTATTTTATATGCTTTAATTTATTTAAGTTCAATGCTTAGTTTATTTAATTTATCAGGGATGGATGTTTACTTTCTATTGATATTTAATATTTTTGATGAATGATTTATTTATGATGAATGGTTATTTCCTTTTATTAATTTATTTAGATTTCCAAATGTTGTAAGAGGTATGTTTCCACTTGGTGGAAACCTCATTAGTTAAATATCATGTAATTTAAATTGTTTTTCTATTTTAGAACCAATGTAAATGATATGTTTCTACCTTTTGGTGGGTGTCCTATTTAGGCATGGATTATGTAAGGGCATGTTTCCATCTTCGGATGGGTGTCCATTTATTTGTTTTGCTTGGACATTTCTTTGATTTTAATATAATGATGCTTTCTTTTAATTATTATGTGTAATATGGATAATGTTGTTATATTTAAGAATTTTATAATATTAAGACCTGTAAAGGAGGCTGGTTCCAATGAACTGGGAATTGTGGGGGTGCTGGGCCATTTCTCACCTTCCCCACACATGCCTAACTTTTCGAACCCATTATGGGGTTGGGGATTCCTTAGGAATCGAGTCATCCACCCCTTTCTTTTTCTCGGCCCATCCGGGTGGCGACTCCATTTTCTCTGGACTTAGGTCCGTGTTCTCTAAGGCCCCGAGCCTAAATAGTGCCGAAGTCGCAAGAACCATTCCACCAGGAGTGGGGGCAAAAATCCCCGCTCACACCAGCTGATAAATTTGGGGTTCGTTATAGTTAAAAGAAAACACTCCCAAATAATTTCAAATCACCATCTCAACCATACTCCTTAATTTTTCCAAGTTTCTCAAACATTTGTATGCAGATATATATAATTTAAAACACATTTACTCTCCCATTTCAAATACATTGACCCAAACATTCTTTATAATATACAATCCATAAAATCCAAAACATAATATATTATGCATAATACTCAAAATGTGCAATAACATAAAAATATATACATGTTGCTGACAATGTTTTTGATCTCAATAACAACTTAACAAGCTCAACTACAATTCTAGACCCAACCTGGTCTAGAAGAACTCTCTGGCTCAGCTGAGTCTATCCTGTCACCTGTGCGATGAAAACAATCACGCTAAGCCGAAGCCTAGTAGTACAAACTTTGATAATAACAATAAAACTCAATGCAATGTCAATGCAATGTCAATGCACAATGCATATAGATGTCACATCATTCCATTTTCTTATATTTTCAAATATTTCATAATCACAATTCACATATAAACAAACACAAGCATGGGCCCAAAGATAACTAACATGCTATTCAAATTTCAGAGTTACTATTTTTGTCTATAATGACACCATGTGTCTAGCCTCGTAGGCAATATATCAATGGAATATTCCAACTAAGCATGAGCTTACGACCCAGCCCTTTCACTCATCCTAGCTTTAAATATTTGTTTTTAAGGCTTACGACTCGGTTTTTTTACCTCAAAAATATTTTCACAATGACGCCCAATGTCTAGCCCTTAGGCAATCATAGGCATGCCGCCAAACACAGAACTCTAAAAATTGAATAACATACTAGACACACAATATTATTCATTTTTCTCATTATTAATCTTTCTCATTTTCACATATTCAATCTAGGCACATTGCCTTATTTTCATATTTTTTCTTACTTTTCTCATTTTTCACATCTTTCTCATTTTTCTCAATTTTCTCACTTTTCTCATTTTTATCATTATCAATTCATTTCATTATACCACATATCTCATTTTTGCATTTACAACACATTACCCAATTACTTTGGGTATTTCCACATAATATACATATTTCACATTTTACACAATTTAGCCATTATCAATGGCTTTTCACTATGCATTTAACACATAAATGATATTACAAATGTCAAAGCACATTATTCATACACAATCAATGTACCAAGTAGCTTAACACATTTTCCAACCAAAATGTGTTAAGCCCAAATGTCATGTAAATATAAACAATATATTCAAATTTTGTACATACCTCCACTAGCAGCCCAAAGCAAGCCTAAAACAACCTCCAATCCTATCTTTCCAACTTGCCCTTCACCACTTGGATGAAGCAAATCAACCTCCCTCAATGCCTAAACCAAATGTGATAGCAAATAATCATTTAGTATCACATTTAATGACATTTCCAATATTTTACCATAATTAAACATCACTCCTATAAATTTCCAAAAATTTAGCCTTTCCTTACTTTAACATTATAATTCCATTCTACTACAATTAAATTAGTGTTTTAAGTTTATTTATATTATTAAAAACATATTTTAATACATTTAAATCATTTACATTATAAAAATATACTCTTATACACCAAATCTCAAAAATGACACAACCTTCCTCCATTGAAGGTTTTTCATTCCAACACAATCCGTTACTCATTTCAAGCTCATATTCATTACTTTTAACATTAAACAACATGCTTAAACAACTAAAATCACACAATTCAACCACTTTGGAAAATCATTTTTTCAAAACCTTAAATCTCTACTTCCATTCTCAAACTCCAACCAAACACAATCAAATCCAATATTTGACTTTAAAATACTTATTTATGAATCACAATAACACATTTAGAACCAATTTGCACAATTAAAGCTCATGTTTCAAAACTCCAAAAAACCATAACCCTACATTTTCTCTCTTCACCATTCTTTATCCAAACTCCATCATCTCTTCAATCTAACTTTAAAATCATTGTTAACTACCCAAAATAACATCATACACACCAATTCCAACAATTATAACATACTACTTCAAAAGTCCAAAACTCACATAAATTAATTTTCATTGGAATTCAAAGAAAAGAGTTGGAAACTTAATAAATTTGGTAGAAATCACCAAAAGTCCACTTAAAACTTGTTAAATCCTTCAATTTTAGAGTATGGAAGAATCAAAATCTTGCTTCAAGATCCCATGGAATTTTGGCCCTTTTGGAGAAGAAGAAGAAGAAGAAGAAGACTTTTTAATTTTCTTTTTCTTTTCATCTTTATTTTAAACCATATATATATATATTAAAATAATTTAATAATTAATAAGTTATTTATTTATTTAATAAATTAAAAGTCCTAATTTCCCTCTTCCATTCAAAAATAATTTATTTTTGAATTATTTTATTAATTTTAAAATTCTAAAATTTATTTACAAAAATGCCATTGGACTTTGACTTTTCTTTTAAAAGGTGTTGACTTTTATATGTTATGTATATTTTGTATATATATCATATATATATTCCACTTTTTTATTTAAAATCCCTTCATTTTTCATTTAAAACCATTAATTTAATTTATCCTTTTAAATTATAATTTATTTTAATAAATTTTTTAAAAATTAGAAATTTTTAAAAATTTTGGAATATTACAGCGTCGATACTTAACAAATATGATGATCACTAAGGGGAAAAGGCAAGAAGATCAAAAAGAAAGGAATGCCTAGTCAAGACCATAAAAGATTAAAAAAAAGAAGAAGAAAGAAAAGAAAATAAAGGATAAAAAAAAGAAAAAAAGACAAAAAGATAAGAAAAAGATAAGAAAATAAAACCCAAAACGGTTCAGAAAGTCAACCAAGTTCGTTTTTACCTAAAGCAACAAAAGACTTCCATAAGAATAGTTTGACTTGAATTGGTCCAACCCAACCAAAGATTCAATCAAAATTGAAGAAAAAGGAGAAAGGTCATCCAGTTCTTGAAAGTTCTGTACATGACAGTCCTACGGGAAAGAAGGACAAAACGATAATATTTTCAAAGAAAAGAGTAAGAAAAAGAAAGAGAAAGAAAAGGAAAAAGAGGAAAGAAAAGGAATATGGGTATCAATTTTTTTGTAAGGGAAAAGACTATCCCAATCAAGATCCAGATTAACACCAAGAAGATGAGAGAACATTCAAAGCTCTATCTTTTCATGCTCCCAACTGTCTAATGTTCTATAAAGAAGTTTGTAGTGCGAAGATTTATCAACAGTGTCACATCAGCTCCAATCTCAAAATGGCTTTCATTTGACCCATGTCCCTTATAGACCAGATTTCAAGCATATCAAAGACCTGTTGATCTCTCTTGGTAGGTAGAGTCTATTAGTTGAGATAGTTTGAATAAGCATGCATATGAGATAGACAATATTCAAACTCAATGAGACCTTTGACCAAGTAATGTGTATGTACCTATCTGAAGTGCAACAGTTCTTGCTTAAATAGAAATGATTCTGAAGTTTAGTAAGGTAACTAGGGTTGTCATGTTATAGATATGTTAATTTGGAAAATCGAGTCCTGAGGTACAATGACACTAATTTGACAAAGCCAAAAAATGATTTTAGAATTTTAAAAAAATGTGTGTTTTTGTCATATAAAGCCTTCAAGTTAAGGAAAGTATGTTGAACCGATGAATCTCAAAAGACACATTAGGCAAAGTAAAGAATTATTTGCAAGGTTGTGAAAAGTTACCAACTGGAGTGCCGAATCCTAGTATGAAATGGATGTATCTCTGATGCTTGGGCCTCACCACTCATGTTTTCAACATATTGGAAATAAAAGCCATAAATGTAAAGCTTTCTATCATTCCAATGCAAGACCTGTACAGACATCTGGAAGGAGTCATTGAGAACACTTTAGCTAATCACCTTAGTTTGTGAGTCAACAGAATCACTGTAAGTATTACTCATGCATATCGTGCATACATGAGCATATCACACTGCATTTTTCTCTTGTGTTATTTATTCTTGGTCAAAAGAAAACATCAATACTCTATGAAGCAACCATGTCATTTTGCAAAAGAAGAAATGCATGCTTGTCTGAAGAACTAGACAATATACAAACATCAACTAAAGCCCGCATAGAAAAATCATGGGTTTGAGCCTACAGGGGAAAAGTTTCTCCTTTCAATTTTTTGAGTTTATGCATGTACAAAATATTTTTAGACTCACATTTAATATTTTGCCACGCAGGGGGCAAGGAGAAGATAAAAGGGGCTAGCTAAAAATGGCTAATTTTTTTGCAAAAAGAATGGAACATTAAAACTATAAAAAAAAATGAAGATGCAAAAGATGAAAGATCAGTCCAGCTAGAAGAGCTGAAGCCAATATAGGACAAAAGTTCAAAAGGATGAAGATCCACTTTCAAGAGTGAAGGCCCAATTTCCGAGGATGATGATCCAATTTAAAGGGTGAAGACCCGATTCGAAGGATGAAGATCCACTTTGAAGGGTGAAGACCCAATGTCCAAAGGATGAAGATCCAATTTAAAGGGTGAAGACCCGATTCCAAAGATGAAGATCCAACTTAAAGGATGAAGATCCAATTTCAAGGGTGAAGACCTGATTTCCAAGGATGAAGATCTATTTTCAAGGGTGAAGACCTGATACTGAGGATGAAGATCCACTTTGAAGGGTGAAGATCTGATTCCAAGGATGAAGATCCAACTTAAAGGATGAAGATCCAATTTCAAAGGTATAGACCCGATTTCCAAGGATGAAGATCTATTTTCAAGGGTGAAGACCTGATGCTGAGGATGAAGATCCACTTTGATGGGTGAAGACCCGAAAACCAAAGGATGAAGATCCATCTCAATGGTGAAGACTCGATGCCAAGGATGAAGATCCAATTTTAAGGGTGTAGTCTCGATCTCCAAGAATGTAGATCTACGGTCCAAGGATGAAGATCCACTTTTGGTGGGTAAAGACCGACAATCCATTAAAGAATGGAACAACCAGTTAAGCCATAATTCTCAACTGATAAAAGGTCAGTCAAATCCAATTTTGGGTCGATCACCCAAAATAAAATCCTGAGTCCAAGTACCCAATCTCGAGTCCAAGTATCCAAATCAAACTCAGTCTTGGGTCCAAGTACCCAGTCTTGAGTCCAAGTATCCAAATCCAATTTAGTCTCGAATCCAAGTACACAGTCTTGGGTCCAAGTACCCAAATCCAATTCAATCTCGGGCCCAAGTACCTAGTCTCGGGTCCATGTACCCAAATCAAATTCAATCTCAAGTCCAAGTAGCCAGTTTCGGATCCAAGTACCCAAATAAAATTCAATCTCGGGTCTAAGTACCCATTCTCGGGTCAAAGTACCCAAATCCAATTCTGTCTCGCATCCAAGAACCCAAACTAGAGTCCAAGTACCCAAATCCAATTCAGTCTTGGGTCCAAGTACCCAGTCTCGAGTCTATGTATCCAAAATCAAATTTAGTCTCGGGGCCAAGTACCTAGTGTCGGGTCTAGGTATTCAATTCAGTCATGGATCCAAGTACCTAATCTCATGTCCAAGTACCTAAACCCAATTCAGTCTCGGGTCCAAGTACCCAAATTCAATTCAGTCTTGAGCCCAAGTACCCAGTCTTAGGTCCAAGTACCCAAATTTAATTTAGTCTCAGGTCCAAGAACCCAGTCTCGGGTCCAAGTACCCAAATTTAATTTAGTCTCAAGTCTAAGTACCCAAATCAAATTCAGTCTTGGGTCTAAGTAACTACTCTCAGGTCTGAGTACCCAAATCAAATTCAATCTCGGGTCCAGGTACCTAGTCTCAGGTCCAAATACCCAAACCCAATTCAGTCTCAGGTCCAAGTACCCAAACTTGGGTCAAAACCCATCCTCATACAAAATCTACTCAAAGTCATGTTGCTTTTCACTCTCTTCTATTGAAAGTCTCAGATCATTCAAGCAGGGGCAAACTGTAGACCCCTAATTTTAGCACGAATTAGGAATAGGAAGCTTACCTTGTCCCATTATAATTTTAAAGAACCTAAACCTAATTTTAAAGCTTAAATATTAGACGGTCCAATTCATCAAAGACCAAATTAAATGGTAAAATAGGTTCGTTCCGAAAGTAATTAAAAATTAGGGTTCGGTTTGAGTTGAGGCTTCCAAAATCGATATGAGGGAGACCTCATATCAATTTGGGTAGCCAAAATTGATATGAGGGAGACCTCATATCAATTTTAAAACTTAAAATCGATATGAGCCTCCTTCATATTGATTTGGGCAGCCAAAATCGATATGAGGAAGGGGTCATATCGATTTTAGCATCCCAACTTATATCAATTTGGACAACCCAAATTGATATGAGGAGGCCTCATGTCGATTTTTAGCCCCTGACTAATCTAAGTTCTAAATAAGTTTTGACCGAGAAATTTAATGTCCTAATGCATTTAAGACTCGGATTAGAGAGTTTAGGTTTAGGTGAAAGTGTTGGTTTCCCTATAAATATGTCATTAACATAGATAGAAAAAGAAGGATGGGAGATTAAGAATTTGGCAGTAAATAAAAAGTGACGGTAGCAGTTTTACAAAACCCCAATTATCAAAAAGAGCAACACAGACTGAGAGCAAGAAAGGAGTAACAGAGATGAGAATTGATGATTAAAACAAAAAAGGGTCATTAATCATGATCAAGGCAGTGTCAAGGCAATTGCAAATTGCCAAACCTCAACCAAAGAAATAAATTGATTCAGGCAGTAGCAAATATAAAAAAAAGGTTGATTCAAACTCTTTAAATTCGGTGGAGCCAACAAATGAAGGTGTGCTATTCTTTGTTTACTTCATTTGAGTTTATAATATTTTTTGCTTGAATCTAGTAGCATGAAGATTGTCGATTTAATTCCAATAATACTATATTATAGTTATTTAGACCAACAACAAATAAAGTTTGGTTGTGATTTATTATAAAATTTAAATAACTTGATTTAATCCAACCTTTTTGAATCCAACCTAAAATACAATTTAGTTAAACCCTAATTCCATTTAATCCTATTTTCATAAACCCTAATCCTTTTTCATAAGAATTCTAAACCATAATTTTGATTAAAAAACCCCAATTCAAGATGTAAACCTAAATTTATGTATTTATTGCTTTATTTAATTTTATATCTGATTATGTAGTTTATTATATGTCTTGATGATTGATTTATTTAATTTTGATGTTTGGTTTATTTAATTTATCATAGATGAATATTTTTTTCAATTATTATTTTTTATTAAATTGTAAGAGGTATGTTTTCATAATTGGGTACCTTATTAATTAATTTTTATGTATTTTAAATTATTTTTATATTTTGGAATTAATGTAAAGGACACGTTTCCAACTTTTGGTTGGTGTTCATTTATTTATTTTATTTGAACATTGCTTTGATTTTAATATAACAATGCTTTATTTTAATTATTGCATGTAGTATGGATAATATCATTATTGTGAGCGGGGATTTTCGCCCCTACTCCCTTTGAAATGGTTCTTGCGACTTCAGCAATGTTTAGGCTCAGGGCCTTAGAGAACACGGACCTAGGTCCGGAGAAAATGGAGTCGCCACCCGGACGGGCCGGGAAAAAGAAAGGGGTGGATGACTCGATTCTTAAGGAATCCCCAACCCCCTAATGGGTTTGAAAAGTTGGGTACGTGTGGGGAAGGTGAGAAATGGCTCAGCACCCTCACAACTCCCGGTTCATTGGAACCGGCCTCCTTTGTAGATCTTAATATTATAAAATTCTTAAGTATAATAATATTATCCATATTACATGCAACAATTGAAATAAAGCATCGTTATATTAAAATCAAAGCAATGTCCAAGCAAAAAAAATAAATAGACACCCATCCGAGGATGGAAACATGTCCTTACATCATCCATGTCTAAACTAATAAGACACCCACCAACAGGTAGAAACATGTCATTTACATTGGTCTAAAATATAAAAAGCAATTTAAATTACATGATATTTAACTAATGAGGTGCCCACAAAATGGAAACATACCTATTACAACATTTAAAAATCAAAATAAATCAATAAAGGTTAATAACCATTCATCATAAATAAATCATTCATCAAAGATATTAAACATCAATCAAAATATATAATAAACATTCATCCATGATAAATTAAATAAATCAAGCATTGAAATTAAATAAATCAACCATCAAAGCATATAATAAACTACATAATTAAATCTAAAAATAAAGCAAGTAAAGGTATAAATTAGGGTTTACTATTTCTATTTAAAGTTCTTTAATTAATATTTAGAGTTTTGGAATCTTAAGATATTATTACTGTCATTTGTTTAGGATACTGTAAGTTTTAAGAGAATTGAAATGGATTAGGGTTTCATGAATCAAATTAGGGTTTAGGGGTGACATTATGAAATTAGGGTTTTAGAATATTAAAACATTAGGTTTATAATTCTTGGTTACTGGATTGTTGTTTTGGATTTTCTGTATTGAGTTTGAATGTTTAGGTTTACAAGGTTTTAAGGATTAGGGTTTAGGAAAACTAGGATTTATGTATTAGTTTTGAGGGAATTAGGGTTTAGGAAAACTTAGGGTTTAGATTAACTAGTTTGGGGTTTACTGATTTGGTTTTGGAGTTGAAGAAAATAGTTTAAAGTTTTATAAAGTAATTGTGATTTTTAGAAACTGTAAAGTAAGTTAGGGTTTGGAGATTTAACAAAACATTTGGAAATTTTGGAAAAGAGTTAGGGGAAAATAATTTAGAGTTTTTAAAGTTTTGGAAATAGACAAAACGATTTAAGGTTTTTGGAAACAAAAGAAACGAATTAGGGTTTTTAAGGTATTTGGAAACAGAAGAAATCATTTAAGGTTTTTGGAAACAAAAGAAACAAATTAGGGTTTTTAAGGTATTTGGAAACAGAAGAAATCATTTAAGGTTTTTTTTAAACGAAGATCAAGTTATTACATATTCAAAGATCAAAGTTTTGTATGTATATTTTTACGAATCAAGGAAACAAATCTATGAGTAGTTTATGATTAAGGATCAAACCTACGTAGTTGGGTCCACCAAAATTAACTTTTGGATGAATGGAGACAAAGGCGGTGTGGCTACCTTTGATAAATTGTTGATTGCTTGCTTGTTACTTCTCTCCAATCTGAAGTTCCACTATCCGATCCAAGTCCAAAGTTCTCTCCTCTAAAGTCCCTTTCTCCATCCTCCCCCCTTTTTTCTGGTCCTTTAAAGTGTTATTTATAGGAAATTTTATATGCCTAGTTCTAACTGTTTAAGGAAACTCAAATTAATTAGGAAAAGAAACCTAAACCAAATAGAGTTTGGTTTCTAAAAAAATTGCGTTGAAAAATTTCGCTGGTGAAAAAACTATTGTGGGCTGTGAGGAAATCTATGAAAAATTGCGAGCTGGGCGCGCGGCCAGCCAATTTTGTCTCAGGAATTTCCTACAATGAAATGGCTTTGGCCATTTTGCCCGCAGGAAGTTCCTGCAGGCGAAATTGACCTTGGCCAATTACTTTCGGTGACGAATTTTTTCGTCGCCGATTTTTATTTTTATTTATTTATTTATTTATTTTTTTTAAAAAAATTAGAATATAAATACTAAAATAAATATTATTTAATTAAAATAACACAAAAAATATTTTGGACTATATAAAATATTTTGGACTAGACTAGGTCAAAAATTAAGGATCTACAATTATATTTAAGAATTTTATAATATTAAGGCTTGAAAAGGTGGCTAGTTCCAATGAACCGGGTGCTGTAGGGGTGCTGGGAAGTTTCTCACCATCCCACACGTACCGAACCTTTCGAACCCATTAGGGGGTTAGGGATTCCTTAGGAATCGAGTCATCCATCCCTTTTTTTCCCAGTCTATTCGGGTGGTGACTTCATTTTCTCCAGGTTTAGGCCCGTGTTCTCTAAGGCCCTAAGCCTAACAGTGTTGAAGTCGCAAGAACCATTCCATCGGGAGTAACGGTAAAAATCTCTGCTCACAGTGGTGACTCCATTGGGGATAAGAGAAGTTGATTCCGTTGGTCTTTATATTATTTTATTCTTTCTTATTATGATATTGTCCATTGCATCATTTAGATTACATTGTGTACGTGAGTTAGGACGCCCGTGTAACCCGTGTCGTGTTATGTGAAGGAACCATACTTTCACTCAAGGTATGGAGATCGAGCATGGCATAACCACTCATAGCCTTGTACGTTTTGGTATATACTTGCTATGGAAACCTAAGCCTTTTAACCCAAAGACTAAAGCTAATGTAATTGGCCTAGTTACTTTCCTTAAGTTTTTGCCCCAAATGCTTGTTGTTTATCTATGGTTAATTTATCTCGGTTTAAATCATGGCTTATTTGGTTTGTTCTATTTCTAATATGACCTAAGTACATTGTAAGCTCAAAATAAATTTTTCTTTAAAGTCCAAAAGACCAAAGCTATTTCCAAAACTTTTAAAGATGGTTTTTGGACATAAAACTTTTCTAAAAAACAAATCAAAAATTATTTTCTCATGACCCAAAGCCCAAAATCCATTTTTTCTAAAATCTTTTTACAATGGGCTTAGAAACAAAACTATTTTTATAGCCTTTTGAAAGGGCTTATAAATATCTAGGTCAATTATAGAAATACTAAAAATCAATTGCGAACCTAGTTTATACTAAGAATTATTATTCATGGGCTTGTTTTTGGCATAAATCAGTAGTTACTTTTTTTTAAGTGAGAAATCTATTTATAATAAACCTCTTAATTTAGTTTTAATCCAATATGGCATAAATGCTGCTTTAGTTGATTGGGTGGATTAAAACCTAATTAACAAAAATTATCATGGACTGATTTTCATGATAAAAAATATAACTATTGGTTGAAACGTCCGAGGGAATTATTCAAAAACAAGATACCCCATGTTGGTATTTTGTTAACCATATACCTAGGAAAAGAGACTCACCATTGTGTGTGGAAGTTATAAGGTTGGAAAGGATGTTCTACCTATCTTTGTTTGTTGTTTGTGCATACATGCATACATGCATACATACATTTGCATCTCATATCATTTATCCTTTCTGGCTCACAGACCTGGAGTACGGCAATTCAAGAGCATACAACGATACCACCTTCAACATTGATGTAACACTCCCATATCCAATGCACATACACTACAACCACAACAATGTAGCATAAGTGCACCAAATATAGGGATGCTACGGTTTTCTTAACATTCAAAACACTTTAAATTTGATACAATACCCTTATCATTATACATTATAGAAAAGTAGATCATTTACTTATAAAACAAAACATATTAGTTATATATATATATAAATTTAAATATTACACAGCGAAAGTTATAAAATATGTACATATTTACATATTAAACATTTCTTTACAAAATATAAAGAAGTATACATGATTGGCAAGTTTGCTCTGATCTTTAAGCTCCCAAAATGGATTCTTCAAGGTCTACTCTCACTTGGTCTTGATGAACTCTCGGGTTCAACTCTATCAACTCTATTACCTGCGCGATTAAACACTATCGCGCTAAGCCAACGGCTTAGTAAGATAAAACATGCTAATGGTATGCTTTAATTTAATGCAATGCCACATATGTTATTGATAAGATCAACATCATAAATATAAAGTTAACCACATAATTATGCATTTGACAAATCATAGTCATATGAGCATACCACATCTCAAAATCTTTCCACATTCAACATTAATCAATCATACTCAATAAACAACATCTCATTTCATTAACTCATAACATTATTTAGGACATTCATATAACCTTGACACCTATGAGCCCAAAGAGTATTTAATACGATATTCAGAGTTCAGAGTTACTGCTTTGGTTCATAGTCACAATAATCACGCCCGTAGGCAATGTATATACATGTATCTCTATCCATGGATAGTGTAACAGACCCAGTCTCTTGGACCATCAACTCAACACATATGAGGAGATCCTCAACCCGGCAAGACTGTTACAAATCATATATCTCATATTCACAATTCTCATAGTGTAACAGACCCAGTCTCTTGGACCATCAACTCAACACATATGAGGAGATCCTCAACCCGACAAGACTGTTACAAATCATCATTTCTTAGGCATGCCACCCAAATCCAGAACTCTGAAACTGAATAACATATTAAACAAACAATTCATTTATTATATAGTTACCATTTCCATTCTCAAATTCTCATCACATTTAGGCAAACATGCCTTCTTTCTTTCAATATCATCATCATAGCCAATCACAATGGCTTTACATCACATTTCACCTCTTATTTGAATCATCATAGCATCTTTGATATAACATTTCAATATACATTATTCATGAAACACATAACCATTCACAATGCATAAAATAACATTGTTCAATCTCAACAATGCAATTAGGGCAAAGAATAATTTATATCATTCATAGCTTTAAGATCTTCCATATGCATTTGTTTAGGTCAATCATTGTTTAAATGTGTTTAGGTTTAGGTTAAGGTACCAACTTACCTTAAAAGGACCAAAACAATGCAAATAGAACAAAGTATAAAAACCCTAACCCACACATTTGAGGGACACGGGCAGCCACTTGAGGGACACGACCAAGCTTGTGGCCGTGTCACTCAACCCACTTGGACAGTAAGCAACACGGGCAAGGGACACGGCCAAGCTTGTGACCGTGTCTCCCAAAACAAAAATCCAGTAGTGAACACGGCTAAGGGACACGGCCGTGTCTCTCAAAAACTCAACCAACACGCCCAAATTTCCTTGGCTTGGCCGTGTCTCTCCTTGCTTTTGGCCGTGTCTCCCTAAACACAAACCCTAATATGCACAACTCTCCTCCAATTGCACTCAAACTCATCAAACACCATATAACATGTTTCAAATGAATGAAAACAATGTTCTAAACACAAATTCTACATGTTTATCACAATATTCCTTATTTAAACACATCAACCAAAACATTTAGACACATACCATCTCAAACCCTAAAACCAACTTTACACTTGAACTTCCACTATCAAAATCCATTTAAACTTACAACCTTCACAACCAAACCAACCTCAATTCAATCTTTTAACTGACAATCAACTTTAACACTTGTAAACACATATCAAACACACCAAATCATCAACTCAACAATTCACAATACACCTTAGCCACAACTTCAAAATTAATAAAAGAAAACAAGAAATTACTTACCTTAAATGAAGAATTTCCACAAATCTCTAACCAACACCCTTGATTCCTTCTTCAATTTACTTCTTGCCTCAAGAACACCTCCCTTTCTCTTTGCTATTTGGAGAGCCGACCACTTCAAGAAAGAAAGAAGAAAAAATGCACAAGTCAAACACCTTTTCTTCTTTTAATCTCCACCATGCATTTCATTTCAAGCAATTACTCATATACCCCTCATCACTTAACTTATCTTTTGTCTCTTATAAACCCAATTAAGTAATTTCACATGCCATATAAAAAATCTCCTCTTGCATTGACTCTCTCTCTTTGACCATTTTATATGTTATATATATCACCATATACACAACATATAAACTTGCCTCTAAACCCTATTTCTTCCCAAAACACATATACATATACTTTCCTTTTCTCAATTTAAACCAACAACAACAACAACAATAACAATAACATAATCAAAACTTCTAGACCACAAATGAGGATATTACAATTCTCCCCCTCTAAAAAGAAAATTTTGTCCTTGAAATTACCTGATATCAAAGCTGAAACAACTGCGGATATTGCTCTCGCATGGATTGTTCACTTTCCCAAGTCGCTTCTTCTTTTGCATGATTCTTCCATAGAACTTTCACCAATGGCACACTCTTGTTCCTCAACTCTTTCACTTCTCGTGCCAAGATAGCAACTGGTTCCTCTTCATAAGTCAAGTCTGGGCTCACTTCAATAGATTCAAATGGCAACACATGAGATGGATCCGACCTATATCTCCTCAACATAGAAACATGAAATACATTATGAATACGATCCAACTCAGATGGCAAAGCAAGTCGATACGCCACTGGCCCAACTCTTTCTAACACTTCATAAGGCCCAATGAAACGAGGACTCAATTTTCCTTTCCGACCGAACCTCAAAATCTTCTTCCAAGGAGATACTTTCAAAAACACCTTATCTCCAACATTAAACTGAATTTCACTCCTTTTCAGATCTGCATAAGACTTCTGTCGGTCTGAAGCTGCTTTTAACCTGCCTCGAATCAACTTTACTTTTTCTTCAGTTTCTTGAATCAAATCAGGACCAACCAACTTATTATCTCCAAGCTCATTCCAACAAAGAGGTGTCCTACACCGTCTGCCATACAATGCTTCGAATGGTGCCATACCAATGCTAGATTGGTGACTGTTGTTGTATGCAAACTCCACAAGAGGTAAGAATCTATCCCAACTTCCAGAGAAATCAATGACACAGCTTCTCAACATGTCTTCAAGAATCTGTATCACTCTCTCAGACTGCCCATCTGTCTGTGGATGAAAAGCAGTGCTGAAGTGCAGTCGAGAACCCAAAGCACTATGCAAACTCTTCCAAAATCTTGAAGTAAACCTGGGATCTCGATCCGACACTAAAGAAGTTGGAACACCATGCAATTTCACAATCTCATAGATATACAACTCAGCCAACCTCTGCAAAGAGTAATCCATCCGCACCGGAAGGAAATGAGCTGTCTTAGTCAATCTATCCACAATCACCCATATGGCATCATGTTTCCTTTGTGTCAATGGCAATCCAGACACAAAGTCCATTGTCACTCTTTCCCATTTCCATTCTGGCACAGACAACGGTTGAAGCAACTCGGTTGGAACTTGATGCTCTGCTTTTACCTTCTGACAGGTGAGACATTTCGACACAAAATCTGCAATGTCTCTCTTCAACCCAATCCGCCAATAATGCTGTCTCAAATCATGATACATCTTCGTATTACCCGGAAGCATAGCAAACATTGACTGATGAGCCTCTTCCAAAATGACCCTTTTTAAATCAGCATCATCGGGTACACACAATCTGCTCTTGAACCAGAGACTTCCATCACTCTTCACAATAAAATCTCTACCCTTTCCACTCTGACAATCCGAAACAATCTTCTGTATCTTCTTATCGGCCAGCTGAGCTTCTTTGATCTGATCTAACAAAACCGGCCTCAATTGCAACTGTGCCAATAATGCACCATCAACACAAGGTACAAAACTAGCCTGCAATGCTCTCAACTCAACAAGCAACGAGAGCGAGTAAACTGTTAAACCAGCTAAAGACTTCCGACTCAAAGCATCAGCAACAACATTTGCTTTACCTGGATGATAGTCAATCAAGCAGTCGTAGTCTTTAATCAATTCTAACCATCTCCTCTGACGAAGATTGAGTTCTTTCTGGACACCCAAATACTTCAAACTCTTGTGATCAGTGTAGATGAAACATTTCTCCCCAAACAGATAGTGTCGCCAAATCTTTAATGCAAACACAATGGCTGCCAACTCCAAATCATGAGTAGGATAATTAAGCTCATGCGATTTCAACTGTCGAGATGCATAAGCTATAACTTTCCCTTCCTGCATCAATACACACCCCAAACCTCTATGTGAAGCATCAATGAAAATCACATATGGTTTGCCTTCCACAGGTAAAGTAAGAACAGGCGCTTGAGTCAACATATCTCTCAACTGCTCAAAGCTAGCCTGACACTGATCCGTCCACACAAATCTCACTCCCTTACGAAGCAATCTGGTGAGTGGAGTAGCTATCAAAGAAAATCCTTTCACAAACCGCCGGTAATAGCCTACCAAACCCAGAAAACTTCTAATCTCTGTCACAGACTTAGGTGGACTCCAATTCAGAATAGCTTCAACTTTACTTGGATCAACTCTAATGCCTTCAGCTGAAACAATATGTCCGAGAAAAGTGACTTGATCCAACCAGAACTCACACTTTGACAATTTGGCAAACAACTGCTTCTCTCTCAAAATCTGCAATACAATCCGCAGATGCTTATCATGTTCCTCTTTATTCCGCGAATACACCAGAATATCATCAATGAAGACCACTACAAACTGATCTAGATAGGGCCTGAACACCCTATTCATCAAATCCATGAAAGCTGCAGGTGCATTCGTCAGACCAAAAGGCATAACTAGAAATTCATAATGCCCATACCTGGTCCGAAAGGCGGTTTTGGAAATGTCTTCAGCTTTAACTCTCAATTGATGGTACCCAGATCTCAAATCAATTTTAGAAAACATAGCTGTACCCTTCAATTGATCAAAGAGATCATCGATTCTAGGCAAAGGATATTTATTTTTAATAGTCATCTTGTTCAATTGCCTATAATCGATACACAACCTCATAGTACCATCTTTCTTTTTCACAAATAGCACAGGAGCTCCCCAAGGAGAAACACTGGGGCGAATAAATCCTTTATCCAACAACTCCTGTAATTGCACTTTCAACTCCCTCAATTCTGCTGGTGCCATTCTATAAGGAGTAATAGAGATAGGAGTGGTACCAGGCAACAATTCAATACCAAACTCCACCTCTCTCTCAGGAGGCAATCCTGGCAACTCCTCTGGAAACACATCCGGGAACTCAGCAACTGTGGCAATGCTATCAATAGGGGAACCCTTCACTCTAGTATCCACCACATGAGCAAGATAGGCTTCACACCCCTTTCTAATCAACCTCCTGACTGCAACAGCTGAAACAAATAAGGAGGCTAGCTGTTCCTGCTCATTAGATACTATCACCTCTCTACCATCACCCGTTCTCAAAGAAACAATTTTCTTTTTACAATCCACCACAGCTCCATGTCGAGATAGCCAATCCATACCTAAGATCACATCATATTCCTTAAATGGCATCTCAATCAAATCCCCAAAGAACTCCTCACCCTGCACCACTACTGCACTATCTCGATGCACCTTACTCACAACCACACTATGCCCTAACGGATTTGTCACCAACACATCAAATCCTAGGGACTCAGCATGCAAATCAGATACAGGCAAAACAGATGCACTAACATATGAATGTGTGGAACCCGGATCAATCAAAGCAAGTACTGAAATATCAAATAAAGAAAAAGTACCAGCTATGACTGCCAATGCATCTGGCTGCCTCTGCATAACATACATCCTCTGGGAAGATCCAACCTCCTCTGGTCTACCCTCCCTGGATGTAGCACCTCCTTTAGAACTGAACCCTGGTCTACCTCCTCGGCTGGCACCTCTGCCTCCTCTGCCTCCCCTCACACTAGCTCGAGAAGCAGCAGAATCAACTGGCATCTGCTCCTGCCTCTCAGGATAGTCTCTCACAAAGTGGTCAGGTGATCCACACCTGAAGCATACCCCTGATCTACTATGCCTCCAACAAATGCCCCCATGTCTTCCACCACACTGGTTACACACAGGTAAGGTGGATCTCTGAACTCCAGGAGTAGGAGCACTCGCTACTGAAGCTGCAGGTCTAAATCTCTGCCTCTGGAACTGCACTGACCTACCAGCTAACCTCTAACTCCTACTAACTCTAGGAAAAAAGCTTCCTTTACCTCTTTTAAAAGAAGAAGACCCTACCTCAAACTGGGGCCTCCTAACCCTAACCTCTTCCTCTGAAGCAGCTGCAATAACTTGAGCTCGCTCTACACTTCGAGCTGCTGCCACAAGCTGTGAGAAATCCTGATATCTGGATCCAGCCACTAAGCACAAGATCGAGGGCCTCAATCCCTCCTCAAATCGCCGACATCTATCAATCTCATCAGCAATGATACCCCCAGCATACTGACTCAGTCGAATAAACTCAACTTCATACTCAGTAACAGTCTTGCTGTCTTGCTTCAAGCTTAAGAACTCCATCTTCTTCATGTCTTTATACTCCCTAGGAGTATACTTCAACTCAAATTCCCTCAGAAAATCAGTGTAAGACAGTGTTGGAGGATCATCCATAGAATGGGGCACCGTCTTCCACCAATCGTAGGCGTCCTTCTGTAGCAAAGATCTTGCATAGTCAAATTTTTCCTCAGGGGTGGCTTGTAACTGAATAAAGATCCTCTGTACTTTATCAAGCCACTGCTCCGCTACAGCTGGGTCAGTAGTACCAAGGAAATCCTCCGCTCCATATTTCCTTAGCTTATCATAGTGCCTCACTGGTACTGAAGGTTGAGGGGGTGGTGGCTGTGGTTGCACAGGTGCTTGTCTCATAACTTCCATCATATGTCTAAAGCTGGTCTACCCGACACCGAAGCAGGTGCCTCCTCAACACTATCAACTCTAGCTTCCTCAGTAGGAGCAATACTCTCGGCACTACCCTCAATCGACTGACGTGAGTGAGAATCCATCACAACCTAACACTGCAAACACAGTAGGATACTTCTTATTAAAGATCAGAGGTTGCCAATCCCAAACATGTATTTTATTTCAAAACCAACTTTTTAAGTAAAAATATTCTTTTTATTACATTTTACCTAGGCTGAGAATCTCAAACCTAGGCTCTGATACCAAAACAATTGTAACACTCCCATATCCAATGCACATACACTACAACCACAACAATGTAGCATAAGTGCACCAAATATAGGGATGCTACGGTTTTCTTAACATTCAAAACACTTTAAATTTGATACAATACCCTTATCATTAAACATTATAGAAAAGTAGATCATTTACTTATAAAACAAAACATATTAGTTATATATATATATATAAATTTAAATATTACACAGCGGAAGTTATAAAATATGTACATATTTACATATTAAACATTTCTTTACAAAATATAAAGAAGTATACATGATTGGCAAGTTTGCTCTGATCTTTAAGCTCCCAAAATGGATTCTTCAAGGTCTACTCTCACTTGGTCTTGATGAACTCTCGTGTTCAACTCTATCAACTCTATTACCTGCGCGATTAAACACTATCGCGCTAAGCCAACGGCTTAGTAAGATAAAACATGCTAATGGTATGCTTTAATGTAATGCAATGCCACATATGTTATTGATAAACATCATAAATATAAAGTTAACCACATAATTATGCATTTGACAAATCATAGTCATATGAGCATACCACATCTCAACATCTTTCCACATTCAACATTAATCAATCATACTCAATAAACAACATCTCATTTCATTAACTCATAACATTATTTAGGACATTCATATAACCTTGACACCTATGGGCCCAACAAGTATTTAATACGATATTCAGAGTTCAGAGTTACTGCTTTGGTTCATAGTCACAATAATCACGCCCGTAGGCAATGTATATACATGTATCTCTATCCATGGATAGTGTAACAGACCCAGTCTCTTGGACCATCAACTCAACACATATGAGGAGATCCTCAACCCGGCAAGACTATTACAAATCATATATCTCATATTCACAATTCTCATAGTGTAATAGACCCAGTCTCTTGGACCATCAACTCAACACATATGAGGAGATCCTCAACCCGGCAAGACTGTTACAAATCATCATTTCTTAGGCATGCCACCCAAATCCAGAACTCTGAAACTGAATAACATATTAAACAAACAATTCATTTATTATATAGTTACCATTTCCATTCTCAAATTCTCATCACATTTAGGCAAACATGCCTTCTTTCTTTCAATATCATCATCATAGCCAATCACAATGGCTTTACATCACATTTCACCTCTTATTTGAATCATCATAGCATCTTTGATATAACATTTCAATATACATTATTCATGAAACACATAACCATTCACAATGCATAACATAACATTGTTCAATCTCAACAATGCAATTAGGGCAAAGAATAATTTATATCATTCATAGCTTTAAGATCTTCCATATGCATTTGTTTAGGTCAATCATTGTTTAAATGTGTTTAGGTTTAGGTTAAGGTACCAACTTACCTTAAAAGGACCAAAACAATGCAAATAGAACAAAGTATAAAAACCCTAACCCACATATTTGAGGGACACGGGCAACCACTTGAGGGACACGGCCAAGCTTGTGGTCGTGTCACTCAACCCACTTGGACAGTAAGCAACAAGGGCAAGGGACACGGCCAAGCTTATGACCGTGTCTCCCAAAACAAAAATCCAATAGTGAACACGGCTAAGGGACACGGCCGTGTCTCTCAAAAACTCAACCAACACGTCCAAATTTCCTTGGCTTGGCCGTGTCTCTCCTTGCTTTTGGCCGTGTCTCCCTAAACACAAACCCTAATATGCACAACTCTCCTCCAATTGCACTCAAACTCATCAAACACCATATAACATGTTTCAAATGAATAAAAACAATGTTCTAAACACAAATTCTACATGTTTATCACAATATTCCTTATTTAAACACATCAACCAAAACATTTAGACACATACCATCTCAAACCCTAAAACCAACTTTACACTTGAACTTCCACTATCAAAATCCATTTAAACTTACAACCTTCACAACCAAACCAACCTCAATTCAATCTTTTAACTAACAATCAACTTTAACACTTGTAAACACATATCAAACACACCAAATCATCAACTCAACAATTCACAATACACCTTAGCCACAACTTCAAAATTAATAAAAGAAAACAAGAAATTACTTACCTTAAATGAAGAATTTCCACAAATCTCTAACCAACACCCTTGATTCCTTCTTCAATTTACTTCTTGCCTCAAGAACACCTCCCTTTCTCTTTGCTATTTGGAGAGCCGGCCACTTCAAGAAAGAAAGAAGAAAAAATGCACAAGTCAAAGACCTTTTCTTCTTTTAATCTCCACCATGCATTTCATTTCAAGCAATTACTCATATACCCCTCATCACTTAACTTAGCTTTTGTCTCTTATAAACCCAATTAAGTAATTTCACATGCCATATAAAAAATCTCCTCTTGCATTGACTCTCTCTCTTTGACCATTTTATATGTTATATATATCACCATATACACAACATATAAACTTGCCTCTAAACCCTATTTCTTCCCAAAACACATATACATATACTTTCCTTTTCTCAATTTAAACCAACAACAACAACAACAATAACAATAACATAATCAAAACTTCTAGACCACAAATGAGGATATTACAATTGATATTGATTCAAGTGCTTCATTGGAAGGATGGATGCAAACCAGCTAAGGGACATAGTCGATGAAGTTGTCAAAGCTAGGATGGTCGAGCTAATAGATCAATTGGTTGAAATTATAAAGACCCAGTTGATTAAAATTCTGGAGATCATCGACAATGCTAATGAGGCATCTCCCATTGTCATAAGAAAGAAAGGAAAGGCAGCATTAATGGGGACACATGTTCATTAATAGAGATCGAATGAAAAATGAAGGATCAATCCCTATTCTACAAGACTAGCCGAACCATGTGTTGTCTAAGTGGAGCAATAAGGGCGACTACCACCCTAGTGGGCAAAGTCAAAGGGAAAGAGGAGGTGTTGAGAAAAATATAACAACTGAACCAGCAAAGAAGCATAAATTTTTAGACTTAAGGGTGCCTTTGTCAAAGATGTTAGAAAATCTAATGTAAATGCATTTGCTACAACCATTGGCACCTCGGCCTCTACATAAGCTTCTACCAGCAAATTTTGATGCCAAGGCCTCTACAAGTGCAAGGGAATGAGATAGATAAATGTGTTCAATTAAGGCATAAAATCCAAGATTTGATTGACAGTGGAAAGCTGCCTGAGCCTGATAAGCCCAATACTAAGAATAATCCTTTGCCTAAATTTGGAAGGGCACCATCGCTTACAACCTTCATGAAGAGTTTTATCTTGTCATCTTGTGATGATATGGATAGAGAAGCTGCTAACAATGATGTGCTATTAAGCAAGCTTGGACTAACTGTGGATAATGAAGCAGTGATCCTTGATGATGAAAAAAAAATCCTTGCCCTTGATATGCCTAAATCAATGGAGTATCTTCGACTCCCACTCAACGAAATTCCCTTAGCTTGGAGTGTTGCTCTTTTTATTTTGCTTTCTTTAGCACTTATTTGGAACAATTATGTTTTGAAAATTTTGTTTGTTTGAATAAATTATTTTCATCAAATTTTTCATGGTCTTTGACCAACCAATGACGAATATATCTTCATATTTACAAATTAGTGTATCTATGCATCATGATTTGAATGACTTTACTAGGTGAGGGAATTGCTCTATAGCATTGAGCTGTATATTCTTACTTAGAGAGGGCTCTTATATAATTATCTTTGTCTAGGTCCTAGTCAGTCTTAGAACATGCTTTGACAGTGTGAGCGGGGGTTTTTGCCCCCACTCCCAGTGGAATGGTCCTTGTGACTTCGTCACTATTTAGGCTCGGAGCCTTAGAGAACACGGGCCTAAGCTCGGAGAAAATGGAGTCGCCACTCGAATGGGCTAGGAAAAAGAAGGGGTGGATGACTCAATTCCTAAGGAATCCCCAACCCCCTAATGGGTTCAGAAAGTTGGGTACGTGTGGGGAAGGTGAGAAATGGCCCAGCACCCCCACAATGCCCAGTTAATTGGAATTGGCCTCCTTTGAAGGTCTTAATATTATAAAATTCTTAAATATAACAATATTATCCATACTACATGCAACAATTAAAATAAAGCATCATTATATTAAAATCAAAGCAATGTCCAAACAAGGCAAATAAATGGACACCCATCCGAGGATGAAAACATGTCCTTACATCATCCATATCTAAAACTAAATAGGACACCCACCGAAAGGTGAAAACATGTCCTTTACATTAATCTCAAAAATATAAAATAAATTAAATTACATAAAGTTTAAATAATGAGGTACCCACAAAGTGGAAATATACCTCTTATATTAGTATCAAAATAAATCAATAATGACAACAAAGGAAACATTCATCCATAAATTAAATAAATCCATCACATATCAAATAAGTCATCCTTGAAAACATATAACAAATCCAATAAATAACTAAAACCAAAGTTTATATCATTAATGAGTTAAAAGTAGACAATGAGGACACGGTTTATAATTTTAAAAGATTGGAATTAGGGTTTAAGATTTTTTAGGTTTGGCAACTGGAATTAGGGTTTGAGGGTCTTTTAGATTTACTGAATGGGGGGTTTGAAAAATGAGGTTTTGGCATTTTGGGAATAAATTAGGGTTTTCTTAGATTAGGGTTTTGGGTGTTTTTGGCAGAATAATTTAGATTAGGGTTTTGGTGGCTTTAGGTAGAATAGTTGGGATTAGGGTTGCTGGGTGAGAAACTTTAAAATAAATTAAGGTTTTGATTTATCATTTTAGAAGAAACATTGATTCTGGAAATAAATTAAGATTTTGGAAAACAATTAGGATTTTGAGACATTAATGGAATAATTTGGGTTTAAGTTTTGGAAAATTAGTTTAGGGTTTTAAAGTTTTGGAAACAAAAGAATAATTTAGGGTTTTGATAATTTAACCAATGACTTAGGCTACTGGATGAATGAAAAATCTGATTTATAAAACATACTATTAAGGTTTAATAATTTAGGTTATTGAAAGACTCAACATCAAAATAAATAACTGAAACATTTAAAAGAAAATATGGCAATAACATCGTATGCTTAAATAATTCATGAATCAAAACGTCAGAATGTTGTAAATATAATCAAATAAAAGATTTATATTCAAACCTGTGTCCCGTTGGTTCCACCACAGTTGACTCTGGTTGAACGAGAACAAAGATAGCGTTGCTGCCTTTGATGGATTGATGATTGATGATTGTTGCCAATTTATTTTTTCTCTTTTTATGCTTTGTTATTTTTAATCCCTCTTAATGTTAATTCCTGACCTCTCCCCCTTTTCTTTGTGTTTTAACGTGGTATTTATAGAAAAAATAAAATCCTAATCCTATTTTAATAAGGAAATACTATCTATTCAGGAAAAACTATAAAACTGGATAAAACAAGGTTTGGTCAAAAAATCGACAGCGCGTGGGCTGTCGGGCCCGCGGGTTATGCTGGCAAATATTGTTGTGGGCTACGGGCGCGATGGGCTAGTTGGGTAAGCCAGTTCATCACAGAACTGGGCAAGCCCAGCTGCGGCGAAATGGGCTGCCGCGCGGCAGCCGCCGCTCGCAGATCCGTCTGATTTTTATTTTTATATTTTTATATTTTTATTTTATTAAAAATAACTAATAAATATTATTAATATTTAAAATATTATTAAAATAAATAAAATATAAAAAAATTATTTTTGACAATCGGATTTGAATAGGTTAAAAATTAAGGGTCTACAGCTTGCACCCTGCTTGAACGATTTGAGACTATTGCAAAAGAAAGTAAAAAGCAATAAGATATTTGATTAATTTTTTATGAGAATGGGTACTTGGATTTGATTTGGGTACTTGGACCCGAGACTGAACTTGATTTGGGTACTTGGGCCTAAGACTGAATTTAATTTGAGCACTTGGACCCGAGATTGGGTACTTGGATCCGAGACTGAATTTGATTTGGATACTTGGACCCGAGATTGGGTACCTAGACCCGAGATTGACTTTGATTTGGGTACATGGACTTGAGATTGGGTACTTAGACCTAAGATTGAATTTGATTTGGGTACTTGCACCCGAGATTGGGTTTGATTTGTTTATTTGGACCCGAGATTGGGTACTTAGACCCGAGATTGAATTTGATTTGGGTACTTAGACCCGAGATTGGGTACTTGGACTCGAGATTGAATTTGATTTGGATACTTGGACCAGAGATTAGGTACTTGGACCTGAGATTAAATTTGATTTGGGTACTTAGACCCGAGATTGGATACTTAGACCTGAGATTTTATTTGATTTGGGTACTTGGACCCGAGATTGGATACTTGGACCCGAGACTGAATTTGATTTGGGTACTTGGACCCAAGACTAGATTGGATTTGGGTACTTGGACCCGCGATTGGGTACTTGGACCTGTGACTGAATTGAATTTGACTGACCTTTTATCAGTTGAGGATTCTGGCTTAAGTGATTATTCCATTCTTTTGTTCTTCCTTTTGTAAAAATTCAGTTATTTTTAGTTGGCCCTCATATCTTCTCCTTGCCCCTTGCGTGGTGAAATATTTGCAAGTGAGTTTGAAAATATTTGGTATCTAACTCAAAAAATTGAAAAGGAGAAACTTTGCCCCCCGTGTTGGCTCAAACCAAAGATTTTTTCCATGCAAGCTTTGATTGATGTTTTTGTTGTCTGGTTCTTCGTACAAGCTCGCATTGCTTCTCTTTGCAAAATTACTAGAGCTTTCTCAAGCTATGTGCTTTCCATGCCCCCCTTATTTGATATCTTCTTTTGATTCTTTACTTCACAAAGTGTTTGCTGTTCACTTTGACAAAGAACAGATAATAAAAAAAAAATGGCATGTGATATGCTCATGTATGCATGACATGCATGAGTAATACTTATAATGGTTCCATCGACTCATAAACTGAGGTTATCAGCTAAAATGTTCTCCCAGATTTCTTACAAATGCCCATTCAGGTCTTGCATTAGAATGACACAACACTTCAAATTTATGGCTTTTATCTTCAAGATGTTGAAAATATGAATAATGGAGGCCCCAAACAGCAGAGATACATCCATTTTAAATTATGATTTAGCATGTCAGTTGGTAGCTTCTTCATGACCTTGCCAATAATCATTTTCTTTGCCCAATGTAATCTTTAGAGGGTCAATGATTAGACATACTTCCCTTAACTTGAAGGCTTTGTAATTTTTTTTAATTTTTTTTTAATTTTCAATTTTGAAATTTGATTTTGAAATCAAATGTCTGCTTTGCCAAATTGATATCAATGTACCTCAGGACTTGATTTTCCAAATTAACATATCTATAACATGACAACCCTAGTTTCCATACTAAACTCAGGAATCATTTCTATTTAAGTAAGAATTGTTGCACTTCAGATAGGCATATACATATTACTTGGCCAAGGGTCTCAATGAGTTTGAATATTATCTATCTCATATGCATGTTTATTCAAACTATCTCCACTAATAGACTCTACCTACCAAGAGAGATCAACAGATCTTTGATAGGCTTGAAATGGGGTCTATAAGGGACATGGGTTAAATGAAGGCCATTTGTAAGTTGGAGCCGCTGTGACACTATGGGCAGACCCTCGCACTACAAATTTCTTGTTTGAACTTTAGGTAGTTGGGAGCAATCTTGCTAGACTCCAAATTCCTTCTATGTTCATAGCATTAATCTGGATCTTGATTAGGACAATCTTTGCCCTTGTAAAATGTTTGGTATCCAAATTTGTTTCGTTTCTTCTTAACCCTTTTTTCTTTTTATTTTTCTTACTCTTCTCTTTCTTTGAGCATTTTATCATTCTTCCTTGTAGGACTATCAAGTACAGAACTTTCAAGAACTGGATGGTCTTTCTCCTTTTTCTTTAATTTTGCCGAATCTTTGGTTGGGTTGGACCAATTCAAGCCAAACTGTCCTTCAAAACCAAATGGAAGTCTTTTGCTGCTTTAGGTAAAAGAGAACTCAGTTGGTTTTCTGAACTGCCTTTTTTGGTTTTAACTTTCTTTTCTTTTTTTTCTGTTTCTTGTCTTTTCTTTTTTGCCTTTTTTTCTTTTATTTTTTTTTCTTTGCTTTTTTTTCTTTTTCTTTTTCTTTTCTTCTTTCTTTTTTTTTGGTTCTAGCTCTAAAAGAGTTGTCTTGTATGTACCAACTTGGGTTTTTAATAATGGATGAGTGGAGTGACATAAATCTTTTTTAACAGGGATAAATCATTTGTTATGCTGATGTCATCTTGATAGATTGGGGATATTAGGAGAACTTCAACTGCCCTTATTGTCTTGAGAACATCAACTATCCTTACGGCTTTGGCTATGCATTCCATTCTTTGATCTTCTTGCCTCTTCCCCTTAGAGATCATAAGACTTGTCAAAAGTATCATAACAGCTGAGGGTAGGTTGTTGGGGTTTGAAAGCCAATGAAAAGAAAGCTAAAATTTTATAAAGGCTCAAAGGGACAACTAGGGATTGACACCTAATTGGGTGCATACTAGTTGTTGGCTAACCAAATAATGCCTAGATCATTTCTCCCTTAAATAAGTAGAGTTCAATTTTACCTCAAAAGTTTGTCTAAGCATGTTCTAAGACTGACTAGGACCTAGACAAATGTAATTATGCAGGAGCCCTCTCTAAGTAAGCATACACAACTCAATGCTATAGAGCAATTTCCTCATCTAGTAAAGTCATTCAAATCATGATGCCTAGATACATTAATTTATGAACATCAAGCTAGATTCCTCATTGGTTGAACACCAAAATAAACAAAGACCAACAAAAATTTTGACGAAAGTAATTTATTCAAACAAACATAATTTTGAAAAGCAATACTTCAAGCTAAGGGAGGTTTGTTGAGTTGGAGTCGAAGATACTTCATTTATTTATACATATCAAGGGAAATGATTTTTTCCATCTTCAAGGATCATTGCTTCATCATCCATAGTATATCATGACAAGATGATAAGATAAAACTCTTCATGAAGGTTGTAAGCGATGGTACCCTCCCTAATTTAGGCAAAGGATTATTCTTAGTGTTGGGCTTATCAGGCTTAAGCAGCTTTTCACTGTCAATCAAATCTTGGATTTCATGTCTTAACCGAACACATTTATCTATCTCATGCCCTTGCATTTGATGGAATTGACAGAAGACCTTGGCATCAAAATTTGGTGGTAGAGGCTTATGTAGAGGTCGAGGTGCCAATGGTTATAGTAAATCCATTTTCATTAGATTTTCTAATATCTTTGACAAAGGCTCTCTTAAGTCTAAAAATTTACGCTTCTTTATTGGCTCAGTTGTTGCATTTTTCTCAACACCTCCTCTTTCCCTTTGACTTTGCCCACTAGGATGATAATCGCCTTTATTGCTCTACTTAGATAGCACATGGTTCGGTTGGTCTTGTAGAATAGGGATTGATCTCTCATTTTTCATTTGATCTCTATTAGTGACATGTTTCCCGTTGATGCTACTTTTCCCTTCTTTCTTATGTCAATGTGAGATGCCTCATTAGCATTGTTGATGAGCTCCAGAATTTCAATCAATTGGGTCTTCATAATTTCAACCAATTGATCTTGTAGCTCGGCCATCCTAGCTTTGACAACTTCATCAATTATATCCTTTAGTTGGTTTACATCCATCCTTACAATGAAGCACTTGAATCAAATGTCAATATTGTAGGTTGTATCATTGTATGCTTTTGAATTGTCGTACTCTAGGTCTGTGAGCCATAAAGGGTTGATGATATGAGATGCAAATGTATGTATGCATGTATGCACAAACAATAGAAAAAGAAAGGTAATTAGGATGTTCCTTCCAACCTTATAACATCCACGCACGAATGGTGAGTCACTTTTCCTAGGTAAAATGGTTAACAAAATACCAACATGGGGCATTTTTTTTTAAAAGTTCCCTCGGACGTTTCAACCAATAGTTATATTTTTAAAAATGGAAATCAGTTCATGATAATTCTCATTAATTAGGTTTTAATCCATTCACATAACTAAAGTAGCTTTTATACTATATTGGATTAAAACTAAATTAAGAGGTTTATAATAAATAGATTTCTCACTTGAAAAAGTAACTAGTGGTTCATACCAAAAACAAGCCCATGATTAATTATTCTTAGTATAAACTAGGCTCACAATTGATTTTTGGTACTTTGTAATTGACCTAAATAATTTGCAAGCTCTTTATAAGAAAAAGGTTGGATGAAAATAATTTTCTAAGCCCATTGTAAAAAGATTTTAGAAAAAATGGATTTTAGGCTTTGTGTTTTGGTCAAGAGAAAAGAATTTTTGATTTTGTTTTTAGAAAAGTTTTATATCCAAAGACCATCTTAAAAAGTTTTTGAAAATAGCTTTGGTCTTTTGGATTTTAAAGAAAATTTATTTGAGCTTACAAATATACTTGGGTCATATTAGAAAAAGAACAAACCAAATAAGCCATGATTTAAGCTAAGATAAATTAACCATAGTCAAACAACAAGCATTTGGGGTAAAAACCTAAGGAAAGTAACTAGGCCAATTACATGAGCTTTAGTCTTTGGTTTAAAAGGCTTAGGTTTCCATAGCAAGTATATACCAAAAGGTACAAGGCTATGAGTGGTTATGTCATGCTCGATCTCCATACCTTGAGTGAAAGTATGGTATCCCTTACATAACACAACATGGGTAACATGGGCATCCTAACTAATGCACACGATGCAATCTAATATGATGCAATGGATAATATCATGATAAGAAAGAATAGAATAATTTCAAGACCAACAAAATCAACTTCTCTTATTCCTAGTGGAGTCGTCAATGTGAGCTGGGATTTTTTTCCCCCACTCCCAGTGGAATGGTTCTTGCGACTTCGACACTGTTTAGACTCGGGGCCTTAGAGAAAATGGGCCTAATCCCTGAGAAAATAGAGTTGCCACTCGGATGAGCAGGGAAAAAGAAAGGGGTGGATGACTCGATGCCTAAGGAATCCCCATCCCCCTAATGGGTTTGAAAAGTTGGGTACATGTGGGGAAGGTGAGAAATGGCCCAGCACCCCCACAATGCCCAGTTCATTGGAACCGGCCTCCTTTGCAGGTCTTAATATTATAAAATTCTTAAATATAACAATATTATCCATACTACATGCAATAATTAAAGTAAAACATCATTATATTAAAATCAAAGCAATGTCCAAACAAGGCAAATATATGGACACCCATCCGAGGATGGAAACATGTCCTTACATCGTCCTTATCTAAAACTAAATAGGACACCCACCAAAAGATGAAAACATGTCCTTTACATTAATCCCAAAAATATAAAATAAATTAAATTACATAAAGTTTAAATAATGAGGTACCCATAAAGTGGAAACAGACCTCTTATATTAGTACCAAAATAAATCAATAATGATAACAAAGGAAACATTCATCCAAAAATTAAATAAATCCATCACATATCAAATACATCATCCTTGAAAACATATAACAAATCCAATAAATAACTAAAACAAAAGTTTATATCATTAATGAGTTGAAAGTAGACAATGAGGACACGGTTTATATTTTTAAAAGATTGGAATTAGGGTTTAAGATTTTTTAGGTTTGGCAACTGGAATTAGGGTTTGAGGGCCTTTTAGATTTACTGGATGGGGGTTTGAAAAATGAGGTTTTGGCATTTTGGGAATAAATTAGGGTTTTCTCGGATTAGGGTTTTGGGAGTTTTTGGCAGAATAATTTAGATTAGGGTTTTGGTGGCTTTAGGTAGAATAGTTTGGATTAGGGTTACTGGGTGACGAACGTTAAAATAAATTAAGGTTTTGATTTATCATTTTAGAAGAAACATTGATTCTGGAAATAAATTAAGATTTTGGAAAACAATTAGGATTTTGAGACTTTAATGGAATAATTTAGGGTTTCAAGTTTTGGAAAAATAGTTTAGGGTTTTAAAGTTTTGGAAACAAAAGAATGATTTAGGGTTTTGATAATTTAACTAATGACTTAGACTGCTAGATGAATGAAAAATTCAATTTATAAAACATATTATTAAGGTTTAATAATTTAGGTTACTGAATGACCCAACATCAAAGTAAATGTCATAACATTTAAAAGAAAATATGGCAATAACATCGTATGCTTAAACAATTCATGAATCAAAACATCAAAAAGTTGTAAATATAATCAAATAAAAGAGTTATTATCAAACCTGCATCCCGTTGATTCCTCCACATTTGACTTTGGCTGAACAAGAACAAAGACAGTGTCGCTGCCTTTGATGGATTGATGATTGATGATGTTAGTGTATATGCCCTAGGCCATTGATTTGGACCTTAATGTTATTCATTTTGTTATTAATAAAGAAGTTTTTATTATCATTGTTATGTTTGCATGTTATATATAATAATGATTATATCCCTGGTTTATTATTGTTATGGAGATAATAATAAATATAACTAGTGTAATATTGATTTGATAATCATAAGATGATTATAGGTATGAAGATACAAATCAATATTATGGATACATGTTAGAGAACAGTGTATTGGATAGACCCACACAGATATCACTTCATGGTTTAATGTCATATGTGTATCTCATAATAGTTTTCATTTAATCCTTTGACTTGAGATTGTCATAGTTTCAAACATAAGGAATATTATGTTTTGACATGATCAAACGTTATCTGTAACTAGATAATTATAAAGGTTATGCTTGAACATGATATAAATTATGTAGAGGAAAATGAACAATCAAGATGGAATTTGTCCCTCTCTATGAGAGAGATATCTTCTGGGCCCCTCGATAAGTGTAACTGAGAAATGCATGGCCATGCTCAAATAAGTTGATATAAGATCAATCTTATTTGTTTATCAGTTAACTTGGAGATCGAGTAATCATAAGTTTGGACAATATAAGTATGACATTTACTATGACTTATGTTCAAACTAGATATCGTGTGACAAAGGGATTAATGCATGTACTATTTCAGGTTTTTCATTTATAATGATTCTCATGATTAATTGGGTAGTCGTAATGTCTTGCTAGAGGCCAATTATGATTTGTGCATTTCAATAGAGATTGAAATACACTACCAATTAATATGAGTCTATCGGGTCACACACATAGAACGTAGGCTGTACTTAAATAATAATAATTATATTTAATTATTGTTGTTAGTATTATTATTATTATTAGATATTAATAATAATATTGTTATAATAATTATTATTAGATAATAATTATTAAAATGTGGGTCCATATGGGATATGGACAGTTAGGGTTTTGATAAAAAGAAGTCTTTTAAAACGGTTTTAAAAGGACTGGAGGTTTTATGATCTAATTATTCGTTTTGCAAAAGAAAACGTAAGAAGAGAAAAAACCTAAAAAAAAAAACCCTAGTTTCGTTTTGAAAAGGTTCAGCCACTGCCGTTGGTGAGCTAGCACTCAGACCGGCGTACGTTTGTGTGGATTTCGTTTGAGGGTGTTCGTCTTCAGAAGGCAGCATCTGTTAATCGTTTTGAAGCTACACAAAAAAGGTTAGTTTTGAATCTCTTTTATCGAACTGAATGGATCACATGGATCCTGTGAGTAAATCGAAAGAATTTTTGTTTTCCGCTGCGGCAAGGGTTGCAGATTCTTCACGATTTACTAACAGTGGTATCAGAGCCTCTTGTTGATTCCATTTAATTCGAAATATACCATGTTGATGTGTTGATATGATCTATTGTTTTTCGAATGGCATGATTGGATTCGTTTTATCATTTGATGATGATTCGAATCTGTTATATGAGATATAACATAAATTGTTGTTGATATATGATGTCAAAGATGACCAATTGTATAAGATACAATTCTGTGAAATCAAATTGGGGTTGGTATATGATTTGTTATGGTTTCGAATTAGGGTTAATATGATTAATTCAATTCGTTTATTCATATTGAATGTATACATAGATTTCGATTTTGATTAATATGATTATTGAGTAAATCGTTTCTAAGGTTTCTGGTAATAGTTCTCTGTTAATATGATTAATAGATTACTATTATATTCTGTTTAATATGATTAACAAAATAAGGGTTTTGACAGAAAATAATTAATTGGATTAATGATTCTGTTTAGCTTCGAGGGGCGCTGCCCCTCGACCCCGCCCGCTAACCGGCTAGCGGGACCGCCGTATGTTCGCGCCCTATAGTTCGTTACCGCGACATTAAGAATGTCAATATATTTGTTTCTATTTAACATGTTAGTGATGAATATGTTATGTTTGTTTGATGTCTTGGCATGGTGCATAGCATGGCCTTATGACCTATGTGATTGGTTTATTTATATCTTAATTTTTTATAAATACGGCCTGCGTGTCGTTTATTTTTGTAACTTTATAATTACTAGTTTAGTAGTTAGTTTTTATTATTAATGTAATAATGAAGACTCAAGCTTGGAGAAGAAGATGAAAATTCCATGGAGATGAAGTTGCCTTTCAAGATATGAAGAAATGTACTATTGCAAATGTTGTAATAGATAGGTTTTCTTTTCACCTAGGGTTGCCTATATGATCTTCATTTGGTCTCATGAAGATCATATCTAGTTTGGCCATGCTATGTCATGTTTATTTTTATCAAATATGTATGAGATGCCATGTTTGATAGTTTATGTATGCATATAGGATATGATATATAAATGTCAATTTTAACATGTTTTCAAAAAAAAAATAAATGGAATGAACCCTCACTATTAATCTAAGTTTTAATGCCATCCATGTCTTAAACACTTATCAAGGCTAAGATCACCTAAATGTAGATTTTGCCAAAGCAAAGTACTTTAGGTTATCCTAGTAAGATATGATGAGTAATGGTGCTGCTCATGCGTTTAAAATTGGTTAGACTTAATTAGGCTATCAAAATGGTTTTGGGCCTAAGGCATTAGATGGGGTATAACATGCTATGACATATGATGTCATGATCCCATATTATCTAAGAGTTACATCTGATGTAATTGGTAATGGGTTACCTACCATAATAACTTGATTTTAAGTGTCATGCCAAAGCTGACTTAATATTAAGTAAAAATTGGATCTTAGCCCACTAAAATGTCATTGTGATGATTGAGGGTTATATTTTAGTGGGAGTTTAATTACTTATCACCTTTTATTAATTAAAATTTGCATATTTTGTAGATTGAAATGGCTACCAACAATAACTCCACTTTATCACTGCGATCCATCCTTGAGAAGGAAAAACTGAAAGAGAATGGGACTAATTTTGTTGATTGGTTTAGGAACCTGAGAATTGTTCTCAAACAAGAAAAGAAGTCCTATGTGCTTGATGAAGCTGTCCCTGAGCCACCTCCTGCTAATGCTTCTAATGCTGATAAGAACAAGCATAAGAAGCATATGGATGATTCCAATGACATTGGATGTCTTATGCTTGCTACTATGTGTCCAGAACTTCAGAAGGATCTGGAACACTTGGAGGCTTATGAGATGAGTGTCCATCTCAAACAAGCTTTCCAACAGCAAGCTAGGCAGGATAGATTTGACACTGCTGTTGCATTATTTGACTGCAAGATGTCAGAGGGCGAATCGGTTAGTGCTCATGTTTTGAAAATGAAGGGCTACATTGATCACCTTGCCCGACTTGGATATCCCTTGAGTTTAGAACTCTCCATGGATTTGATCCTTCATTCTTTGCCCAGCAGTTTTTCACATTTTGTTATGAACTATAATATGAACAACATGGAAAAGTCCATTCCTGAGCTACATGGTATGCTCAAAACTGCTGAAGGGAATATCAAAAGGCCCACTAAGGCTACCCATGTATTGAATGTCAATAAGGGTAAGCCTATGACGAAAAAAAAGGCAAGGCAAAGGGTAAAGCAACAGTTGCTACAAAGCCTAAGGGACAGCCCAAGCCAAAAGAACGCAAGGCACCTGTTCCTAAGGAAGGAACTTGTCACCATTGCAAGGAGCCTGGGCATTGGAAAAGAAATTGCCCACTTTATTTGGATGAATTGAAGAAATCGAAGGGTAGTGCGACTACATCTTCAGGTATATATGTTATAGAAATTAACTTATCTGCTTCTACTTCATGGGTATTGGATACTGCATGTGGTTCTCACATTTGTACAAATGTGCAGGGACTCAAAAGGAGTAGATCACTGAAAAGGGGCGAAGTTGACCTACGAGTTGGGAATAAAGCAAGAGTTGCTGCACTAGCTGTAGGATCTTATGAACTTCATATGCCTAATGGCTTTTTGTTAAATTTGAACAATTGCTATTATGTTCCTACTCTGAGTAGGAATCTTATTTCAGTTTCAGTTTTGGATGATGAAGGTTTTTCATTTTTAATTAAAAATAAGACCTGTTCTATTTTTGATAAAGATGATTTGCTTTATGGTATTGCAAGATCTTTTAATGGCCTTTATGTCCTTGACTTAGATGATTCTAGGGAGAATCATATTTATAACATAAACTCTAAGAGAATTAAGCCAAATGACCTAAACCCTACATTTTTATGGCATTGTCGTCTTAGCCATATAAATGAGAGACGCATTTCTAAACTCCATCAAGATGGATTATTAGATTCATTTGATTTTGAATCATTTGATAAATGTGAATCTTGTTTACTTGGAAAAATGACAAAGAATCCTTTCACCGGACAAGGTGAAAGGGCTAATGACTTGCTAGGACTAGTACATACAGATGTATGTGGCCCGTTAAGCATTAGTGCCAGAGGAGGATATAATTACTTCATTACTTTTACTGATGATTTCAGTAGGTATGGCTATGTCTACCTAATGAAACATAAGCATGAGGCTTTTGAAATGTTCAAAACTTTTCAAAATGAAGTACAAAATCAACTTGGTAAAACTATTAAGGCACTTCGATCTGATCGAGGTGGTGAATTTTTGAGCCAAGAGTTTGACGAACATCTAAGAAATTATGGAATTGTTTCACAATTAACTCCTCCAGGAACTCCACAGTGGAATGGTGTTTCTGAAAGAAGAAATCAAACTTTATTAGATATGGTTCGATCTATGATGAGTCAAGCAGATCTTCCATTATCGTTTTGGGGTTATGCCTTGGAGACAGCTGCTTTTGTTTTAAACCGTGTACCATCTAAAGCGGTTGAAAAGACACCATATGAGATATGGACTGGCAAAACACCTAGTTTGTCTTTTCTTAAGATTTGGGGTTGTGAGGCTTATGTGAAAAGACCAGTTTCAGATAAGTTAGCTCCAAAATCTGCTAAATGTATCTTTGTGGGATATCCTAAGGAAACTAAAGGATATTATTTCTATATTCCATCTGAGAACAAAGTATTTGTTGCTCGAAATGGAACCTTCTTGGAAAAGGAATTCATTTCTAAAAGAACTAATGGGAGCACAGTTCAATTAGATGAATTTATAGAACCACAAGAAGATATTGAACCGCCTGTAGAAACAGTTTCAGAACCACAAGTCATTGTGGAAACTGAAAATGTTACACAAGTTCTGCGCAGATCTGATAGACCACGTCATCAGCCTGAGAGATATGGATTTCTCATGACTGAAAGTCGTGAAGTTTTGCTCATAGATCAAGATGAGCCAACTACCTATCTTGAAGCTGTGTCAGGTCCAGATTCAGAGAAATGGCTTGGAGCCATGAACTCTGAGATGCAGTCCATGTTTGACAACCAAGTTTGGGCCTTAATTGATCCTCCCGAAGGTATTAAGACTATTGGTTGCAAATGGGTTTTCAAGAAGAAAATTGACATTAATGGAAATGTGCAAACCTATAAAGCAAGGTTGGTTGCTAAAGGTTTCAAACAAACACATGGTATAGACTATGATGAAACTTTTTCTCCAGTTGCTATGATTAAATCTATTAGGATTCTCCTTGCCATTGCTGCATACTATGATTATGTGATATGGCAAATGGATGTCAAAACCGCTTTCCTTAATGGAAATTTACTCGAGGATGTGTACATGACACAACCTGAGGGTTTTGTAAATCCTGAGAATTCTGGGAAGGTTTGCAAGCTTCAAAGGTCCATTTATGGATTGAAGCAAGCATCTCAAAGCTGGAATCTTTGTTTTGATGAAACAGTTAAGAACTTTGGTTTCATTCAAAATGAAGATGAACCATGTGTTTACAAGATGGTTAGTGGGAGTGCTATCGTGTTCTTAGTCCTATATGTAGATGACATATTGATCATTGGAAATGATGTCCCCACTTTACAAAAGGTTAAAGATTGGTTAGGGAATTCTTTTTCAATGAAGGACTTGGGAGAGGCTGCATATATCCTTGGTATAAGGATCTATAGAGATAGATCTAGAAGGATAATTGGCTTAAGTCAAAGTACATACATTGACAAAGTGTTGAAGAGGTTCAGTATGCAAGATTCCAAGAAAGGATTCTTGCCTATGTCACATGGTATTCATCTTGGCAAGAATCAATGTCCTAAGACATCTGAGGAGTGAGATAGAATGAATAAGATCCCTTATGCTTCTGCTATTGGATCTATTATGTATGCCATGCTATGTACTAGACCTGATGTCTCATATTCTTTAAGCACAACAAGTAGATATCAAGCTGATCCTGGTGAGGGTCACTGGACAGCTGTTAAGAACATTCTTAAGTATCTAAGAAGAACTAAGAATGTTTTCTTAGTTTATGGAGGTTTGGAAGATGAAATAGTTGTAAATGGTTACACAGATGCTAGTTTCCAAACTGATATAGATGATTACAAATCGTAGTCAGGTTTTGTATTCACATTGAATGGTGGAGCCATTACTTGGAAAAGTTCCAAGCAAAGCACAGTAGCAGATTCTACAACAGAAGCTGAGTATATAGCAGCATCAGATGCTGCTAAGGAAGCAGTTTGGCTGAAGAAATTCATCACTGAGCTTGGAGTGGTGCCTAGCATTGCTAATCCTATGGCTATCTATTGTGACAACAATGGTGCCATAGCGCAAGCAAAAGAGCCAAGGTCCCATAAAAAATCTAAGCACATACTCAGGCGATTTCACCTCATTCGAGACATCATTGATAGAGGTGATATCAAGATATGCAAAGTTGACACAAATGACAACATAGCAGATCCATTGACAAAGCCTCTCTCGCGGGTCAAGCATGATCAGCACACTAGGTCTATGGGCATGAGATATTTGTTAGACAAGGCCTAGTGCAAGTGGGAGACTGTTAGTGTATATGCCCTAGGCCATTGATTTGGACCTTAATGTTATTCATTTTGTTATTAATAAAGAAGTTTTTATTATCATTGTTATGTTTGCATGTTATATATAATAATGATTATATCCCTGGTTTATTATTGTTATGGAGATAATAATAAATATAACTAGTGTAATATTGATTTGATAATCATAAGATGATTATAGGTATGAAGATACAAATCAATATTATGGATACATGTTAGAGAACAGTGTATTGGATAGACCCACACAGATATCACTTCATGGTTTAATGTCATAAGTGTATCTCATAATAGTTTTCATTTAATCCTTTGACTTGAGATTGTCATAGTTTCAAACATAAGGAATATTATGTTTTGACATGATCAAACGTTATCTGTAACTAGATAATTATAAAGGTTATGCTTGAACATGATATAAATTATGTAGAGGAAAATGAACAATCAAGATGGAATTTGTCCCTCTCTATGAGAGAGATATCTTCTGGGCCCCTCGATAAGTGTAACTGAGAAATGCATGGCCATGCTCAAATAAGTTGATATAAGATCAATCTTATTTGTTTATCAGTTAACTTGGAGATCGAGTAATCATAAGTTTGGACAATATAAGTATGACATTTACTATGACTTATGTTCAAACTAGATATCGTGTGACAAAGGGATTAATGCATGTACTATTTCAGGTTTTTCATTTATAATGATTCTCATGATTAATTGGGTAGTCGTAATGTCTTGCTAGAGGCCAATTATGATTTGTGCATTTCAATAGAGATTGAAATACACTACCAATTAATATGAGCCTATCGGGTCACACACATAGAACGTAGGCTGTACTTAAATAATAATAATTATATTTAATTATTGTTGTTAGTATTATTATTATTATTAGATATTAATAATAATATTGTTATAATAATTATTATTAGATAATAATTATTAAAATGTGGGTCCATATGGGATATGGACAGTTAGGGTTTTGATAAAAAAGAAGTCTTTTAAAACGGTTTTAAAAGGACTGGAGGTTTAATGATCTCATTATTCGTTTTGAAAAGGAAAACGTAAGAAGAGAAAAAACCTAAAAAAAACCCTAGTTTTGTTTTAAAAAAGGTTCAGCCACTGCCGTTGGTGAGCTAGCACTCAGACCGGCGTACGTTTGTGTGGATTTCGTTAGAGGGTGTTCGTCTTCAGAAGGCAGCATCTGTTAATCATTTTGAAGCTACACAAAAAGGTTAGTTTCGAATCTCTTTTATCGAACTGAATGGATCACATGGATCCTGTGAGTAAATCGAATGAATTTTTTTGTTTTCCGCTGCGGCAAGGGTTGCAGATTCTTCACGATTTGCTAACAGATGAGTGTTGCCAATTTATTTTTCCTCTTTTCTGCTTTGTTGTTTTTAATCCTCTTAATTTTAATTCCTGACCTCTCTAGGGTTTTTCCATGTTCTCCCCCTTTTCTTCGTGTTTTAATGTAGCATTTATAGAAAAAATAAAGTCCTAATCCTATTTTATTAAGGAAATACTATCTATTTAGGAAAAAATATAAAACCGGATAAAACAAGGTTTGGTAAAAAAAAATAGCAGTGCACGGACTGTCGTGCCCATAGGCTGCACTGGTAAAAATTGCACTGGCAAAAATTACTATTGGCTATGGGCGCAACGGGCTAGCTGGGCAAGCCAATTTGTCACAGAACTGGGCAAGCCCAGCTACAGCAAAATGGGCTGCTGCGCGTCGCTCGTTGATCTTTCTGATTTTTTTATTTTTTCATTTTTTATATTTTTTATATTTTTATTTTTATTAAAAATAACTATTAAATATTATTAATAATTAAAATATTATTAAAATAAATAAAATACCAAAAAAAATTATTTTCGACTATCGGATTTGAATGGGTCAAAAATCAAGGGTCTACAGACGAACTTTCAAGGTGAAATTGAACTCTGCTTATTTAAGTGAGAGATGATTTAGGCATTGTTTGGTCAAGCCAACAACTAGTATCCACCCAATAAAATATAAATCCCTACTTGTCCCTTTGTGCCTTCATGAAATTTTAGCTTTTTTATTGGTTTACAAACCCCGATGACCTACCCTGAGCTGTTGTGATACTTATAATAAATTTGATGATCACTAAGGAGGAAAAAAGAAAAAAAAGACAAAAAGAAAAAGAAAATAAAATAAAACCCAAAATGGTTCAGAAAGCCAACCAAGTTCTCTTTTACCTAAAGCAATAAAAGACTTCCATTTTGGTTTATAAGGACAGTTTGACTTGAATTGGTCAGACCCAACCAAAGATTCAATCAAAATTAGAGAGATAGAAGAAAGGTCATCCAGTTTTTAAAAGTCGTATACTTGACAGTCCTACAGGGAAGAAGGACAAAATGATAAAATGCTCAAAAAAAAGAAAGAGTAAGAAAAAGAAAGAGAAAGACAAGGGAAAAGAAGAAAAGAAATGAATATGGGTACCAAACTTTTTGCAAAAAACCAAAAACTTTCATAATCAAGATCCAGATTAACGCTAAGAAGATGGGAGAACAATCAAAGCTCTATCTTTTCATGTTCCCAACTGCCAAAAGTTCCAACAAGAAGTTTGTAGTGCAAAGATTTTTCAATAGTGTCACATCAGCTCCGATCTCAAAATGGATTTCATTTAACCCATGTCCCTTATAGACCCCATTTCAAGCCTATCAAAGACCTATTGATCTATCATGGTAGGTAAAGTCTATTAGTTGAGATAGTTTGAATAAGCATGCATATGAGATAGACTGTAATATCCCAAAGTATACCCTAAAAGTTTTAGAATATTTTATTGTTGTATTAGGATTAAATGTTTATGTTTAAATGGAAAGAGAAATGAGGTCAGGGAAGAGTGTATATGTTGTATATATAGTGATATATACAACATATACAAGTCAAAGAAATGGAAGTCAAAGAAGATTAATTAATTATTTTAAATTAATTAAATTAATTAAATGGAAAATTGAATTAGTGAGTGGATGAAGATATTTGATTATTTTAATATTTAATTGCTTGGTGGAGGTTTAAAGAGAAGAAGTGGTTGACTTTGCCATTCATTCTTTTTCTTCTTCTTCTTCTTTCATTGTTGTTGGTCGGGTATCACATAGCAAGAGAGGAAGAGAGTTTTTGATTTTCCAAACTCAAGATTGAAGGATGTTTCAAGTGATCAAGTTGGAAATCTAAGAAGTTTCATCATTTTTGGTAAGTTTCCACTTGATTCCTTAGTTTTATTTTAAGTTGTATTTGAGTTTAATGGTTGATTATTGATGGTATGAGTATGTTTGATTGTGGGGTGTTTGAGAGTATTTGGTTTATTTGATTTTGATTTTTGGGGTTGGATTGAAGAGAAAGTGTTAGGTTTGGTGGAAGAACAAGTGTTGTGTTTGAGTTGTGTGTATGTGATGGTTGTGAATAGGTGTTTGATGTATGTTTTGAATTGTTTTGGTGTTTTTGCAAGTTATTATGGTTTATGGGTGTGTTTAGTTAAGTTTGTTTGAAGTGGAAAATGGTGGAAGTAAGAGGTTTGTTGGATGTGTTGTTGTTGTTGTCGGAATCAGGATTTTTGGCCTGACACGCCGATGAGCACGGCCAGGTCTTTGGGCCTGTCAATGGTTCTGTGTTCTTGGATGGGTGACACGAGCAGTGACATGCCCATGTTATTGAGCGTGTCACAGCTTCTGTGTTGTAGTAGCATTGACACGTCCAGTGACATGCCCATGTCACTGAGCGTGTCAAAGCTTCTGTGTTGTGAGTTTAGGGCACGGTCAAGGACACGCCCGTGTTGTTGAGCGTGTCATGTGTAGAGTTTGCCCTAGATAGTTCTCTTTCTTATTTTCTTCTTTTATATTTCTAAGTGAGTGTGTATGATCACCTTTGGATTCAGTTTTGAAGAGAGTTGAGCTACCTTTATTCAAGTGTTGAGAGTTATCTTGGAAGAGGAGTTGATAGAGTGGTGTTGTTGCTTTAAGAGGTAAGTACAAACTTTGAATGATTGCATACATGTACATGACATTGGGACTTAACACATTTAGTTGAAAAATGTGTTAAGTTACTTGATACATTGTTGTTGAATGAATTATATGTTGTGATATGCATAATGTGAATTTTATTGATGTATGTCCAATGCAATTGGCTATGTATACTTTGATGATGAGATGTGAAGCCATTGTGTTGGCTATAGTGATGCAAATGAAATAATTGGGGCATGATTTCCTAGTTTAATTATGAGAAATGAAATGAGAAATGAATTGTGAAAAAGATTGATAATGAGATAAATGAATTAATTATGTGCCTAGTATGTTATTCAATTTTCAAAGTTCTGGGTTTGGCGGCATGCCTATGAATTGCTGGACAGGTGAAAAGAGCTGGTCGTAAGCCGAGTCCAGCTGATAAATGTGGAATATGATATTTTTGAGGTGAAAAGATCGGGTTGTAAGCCTTAAAAATAGTAACAGTCTAGCCGGGTTGAGGACCAAGATACTGGGGCCCTAGGGTCTAGCCGGGTTGAGGTCCAAGAGACTGGGTCTCTTACACTATCCGTGGATAGATATATATGTATCGCCTACGGGCTTTATGAATGTGATTATGGACCAAAGCAGTAACTCTGAACTTTGAATAACATATTAGATCCTTTTTGGGCCCATGCTTGTCTTTGTTTTAATGTGAATCATAAATGGTAAAACAATTGAATAAGATAATGAAATGTAATGTTATGAGATATAGCATTTTGAAAATGATCTCTATTGCTTGAATGTATGACATTGACATTGCATTAAAGCATATTGTTATTGTGGTTTGTACCACTAAGCCTATGGCTTAGTGCGATTGTGGTTCATCGCGCAGGTGATAGGGTAGAATTGGAGAGTTCAGCTAGACCGAGTCGAGTCTAGACTTTAAAGTGTTGATTGTGGGCTTAAAGATCAGTGACAAACTGCCAAACATGTATAAACTTTATGTTTCTTAAACATGGATTTTGATGTATTTATATATGTAAATACCACTACATATTCCGCTACATAATGAATAAATGTTTTATCTAGTATAGTTTATAATATAATATGAAGTGTTTTAAGTTTTCTTATATTATTGCAGAAGAGAAAAATTATGTTATCTAATATAAACCGTGGCACTCTTGTATCCAGTATACGTATATTACAGGTGTAGTAGTATGTAGTGTTCGTATACAGGGTATAGGGGTGTTACAAATGTTTTGGTATCAGAGCCTAGGTTTGAGATTCTAAACCTAGGTCAATTATAAGAAAAAGAAAATTTTGATTTTAAAATATGGTTTTTGAATAAGATACATGCTTTGTCACTCACTACAAGGAAAACTGAATCAGACAACGCTTTCTGGCCGTTGTCTGATGAAGACAAAAACAGTTGTCTATTGAAGCGATGTCTGATAGCATTTCAGACAACGGTTTTAAAACTATTGTCTGATGTAGGTTTGCACAACGGCTTTTAATTTTATCAGACAACGGTTTTTGGCCGTTGTCTGATGATGATTCAGACAATGGTTTCTAATTTTTCAGACAACGATTTTTAACCGTTGTCTGATGGTTTCCACAACGGCTTCTAAATTGTCAGACAACGGTTTCTAAATTTTCAGACAACGGTTTTTAACTGTTGTCTAATGAAGGTTTAGACAACGCTTTTTCACCGTTGTCTGATGAAGACAAAAACCGTTGTCTATTGAGGCGATGTCTGATAGCATTTCAGACAATGGTTTTTAATAGTTGTCTGAAGATGGTTTCCACAACGGTTTTTATTTTATCAGACAATGGTTTTTAACCGTTGTCTGATGAAGGTTTAGACAACGCTTTATGACCGTTGTCTGATGAAGACAAAAACCATTGTCTATTGAGGCGATGTCTGATTAAGGTTTATACAATGCTTTCTTATTAAAAACCGTTGTCTGATTAATATGGCACACTGAATATTAGACAATAGTTTCAATGTTCATTTCCATTTCACCACCATTGTCTGTTAAACTGTACATTATACATATAAGACAACACTTTACAATGGAGGATTGCAAATTTGTGAATCAAAAAACCTCCACAAATTCAACCATTCAACATATTAACAAACTAAAAAAAATCAACACTATACATATATCACTAAATTATACTATTAACTTCAACTTGAATGATGCTTCATGAAATATTTGGCGAAGTCAATCCTAAATTGGAAGGCAAATGAGTCTCAACCCCATCAATTTACAAAAGTTAACTCTGTGTTTATCTGCAAAAGGGACAGCTGGAAAAACAACCTTAGACTTAAGAAGGAGAGAATAATATTTACTTAATTTATTTCCATCTTCTAAACAATTAGAAATAGAAACCAACTCAAAAATAAAAAAAAAAGAAAATGAAGTTAAAAGGCAAGCTTGACTTTACCTTGCAATCTGAGTCTGTTGCAGCAAACTGTCAAAGAAATAAAGTAGCCTCTCTTTGGCTCTCAGAGCAACAGGAGCTGTTGCCAAGAAACAAATAAGAAAGTGAAAAAAAAATAATAATCCTGAGTTTTTTTTTATAATTGGCTTGAAGAAAAGCTAAAGATCCCAACTATCATAAACCTGGGACCATGATTGATTAAAAGTGCATATAAGTCATTTGTGAACTGTCATTAGTTACACCAGAACCAACAATCCAATCGTTAAAGAAGCTACAATCAGCAGATGTGAGGTATCTAACAGCTGCTTCTCTTGGTTGAATTACAGCAACACAATCAGAGCTCAAAATTCCACAAGTGACACATGAAAACAGACGCTGATCAGACAACTTATCATCATGAACAGTACGCCTAATTTCAGAGCCTGTTTCCATAGCATTTGTATTATCACAATAAGATTGCTAGTTCAGCAGGTAAAAGGAAAGTTACAGTTGACAAAGCATACCTTGTACATAGTTCTAGTGCAAGATCATAAAGTAACTGGAAATGAGACACCATTGGAGGATAATTAATTGAAGCTCTTCGAATTGCAGCATCTCTAGCGACCATCAACCATTCAGGAGTTGCAATATTAGCTGCCTCCCCACAATTAAACCCTAAAACCATAAACAAAAACAATCTTCCACATTGATCAACAGGACTGATTCCAATTAGCAGAAGAAGAAGAAGAAGAAGAAGAAGAAGAAGAAAAGAAATCATTTATCAATACAAGATACTAAACTGAAATGCACAGGCAATTACCATGACTGAACCCTGAATGATAGGCTCTTGGGAAAGTGACAACAAACTCCCCAGCATTTTGCACTAACCTGATTCAGAGCCATTAGAAAGTTAGGAATATATAAATAAACTCCACATAGCATATATAAATAAACTCCAAAGGAATTGAAAATATAGGCTTATACAAATTATAACTATTCTAAGAAGTGAAATCCACAACTTCCTGTTTGTGGAGGCAAGACAAAGGGCAGTATGAACTTTTAGGTTTATAAAAGTTCATTTCAAATGATTTTCACTTTCAGCCAATTGTCATACTTCTATTGTCAATCAAGTTGAGCTGATACCAATAGAAGTGATATCAAAGTGGTTTCTACAAAAACAACTTCATCAACCAAAAAAAGGTCATCGTAACAAGTTCCACAAAGCAAAAGGAGAACATTGAGGAGCAGAATAGGAAAGAAATGAAATGGGACCTGCTGTAACACCCCCACATCCAATACATGCACACTACATACAGCACAATGTAGTATACATGCATCGAATATAGGAATGCTACGGATTTTCTTAACATTCAAAACATTTCCAATGATACTATAATCTTTCTCATTATACATAATAGAAAAAAAAATAAGTGATTAACCTGTAATATAAAACAAAATAGATATATATATATACATATACTTAATACGCAGCGGAATTTAGAACTATTTACATATAGGAAAACATTTAAATATTTATATTTACAAATGTACATATATTCACATTATAAACAATACTTTACAAAATATTAAAAGAGTTATACATGATTGGCAAATCTTCTCTGATCTTTAAGTCCTAAAATCAACTCTTCCATGTCTACTCTCACTCGGCCTCGAAGAGCTCTCGGGTTCAACTCTATCAACTCTATCACCTGCGCGATCAACACTATCACGCTAAGCCAAGGGCTTAGTAGTACAAAACATGCTAACATTATGCTTGTATGCTATGCAATGTCACACATTCCATTAATATCAACATCATAAGTGAAGAGCTAACATCAAACCTTTGCCTTTCACAAATCATAATCATATAAGCATATCACATCTCAAAGTCCTTTCATGAATTTCATTATTCAATTATTTTACCATCAATGAATCACATATAAACAAAGACAAGCATGGGCCCAAAACACACTAATATGCCATTCAATTTTCAGAGTTAATGTTTTGGTTTTTATCACATTTATCATTATCACATATACCCAACTAGGCTTCAAGGATTAGGTTCAACCAAGCTTCAAGGGGAACAAAGCATGCTAAGTCTCAACCCAACTTGGCTTCAAGAACCAAACCCAACCTAGCTTCAAGGGTTGTAACATCTCAATTAGGCTTCAAGGACTAGACCCAACCAAGCTTCAAGGGGAGTAAAACATGTTAAACTTCAACCCAACTTGGCTTCAAGGATCAAGCCCAACCTAACTTCAAGAGATTGTTACTATCTTTAGGCATGCCACCAACAACAAACTCTGAAAATGGAATAACACATTAGCCACACAACTCATTTATTAATTTGTTATCAATTTCATTCTCAAATAAATCAATATAGCCAATCACAATGGCTCTACATTTTATTTGAATTATCATAGCCAATCATAATGGCTTTATATTCCATTTCATCTCAATTCACATCATAGCATTTCAATCTTTTATATACACAATCATTTGCATCATCATGTCATTCACATTATTCATATATATATATATCATCATTGATATAAACATAACAATACACATTGCTCATATAAATTAACAATGTAGTAATGCCACATTTGTACTTACATACAATCATATAGGTTTTGTACTTACCTCAAAAGCAAATCACACCACTCTTAACACTTCCTTGTTCAAGATCCTTCTACCTCTTAAATCAATGATCAATCACTATCTTCAAGACCTAAATCAAAAGTAATAGCATATACTTGCTTAGGGATACACAAGAGATAATCCAATTAGTAATTAATTAGGGCAAACCCTAACCCTGACACGATCACCCATACGGGCGTGTTCATGGGCGTGTAATACCTACTGCCTCTCAACCATAACAACACGTCCAACATCATGAACGTGCTCCTGGCCGTGTCAATTCTCCAAACTCACAGTAGCTATGACACGCTCAATGTTTTATTAGTTTTTGATATAAGTTTTGTGTCTTGTTTATTATGTTAATTGTTGTTTTATTTAGGTATTTCGTTAGTTTTTATCGGTTTGTCTAGTGTTTTCTTTAATTGTGTAGTTTTAGTTTATTGTTAGTTTTATGTCGTTTTTGATCTAGTTTTTAGTTTGTGTTTATGTTTTATCGGTTATTGTTTATTTACTTCGTGTTTTAAGTTTGTTTTGAGTTCTGTGTTAGGTTAAAACAGGTAAGGAAACGAATTGAAGATGAAATGGGCAGTAGCTGACACAGACAGAGGACACGGCCAAGTCACTGGCCGTGTCCCATACCAAGTTAAAAGGAAGAGCAAGTCCCAGTAGCAGACACAAGCAAGGGACACGGCCAAGTCATGTGGCCGTGTCCCTCCAAAGAAGAGCAACACGGCCAAGTCACCTTGACTTGGCCGTGTCCCACTTGTTACCAAAGGAAAGGGAGATAAAAATTACGCAGAGGAGGACACATGCAGGGGACACGGCCGTGTCACCTGGCCGTGTCCCTCCCAACTCACTCACACGGCCAAGTCAAGCTTCACTTGGCCGTGTCACTCAACAAAGAAGAAAAGAAGATTAAAAGCAACAGAGGAGGACACATGCAGGGGACATAGCCGTGTCACCTGGCCGTGTCCCTCCAACAAGCCCTCACACGGCCGTGTCCCTCATAATCTGGCCGTGTCCCTCATGAACCAAGCGCGCACCGAAGTTTAAAGCCGACGTTTCGTATAAAAGCAAAAAGAAAGTTAGGATTTGGGGGGGTTGACGATTTTGAGCAGAGTTTAGCCGACTGAGAGAGATCTTAGGGTTTAAACATTTGTTTTATTGGATTTTGATCTTACTTTGGATTAAACTAGTTTAGATTAGATTGTTCATGCCATTGATTCATCCTTCTTGCAAGATTCGATCAAGAGATTCATCAAAAGCTTCAAGAAGTTTGTAACTTGGTTTTATTCTTAAACTTTGTCTCTTTAGTTTCATTGAAATTGTGTTTATGAACATTATCATGTCTAAATTGATTTCTTTGATTATTAATGAGATGAGTATGTTTGATAACATCATGAACTAATTTAATCTAGTCTAGGGTTTGTATGGATTTACTATGATTGTATGAATTGGTTATTCTCTTAACTAATGATTTCTTTTGCCTTTATTGAATGAAACATTGTTTACATATAATTGATTGGCCATCAATTGTGTGTTTTAGGTATTAGATAATGGATTGAGAGATGAAATCTAATACTGGAATAATTCAATTAAGGACTTAGGTGAATTAGAGATATAACCTATTAAAAAGATTGTTCAATTATAACAAGATTAGTTGTAAGAGGTTTGAATGCGAGAGCTTATTTCCTTAACTCAATTAATTAAGTTGTTTGAGATTTAATCTTTGAAATTAAATTAGTTAAGTGGAATAACCGTTCATACATATGAGTAGTAGAGAAGTGCAAACCCTAGACCCTTTTATCAAGTAAATCAAAACATCAGCTTTTGTTTATTTTTATTGTTTTCAGCTTAAATCAATTTTCTCATTACTTTGCAATTTAAATTTCTTTACTACTTGTTACTTTTAATTTGATAATCAATTACCCACTTTGGCTTCCTTGAGAGAACAACCTTGGGGCGATCACCTTTGCTACAACTACCTCGTATACTTGCGAGTGGCGCTTTGTGGTAGAGTTAATTTGAGCGCAACAAGTTTTTGGCGCCGCTGCCGGGGAAGCTAATTGGCGTAATTGTTTATTTAAAAAAAATAAAAAAATATTTTAGATTATTTTTCATTGCTTTCATTTTATTTTATTTGTCTTTTGCTTTTGATATTTCTTTTTCTAGAAATTTTTGTTTATGCAAGGCAGAGATCACTCGAAGGAGAGCTACATCCATTCATTCCAGAAATTCAGAGAGTAAAAAGGAGCAGAGAGGAGTTTGAGCTCTTCACAGGATTTGATACTTCAGAGGAAGACATTTCGGATTTTGAGTTAGAATCTGAAAAATCTGTAAAAATGGCTGAAGAAAGGCAAAGAACCATGAGAGATTTTGCTAGACCTGTAATTGGGACTTCCACTTCTTGCATAAGACTGACAGATGCAGGAAGGAACTATGAGTTGAAGAACATTCACTACAACATGCTGCCATCATTCTATGGAGTTCCAAATGAAGATCCTTTGAACTTTATTCGGGATTTCTACTCCACCCTCAACACTTTTCCTTTGGGAGGACTAATAGAAGATCAGTTGAGGATGAGATGTTTCCCTTATACTTTGAAGGATAGGGCAAAGAGCTGGCTCATGATGTTGCCTGAGAACTCACTGACAACTTAGGAGCAAGTTTACAATAAATTCATGGGCAAGTTCTATTCACACCAAAAGACAGCTGAGTTGAGAGGGAAGATTGCTACATTCTCTCAGTTTGAAGGAGAGCCATTTCATGAGGCTTGGGACAGATTCAAGATGCTATTGATCCAGTGTCCACATCATCACTACCCACTTCAACTCCTTAATCAGTTTTTCTATGATGGTCTCACCCAGCAATTTCAGAACACTGTTGATAATGCAGCTGGGGGAGCCATGGGAGAAAAGATAGCTGATGAGACTTATGAGATTTTTGAGATGTTGGGAGCTAATTCTCAACAAAAGAGTGTAAGGGGAAGAAGCAAGGGGGTGAATCAACTGGAAGCCAATACTGAAATGGTTAGTCAAATAGCTGAGTTGACAAGACAGGTTCAGATGCTAAACATGAAGAACAATGTTTCTTCATCTACTCAAGAAGTGTGTGGAATCTGTGGGACATTTGGGCATGGAGCAAATATATGTCCCTCTGCATATGAGACTTTTGGGAATGAAGCTGAGCAACTTAATGCTATGGGAGGATTTCAACCAAGAGCCAGGAATGATCCTTACTCTAACACTTACAATCCTGGCTGGAGGAATCACCCCAATTTTTCTTGGACAACAAATAATGCTCAACAGCCTTTCCATTTGCTCCAGAGACAGAACCAGCAGCAGGGTCAATCCTCAAATCAAATGCAGCCTAAGAGAGATAGTTTGGAGGAAAGTTTACAAGCCTTCATCAAAGTCAGTGCACAAAATCAAGAGATGAACAACAAGAGACTGGATTCCTTAGAAGCATCTTTTAAGAAGGTGGAGACCCAAGTGGGGCAACTTGCACAACAGATGCAGATACAACAAAAGGGGAAGTTCCCAAGTCAACCTGAGCAGGCACAAGCAGTGACTGTTCTTAGGAGTGGCAAGGTAATTAAAAACAATGTTGAAAATAATTCTGTGAATGCAGGTGAGCAAGAGAATAAAAAGGAAGGAGATCAAGAGAACAAAGGTACTGAAGAAAGATTAATTGAGAAGACCCCTACACCAGATTTGCACAAGGCAAGCAATCCATACAGGCCACCTATACCATTCCCTAGCAGGTTGAAGGATGATAAAAAAGATAAGCAGTTTTCAGATATCTTCAACATGCTATCTAAGGTAAGTATTAATTTACCCTTACTTGAAGCAATTAAGAACATGTCGGCTTATGCTAAATTCTTTAAAGAACTGAATACCAAGAAAAAAAGGTATGAGCCGAATGAAAAGGTGATAGTTTCTAAGGTAGCTAGTGCTGTTTTGCAGCATAAACTACCTCCTAAGCTAAAGGATCCTGGAAGCTTTATTATTCAAATTGCTATGGGGAATGGAAAATGTACTGATGGCATGTGTGATTTGGGAGCTAGTGTGAACTTAATGCCTTACTCTGTGTACCTTGACTTAGAATTAGGGGAACTTAAGCCAACAAAAATGGTGTTGCAATTAGCTGATAGATCTCTTAGATTCCCGAAAGGGGTTATAGAAGATGTGTTAGTTAAAGTAGGTGGTTTGATAGTACCTGTGGATTTCATTGTTCTTGACATGGAGGTAAGTAATTCTTCACCATCTGCACACACCATCTTGCTGGGTAGGCCTTTTACGGCAACTACCAATACTTTGATAGATGTTAAGAATGGAAAATTATCAATGACTGTTTTGGGACAAATTGTGGAATTTTCTATTTTTAACACTTCTCCTATTCCTACAACTGCTTTATATGAGGATTGTTCTTTCATTGATTGTGTTGATGCAGTTGTTTCAGATGTTTTCTTGCAGACAGGTTCCTCTGATAAATTGGAGCTGGCATTGACTTTGGATAGTGATTTGGAAATTTTTGATGCAGAAATAGCCAGTTGTCTTGAGACCTTAGAGGATGCTGAAATAGAGGAGTTTAAGGATGACCCAATTTTTGAACCTTCCCCCATTGAAAAAGAAGAGAAGAACCCCTCACTAGAGTTAGAGCTGAAAGAGTTACCTAAGAACCTGAAATATGTGTTTTTAGGGGATAATAACACTTTACCTGTGATAATATCTAGTGAACTTAGTTAAGGGGAGGAGATGAGGCTGGTGAGTGAGCTTAAAAGATTAAAGAAAGCAATAGGATGGGGATTGAGTGACATCAAGGGTATTAGCCCTTCCATGTGCATGCATAGAATCACTTTAGAAGAGGGAACTAAACCTGTGAGGGAGACCCAAAGGCGACTTAACCCAAATATGAGTGAAGTGGTTAAGAAAGAAGTGCTCAAATTACTAGATGAAGGAGTAATTTATCCAATTGCTAACAGTGAGTGGGTGAGCCCAGTTCATGTAGTTCCTAAGAAATCTAGAATCACCGTGGTAAAAAATGAGAATAATGAGTTGGTTCCTACTAGGACTACTACTGGGTGGAGAATGTGCATTGATTATAGGAAGTTGAACAATGCTACAAAGAAATATCATTTTCCTCTTCCTTTTATTGATCAGATGTTAGATAAACTTTCTGGACACTCACATTATTGTTTTCTGGATGGCCTTTCAGGTTACTATCAGGTACCAATAGCTCCAGAGGATCAGTCAAAGACAACCTTTACTTTTCCTTTTGGGACTTATGCATTTCGACGTATGCCCTTTGGCTTATGCAATGCACCTGCAACTTTTCAGAGATGCATGATGTCTGTCTTCTCAGATATGATCGACGATTTTATTGAGGTATTTATGGATGATTTTTCTATTTTTGGTAATTCTTTTGATAATTGCCTCGATAAACTTGTTTGTGTGCTTGAGAGATGCATTGAATGTAACCTCACTTTATGTTGGGAAAAGAGTCATTTTATGGTTACTCAGGGCATCGTCTTAGGTCATGTGGTGTCAAGTAAAGGAATTGAGGTAGATAACGCTAAAATTGAACTAATTGCTAAGTTACCCCCACCTACCTCAGTTAAGGGAATAAGAAGTTTTCTAGGGCATGCAGGATTTTACAGGAGGTTTATTAAGGATTTTTCTAAATTAAGCCAACCTTTGTGCCATTTATTGGGGAAAGATGTTCCATTTGAATTTACAGCACAATGCATGCAAGCTTTTAATTCCCTTAAGGAAAAATTAACTAGTGCACCTGTGATTGTAGCTCCTGTCTGGTCTTTACCTTTTGAAATCATGTGTGATGCATCTAATCATGCAGTAGGAGCTGTTCTTGGGCAAAGGGTTGACAAATACTTGAGAGTAATTTATTATGCTAGTTTAACCCTGAATAGTGCACAAATGAACTACACCACAACTGAGAAGGAAATGTTAGCTGTTGTTTTTGCTTTAGACAAATTTAGAGCTTATTTAATTGGGTCAAAAATTATTGTGCATTCTGACCATGCAGCTCTTAAATATCTTTTAACAAAACAACATGCTAAACCGCGCTTAATTAGATGGGTGTTGTTGTTGCAAGAGTTTGATTTCCAAATCAAGGATACTAAGGGTAGTGAGAATGTTGTTGCGGATCACTTATCTAGATTACCCTTCTTTAGTGAAAATCTTGCATCTGATAACATTTATAAAAATTTAGAAGAATTTCCTGATGAGCATTTGTTTGTGGTAATTAATGTACCGTGGTTTGCAGATATTGCTAACTATCTTGCTTGTGGTATTTTGAGATCTAACATGTCCTTTCAGGAAAAGAAAAGGTTTCTACACTTGAGTAAGTTTTATTTTTGGGATGAGCCTTATCTATTCCGGATATGCAAAGATGAGATAGTTCGCAGGTGTGTAGCTGAGGAAGAACAACTGAGTGTTCTTCAATTTTGTCATGACCTTCACTGTGGGGGTCATTTTGGAGGAAGAAAGACTGCAGAAAAGGTGCTTCAAAGTGGTTTTTACTGGCCTACTTTGTTTAAAGATGCTCAAGACTATTGTAAGCACTGTGATCGTTGCCAAAGAGTAGGTAACATTGGGAGAAGGAATGAAATGCCCCTTCAGTCATATCTTGTTGTTGAACTGTTTGATGTGTGGGGAATAGACTTCATGGGTCCTTTCCCCAAATCCTTTGGTTATGAATACATTTTAGTTGCTGTTGATTATGTTTCCAAATGGGTGGAGGCAATCCCCACCCGTACTAATGATGCTAATATTGTTGTTAAATTTGTGAAGGAAAACATTCTTAGCAGGTTTGGCACACCAAGGGTGATAGTCAGTGATGGGGGGAGTCATTTTTGCAACAGGCTTTTTGAGAAGTTAATGCATAAATCCGGTGTGAAGCACAAGGTGGCAACCCCATACCATCCACAGACTTCTGGACAAGTGGAAACATCCAACAAGCAGCTAAAAGGAATTCTGGAAAAAACAGTCAACACATCCAGGAAGGATTGGGCAAGCAGATTGCACGATGCACTATGGGCATATCGGACTGCTTTTAAAACTCCTCTAGGTATGAGTCCATATCGATTGGTGTTTGGAAAAGCTTGTCACTTACCAGTGGAGTTGGAGCACAGAGCATATTGGGCAATCAAGACTCTGAATTTGGACTTGGACAAAGCGAAGAGAGAAAGATTTCTACAAATTTCAGAGTTAGATGAGCTGCGAAATGAGGCTTATGAGAGCGCGAGAATTTACAAGGATTGCACTAAAGCACTTCATGATAAAATTATAGTGCGAAAGACATTGAGTCCAGGTATGAAGGTTTTACTTTTTAACTCACGACTCCGTCTTTTTCCAGGTAAACTCAAGTCTCGATGGAGTGGGCCTTTCGAGATAACTCAGGTGTATCCTTCTGGTGCAATTGAATTACTTAACTCTAGAATAGGTGAGACTTTCAAAGTGAATGGACGGAGAGTTAAGCCATACAATGAAGGATTTCAGGAAGTGAGAGTCATTGACAGCACTTTGATTCATGATCCCTAGGCCTTACATGATGTCCAGCTTTATGACATTAAAGAAGCGCTAAATGGGAGGCAACCCATCGGTTTGAATTTATTTTTCATAGTTGTAATTTTAAGTTTAGCGAGTTTTGATTTCTGTTCGGTTTTAATAAATGGACTGTGCTTTGATCGGTTTTTCTTTACTTTGTGTTTCAGGGTGTTTAAAGAAGAAGGTTTGCAAAATTGTTAAAAAAAAAAAGGTGTTTAAAGTTAAAAATGACAGAAGGTGACACGGCCAAAGGACTTGGCCATGTCCCTTGGCCGTGTCACACACTGGACACGACCAAAATTCTTAAAAAAAAAAACAAAATGGAATTGAACGATTTTGCAATTTTGCACAGACTTGGACACACCCTGACCTGGCCGTGTCCCCCAAAAACTTTGAGACACGGCCATGTGCTCTCCACTTGGCCGTGTCCCTTCACTTTCACACACAGACACGGCCAAGTCAGCACTCACACGGCCGTGTCCTCCAATTTTTGCCTTTTAAAAGCCCGATTTTGCCCAGTTTTATTTTATAAATCCCTAACTTTTCTATCTTCTTCTCTCTCGCTCTCTCGTTCTCTGCAACACCAAAACCCTTGATTTTTATTTTCAAATCTCCATCTCTTCCGTTAAAACTTCAAATTACTCCAACAAAACTTGAGATTATCACTTAAAACTTGCTCTTTCCTCATATTATTTTGATTTAATTCAGTTTTGGGTGTTAATTTCTCAGATTTCATGTCGCCAAGAACTAAAATTGTACCACACCGAAAGAAGAAGAAATCTGGAGCCGAAGGAGCTTCGTCATCTTCCTCAACTTTATCTCACAAGAGGGCAAGTCTTTTAGCTCGGGGTTTTTTCCCGACAAGGTATGTGAATGACGAATCTTTAGATGCCTTGCAAATGAGAACTGCTTTTTATAGATATGTGCAATATCTTGGGTGGGAAACTTTTGTCTCATTGAGACCCTTGCAGTTTGAGAAGCTCACCCTAGAATTTTTGACAACTCTTAAAGTGGAAAGAGATGATAACAGAATTTGCAGGAAATTGATGTTTAAATTAATGGGTCAATCATTTGTGCTTACTATTGATCAGTTGAATGATATCTATGGATTTCATCAGCATGGGGAAAGATCGATACCCAAAAATTTTAGACAACAATTTGCTTGGGGTGCCTTAGGCTCGGGTACTTATGTGGCCAAATCGGCCAAAGCATCTAAATTGCGGAACCCTACTTTGAGATATTTGCACAGGTTTATGTCATGTGGGTTCTTTGCTCGGAAGGAGAGCCCGGGTGTGGTTGAGTAGAGTGAGCTATTTTTCTTGGACTGTGTTTTGAATGAAATGAATATTAGTGCCGGCTATTGGTTAGCCGATATTTTTGACACCGTAGCTAATAAAAGGAGAGGGGCTATTTGTGTTGGAGGATTGATCACTACATTAGCAATAGCCCTTGTGGAGGATTTTGACCTGAGCGCTACTCGGATGACCCGAATTTTGGGTAATGATTCCTTGGACTTAGCTACCCTTGAGAAGATGCACATGGTGGTGCATAGGAGAGGGACTTTTATGATGCCGTCAGCTGAGCCTGAAGCACCAGGGGATAGGCAGAAGAGGGCCCGGGTCGAAGAGGAGTCTGACTCGGATTCTCTTGACTTAGATGAGGATTCTCCTGTTTCAGAGAGTCTAGAGATACTTCGGAGGATTCAAGCCCTGGAGGGCAAGGTAGATCGATTGGAGGGAAAGGTAGATGGACTGACCGGCACGGTAGACTGAAACCATATTGAGATGTTGCAACAGATGGATCAGATTAACAGCAACCTTGCCAAAATCCTGAGTCTTCATCCCTCGGTTGCATCATCTTCCCGCCCGCCTTTTCCTTAGACTTTGTGTTCCTTGCTTTATTTTATTTAGTGTACTTTTGTTTTATTTTTTTGTTTTATTTTTGTTTTTCTTGTTAAAACTTTTGTGTTTGAATATTTTATTGTACTTTTGTTATAAAACTTTTGTGTTTGTGATGGAAAGCTAGGATTTTGCCTCACCAGGTACGATGGAAGACAGGTTGTCCTTTAACTCTTTCTATTTATTATTCTTGTTTTCCATTGAGGACAATGTCAATTTTAAGTGTGGGGCACTCTTTAAGCTTTCCTTTAATTCTTGTTTTGCTTATTGTGTTGTTTTGTTTATTGTGTTTGTTGTGCATGGCATAATTGTTGAAAATTTATTGATCTTTTCTTTGATTCTAGCATTATGGTTGAGACTTTGGCATCAGCATAGATATGAACATTTGAATTCATTCGGGAGTAATTTTCGCATTTTGCAATTCATGACATATAAATCTTTGTGAACCCACCTATGTGAGTTTTGAGCCTCATAAAATTTCATATTTTTGTCAATTGATTTTCTTTTTTTTAAGTGTGCACCTTCATGATGTTGCATCTCTAGAGTTTGCTTTTGCATACTTATTGAACTCACATTATGATTTAATCTCAAGTTTTTAAAATGATGAAGGCAAATTAGGTTAGCCCCTTTAGCTTAAAGAGACTTCCCTTTATATTGATTTCCTTAGTGAGCCAAGTTGAGCCATTGACCGTTTCTTGTTTGATTAACACAATTCTCAACTTAACATGTTCTTATTATCATCATACCTATGCATTAAGGGATGGAGTTGTATGATTAGACAATAGGGTAGTTTATTTCAAGTGTGGGGTAAGTAAAAAATATGGAATTCCTAATTGAGGGTTGAAATGCATACTTTGCATATTGTATTTGATTAAGAGTCAGTATTCTTTTCCTCTACATTTTAAGCTAGATGTTCCATTAAGTTTATACTTTGTATATATATAAAATATATATATATATATAAACTCAATAAAAAAAAGAGAAAATAAAAAAAAAGAGATATATATATACAAAGTTCATATATTTTCTAGCCTTAGAGGAATTTTGACTCATGTACTTTTCTTTTAGTGTGCAAGTATGTAAGATTGTTAAGGGTTGGTGAGTATGCTATTTGAAGGAGTTATGAAATTCTTAGCAAGAGTAGTGTCTAATTTAGATACTCCATTTCTTGATGCTCCAGCTTAAATGTCTTTTCTCACACCTTACCTTAGCCCCATTACATCCAAATAAAAGACCTTCGGATTATTTCTTGAGAAAATTAGTGAGGGAGATTGGATAATTAAGCAAGTTTATGGCAGTATGCACTCATGAGTGGTATGAGTGATTAACCTTTGAAATCGAGTGAAACACTTAGTTGAGAGATAAGATTTGTATGTCTGGATCAATGAATGAGTTAAGAAAATCTTGATTGAAGGAAATTGCAATTATTTATGTCTGATGTCTTAAAGTATTTCATCTATATTCTGGAATTATAGTTAAGGTTGTTTGAATTTTTAATTTATGCCATGTGAATTTGCTTGAGGACAAGCAAAGTTTTAAGTGTGGGGTAGTTGTTTTATTAGTTTTTGTTATAAGTTTTGTGTCTTGTTTATTATGTTAATTGTTGTTTTATTTAGGTATTTCGTTAGTTTTTATCGGTTTGTCTAGTGTTTTCTTTAATTGTGTAGTTTTAGTTTATTGTTAGTTTTATGTCGTTTTTGATCTAGTTTTTAGTTTGTGTTTATGTTTTATCGGTTATTGTTTATTTACTTCGTGTTTTAAGTTTGTTTTGAGTTCTGTGTTAGGTTAAAACAGGCAAGGAAACGAATTGAAGATGAAATGGGCAGTAGCTGACACAGACAGAGGACACGGCCAAGTCACTGGCCGTGTCCCATACCAAGTTAAAAGGAAGAGCAAGTCCCAGTAGCAGACACAAGCAAGGGACACGGCCAAGTCATGTGGCCGTGTCCCTCCAAAGAAGAGCAACACGGCCAAGTCACCTTGACTTGGCCGTGTCCCACTTGTTACCAAAGGAAAGGGAGATAAAAATTATGCAGAGGTGGACACATGCAGGGGACACGGCCATGTCACCTGGCCGTGTCCCTCCCAACTCACTCACACGGCCAAGTCAAGCTTCACTTGGCCGTGTCACTCAACAAAGAAGAAAAGAAGATTAAAAGCAACAGAGGAGGACACATGCAGGGGACACAGCCGTGTCACCTGGCCGTGTCCCTCCAACAAGCCCTCACACGGCCGTGTCCCTCATCATCTGGCCGTGTCCCTCATGAACCAAGCGCGCACCGAAGTTTAAAGCCGACGTTTCGTATAAAAGCAAAAAGAAAGTTAGGGTTTGGGGGGGTTGACGATTTTGAGCAGAGTTTAGCCGACTGAGAGAGATCTTAGGGTTTAAACATTTGTTTTATTGGATTTTGATCTTACTTTGGATTAAACTAGTTTAGATTAGATTGTTCATGCCATTGATTCATCCTTCTTGCAAGATTCGATCAAGAGATTCATCAAAAGCTTCAAGAAGTTTGTAACTTGGTTTTATTCTTAAACTTTGTCTCTTTAGTTTCATTGAAATTGTGTTTATGAACATTATCATGTCTAAATTGATTTCTTTGATTATTAATGAGATGAGTATGTTTGATAACATCATGAACTAATTTAATCTAGTCTAGGGTTTGTATGGATTTACTATGATTGTATGAATTGGTTATTCTCTTAACTAATGATTTCTTTTGCCTTTATTGAATGAAACATTGTTTACATATAATTGATTGGCCATCAATTGTGTGTTTTAGGTATTAGATGATGGATTGAGAGATGAAATCTAATACTGGAATAATTCAATTAAGGACTTAGGTGAATTAGAGATATAACCTATTAAAAAGATTGTTCAATTATAACAAGATTAGTTGTAAGAGGTTTGAATGCGAGAGCTTATTTCCTTGACTCAATTAATTAAGTTGTTTGAGATTTAATCTTAGAAATTAAATTAGTTAAGTGGAATAACCGTTCATACATATGAGTAGTAGAGAAGTGCAAACCCTAGACCCTTTTATCAAGTAAATCAAAACATCAGCTTTTGTTTATTTTTATTGTTTTCAGCTTAAATCAATTTTCTCATTACTTTGCAATTTAAATTTCTTTACTACTTGTTACTTTTAATTTGATAATCAATTACCCACTTTGGCTTCCTTGAGAGAACGACCTTGGGGCGATCACCTATGCTACAGCTACCTCGTATACTTGCGAGTGACGCTTTGTGGTAGAGTTAATTTGAGCGCAACACTCAATAACACGGGCGTGTTACTGGTCGTGTCAATCCTACTGCCTCCAACACAATTGACACGCCTAAAAACCCTGGACGTGCTCATGGGCGTGTCCGGCCACAAATCAAGACTCCGGTCAAAACAACCAAACACTCAACAAACACACTTCTATTCATTAACATCCTCTTCAAACAATCTTAACAAAACATACTCAAAACTCATCTCAAACTTGCAACACACCAAAACAAGCCAAAATACACATCAAACACAAAACACAAAATCATCTCAAAACCCTCACCATATATACAACATCATCTCTTCCAACCACTTACTCTTTTCTTCAATCCATACTTAAAATCCATCATCAAATCACTCAAACACTTCTCACATCTCAAAATCAACCAACACACTCTTAAAAATCTATCAAACTCAAATATCATTTCAAATAAGCACAAAGATCACAAGAGAACTTACCAAAGTTATAAGACTTCTTGTATCATCCACTAGATCACTTCAATCTTCCTTCAATTTGAGTTAAACACCTCAAGACCTTCACTTTGTCTTTTGCTTTCCTTTGTCTATGGAAGAGCCGGCCAAGATGAAAGAAAAAGAAGAAGAAAACACAAAGAACAATCAAGAAGCCCAAAGTCAACTCATCTTTAAATCTCCACCAAGTATTTCAATTCAAGCAATTACCAAAACACCCTTTAACCACATGTTTTGATTTCCTTACAATCACTTGTCCTTTTAAGTCATTTAACAAATCTCAACTAAAAATATATTCTTTCCTTGACCACATATTTGACCAACTTATATGTTATATATATATCATATAAACAACATATACACTTCTCTCTAAACCCTCTTTTCTTTCCCAAAACACATATGCATAAACATTCTCTTCCAAATTCTTTTCTTATCACATACATATACATTCAATCCAATATACAACAACAACATTATCAAAACTTTTAGGGCATGCATTGGGATATTACAATTCTCCCCCTCTAAAAAGAAATTTCGCCCTCGAAATTACCTGATATCAAGTCCGAAACAATTGAGGATATTGCTCTCGCATTGTTTGCTCACTTTCCCAAGTTGCCTCTTCCTTTGCATGATTCTTCCACAAAATCTTCACAAGTGGCACTTTCTTATTTCTCAATTCCTTCACTTCACGTGCCAAGACAGCAATTGGTTCCTCTTCAAATGTCAGATCAGGACTTACTTCGATAGATTCAATTGGCAACACATGTGATGGATCTGATCTGTACCTCCTCAACATAGAAACATGAAATACATTATGGATACGGTCCAACTCAGGTGGCAAAGCAAGTCGATAAGCAACTGGCCCAACTCTTTCCAAAACTTCATACGGTCCAATGAAACGAGGACTCAGCTTTCCTTTTCGACCAAACCTCAAAATCTTTTTCCAAGGAGACACTTTCAAAAATACTTTATCTCCCACATTAAACTCTATGTCTCTCCTTTTCAAATCTGAATAAGACTTCTGTCGGTCTGAAGCTGCTTTCAATCTTTTCCGAATCAGCTTCACTTTCTCTTCAGTCTCCTTAATCAAATCAGGACCAAATAACTTACCTTCACCAAGCTCATTCCAACATAGAGGTGTCCTACACCGTCTACCATACAATGCCTCAAATGGTGCCATACCAATGCTGGATTGATGACTGTTATTGTATGCAAATTCTACAAGTGGTAAGAATCTATCCCAACCTCCAGAGAAATCAATGACACAATTTCTCAACATGTCCTCGATAATCTGTATCACTCTCTCTGACTGTCCATCTGTCTGTGGATGAAAAGCAGTGCTGAAATGCAGTCGAGAACCCAAAGCACCATGTAAACTCTTCCAAAACCTGGAAGTAAACCGGGGATCTCGATCAGACACTATAGAAATTGGGATACCATGCAACTTCACAATCTCATGAATATACAACTCAGCTAACCTCTCCAAAGAGTAATCCATCCGAACCGGAAGAAAATGAGCTGTCTTAGTCAAGCTATCAACAATCACCCATATAGCATCGTTCTTCTTTTGTGTCAATGGTAAACCAGATACAAAATCCATTGTTATTCTTTCCCACTTCCATTCAGGCACTGACAAAGGTTGAAGCAACCCAGTTGGAACTTGATGCTCGGCTTTTACCTTCTGACATGTGAGACATTTTGATACAAACTCAGCAATGTCTCTCTTCAAACCAAACCACCAGTAATGCTGTCTCAAATCATGGTACATCTTTGTATTGCCCGGATGCATAGCAAATACTGATTGATGAGCTTCCTCTAAAATGATCCTTCTCAAATTAACATCATCGGGTACACACAAACTGTTCTTGAATCACAAACTGCCATCATCTTTCATAATAAAATCTCTACTCTTCCCATTCCGACAATCTGAAACAATCTTTTGAATCTTCTCATCCACCAATTGAGCTTCTTTAATCTGCTCCAACAATACTGGTTTCAATTGCAACTGTGCCAACAATGCACCATCATAACAAGATACAAAACTAGCATGCAACGCTCTTAACTCAACAAGCAATGAGAGCAAATAAACAGTCAAACCTGCCAAAGACTTCCGACTCAAGGCATCAGCAACAACATTTGCTTTACCCGGATGATAATCAATCAAATAGTCGTAGTCTTTAATCAATTCCAACCATCTTCTCTGTCGAAGATTGAGTTCTCTTTGGACACCTAAGTATTTTAAACTTTTATGATCAGTATAGATAAAACACTTCTCCCCATATAGATAATGCCGCCAAATCTTTAATGCAAACACAATGGCTGCTAATTCCAAATCATGGGTCGGATAATTGAGCTCATGAGGTTTCAACTGTCGAGAAGCATAAGCTATAACTTTACCTTCTTGCATCAGAACACAACCCAAACCCCTATGTGAAGCATCACTATAAATCACATATGGTTTATCTTCCACAGGTAAAGTAAGAACAGGCGCTTGAGTCAACATTTCTCTCAACTGTTCGAAGCTAGCCTGACACTGATCTGTCCACACAAATCTAACTCCCTTTCTAAGCAATCTGGTAAGTGGAGTAGCTATCAAAGAAAATCCTTTCACAAACCGTCGGTAATAACCTGCCAAACCCAGAAAACTTCTAACTTCAATTACATATTTTGGTGGACTCCAATTCAAAATAGCTTCAACTTTACTCGGATCAACTCTAATACCTTCCGCTGAAACTATGTGACCGAGAAAAGTAACTTGATCAAGCCAAAACTCACACTTTGACAGTTTAGCAAACAATTGCTTCTCTCTCAAAATTTGCAACACAATCCGCAGATGCTTGTCATGCTCTTCCTCATTAGGCGAATACACCAAAATATCATCGATAAACACTACCACAAACTGATCCAGATAGGGCCTAAACACCCTATTCATCAAGTCCATAAAAACTGCAGGTGCATTCGTCAAACCAAAAGGCATAACTAGAAACTCATAATGCCCATACCTGGTCCGAAAGGCTGTCTTAGGAACATCTTCAGCTCTGACCCTCAACTGATGGTACCCTGATCTCAAATCAATTTTAGAAAACACTGCTGCACCCTTCAACTGATCAAAGAGGTCATCGATTCTAGGCAAGGGATATTTATTTTTGATTGTCACCTTGTTCAATTGTCTATAATCGATACATAATCTCATTGTACCATCTTTCTTCTTCACAAATAACACAGGAGCTCCCCAAGGAGAAACACTGGGGCGAATAAATCCTTTATCCAACAACTCTTGTAATTGCACTTTCAACTCCCTCAATTCTACTGGTGCCATTCTATAAGGAGTAATAGAAATAGGAGTGGTACCAGGCAATAATTCAATACCAAACTCCACCTCCCTCACAGGAGGTAACCCTGGCAACTCTTCTGGAAACACGTCTGGGAATTCTGCAACTGTGGCAATGCTATCAATTTGAGGACTCCTTACTCTAGTATCCACCACATGAGCAAGATAAGCATCACACCCCTTTCTAATCAATCTCCTAGCTGCAACCGCTGAAACAAACAAGGATGCTAGCTGTTCCTGCTCATTAAATATTAACACCTCTCTACCATCACTGGTTCTCAAGGTAACAACTTTCTTTTTGCAATCAACCACAGCTCCATGTCTATATAACCAATCCATTCCTAGAATCACATCATATTCCTTAAAAGGCATCTCAATCAAATCTCCAAGAAACTCCTCACCTTGAACCACTACTGCACTATCTTGGTGCACCTTACTAACAATCACACTATGCCCTAACGAATTTGTCACCAATACATCAAATCCTAGGGATTCAGCATGCACATCAGACACAGGCAAAATAGATGCACTAATATATGAATGCGTGGATCCGGGATCAATCAAAGCAAGTACTGAAATACCAAATAAAGAAAAAGTACCAGTTATGACTGCCGAAGCATCTGGTTGCTTCTGCATCACATAAATACTCTGAGAAGATCCAGCCTCCTCTGGTCTATTCTCCCTGGATGTAGAACCTCCTCTAGAACTGAACCCAGATCTGCCTCCTCTGCCAAACCCTCTGCCTCCTCGACCTCCCCTCACACTAGGTGGAGAAGCTGCAGTATCCACTGACATCTACTCCTGTCTCTCGGGACAATCTCTCACAAAATGATCAAGAGATCCACATCTGAAACATACCTGTAATATCCTCATGTATGCCCTAGAAGTCTTGGTTATATTGTTGTTGTTGTTATTGTTATAAATTGGATTGAATGTATATGATGTGTTAAGAAAAGAAATTGGGAGGAGAATGCTTGTGTATATGTGTTTTGGAAAGAATTAGGGTTTAGAGAGAATGGTATATGTTGTGTATATGATGATATATATAACATATAAATGGGTCAAAGGAAGAGTCAAAGGAAGAGAGATATTTTTGTGTTAAGTGTGTAATTACATATGTGGGCTTATATGAGACAAAAGGTTAGTTATATGGTTAAGGGCAATTTGGTAATTGCTTGGATAAGATTACTTGGTGGAGATTAAAAGCAAAATTTGACTTTGTGTCTTCATCATTTTTCTTCTTTCTTTCATGAAGTGGCCGGCTCCTCCATAGACAAAGGGAAGCAAGAGGTGAAGAGAGGTTCTAGATGAGTTGAGTTCAAACTTGAAGGAAGATTAAGTGTTCAAGTGTTGATTCAAGAAGTTTTTAACTAAGGTAAGATCTTCCCTTTGATTTCTTTCATTCTTTTGAAGTGGTTTGGGAAGTTAATTAGGGTTTGATGATTTGATGATGAGATGTGTTTATGATTTGTTCTCAAGTGTTAAATTGGTTTTAAGTTAATAGTTTAAATAGGTGTAGTTGTTGGAAGTGGTAAATGTTGATTTTGAAAGGTGGAGAAGGATGGTGATTTTAGTGTTTTGAGATGATGTGTGTTTAATTGTTATATTAATGTGTTGTGAAGTAATTCTTGTGGTGAATATGTGTTTAGAACATTGATTATGTTCATTTGAAACATGTTATATGATGAATATTGTGTTTGAGTGCAATTGAGAAAGTGTTGGTTTTAGTTAAGGTTATGTGCATGGGTGACACGGCCAGAAGCCATGAAGAGACACGCCCGTGTCATTTATTTGTGTTGGCTACTGCCTCTTTTATTTTTAAAGACACGGCCGTGTTCCTCAAGTGGGCTGGGCGTGTCCCTCAAATGAGTTGGATATTGTTTGATTTCTTGGTTCTCTTTTTGCATGGTTTGGATTCTTCAAAGGTAGTTTGGTATCTAAACCTAAACATAAACATTTTTAAACATACTTAAACCAAGGAATGACTTAATCAAACACTTGTGGATGATCCTAAAGCTATGAATAATATAAATTGTTCTTGCATTGTTGAGATTGAACAATGTTATGTTATGCATTGTGAATAGTAATGTGTTTCATGAGTGATGGGAATGAAATGTTGATATTTATGAATGATGCTATGTGAGATATAATGTGATCATGGATGAGATAAATATACACTTGAATAATGAAGTGTTATATTGTGAAATGAAATGTGAAGCCATTGATATTGGCTAAGGTGATTCAAGGGAGATAAATGAGGCATGTTTGCCTAAATGATAATGAGAATTGAGAATGAAAACTAAATGAATTGTGTGGCTAATGTGTTATTCCATTTTCAGAGTTTGTTGTTGGTGGCATGCCTAATAAGTGTAACAATCTCTTGAAGTTAGGTTGGATTGAATCCTTGAAGCCTAATTGAGATGTTACCACCCTTGAAGCTACGTTGGGTTAGTTCTTGAAGCCAAGTTGGGTTGAAGCTTAGCATGCTTTGCTCCCCTTGAAGCTTGGTTGAACTTAATCCTTGAAGCCTAGTTGGGTATATGAGATTGATAAATGTGATCATAAAACCAAAGCATTAACTCTGAAAATTGAATGGCATATTAGCGTGTCTTGGGCCCAATGCTTGTCTTTGTTTAATGAGAGTCATGATTTGTTTATTGTTGTTTATGGATGATTAAATGATTAAATAATGAAGTATATGCAATGATGTTGAAATGTGATATGCATATATGTATGTTGGTTATAAAATGTAAAAGGGATGTTGTTAGCTTTGCATCTATGTTGTTACATATATGATATGAATTAGAATTGACATTGTATTGCATTAAAGCATATCCATTGCATGTTTTATCTTACTAAGCCCTTGGCTTAGCGCGATAGTGTTTAATCACGTAGGTAATAGAGTTGATAGAGTTGAACCCGAGAATTCATCAAGACCAAGTGAGAGTAGACCTTGAAGAATTCATTTTGGGAACTTAAAGATCAGAGCAAACTTGCCAATCATGTATACTTCTTTATATTTTGTAAAGAAATGTTTAATATACAAATATGTAAATATTTTATAACTTCCACTGTGTGATATTTAAATATATATATAACTAATATGTTTTGTTTTATAAGTAAATGATCTACTTTTCTATAATGTATAATGATAAGGGTATTATATCAAGTTTTAAAGTGTTTTGAATATTAAGAGAACCGTAGCATCTCTATGTTTGGTGCACTTATGCTACATTGTTGTGGTTGTAGTGTATGTGCATTGGATATGGGGGTGTTACAATTGTTTTGGTATCAGAGCCTAGGTTTGAGATTCTCAGCCTAGGTAAAATGTAATAAAAAGAATATTTTTACTTAAAAAGGTAGTTTTTGAATAACAATATATGTTTGGGATTGGCAACCTCTGATCTTTAATAAGATGTAGTATGTTGTGTTTGCAGACTTGGGTTGTGATGGATTCTCACTCACGCCAGTCGGTTGAGGGTAGTGAGGAGAGCGTTGCTCCTGATGAGGGAGCTAGGGTTGATAGTGTTGAGGAGGCACCTGCTTCGGTGTCTGGTAGACCAGTTGGTGAGGAGGTTCCGCCAGCCTGGTTTAGGCATATGATGGAAGCTATGAGGCAAACACCTGTGCAACCGCAGCCACCACCCCCTCAGCCTTCAGTACCAGTGAGGCACTATATAAGCTAAGGAAATATGGAGCTGAGGATTTCTTTGGTACAGTTGATCCGGCTGTAGCAGAACAGTGGCTTGATAGAGTTCAGAGGGTATTTGTTCAGTTGCAAGCCACCTCAGAGAAAAAGTTTGATTATGCAAGATCTTTGCTACAGAAGGATGCCTACGATTGGTGGAAGACGGTGTCCCATTCTATGGATGATCCTCCAACACTGTCTTACACTGATTTTCTGAGGGAATTTGAGTTGAAGTATACTCCTAGGGAGTATAAGGACATGAAAAAGATGGAGTTTTTGAGTCTGAAGCAAGACAGCAAGACTGTTACTGAGTATGAGGTTGAGTTTATTAGATTGAGTCAGTATGCTGGGGGTATCATTGCTTATGAGATTGATAGATGTCGGAGGTTTGAGGAGGGATTGAGGCCCTCGATTATGTGCTTAGTAGCTGGATCCAGATATCAGGATTTCTCACAGCTTGTGGCAGCAGCTCGAAGTGTAGAGCGAGCTCAGGGTATTGCGGTTGCTTCAGAAGAAGAGGTTAGGGTTAGAAGGCCCCAGTTCGAGGCAGGGTCTTCTTCTACGAAGAGAGGTAAAGGAAGCTTTGTTCCTAGAGTTAGTAGGAGTCAGAGGTCAGCTGGTAGGTCAGTGCAGTTACAGAGGCAGAGATTTAGACCTGCAGCTTCAGTGGCGAGTGCTCCGACCCCTATGGTTCAGAGATCCACCTTACCCATCTGCATCCATTGTGGTAGGCCGCATGGTGGTCCTTGTTGGAAGGCTGGTGTAGCAGGGGTTTGTTTCAGATGTGGATCGCCAGATCACTTTGTGAGAGATTGTCCTGAGAGGCAAGAGCAGATGTCAGTTGATACTGCAGCTTCTCGACCTATTGTGAGGGGAGGTCGAGTAGGCAGAGGTAGCAGCCGGGGAGGCAGATCTGGGTTCAGTGTTAGAGGAGGTGCTACATCCAGGGAGAGTAGACCAGAGGAGGTTGGTTCTTCCCAGAGGATGTATGTTATGCAGAGGCAGCCAGATGCTTCGGCAGTCATTGCTGGTACTTTTTCCTTATTTGGTTTTTCAGTACTTGCTTTGATTGATCCGGGTTCCACGCATTCATATGTTAGTGCATCTGTATTGCCTGTATTTGATGTGCATGCTGAGTCCCTAGGATTTGATGTTTTGGTGACAAATCCGTTAGGGCATAGTGTGGTTGTGAGTAAGGTGCACCGAGATAGTGCAGTGAGGGTGCAAGGTGAGGAGTTCCTTGGAGACTTGATTGAGATGCCATTTAAGGAATATGATGTGATCTTAGGTAATGGATTGGCTAACTCGACATGGAGCTGTGGTGGATTGTAAAAAGAAAATTGTTTCTTTGAGAACGGGTGATGGTAGAGAGGTGATAGTATCTAATGAGCAGGAACAACTAGCCTCCTTATTTGTTTCAGCTGTTGCAGCTAGGAGATTGATTAGAAAGGGGTGTGAAGCCTATCTTGCTCATGTGGTGGATACTAGAGTGAAGGGTTCTCCCATTGATAGTATTGCCACAGTTGCAGAGTTCCCTGATGTTTTTCCAGAGGAGTTGCCAGGATTGCCTCCTGAGAGAGAGGTGGAGTTCGGTATTGAATTGTTGCCTGGTACCACTCCTATCTCTATTACTCCTTATAGAATGGCACCAGCAGAATTGAGGGAGTTGAAAGTGCAATTACAGGAGTTGTTGGATAAAGGATTCATTCGCCCCAGTGTTTCTCCTTGGGGAGCTCCTGTGCTATTTGTGAAAAAGAAAGATGGTACTATGAGGTTGTGTATCGATTATAGGCAATTGAACAAGGTGACTATTAAAAATAAATATCCTTTGCCTAGAATCGATGATCTCTTTGATCAATTGAAGGGTGCAGCTGTGTTTTCTAAAATTGATTTGAGATCTGGGTACCATCAATTGAGAGTTAAAGCTGAAGATGTTCCTAAAACCGCCTTTCGGACCAGGTATGGGCATTATGAATTTTTAGTTATGCCTTTTGGTCTGACGAATGCACCTGCAGCTTTTATGGATTTGATGAATAGGGTGTTTAGGCCTTATCTGGATCAGTTTGTAGTGGTCTTCATCGATGATATTCTAGTGTATTCAAGGAATGAAGAGGAACATGATTTGCATCTGCGGATTGTGTTGCAGATTTTGAGAGAGAAGCAGTTATTTGCCAAATTGTCGAAGTGTGAGTTTTGGTTGGATCAAGTAGCTTTTCTCGGACATACTGTTTCTGCAGAAGGCATTAGAGTTGATCCGAGTAAAGTTGAAACCATTTTAAATTGGAGTCCACCCAAGTCTATGACAGAGATTAGAAGTTTTCTGGGTTTGGCAGGCTATTACCGGCGGTTTGTGAAAGGGTTTTCTTTGATAGCTACTACACTCACTAGATTGCTTCGTAAGGGAGTGAGGTTTTTATGGACCGATCAGTGTCAGGCGAGTTTTGAACAGTTGAGAGAAATGTTAACTCAAGCGCCTGTTCTTACTTTACCTGTTGAAGGCAAACCGTATGTGATCTACAGTGATGCTTCACATAAAGGTTTGGGGTGTGTTTTGATGCAGGAAGGGAAAGTTATAGCTTATGCATCTAGACAGTTGAAACCGCATGAGCTTAACTATCCGACCCATGATTTGGAATTGGCTGCCATTGTGTTTGCATTGAAGATTTGGCGCCACTATCTGTTTGGGGAGAAATGTTTCATCTACACTGATCACAAAAGTTTGAAGTATTTGGGTGTCCAGAAAGAGCTCAATCTTCGTCAAAGGAGATGGTTAGAATTGATTAAAGACTATGACTGCTTGATTGATTATCATCCAGGTAAAGCAAATGTTGTTGCTGATGCCTTGAGTCGGAAGTCTTTAGCAGGTTTGACTGTTTTCTCGCTCTCGTTGCTTGTTGAGTTGAGAGCATTGTGTGCTAGTTTTGTACCTTGTGATGATGGTGCATTGTTAGCACAGTTGCAATTGAAGCCAGTTTTGTTAGATCAAATCAAAGAAGCTCAGTTGGCCGATAAGAAGATACAGAAGATTGTTTCGGATTGTCAGAGTGGAAAGGGTAGAGATTTTATTGTGAAGAGTGATGGAAGTCTCTGGTTCAAGAGCCGATTGTGTGTACCCGATGATGCTGATTTGAAAAGGGTCATTTTGGAAGAAGCTCATCAGTCGATGTTTGCTATGCATCCGGGTAATACGAAGATGTATCATGATTTGAGACAGCTTTACTGGTGGATTGGGTTGAAGAGAGACATTGCTGAGTTTGTATCGAAATGTCTCACTTGTCAGAAGGTTAAAGCAGAGCATCAAGTTCCAACCGGGTTGCTTCAACCATTGTCAGTGCCAGAATGGAAGTGGGAAAGAGTGACAATGGACTTTGTGTCTGGGTTGCCATTGACACGAAGGAAACATGATGCCATATGGGTGATTGTGGATAGATTGACTAAGACAGCTCATTTCCTTCCGGTGCGGATGGATTACTCTTTGGAGAGGTTGGCTGAGCTGTATATCCATGAGATTGTGAAGTTGCATGGTGTTCCAACTTCTTTAGTATCTGATCGAGATCCCAGGTTTACTTCAAGATTTTGGAAGAGTTTGCATAGTGCTTTGGGTTCTCGACTGCACTTCAGTACTACTTTTCATCCACAGACGGATGGACAGTCAGAGAGGGTGATACAGATTATTGAGGACATGTTGAGAAGCTGTGTCATCGATTTCTCTGGAAGTTGGGATAGGTTTTTACCTCTTGTGGAGTTTGCATACAACAACAGTCACCAATCTAGCATTGGTATGGCACCATTTGAAGCATTGTATGGCAGACGGTGTAGGACACCTCTTTGTTGGAGTGAAATTGGGGAAGGTAAGTTAATTGGGCCTGATTTGATTCAAGAAACTGAAGAGAAAGTAAAGTTGATTCGAGGCAGGTTAAAAGCAGCTTCAGACCGACAGAAATCTTATGCAGATCTAAAGAGGAGAGATATAGAGTTTGATGTGGGAGATAAGGTATTTTTGAAAGTATCTCCTTGGAAGAAGATTTTGAGGTTCGGTCGGAAAGGAAAATTGAGTCCTCGTTTCATTGGACCGTATGAAGTTTTGGAAAGAGTTGGGCCAGTTGCTTATCGGCTTGCTTTGCCACCTGAGTTGGATCGTATTCATAACGTATTTCATGTTTCTATGTTGAGGAGGTACAGGTCGGATCCATCTCATGTGTTGCCGATTGAGTCAATTGAAGTAAATCCTGATTTGACGTTTGAAGAGGAACCAGTTGCTATCTTGGCACGTGATGTGAAAGAGTTGAGAAACAAAAGAGTGCCATTGGTGAAAATTTTATGGAAGAATCATGGAAAGGAAGAGGCAACTTGGGAAAATGAACAAACCATGCGAGAGCAATATCCTCAGTTGTTTCAGATTTGATATCAGGTAATTTCGAGGACGAAATTTCTTTTTAGAGGGGGAGAATTGTAATATCCTCATGTATGCCCTAGAAGTCTTGGTTATATTGTTGTTGTTGTTATTGTTATAAATTGGATTGAATGTATATGATGTGTTAAGAAAAGAAATTGGGAGGAGAATGCTTGTGTATATGTGTTTTGGAAAGAATTAGGGTTTAGAGAGAATGGTATATGTTGTGTATATGATGATATATATAACATATAAATGGGTCAAAGGAAGAGTCAAAGGACGAGAGATATTTTTGTGTTAAGTGTGTAATTACATATGTGGGCTTATATGAGACAAAAGGTTAGTTATATGGTTAAGGGCAATTTGGTAATTGCTTGGATAAGATTACTTGGTGGAGATTAAAAGCAAAATTTGACTTTGTGTCTTCATCATTTTTCTTCTTTCTTTCATGAAGTGGCCGGCTCCTCCATAGACAAAGGGAAGCAAGAGGTGAAGAGAGGTTCTTGATGAGTTGAGTTCAAAATTGAAGGAAGATTAAGTGTTCAAGTGTTGATTCAAGAAGTTTTTAACTAAGGTAAGATCTTCCCTTTGATTTCTTTCATTCTTTTGAAGTGGTTTGGGAAGTTAATTAGGGTTTGATGATTTGATGATGAGATGTGTTTATGATTTGTTCTCAAGTGTTAAATTGGTTTTAAGTTAATAGTTTAAATAGGTGTAGTTGTTGGAAGTGGTAAATGTTGATTTTGAAAGGTGGAGAAGGATGGTGATTTTAGTGTTTTGAGATGATGTGTGTTTAATTGTTATATTAATGTGTTGTGAAGTAATTCTTGTGGTGAATATGTGTTTAGAACATTGATTATGTTCATTTGAAACATGTTATATGATGAATATTGTGTTTGAGTGCAATTGAGAAAGTGTTGGTTTTAGTTAAGGTTATGTGCATGGGTGACACGGCCAGAAGCCATGAAGAGACACGCCCGTGTCATTTATTTGTGTTGGCTACTGCCTCTTTTATTTTTAAAGACACGGCCGTGTTCCTCAAGTGGGCTGGGCGTGTCCCTCAAATGAGTTGGATATTGTTTGATTTCTTGGTTCTCTTTTTGCATGGTTTGGATTCTTCAAAGGTAGTTTGGTCTCTAAACCTAAACATAAACATTTTTAAACATACTTAAACTAAGGAATGACTTAATCAAACACTTGTGGATGATCCTAAAGCTATGAATAATATAAATTGTTCTTGCATTGTTGAGATTGAACAATGTTATGTTATGCATTGTGAATGGTAATGTGTTTCATGAGTGATGGGAATGAAATGTTGATATTTATGAATGATGCTATGTGAGATATAATGTGATCATGGATGAGATAAATATACACTTGAATAATGAAGTGTTATATTGTGAAATGAAATGTGAAGCCATTGATATTGGCTAAGGTGATTCAAGGGAGATAAATGAGGCATGTTTGCCTAAATGATAATGAGAATTGAGAATGAAAACTAAATGAATTGTGTGGCTAATGTGTTATTCCATTTTCAGAGTTTGTTGTTGGTGGCATGCCTAATAAGTGTAACAATCTCTTGAAGTTAGGTTGGATTGAATCCTTGAAGCCTAATTGAGATGTTACCACCCTTGAAGCTACGTTGGGTTAGTTCTTGAAGCCAAGTTGGGTTGAAGCTTAGCATGCTTTGCTCCCCTTGAAGCTTGGTTGAACTTAATCCTTGAAGCCTAGTTGGGTATATGAGATTGATAAATGTGATCATAAAACCAAAGCATTAACTCTGAAAATTGAATGGCATATTAGCGTGTCTTGGGCCCAATGCTTGTCTTTGTTTAATGAGAGTCATGATTTGTTTATTGTTGTTTATGGATGATTAAATGATTAAATAATGAAGTATATGCAATGATGTTGAAATGTGATATGCATATATGTATGTTGGTTATAAAATGTAAAAGGGATGTTGTTAGCTTTGCATCTATGTTGTTACATATATGATATGAATTAGAATTGACATTGTATTGCATTAAAGCATATCCATTGCATGTTTTATCTTACTAAGCCCTTGGCTTAGCGCGATAGTGTTTAATCGCGCAGGTAATAGAGTTGATAGAGTTGAACCCGAGAATTTATCAAGACCAAGTGAGAGTAGTCCTTGAAGAATTCATTTTGGGAACTTAAAGATCAGAGCAAACTTGCCAATCATGTATACTTCTTTATATTTTGTAAAGAAATGTTTAATATACAAATATGTAAATATTTTATAACTTCCGCTGTGTGATATTTAAATATATATATATATATATATAACTAATATGTTTTGTTTTATAAGTAAATGATCTACTTTTCTATAATGTATAATGATAAGGGTATTATATCAAGTTTTAAAGTGTTTTGAATATTAAGAGAACCGTAGCATCTCTATGTTTGGTGCACTTATGCTACATTGTTGCGGTTGTAGTGTATGTGCATTGGATATGGGGGTGTTACAATACCTCTGCTACACTAGTCTTACAACAAGTACCACCATGTGGCCTACCACAATGAATGCATATGGGTAAGGTAGATCTTTGAGTCACTGGGGTCGGAGCACTCACCACTGAAACTGTAGGTCCAGATCTCCGCCTCTGAAACTGTACAGACCTACCAGCTGGCCTCTGTCTCCTACTAACCCAAGGAATAAAACTTCCTTTACCTCTTTTCACAGATGAAGACCCTGCCTCAAACTGGGGCCTTCTAACCCTGATCTCTTCCTCTGAAGCAGCTGCAATAGCCTGGGCTCTCTCCACACTCCTAGCTGCTGCCACAAGCTGGGAAAAATCATGATATCTAGATCCAGCCACATGACACATGACAGAAGGCCTCAATCCCTCCTCAAATCTCCTGCATCTATCTATCTCATCAGATATAATACCCCCAGCATACAGACTCAACCGAATAAATTCAACCTCATATTCAGTTACTGACCGGTTGTCTTGCTTTAAACTCAAAAACTCCATCTTCTTCATGTCCTTATACTCCCTCGGAGTATACTTCAATTCAAACTCTCTCAGAAAATCAGCATAGGACAATGTTGGTGGATCATCCATAGAATGGGGCACTGTCTTCCACCAATTATATGCATCCTTCTGCAACAATGATCTTGCATAATCAAACTTTTCCTCTGGAGTGGCTTGCAACTGAATAAATATTCTCTGTACTTTGTCTAGCCACTGCTCTGCTACAGCTGGATCAATGGTACCTATAAAATCTTTAGCTCCATACTTCCTTAGCTTATCATACTGTCTCACTGATACCAAAGGCTGTGGGGGTGGTGGCGGTGGTTGCACTGGTGCTTGTCTCAAAGCCTCTATCACATGCCTAAGCCAAACTGGTGGAACCTCCTCACCAGCTGGTCTCCCCGATACAGAAGCAGGTATCTCTCCAGCACTATCCACTCTAGCTCCCTCTCTAATCTCATCAGGAGCTATACTCTCAGCACTACCCTCAACTGATTGACGTGAGTGAGAATCCATCACAATCTATATCTGCAAACACAGCAGAATACCTCTTATTAAAGATCAGAGACTGCCAATGCCAAACATGTATGTTATTCAAAAATCCACATTTTAAAATCAAAACACTCTTTTTCTTACACTTTACCTAGGTTGAGAATCTCAAACCTAGGCTCTGATACCAAAACAATTGTAACTCCCCCACATCCAATACATGCACACTACATACACCACAATGTAGTATACATGCATCGAATATAGGAATGCTACGGATTTTCTTAACATTCAAAACATTTCCAATGATACTATAATCTTTCTCATTATACATAATAGAAAAAAAATAAGTGATTAACCTGTAATATAAAACAAAATAGATATATATATATACATATACTTAATACGCAGCGGAATTTAGAACTATTTACATATAAGAAAACATTTAAATATTTATATTTACAAATGTACATATATTCACATTATAAACAATACTTTACAAAATATTAAAAGAGTTATACATGATTGGCAAATCTTCTCTGATCTTTAAGTCCCAAAATCAACTCTTCAATGTCTACTCTCACTCGGCCTCGAAGAGCTCTCGGGTTCAACTCTATCAACTCTATCACCTGCGCGATCAACACTATCGCGCTAAGCCAAGGGCTTAGTAGTACAAAACATGCTAACATTATGCTTGTATGCTATGCAATGTCACACATTCCATTAATATCAACATCATAAGTGAAGAGCTAACATCAAACCTTTGCCTTTCACAAATCATAATCATATAAGCATATCACATCTCAAAGTCCTTTCATGAATTTCATTATTCAATTATTTTACCATCAATGAATCACATATAAACAAAGACAAGCATGGGCCCAAAACACACTAATATGCCATTCAATTTTCAGAGTTAATGTTTTGGTTTTTATCTCATTTATCATTATCACATATACCCAACTAGGCTTCAAGGATTAGGTTCAACCAAGCTTCAAGGGGAACAAAGCATGCTAAGTCTCAACCCAACTTGGCTTCAAGAACCAAACCCAACCTAGCTTCAAGGGTTGTAACATCTCAATTAGGCTTCAAGGACTAGACCCAACCAAGCTTCAAGGGGAGTAAAACATGTTAAACTTCAACCCAACTTGGCTTCAAGGATCAAGCCCAACCTAACTTCAAGAGATTGTTACTATATTTAGGCATGCCACCAACAACAAACTCTGAAAATGGAATAGCACATTAGCCACACAACTCATTTATTAATTTGTTATCAATTTCATTCTCAAATGAATCAATATAGCCAATCACAATGGCTCTACATTTTATTTGAATTATCATAGCCAATCACAATGGCTTTATATTCCATTTCATCTCAATTCACATCATAGCATTTCAATCTTTTATATACACAATCATTTGTATCATCATGTCATTCACATTATTCATATATATATATATATATATCATCATTGATATAAACAAAACAATACACATTGCTCATATAAATTAACAATGTAGTAATGCCACATTTGTACTTACATACAATCATATAGGTTTTGTAACACCCCCATATCCAATGCACACACACTACAACCACAACAATGTAGCATAAGTGCACCAAACATAGGGATGCTACTGTTTTCTTAACATTTAAAACACTTTAAACTTGATACAATACCCTTATCATTATACATTATAGAAAAGTAGATCATTTACTTATAAAACAAAATATATTAGTTATATATATATATATATTTAAATATTACACAGCGGAAGTTATAAAATATGTACATATTTACATATAAAACATTTCGTTACAAAATATAAAGAAGTATACATGATTGGCAAGTCTGCTCTGATCTTTAAGCTCCCATAATGGATTCTTCAAGGTCTACTCTCACTTGGTCTTGATGAACTCTCAGGTTCAACTCTATCAACTCTATTACCTGCGCGATTAAACACTATCGCGCTAAGCCAACGGCTTAGTAAGATAATCATGCTAATAATATGACTTAGTGCAATGCAATGTCACTTCTCAATCCATATTATACATATAACATCATATATGCAAAACTAACAATATACTTTCACATTACATATCACATTTCAATATCTTTTCATATACCTCATTAGTATTCATTTAACCATTCATAATCAACACTAAACAAAGACAAGCATGGGCCCAAGACACACTAATATGCCATTCAATTTTCAGAGTTAATGCTTTGGTTTTGTTATCACATTTATCAATATCATATACCCAACTAGGCTTCAAGGATTAAGTTCAACCAAGCTTCAAGGGGAGCAAAGCATGCTAAGCTTCTACCCAACTTGGCTTCAAGAACTAACCCAACCTAGCTTCAAGGGTGGTAACATCTCAATTAGGCTTCAAGGATTCAATCCAACCTAACTTCAAGAGATTGTTACACTTATTAGGCATGCCACCAACAACCAACTCTGAAAATGGAATAACACATTAGCCACACAATTCATTTATTATTCAATTATCATTTTCATTCTCAATTCTCAACAACATTTAGGCAAACATGCCTTATTTCTTTCAATTGCATCATCATAGCCAAACACAATGGCATTGTCTCATATCATGTCTTATTTGAATTATCATTGCATCTTTGATATACATTTCAATGTATATTACTTATGAAACACATTACCATTCACAATGCATAACATAACATTATTCAATCTCAACAATGCAATTAGGGCAAAGAACAATTGATATGATTCATAGCTTTAGGACCTTACACATGCATTTGATTATATCATTCATTGATTCAAGTGTGTTTAAAGTGTTTAGGGTTAGGTTTAAGGACCAACCTACCTTTGGAGAACCAAAGCAATGCAATTAGAACAAAGAATGAAAAACCCCAACCCACACAATTGAGGGACACGGGCAGCCACTTGAGGGACACGGCCAAGCTTGTGGTCGTGTCACTCAACCCACTTGGACAGTAAGCAACACGGGCAAGGGACACGGCCAAGCTTGTGGCCGTGTCTCTTAAACCAAAACTCACAGTAGCTAACACGGCTTGGGAACACGGCCGTGTCACCCAAAAACTAATCCAACACGCCCAAAATCCCTTGGCTTGGCCGTGCCTCACATTGCTTTTGGCCGTGTCTCCCAAAACACAAACCCTAATATGCACAACTCTCCTCCAATTACACTCAAACTCATCAAACACCATATAACATGTTTCAAATGAATGGAATCAATTTTCTAAACACCAATTCTTCATGTTTAACACAATATTCCTTATTAAAACACATCAACCAAAACATTTAAACACATACCATCTCAAACCCTAAAACCAACTTTACACTTGAACTTCCACTATCAAAATCCATTTAAACTTACAACCTTCACAACCAAACCAACCTCAATTCAATCTTTTAACTAACAATAAACTTTAACACTTGTAAACACATATCAAACACACCAAATCATCAACTCAACAATTCACAATATACCTTAGCCACAACTTCAAAATTAATAAAAGAAAACAAGAAATTACTTACCTTAAATGAAGAATTTCCACAAATCTCTAACCAAACTCTTTGATTGCCTCTTCAATTTACTTCTTGCCTCAAGAACACCTCCCTTTCTCTTTGCTATTTGGAGAGCCGGCCACTTCAAGAAAGAAAGAAGAAAATGCACAAGTCAAACACCTTTTCTTCTTTTAATCTCCACCATGCATTTCATTTCAAGCAATTACTCATATACCCCTCATCACTTAACTTAGCTTTTGTCTCTTATAAACCCCATTTAAGTAATTCCACATGCCATATAAAAATCTCCTATTGCATTGACTCTCTCTCTCTTTGACCATTTTATATGTTATATATATATCACCATATACACAACATATAAACTTGTCTCTAAACCCTATTTCTTCCCAAAACACATATACATAATACTTTTCTTTTCTCAATTTAAACCAACAACAACAACAACAACAACAACAACAACAACAACATACAAAACTTCTAGGGCATGCATAGGGATATTACAATTCTCCCCCTCTAAAAAGAAAATTTCGTCCTCGAAATTACCTGATATCAAAGCTGAAACAACTGCGGATACTGCTCTTGCATAGATTGCTCACTTTCCCAAGTTGCTTCTTCTTTTGCATGATTCTTCCATAGAACTTTCACCAATGGCACACTCTTGTTCCTCAACTCTTTCACTTCTCGTGCCAAGATAGCAACTGGTTCCTCTTCAAAAGTCAAATCTGGGCTCACTTCGATAGATTCAATTGGCAACACATGAGATGGATCCGATCTGTACCTCCTCAACATAGAAACATGAAACACATTATGAATACAATCCAACCCAGGTGGCAAAGCAAGTCGATACGCCACTGGCCCAACTCTTTCTAATACTTCATACTGCCGAATGAAACGAGGACTCAATTTTCCTTTCCGACCGAACCTCAAAATCTTTTTCCAAGGAGACACTTTCAGAAATACCTTATCTCCAACATCAAACTCTATGTCTCTCCTTTTCAGATCTGCATAAGACTTCTGTCGGTCTGAAGCTGCTTTTAACCTGCCTCGAATCAACTTTACTTTCTCTTCAGTTTCTTGAATCAAATCAGGCCCAATTAGTTTACCTTCACCAATTTCACTCCAACAAAGAGGTGTCCTGCACCGTCTACCATACAATGCTTCAAATGGTGCCATACCAATGCTGGATTGGTGACTGTTGTTGTAAGCAAACTCCACAAGAGGTAAAAACCTATCCCAACTTCCAGAGAAATCGATGACACAGCTTCTCAACATGTCCTCAATAATCTGTATCACCCTCTCTAACTGTCCATCCGACTGTGGATGAAAAGCAGTACTGAAGTGTAATCGAGAACCCAAAGCACTATGCAAACTTTTCCAAAATCTTGAAGTAAACCTGGGATCTCGATCAGACACTAAAGAAGTTGGAACACCATGCAATTTCACAATCTCATGGATATACAGCTCAGCCAACCTCTCCAAAGAGTAATCCATCCACACCGGAAGGAAATGAGCTGTCTTAGTCAATCTATCCACAATCACCCATATAGCATCATGTTTCCTTTGTGTCAATGGCAATCCAGACACAAAGTCCATTGTCACTCTTTCCCATTTCCATTCAGGCACTGTTAAAGGTTGAAGCAACCCTGTTGGAACTTGATGCTCCGCTTTAACCTTCTGACAAGTGAGACATTTTGATACAAACTCAGTAATGTCTCTCTTCAACCCCATCCACCAATAATGCTGTCTCAAATCATGATACATCTTCGTATTACCCGGATGCATAGCAAACATCGACTGATGAGCTTCTTCCAAAATGACTCTTTTCAAATCAGCATCATCGGGTACACACAATCTGCTCTTGAACCAGAGACTCCCATCACTCTTCACAATAAAATCTCTACCCTTTCCACTCTAACAATCCGAAACAATCTTCTGTATCTTTTTATCGGCCAACTGAGCTTCTTTGATCTGATCTAACAAAACCGGCTTCAATTGCAACTGTGCCAATAATGCACCATCATCACAAGGTACAAAACTGGCATGCAAAGCTCTCAACTCAACAAGCAACGAGAGCGAGTAAACTGTTAAACCAGCTAAAGACTTCCGACTCAAGGCATCAGCAACAACATTTGCTTTACCTGGATGATAGTCAATCAAGCAGTCGTAGTCTTTAATCAATTCTAACCATCTCCTCTGACGAAGATTGAGTTCTTTCTGGACACCCAAATACTTCAAACTCTTGTGATCAGTGTAGATGAAACATTTCTCCCCAAACAGATAGTGGCGCCAAATCTTCAATGCAAACACAATGGCAGCCAATTCCAAATCATGGGTTGGATAGTTAAGCTCATGCGGTTTCAACTGTCTAGATGCATAAGCTATAACTTTCCCTTCCTGCATCAATACACACCCCAAACCTCTATGTGAAGCATCACTGTAGATCACATATGGTTTGCCTTCAATAGGTAAAGTAAGAACAGGCACTTGAGTTATCATTTCTCTCAACTGTTCAAAGCTAGTCTGACACTGATCTGTCCACACAAATCTCTCTCCCTTACGAAGCAATCTGGTGAGTGGAGTAGCTATCAAAGAAAACCCTTTCACAAACCGCCGGTAATAGCCTGCCAAACCCAGAAAACTTCTAATCTCTGTCACAGACTTGGGTGGACTCCAATTCAAAATTGCTTCAACTTTGCTCGGATCAACTCTGATGCCTTCTGCAGAAACAATATGTCCGAGAAAAGCTACTTGATCCAACCAGAACTCACACTTCGACAATTTGGCAAACAACTGCTTTTCTCTCAAAATCTGCAACACAATCCGCAGATGCATATCATGTTCCTCTTCATTCCTTGAATACACTAGAATATCATCGATGAAGACCACTACAAACTGATCCAAATAGGGCCTAAACACCCTATTCATCAAATCCATGAAAGCTGCAGGTGCATTCGTCAGACCAAAAGGCATAACTAGAAATTCATAATGCCCATACCTGGTCCGGAAAGCTGTCTTCGGAACATCTTCAGCTCTGACTCTCAGCTGATGGTATCCCGATCTCAGATCAATTTTGGAGAACACTGACGCTTCCTTCAACTGATCAAAGAGATCATCGATTCTAGGCAAAGGATATTTATTTTTAATAGTCGCCTTGTCCAATTGCCTATAATCGATACACAACCTCATAGTACCATCTTTCTTCTTCACAAATAATACAGGAGCTCCCCAAGGAGAAACACTGGGGCGAATAAATCCTTTATCCAACAACTCCTGTAATTGCACTTTCAATTCCCTCAATTCTGCTGGTGCCATTCTGTAAGGAGTAATAGAGATAGGAGTGGTACCAGGCAACAATTCGATACCAAACTCCACTTCTCTCTCAGGAGGCAACCCTGGCAACTCCTCTGGAAACACATCCGGGAACTCAGCAACTGTGGCAATGCTATCAATAGGGGAACCCTTCACTCTAGTATCCACCACATGAGCAAGATAGGCTTCACACCCTTTTCTAATCAATCTCCTAGCTGCAACAGCTAAAACAAATAAGGAGGCTAGCTGTTCCTGCTCATTAGATACTATCACCTCTCTACCATCAACAGTTCTCAAAGAAACAATTTTCTTTTTACAATCCACCACAGCTCCATGTCTAGATAGCCAGTCCATACCTAGAATCACATCATATTCCTTAAATGGCATCTCAATCAAGTCTCCAAGGAACTCCTCACCTTGCACCCTCACTGCACTATCTCGATGCACTTTACTCACAATCACACTATGCCCTAACGGATTTGTCACCAACACATCAAATCCTAGGGACTCAGCATGCATATCAGACACAGACAAAACAGATGCACTAATATAAGAATGTGTGGAACCCGGATCAATCAAAGCAAGTAATGAAGTATTAAATAAAGAAAAAGTACCAGCTATGACTGCCGATGCATCTGGCTGCCTCTGCATAACATACATCCTCTGGGAAGAACCAACCTCCTCTGGTCTACTCTCCCTAGATGTAGAACCTCCTCTGGCACTGAACCCAGATCTTCCTCCTCAGCTAACACCTCTGCTTCCTCGACCTTCCTTTACACTAGGTCGAGAAGCTGCAGTATCAACTGACATCCGCTCCTGTCTCTCAGGACAGTCTCTCACAAAGTGATCTGGCGATCCACATCTGAAACAAACCCCTGCTACACCAGTCTTCCAGCAAGAACCACCATGCGGCCTACCACAATGGATGCAGATGGGTAAGGTGGATCTCTGAACCATAGGGGTCGGAGCACTTGCCACTGAAGCTGCAGGTCTAAATCTCTGCATCTGTAACTGCACTGACCTACCGGCTGACCTCTGAGTCCTACTAACTCTAGGAACAAAGCTTCCTTTACCTCTCTTCGCAGAAGAAGACCCTGCCTCGAACTGGGGCCTCCTAACCCTGATCTCTTCCTCTGAAGCAGCTGCAATACCCTGAGCTCGCTCCACACTTCGAGCTGCTGCCACTAGCTGGGAGAAATCTTGATATCTGGATCCAGCCACTAAGCACATGATCGAGGGCCTCAATCCCTCCTCAAATCGCCGACATCTATCAATCTCATCAGCAATGATACCCCCAGCATACTGACTCAGTCAAATAAACTCAACTTCATACTCAGTAACAGTCTTGCTGTCTTGCTTCAAGCTCAAGAACTCCATCTTCTTCATGTCCTTATAATCCCTAGGAGTATACTTCAACTCAAATTCCCTCAGAAAATCAGTGTAAGACAGTGTTGGAGGATCATCCATAGAATGTGGAACTGTCTTCCACCAGTCGTAGGCATCCTTCTGCAGTAAAGATCTTGCATAGTCAAACTTTTCCTCAGGGGTGGCTTGCAACTGAATAAAGATCCTCTGAACTTTGTCAAGCCACTGTTCTGCTACAGCTGGATCAGTAGTACCAAGGAAATCCTCCGCTCCATACTTCCGTAGTTTGTCATAGTGCCTCACTGGTACCACAGGCTGAGGGGGTGGTGGCACTGGTTGCACTGGTGCTTGCCTCATAACTTCCATCATATGTCTAAACCAGGCTGGCGGAACCTCCTCACCAACTGGTCTACCCGACACCGAAGCAGGTGCCTCCTCAACACTATCAACCCTAGCTCCATCATCAGGAGCAACGCTCTCCTCACTACCCTCAACTGACTGTCTCAAATGAGAATCCATCAACACCTAACACTGCAAACACAAAAGGACACACCTTATTAAAGATCAGAGATTGCCAATCCCAAACATGTATATTATTCAAAAACCACTTTTAAAATCGAAATAATCTTTTTCTTACATTTTACCTAGGTTGAGAATCTCAAACCTAGGCTCTGATACCAAAATAATTGTAACACCCCCATATCCAATGCACACACACTACAACCACAACAATGTAGCATAAGTGCACCAAACATAGGGATGCTACGGTTTTCTTAACATTTAAAACACTTTAAACTTGATACAATACCCTTATCATTATACATTATAGAAAAGTAGATCATTTACTTATAAAACAAAATATATTAGTTATATATATATATATTTAAATATTACACAGCGGAAGTTATAAAATATGTACATATTTACATATAAAACATTTCTTTACAAAATATAAAGAAGTATACATGATTGGCAAGTCTGCTCTGATCTTTAAGCTCCCATAATGGATTCTTCAAGGTCTACTCTTACTTGGTCTTGATGAACTCTCAGGTTCAACTCTATCAACTCTATTACCTGCGCGATTAAACACTATCGCGCTAAGCCAACGGCTTAGTAAGATAATCATGCTAATAATATGACTTAGTGCAATGCAATGTCACTTCTCAATCCATATTATACATATAACATCATATATGCAAAACTAACAACATACTTTCACATTACATATCACATTTCAATATCTTTTCATATACCTCATTAGTATTCATTTAACCATTCATAATCAACACTAAACAAAGACAAGCATGGGCCCAAGACACACTAATATGCCATTCAATTTTCAGAGTTAATGCTTTGGTTTTGTTATCACATTTATCAATATCATATACCCAACTAGGCTTCAAGGATTAAGTTCAACCAAGCTTCAAGGGGAGCAAAGCATGCTAAGCTTCTACCCAACTTGGCTTCAAGAACTAACCCAACCTAGCTTCAAGGGTGGTAACATCTCAATTAGGCTTCAAGGATTCAATCCAACCTAACTTCAAGAGATTGTTACACTTATTAGGCATGCCACCAACAACCAACTCTGAAAATGGAATAACACATTAGCCACACAATTCATTTATTATTCAATTATCATTTTCATTCTCAATTCTCAACAACATTTAGGCAAACATGCCTTATTTCTTTCAATTGCATCATCATAGCCAAACACAATGGCATTGTCTCATATCATGTCTTATTTGAATTATCATTGCATCTTTGATATACATTTCAATGTATATTACTTATGAAACACATTACCATTCACAATGCATAACATAACATTATTCAATCTCAACAATGCAATTAGGGCAAAGAACAATTGATATGATTCATAGCTTTAGGACCTTACACATGCATTTGATTATATCATTCATTGATTCAAGTGTGTTTAAAGTGTTTAGGGTTAGGTTTAAGGACCAACCTACCTTTGGAGAACCAAAGCAATGCAATTAGAACAAAGAATGAAAAACCCCAACCCACACAATTGAGGGACACGGGCAGCCACTTGAGGGACACGGCCAGGCTTGTGGCCGTGTCACTCAACCCACTTGGACAGTAAGCAACACGGGCAAGGGACACGGCCAAGCTTGTGGCCGTGTCTCTTAAACCAAAACTCACAGTAGCTAACACTGCTTGGGAACACGGCCGTGTCACCCAAAAAGTAATCCAACATGCCCAAAATCCCTTGGCTTGGCCGTGCCTCACATTGCTTTTGGCCGTGTCTCCCAAAACACAAACCCTAATATGCACAACTCTCCTCCAATTACACTCAAACTCATCAAACACCATATAACATGTTTCAAATGAATGGAATCAATTTTCTAAACACCAATTCTTCATGTTTAACACAATATTCCTTATTAAAACACATCAACCAAAACATTTAAACACATACCATCTCAAACCCTAAAACCAGCTTTACACTTGAACTTCCACTATCAAAATCCATTTAAACTTACAACCTTCACAACCAAACCAACCTCAATTCAATCTTTTAACTAACAATCAACTTTAACACTTGTAAACACATATCAAACACACCAAATCATCAACTCAACAATTCACAATATACCTTAGCCACAACTTCAAAATTAATAAAAGAAAACAAGAAATTACTTACCTTAAATGAAGAATTTCCACAAATCTCTAACCAAACTCTTTGAATGCCTCTTCCATTTACTTCTTGCCTCAAGAACACCTCCCTTTCTCTTTGCTATTTGGAGAGCCGGCCACTTCAAGAAAGAAAGAAGAAAATGCACAAGTCAAACACCTTTTCTTCTTTTAATCTCCACCATGCATTTCATTTCAAGCAATTACTCATATACCCCTCATCACTTAACTTAGCTTTTGTCTCTTATAAACCCCATTTAAGTAATTCCACATGCCATATAAAAATCTCCTCTTGCATTGACTCTCTCTCTCTTTGACCATTTTATATGTTATATATATATCACCATATACACAACATATAAACTTGTCTCTAAACCCTATTTCTTCCCAAAACACATATACATATACTTTTCTTTTCTCAATTTAAACCAACAACAACAACAACAACAACAACATACAAAACTTCTAGGGCATGCATAGGGATATTACAGGTTTTGTACTTACCTCAAAAGCAAATCACACCACTCTTAACACTTCCTTGTTCAAGATCCTTCTACCTCTTAAATCAATGATTAATCACTATCTTCAAGACCTAAATCAAAAGTAATAGCATATACTTGCTTAGGGATACACAAGAGATAATCCAATTAGGAATTAATTAGGGCAAACCCTAACCCTGACACGATCACCCTCACGGGCGTGTTCATGGGCGTGTAATACCTACTGCCTCTCAACCATAACAACACGTCCAACATCATGAACGTGCTCCTGGCCGTGTCAATTCTCCAAACTCACAGTAGCTATGACACGCTCAATAACACGGGTGTGTTACTGGTCGTGTCAATCCTACTGCCTCCAACACAATTGACACGCCTAAAAACCCTGGACGTGCTCATGGGCGTGTCCGGCCACAAATCAAGACTCCGGTCAAAACAACCAAACACTCAACAACACACTTCTATTCATTAATATCCTCTTCAAACAATCTTAACAAAACATACTCAAAACTCATCTCAAACTTGCAACACACCAAAACAAGCCAAAACACACATCAAACACAAAACACAAAATCATCTCAAAACCCTCACCACATATACAACATCATCTCTTCCAACCACTTACTCTTTTCTTCAATCCATACTTAAAATCCATCATCAAATCACTCAAACACTTCTCACATCTCAAAATCAACCAACACAGTCTTAAAAATCTATCAAACTCAAATATCATTTCAAATAAGCACAAAGATCACAAGAGAACTTACCAAAGTTATAAGACTTCTTGTATCATCCACTAGATCACTTCAATCTTCCTTCAATTTGAGTTAAACACCTCAAGATCTTCACTTTGTCTTTTGCTTTCCTTTGTCTATGGAAGAGCCGGCCAAGATGAAAGAAAAAGAAGAAGAAAACACAAAGAACAATCAAGAAGCCCAAAGTCAATTCATCTTTAAATCTCCACCAAGTATTTCAATTCAAGCAATTACCAAAACACCCTTTAACCACATGTTTTGATTTCCTTACAATCACTTGTCCTTTTAAGTCATTTCACAAATCTCAACTAAAAATATCTTCTTCCCTTGACCATATATTTGACCAACTTATATGTTATATATATATCATATAAACAACATATACACTTCTCTCTAAACCCTCTTTTCTTTCCCAAAACACATATGCATAAACATTCTCTTCCAAATTCTTTTCTTATCACATACATATACATTCAATCCAATATACAACAACAACATAATCAAAACTTTTAGGGCATGCATTGGGATATTACAATTCTCCCCCTCTAAAAAGAAATTTTGCCCTCGAAATTACCTGATATCAAGTCCGAAACAATTGAGGATATTGCTCTCGCATTGTTTGCTCACTTTCCCAAGTTGCCTCTTCCTTTGCATGATTCTTCCACAAAATCTTCACAAGTGGCACTTTCTTATTTCTCAATTCCTTCACTTCACATGCCAAGACAACAATTGGTTCCTCTTCAAATGTCAGATCAGGACTTACTTCGATAGATTCAATTGGCAACACATGTGATGGATCTGATCTGTACCTCCTCAACATAGAAACATGGAATACATTATGGATACGGTCCAACTCATGTGGCAAAGCAAGTCGATAAGCAACAGGCCCAACTCTTTCCAAAACTTCATACGGTCCAATGAAACGAGGACTCAGCTTTCCTTTTCGACCAAACCTCAAAATCTTTTTCCAAGGAGACACTTTCAAAAATACTTTATCTCCCACATTAAACTCTATGTCTCTCCTTTTCAAATCTGAATAAGACTTCTATCGGTCTGAAGCTGCTTTCAATCTTTTCCGAATCAACTTCACTTTCTCTTCAGTCTCCTTAATCAAATCAGGACCAAATAACTTACCTTCACCAAGCTCATTCCAACATAGAGGTGTCCTACACCGTCTACCATACAATGCCTCAAATGGTGCCATACCAATGCTGGATTGATGACTGTTATTGTATGCAAATTCCACAAGTGGTAAGAATCTATCCCAACCTCCAGAGAAATCAATGACACAATTTCTCAACATGTCCTCGATAATCTGTATCACTCTCTCTGACTGTCCATCTGTCTGTGGATGAAAAGCAGTGCTGAAATGCAGTCGAGAACCCAAAGCACCATGTAAACTGTTCCAAAACCTGGAAGTAAACCGGGGATCTCGATCAGACACTATAGAAATTGGGATACCATGCAACTTCACAATCTCATGAATATACAACTCAGCTAACCTCTCCAAAGAGTAATCCATCTGAACCGGAAGAAAATGAGCTGTCTTAGTCAACCTATCAACAATCACCCATATAGCATCATTCTTCTTTTGTGTCAATGGTAAACCAGATACAAAATCCATTGTTATTCTTTCCCACTTCCATTCAGGCACTGACAAAGGTTGAAGCAACCCAGTTGGAACTTGATGCTCAGCTTTTACCTTCTGACATGTGAGACATTTTGATACAAACTCAGCAATGTCTCTCTTCAAACCAAACCACCAGTAATGCTGTCTCAAATCATGGTACATCTTTGTATTGCCCGGATGCATAGCAAATACTGATTGATGAGCTTCCTCTAAAATGATCCTTCTCAAATTAACATCATCGGGTACACACAATCTGTTCTTGAACCACAAACTCCCATCATCTTTCACAATAAAATCTCTACTCTTCCCATTCCGACAATCTGAAACAATCTTTTGAATCTTCTCATCCACCAATTGAGCTTCTTTAATCTTCTCCAACAATACTGGTTTCAATTGCAACTGTGCCAACAATGCACCATCATCACAAGATACAAAACTAGCATGCAACGCTCTTAACTCAACAAGCAACGAGAGCGAATAAACAGTCAAACCTGCCAAAGACTTCCGACACAAGGCATCAGCAACAACATTTGCTTTACCCGGATGATAATCAATCAAATAGTCATAGTCTTTAATCAATTCCAACCATCTTCTCTGTCGAAGATTGAGTTCTCTTTGGACACCTAAGTATTTTAAACTTTTATGATCAGTATAGATAAAACACTTCTCCCCATATAGATAATGCCGCCAAATCTTTAATGCAAACACAATGGCTGCTAATTCCAAATCATGGGTCGGATAATTGAGCTCATGAGGTTTCAACTGTCGAGAAGCATAAGCTATAACTTTACCTTCTTGCATCAGAACACAACCCAAACCCCTATGTGAAGCATCACTATAAATCACATATGGTTTATCTTCCACAAGTAAAGTAAGAACAGGTGCTTGAGTCAACATTTCTCTCAACTATTCGAAGCTAGCCTGACACTGATCTGTCCACACAAATCTAACTCCCTTTCTAAGCAATCTGGTAAGTGGAGTAGCTATAAAAAAAAATCCTTTCACAAACCGTCGGTAATAACCTGCCAAACCCAGAAAACTTCTAACTTCAATTACATATTTTGGTGGACTCCAATTCAAAATAGCTTCAACTTTACTCGGATCAACTCTAATACCTTCCGCTGAAATTATGTGATCGAGAAAAGTAACTTGATCAAGCCAAAACTCACACTTTGACAGTTTAGCAAACAATTGCTTCTCTCTCAAAATTTGCAACACAATCCGCAGATGCTTGTCATGCTCTTCCTCATTAGGCGAATACACCAAAATATCATCGATAAACACTACCACAAACTGATCCAGATAGGGCCTAAACACCCTATTCATCAAGTCCATAAAAACTGCAGGTGCATTCGTCAAACCAAAAGGCATAACTAGAAACTCATAATGCCCATACCTGGTCCGAAAGGCTGTATTAGGAACATCTTCAGCTCTGACCCTCAACTGATGGTACCCTGATCTCAAATCAATTTTAGAAAACACTGCTGCACCCTTCAACTGATCAAAGAGGTCATCGATTCTAGGCAAGGGAAATTTATTTTTGATTGTCACCTTGTTCAATTGTCTATAATCGATACATAATCTCATTGTACCATCTTTCTTCTTCACAAATAACACAGGAGCTCCCCAAGGAGAAACATTGGGCCGAATAAATCCTTTATCCAACAACTCTTGTAATTGCACTTTCAACTCCCTCAATTCTGCTGGTGCCATTCTATAAGGAGTAATAGAAATAGGAGTGGTACCAGGCAATAATTCAATACCAAACTCCACCTCCCTCACAGGAGGTAACCCTGGCAACTCTTCTGGAAACACGTCTGGGAATTCTGCAACTGTGGCAATGCTATCAATTTGAGGACTCCTTACTCTAGTATCCACCACATGAGCAAGATAAGCATCACACCCCTTTCTAATCAATCTCCTAGCTGCAACCGCTGAAACAAACAAGGATGCTAGCTGTTCCTGCTCATTAAATATTAACACCTCTCTACCATCACTGGTTCTCAAGGTAACAACTTTCTTTTTGCAATCAACCACAGCTCCATGTCTATATAACCAATCCATTCCTAGAATCACATCATATTCCTTAAAAGGCATCTCAATCAAATCTCCAAGAAACTCCTCACCTTGAACCACTACTGCACTATCTCGGTGCACCTTACTAACAATCACACTATGCCCTAACGAATTTGTCACCAATACATCAAATCCTAGGGATTCAGCATGCATATCAGACATAGGCAAAACAGATGCACTAATATATGAATGCGTGGATCCGGGATCAATCAAAGCAAGTACTAAAATACCAAATAAAGAAAAAGTACCAGTTATGACTGCCGAAGCATCTGGTTGCTTCTGCATCACATAAATACTCTGAGAAGATCCAGCCTCCTCTGGTCTATTCTCCCTGGATGTAGAACCTCCTCTAGAACTGAACCTAGATCTGCCTCCTCTGCCAAACCCTCTGCCTCCTCGACCTCCCCTCACACTAGGTCGAGAAGCTGCAGTATCCACTGACATCTGCTCCTGTCTCTCGGGACAATCTCTCAAAAAATGATCAGGAGATCCACATCTGAAACATACCCCTGCTACACCAGTCTTCCAACAAGTACCACCATGTGGCCTACCACAATGAATGCATATGGGTAAGGTAGATCTCTGAGTCACTGGGGTCGGAGCACTCGCCACTGAAACTATAGGTCCAGATCTCCGCCTCTGAAACTGTACAGACATACCAGCTGGCCTCTGACTCCTACTAACTCGAGGAACAAAACTTCCTTTACCTCTTTTCACAGACGAAGACCCTGCCTCAAACTGGGGCCTTCTAACCCTGATCTCTTCCTCTGAAGCAGCTGCAATAGCCTGGGCTCTCTCCACACTCCTAGCTGCTGCCACAAGCTGGGAAAAATCATGATATCTAGATCCAGCCACATGACACATGACAGAGGGCCTCAATCCCTCCTCAAATCTCCTGCATCTATCTATCTCATCAGATATAATACCCCCAGCATACTGACTCAACCGAATAAATTCAACCTCATATTCAGTTACTGACCGGTTGACTTGCTTTAAACTCAAAAACTCCATCTTCTTCATGTCCTTATACTCCCTCGGAGTATACTTCAATTCAAACTCTCTCAGAAAATCAGCATAGGACAATGTTGGTGGATCATCCATAGAATGGGGCACTGTCTTCCACCAATTATATGCATCCTTCTGCAACAATGATCTTGCACAATCAAACTTTTCCTCTGGAGTGGCTAGCAACTGAATAAATATTCTCTGTACTTTGTCTAGCCACTGCTCTGCTACAGCTGGATCAATGGTACCTATAAAATCTTCAGCTCCATACTTCCTTAGCTTATCATACTGTCTCACTGATACCAAAGGTTGTGGGGGTGGTGGCGGTGGTTGCACTGGTGCTTGTCTCAAAGCCTCTATCACATGCCTAAGCCAAACTGGTGGAACCTCCTCACCAGCTGGTCTCCCCGATACAGAAGCAGGTATCTCTCCAGCACTATCCACTCTAGCTCCCTCTCTAATCTCATCAGGAGCTATACTCTCAGCACTACCCTCAACTGATTGACGTGAGTGAGAATCCATCACAATCTATATCTGCAAACACAGCAGAATACCTCTTATTAAAGATCAGAGACTGCCAATGCCAAACATGTATGTTATTAAAAAATCCACATTTTAAAATCAAAACACTCTTTTTCTTACACTTTACCTAGGTTGAGAATCTCAAACCTAGGCTCTGATACCAAAACAATTGTAACACCACCACATCCAATACATGCACACTACATACACCACAATGTAGTATACATGCATCGAATATAGGAATGCTACGGATTTTCTTAACATTCAAAACATTTCCAATGATACTATAATCTTTCTCATTATACATAATAGAAAAAAAATAAGTGATTAACCTGTAATATAAAACAAAATAGATATATATATATATATACATATACTTAATACGCAGCGGAATTTAGAACTATTTACATATAGGAAAACATTTAAATATTTATATTTACAAATGTACATATATTCACATTATAAACAATACTTTACAAAATATTAAAAGAGTTATACATGATTGGCAAATCTTCTCTGATCTTTAAGTCCCAAAATCAACTCTTCAATGTCTACTCTCACTCGGCCTCGAAGAGCTCTCGGGTTCAACTCTATCAACTCTATCACCTGCGCGATCAACACTATCGCGCTAAGCCAAGGGCTTAGTAGTACAAAACATGCTAACATTATGCTTGTATGCTATGCAATGTCACACATTCCATTAATATCAACATCATAAGTGAAGAGCTAACATCAAACCTTTGCCTTTCACAAATCATAATCATATAAGCATATCACATCTCAAAGTCCTTTCATGAATTTCATTATTCAATTATTTTACCATCAATGAATCACATATAAACAAAGACAAGCATGGGCCCAAAACACACTAATATGCCATTCAATTTTCAGAGTTAATGTTTTGGTTTTTATCACATTTATCATTATCACATATACCCAACTAGGCTTCAAGGATTAGGTTTAACCAAGCTTCAAGGTGAACAAAGCATGCTAAGTCTCAACCCAACTTGGCTTCAAGAACCAAACCCAACCTAGCTTCAAGGGTTGTAACATCTCAATTAGGCTTCAAGGACTAGACCCAACCAAGCTTCAAGGGGAGTAAAACATGTTAAACTTCAACCCAACTTGGCTTCAAGGATCAAGCCCAACCTAACTTCAAGAGATTGTTACTATCTTTAGGCATGCCACCAACAACAAACTCTGAAAATAGAATAACACATTAGCCACACAACTCATTTATTAATTTGTTATCAATTTCATTCTCAAATGAATCAATATAGCCAATCACAATGGCTCTACATTTTATTTGAATTATCATAGCCAATCACAATGGCTTTATATTCCATTTCATCTCAATTCACATCATAGCATTTCAATCTTTTATATACACAATCATTTGCATCATCATGTCATTCACATTATTCATATATATATATATATATATATATCATTGATATAAACATAACAATACACATTACTCATATAAATTAACAATGTAGTAATGCCACATTTGTACTTACATACAATCATATAGGTTTTGTACTTACCTCAAAAGCAAATCACACCACTCTTAACACTTCCTAGTTCAAGATCCTTCTACCTCTTAAATCAACGATCAATCACTATCTTCAAGACCTAAATCAAAAGTAATAGCATATACTTGCTTAGGGATACACAAGAGATAATCCAATTAGGAATTAATTAGGGCAAACCCTAACCCTGACACGATCACCCACACGGGCGTGTTCATGGGCGTGTAATACCTACTGCCTCTCAACCATAACAACACGTCCAACATCATGAACGTGCTCGTGGCCGTGTCAATTCTCCAAACTCACAGTAGCTATGACACGCTCAATAACATGGGCGTGTTACTGGTCGTGTCAATCCTACTGCCTCCAACACAATTGACACGCCTAAAAACCCTGGACGTGCTCATGGGTGTGTCCGGCCACAAATCAAGACTCCGGTCAAAACAACCAAACACTCAACAACATACTTCTATTCATTAACATCCTCTTCAAACAATCTTAACAAAACATACTCAAAACTCATCTCAAACTTGCAACACACCAAAACAAGCCAAAACACACATCAAACACAAAACACAAAATCATCTCAAAACCCTCACCACATATACAACATCATCTCTTCCAACCACTTACTCTTTTCTTCAATCCATACTTAAAATCCATCATCAAATCACTCAAACACTTCTCACATCTCAAAATCAACCAACACACTCTTAAAAATCTATCAAACTCAAATATCATTTCAAATAAGCACAAAGATCACAAGAGAACTTACCAAAGTTATAAGACTTCTTGTATCATCCACTAGATCACTTCAATCTTCCTTCAATTTGAGTTAAACACCTCAAGATCTTCACTTTGTCTTTTTCTTTCCTTTGTCTATGGAAGAGCCGGCCAAGATGAAAGAAAAAGAAGAAGAAAACACAATGAACAATCAAGAAGCCCAAAGTCAACTCATCTTTAAATCTCCACCAAGTATTTCAATTCAAGCAATTACCAAAACACCCTTTAACCACATGTTTTGATTTCCTTACAATCACTTGTCCTTTTAAGTCATTTCACAAATCTCAACTAAAAATATCTTCTTCCCTTGACCACATATTTGACCAACTTATATGTTATATATATATCATATAAACAACATATACACTTCTCTCTAAACCCTCTTTTCTTTCCCAAAACACATATGCATAAACATTCTCTTCCAAATTCTTTTCTTATCACATACATATACATTCAATCCAATATACAACAACAGCGTAATCAAAACTTTTAGGGCATGATTGGGATATTACACCTGCAGCATGGTACACCAGCACTGATAAATACTTCGGGTGACATAACTATGGTCTTCTCACCAAGAACTGCAAATGTAACAGCAGAAGACATGAAAAACAGAATTACTTAATTTTGATGTATCTATAAGTCCAGAAGAAAAGTCAACTACCATTCTCTTAATTTTCAAAACTAAGTTTCCTTCCATTTATAACTTTTTTTTATTAAATATCAACAGAGAAGGGCAATAAAAAGCCAATAGCAGACGAATAGTCTCATAACGTGATCAGCAGCTACAAAGGAGTGTCCCAAAGGACAAACATGAATACAATGTCTTCTATGAGATATAAAATGACAATAGAGTTTGGGATCACAATAAATACATTTAGAAAACAGCCATTTTCTTAGGGATTACTCCTGTCTTCATTTGTTATAAGAAATATAATGATAGACTCCCAGATCCACGAGGCAAGAAATCTCTTCCTACAACGCTTTCCAACACTGAAGATTTCCCAGAACTCTATATTTTCACACGAGAACAACAATCATCAACGTATGAATCTTAAAATCCAGAAATCAGAAAACAAACAGGAAATCAAACAAAATTTTGTATTTTTTAAACAAAATTAGTCAAACAAAATTTTAAAAATCACAACGCAAAACAGAACAAAGAGATCAAAATTCATAAAGGAATCGAGCGAATTGACTCATGAATCGGATGATTCAGCTTGGTTAGCCATTGTTGTTGCGGTTGAAATTATGTGTATACACAACAGAGAGAAGCGATTTGAATGAGTACGGAACTAGAGATCTGCTTTTTCTGATTTTGTGCTTGTTTATATATATATATATATAGAGAGAGAGAGAGTCTTTCTTGTTTGTAAAGACAAGAATGGTTGTGTTTGGTTACTCATTGCAAAATGGAACAAATTATGACTGCCAGCTCTAATACTCTCTTCTGAACTCATCGCAAAATGGAACAAAGTAGGTTCTGAAGTTTTCTACCCTTGAAAATGAAAACAAATTAGGTCTACAGAGACAAATCGAAAGAGGGAAGGAGAAGATAGGTCTATTTAGGTTTATTGCTAAATTTTAAAACGGTCGTGTTTATGGCAAAATGGGGGCAAATGAAATTTTTATTTGGAAATAAAGGGGGAATTTAAGTTTTCAAAATTTTTGAAGTTTTGACATCCCTTTTTTGAAACAAAATAGATTTTTCAAAATTTTGTTAAAATAACTTTATAAATTCACTTATATAGATGACTTATAAATTTCAATTTATAATTCATCCATAAGTGCTTAAGGCAATACAATTTAAATAATTAGTAGTGATAAGTTTCTATGGAACCCTATATAATTATAAAATTTAGTGTTGATATAAATTAAATTGAGCAAAAACTAAATACTTATATATATACTTGTATATATACTAATATATATACTTATATATACTTATATATATACTAATATATACTTGTATATACTAATATATACTTGTATATACATGTATATACTTGTATATATATACTAATATATACTTGTATATACTAGTATATACAAGTATATATTAATATATATATACTAATATATACTTGTACATACTAATATATATATACTAATATATACTTGTCTATACTTATATATACTAATATATACTTATATATATACTTGTATATACTAATATATAAGTATATACTTATATATATACTTATATATACTAATATATACTTGTATATATACTAATATATACTAATATATATACTTGTATATATACTAATATATACTTATATATATATATACTTGTATATACATATATATACATGTATATATATACTAATATATACTTGTATTCCTACTTATATAATATCATATTAGATCTAAATCATTATTTAATGGTGGACTTTAAAGTTTCTAATGGGTTTATGAAATGTTTATAAATCCAAACCTTAGCTTTTAATACTTAGTCAAGTTTGTTTAAAAATCCAAACCTTAGCTTTTAATACTAATATATACTTGTATATACTAATATATATACTTGTGTATACTAATATATACTTGTATATACTAATATATATACTTGTATATACTTGTATATACTAATATATATACTAATATATACTTGTATATACTAATATATATATATATATATTTGTATATACTTGTATATACTAATATATACTTATATATACTTGTATATATACTAATATATACTTATATATATACTTGTATATACTAATATATATACTAATATATACTAATATATACTTATATATATACTTGTATATACTAATATATATACTAATATATACTAATATATATACTTGTATATACTAATATATACTAATATATACTTGTATATATACTAATATATACTAATCTATATACTTGTATATACAAATATATACTTGTATAAACTAATATATATACTAATATATACTTGTATATACTAATATATATACTTGTATATACTAATATATACTTATATATACTTGTATATATACTAATATATATACTAATATATATACTTGTATATACTAATATATACTTGTATATACTAATATATATACTAATATATACTTTTATATACTTATATATACTTGTATAAACTTATATATACAAATATATACTTTTATATATACTAATATATACTAATGTATATACTAATATATACTTGTATATACCAGTATATATACTAATGTATATGCTTGTATATACTTGTATATACTAATATACTTATATATATACTAATATAAACTAATGTATATACTTGTATATACTAATATATACTAATATATATACTTGTATATACTAATATATACTTGTATATATACTAATATATACTAATGTATATATTTGTATATATACTAATATATACTTGTATATATACTAATATATACTAATGTATATACTTGTATATACTAATATATAATTGTATATATACTTGTATATATACTAATATATACTTATATATATACTAATATATACTAATGTATATACTTGTATATACTAATATATACTTGTATATACTAATGTATATACTTGTATATACTAATATATACTTGTATATACTAATGTATATACTTGTATATACTTGTATATACTAATATATACTTGTATATATATTAATATATACTAATGTATATATTAATATATACTTGTATATACTAATGTATATACTAATATATACTTGTATATACTAATATATATACTTGTATATACTAATATATACTTATATATACTTGTATATATACTAATATATACTTATATATACTAATATATATACTTGTATATACTAATATATACTTGTATATACTAATATATACTTGTATATATACTAATATATACTAATGTATATACTTGTATATACTAATATATATTTATATATACTTGTATATACTAATATATACTAATATATACTAATATATACTAATGTATATACTTGTATATAATAATATGTACTTGTATATATACTAATATATACTAATATATACTTGTATATATACTAATATATACTAAGGTATATACTTGTATATACTAATATATATACTAATATATACTTGTATATATACTAATATATACTAATATATATACTTGTATATATATTAATATATACTTATATATATACTTTTATATACTTGTATATATACTAATATATACTTGTATATACTAATATATATACTTGTATATATACTAATATATACTAATGTATATACTTGTATATACTAATATATACTTATATATACTTGTATATACAAATATATACTAATGTATATACTTGTATATACTAATATATACTTGTATATATACTAATGTATATACTTGTATATACTAATATATACTTGTATATATATTAATATATACTTATGTATATACTTGTTTATACTAATATATACTAATATATATACTTGTATATACTAATATATACTTGTATATATACTAATATATACTAATGTCTGACAACGATTTTTTTACTAATGTCTGACATCTTATCAGACAACGATTTTTTTTTTTACTAAAAAAACACTTGTCTGAACATTTATTACACAACGGTCCCTAAAAACCGTTGTCTGTATGCTTGCTTTAGACAACGGTTTTTTTTAACCGTTGTCTGAAACGCTGAATTATACAACACTTTTGAAAAAACCGTTATCTGAAACATCTTATCAGACAACGGTTTTGTATTACCAGAAAAACAGTTGTCTGAACATATATTACACAACGGTCCCTAAAAAACCGTTGTCTGGTGTGACCAAAATGACACCTAATAGACAACGGTTAAAAAAACACCAAAAACAGTTGTCTGAAAATTAATCAGACAACTCTTTTTTGGGAAAAAGAAAACAGTTGTCTATTTTTTTCAGACAATGATTTTTTCCTTAACCGTTGTCTGATGACCGTTGTCTAATTCAATTTTTCTTGTAGTGACTGGTAGTCTCTGATCTTTGATGAGGTATATTCTGCTATGTGCAGATATAGGTAGTGATGGCGTCTTAGTCACGTCAGTCCATAGAAAGTAGTGCTGAGAGTGTAGCTCCTGAAGAGGGTAGAGATGGAGCTAGGGTTGAGAGAGCTGGAGAGGTACCTGCTCCTGTGCAAGAGAGATCAGCTGCTGATGAGGTTTCGCCAGTTTGGCTAAGACAGGTGGTAGAATTATTGAGGCAAGCTACAGTGCAGCCACCTCCACCACAACCACAAGTACCGGTGAGCCATTATGATAAATTGAGAAAGTATTGGGCTGAGGATTTCTTTGGTACTACAGATCCTGCAGTAGCTGAGCAGTGGTTGGATAGAGTGCAGAGGGTATTTATTTAGTTGCAAGATACTCCTGAAGAGAAATTTGATTATGCTAGATCCTTATTGCAGAAAGATGCTTATGATTGGTGGAAGACAGTTCCACATGCCATGGATGATCCACCTACTTTGTCTTATGGAGATTTTCTGAGTTTGAACAGAAATATACTCCGAGGGAGTATAAGGATGTTAAGAAGATAGAATTTCTGAATCTCAGACAAGATAACCGGATAGTGACAGAGTATGAGATAGAGTATATCCGGTTGAGTCACTATGCAGGTGGAATTATTTCAGATGAGATTGATCGGTACAGGAGATTTGAGGAGGGATTGAGGCCCTCTATTATGTGTATTGTTGTTGGTTCTCGATACTAAGACTTTTCTCAGTTAGTTGCTGCAGCTAGAAGTGTTGAGAGAGCACAGGGTATTGCAGCAGCTGCTACTGAAGAGGAGACCATAGTTAGGAGATCCCAGTTTGAGGTTGGGTCTTCATCTATGAAGAGAGGCCGAGGAAGTTTTGTTCCGAGAGTCAGTAGGAGCCTGAGGCAGTTGGGTAGGTCAGTTCAGTATCAGAGGCAGAGGCCGTGACCTACAGTTTCTGTAGCTAGTGCTCCGACTCCAGTGGTTCAGAGGTCTACTCCACCTACATGTGTCCATTGTGGTAGGATACATGGGGGTGTTTGTTGGAAGATTTGTGGATCAGCTGTGTGTTTCAGATGTGGATTGCTTGACCATTTCATTAGAGATTGCCCTGAGCTACAAGAGGATAGACAGACTGATACTGCAGCTTCTCGACCCGGTGTCAGCAGAGGTGGTCGAGGGGGCAGAGGTGTTAGTAGAGGTGGTCGACCTGGGATCAGTCAGAGAGGAGGCTCTACATCCGGAGGTAGTAGGCTGGATGAGGCTGGGTCTTCTCAGCAAGTGTATGTGATGCAGAGGAAACCGGATGCTTCAGCAGTCATTGCGGGTACATTTTCTTTATTTGGCATTTCAGTTCTTGCTTTGATTGATCCAGGATCTACTCATTCATACATAAGTGCATCTATCTTGCCTATGTCTAAATTGCATTCTGAGTCCTTAGGATTTGATGTCTTGGTGACAAATCCTTTAGACATAGTGTTGTGGTGAGTAAGGTGCATCGTGATAGTTCAGTTGTGGTGCAAGGTGAGGAGTTTTTTAGTGATTTGATTGGAATGCCTTTTAAGGAATATGATTTGATTTTAGGTATGGATTGGTTGTCTAAGCATGGAACTGTGGAAGACTGTCAAAAGAATTGTGTTACCTTGAGAACCGGTGATGGTAGAAGTGTGATGGTATCTGGTGAGCAGAGACAACTTGCATCCTTGTTTGTGTCAGCAGTTGCAGCTAGGAAGTTGATTAGAAAAGGGTGTGATGTTTATCTTGCTCATGTTGTGGATACCAGAGTATTGGGTTCTCAACTTGATAGTATACCCACAGTTGCGAAATTCCCAGATGTGTTTCCTGAGGAGTTGCCAGGGTTACCCCCTGAGAGAGAGGTTGAGTTTGGTATCGATTTTTTGCCTGGTACCATTCCCATCTCTATTACTCCTTACCGAATGGCACCTACTGAGTTGAGAGAGTTGAAGGTGCAGTTGCAGGATTTGTTGGATAAAGGGTTTGTTCACCCTAGTGTTTCTCCGTGGGGAGCTCCTGTTTTGTTTGTGAAGAAGAAGGATGGTACTTTGAGGTTGTGCATAGATTATAGGCAATTGAACAAGGTTTTCAAAAATAAGTATCCTTTGCCTAGGATAGATGATCTCTTTGATCAGTTAAAGGGAGCAACAGTGTTTTCCAAGATTGATTTGAGATCAGGGTACCATCAGTTGAGAGTCAGAGCTGAAGATGTTCCTAAGATAGCTTTCCGTACAAGGTATGGGCATTATGAGTTCTTAGTGATGCCTTTTGGGTTGACGAATGCACCTGCAGCTTTCACGGATTTGATGAATAGGGTGTTTAGGCCTTATCTAGATCAGTTTGTGGTGGTTTTCATTGATGATATTTTGGTGTATTCGCGTAATAAAGAGGATCATGACAAGCATCTGCAGATCATATTGCAGAGCTTGAGAGAGAAGCAATTATATTCTAAGCTGTCAAAGTGTGAGTTTTGGCTTGATCAAGTGACTTTTCTGGGTCATATAGTTTCAGCAGATGGTATAAGAGTTGATCTGAATACAGTTGAGGCCATTTTGAATTGGAGTCCACCGAAGTCTGTGACTAAAGTCAGAAGTTTTCTGGGTTTGGCAGGCTATTATCGACGGTTTGTGAAGGGTTTTTCTTTGATAGCTACTCCACTCACCAGATTACTTCGGAAGGGAGTTAGATTTGTGTGGACAGATCAGTGTCAAGCAAGTTTTGAGCAGTTGAAAGAAATGTTGACTCAAGCTCCTGTTCTTACTTTGCCTGTGGAAGATAAACCATATGTGATTTACAGTGATGCTTCACATAATGGTTTAGGATGTGTTTTGATGCAAGAAGGTAGAGTCATAACTTATGCTTCTCGGCAGTTGAAGTCGCATGAGCTTAATTATCCGACGCATGATTTGGAGTTAGCAGCCATAGTTTTTGCTTTGAAGATTTGGCGTCATTATTTGTATGGGGAGAAGTGTTTCATTTACACGGATCATAAGAGTTTGAAATATTTGGGAGTTCAGAGAGAGCTTAATCTTCGGCAAAGACGATGGTTGGAGCTGATCAAAGACTATGACTGTTTGATTGATTATCATCCTGGTAAGGCAAATGTTGTTGCGGATGCCTTGAGTCTGAAGTCTTTAGCAGGTTTGACTGCTTATTCGCTCTCGTTGCCTGTTGAGTTGAGAGCGTTGCATGCTAGTTTTGAATCATGTGATGATGGTGCATTGTTGGCTCAGTTGCAGTTGAGACCGGTGTTGTTGGATCAGATTAAAAAGGCTCAATTGGTTGATGAGAAAATTCAGAAAGTTGTGTCAGATTGCCAAAATGGGGAGAGCCGAGATTTCCATGTGAGAAGTGATGGTAGCCTTTGGTTCAAGGATAGATTGTGTGTTCCTAATGATGCTAGTTTAAGAAAGATTATTTTGGAAGAAGCATATCAATCGGTTTTTGCTATGCACCCTGGGAGTACTAAAATGTATCATGATTTGAAGCAGCATTACTGGTGGTTAGGTATGAAGAGAGATATAGAGGAATTTGTATCCAAGTGTCTCACTTGTCAGAGGGTGAAAGCTGAGCATCAAGTTCCAACAGGGTTGCTTCAACCTTTATTAGTGCCTGAATGGAAATGGGAACGTGTGACAATGGATTTTGTATCTGGTTTGCCATTGACTCAAAAGAAGCATGATGCTATCTGGGTGATTGTTGATCGGTTGATGAAGACAGCTCATTTTCTTCCAGTTAGAATGGATTATTCTCTTGAGAAGTTGGCTGAGCTGTATATCAGAAGATGCAGAATGCCTCTGTGTTGGAATGAAGTTGGAGAAGGCAAATTGATTGGTTCCGATTTGATTAAGGAAATGGAAGAAAAAGTGAAGATAATTCGGGATCGGTTGAAAGCAGCTTTAGATCGGCAAAAATCTTATTCAGATTTGAAGAGAAGAGACATAGAGTTTGATGTTGGAGATAAAGTATTTTTAAAAGTGTCTCCTTGGAAAAAGATTTTGAGATTTGGCCAAAAAGGGAAGCTAAGTCCTCTTTTTATTGGACCTTATGAAGTATTAGAAAGAGTTGGACCAGTTGCTTACACTACAAAAATATTCGGCATTTGCGACGAATATCTGCGACGGACTTGTTTCCGTCGCAAATTTGCTACGGATCTGCGACGGATTTGCGACGAAAGGACAAGTTAGAGGAATTTTGAGAAATTGGTCGCAAATCGGTTGCAAATCCGTAGTAAATCTACGACGAAAATCATTTCGTCGCAAATAATCATCGCAAAAGTTGGCGCGGATACTTGGCGGGAGAGAGACCCGCGTATATTTTTTCGCAAAAATTTTTTCCATCGCAGATTGGTTGTAGAAAATTTTTTCCGTCGCAAATTTACTACGGATTTGCAACCGATTTGCGATGGATTCGTCAAAATTCCTTCACTGTGTTTATCCGTCGCAAAACCGTTGCAAATCCATCCCAAATTTGCGACGAAAATTTTTCATCTCAGATTTCCGTCGCAAATGCCGAATATTTTTGTAGTGATATATATTTGTTCTGATTTCAAATATAAAATATAAAATTTAGATACAAATACATTTAAAGAATGCAATAATATCAATTTTAAAAATTGATTGTCAGAACGTATAGTTTTATATAAATACTAAATTTAAAAAAAAATTAGTTTACACATGTGTGTATCAGTGTGTGTAGGTATTTAAAGTATATACCTAAAATGAATATCAAATTACATATTTTGTATCAATAAATGATGGTATATGAATAATATACTTGTACATAAGTAATGCATTTAAAATTTTTATCAGTTTAAAATTTTTAATTTTAGTATGTGTAGGTATATTAAACATATATTTATTGAAAAAATTTTTTTATTTAAAATGAATATCAGTGTATAACTCTCTGTGACTCAGTATATTTATCCTTTATTTAATAATAAAACAACTTTAAAATAAAATTTCATACCCTTCTTTCTAGTTAATGTGACAGTATCATTTACTGGTGTGGTGCGGCCAGGATTTACAGTTTCGGTAGGGTTTAAGGATTTAAGCCCCAAAATTCAAAATCATTAATTTTTTAGTTGTTCGAAAAGAAATGGCAAATTCAGTGGCTACTCTTTCACGCAGGCTTTCTCGTTCCTTTCTCTGTAACCTCAAAATCTCTCAGCTTTCCATGCCCTTTTGCACAGATAATCTCTCCTCTCGCGAGGACTCCAACTTGGACGATTCCGCTGCCAACTCGGACACTAGCTTGTTCCCAAGCTCAACCCCGCAATCATCGTCATCCCCATCAGCAGCAGCAGAAGTAGCTTCTCAGGGATCGAGTGAGAAGCTAGTGTATCAGCGGCAACTTGAACAGGGACTCGATGTGGACGTTTACAAGGTGCTAATAAATGAGTAAACCCTTGTGTTCTTTATTTGCTGCTTTTAGCATTTTGGGGTCTTTGATTTATGGGTTCTTTTTCCCTTTTCTTTCTTGATTTGGTGTTGTGCAAATCAATTACCTTTTGTTTTGTTTTTTTTTTAATTTCTGTGTATGTGAAGTTTTTGGGGAAAAATATATTTGGTTGCCTGCTTGTTTGTAATCAATGTAAATCAGTAAACAAATGTTCGTCGTGTTTTTCAGAAAATGTGCTAAGATTAATTCCTATAAACGTTATTTTTTGGTTTTTGATTGGTGGGTTATGTGTTCGAGTTTCTAGGCAATATTGGTGGGGCAGGTGGGACAAAGTCCATTGCAGAAGAGGTTGAAGAGTGGAAGGGTCGTGACATTATTCTCATTGGGGACAGGTGGAATTCGCAATAATAGGAAGCCATTTCAGAATGAGTTACCAAGGGAGTATGCAAATCGGTGTTCTGTTCAGTGGCACCGAGTTTCGGTTTACACAAAAACATTGCGGAATATTGTTATGAAGAATGTTGTGCCAGGGTAAGATTCTAACTGTGTTATACTTTATTTTCCTCTGTTAGGATATTGGGTTGGATGCATCAACAGAGTTTTCATCCTGTATGTGAGCATTTGCAAATTACACATTCTGATATAACATGATCATTTGAATTGTTAGACATTTCAGCATAAGTCATATCTTGTGATGGATTATCAGTTTTCTCTGGAGATATATTTTTGTGCTGGTGTTTTGCATTAATGCAGCCGTTCTTGTGATTCAAATTGGAGTTCTTATTCTATCAGTTCTTTGCTTGTGATGAATATCTACAGAGAAATGGGTTATCTATTTTTGGTTGGGTGGCCTGCGTGATGGAGTTCATGGGATTGTGGTAATTTGGCACATTGCATTTTCTACAGTTTATGTTTCCTCGGGTATGGATTTGCATTATAGTGTAAATTTTGGGTCTTGAATTCATCTTGCTTTATAGCCAAAAATGATTGGAAGATGCTAATTTCCATTCACACACAAATATGTCTATAGCAAGGTCTTTTAGTTGTAAGGACTATTGAGTGGGTGAGATTGAATTTTTCTTGAAATAGATTTTTACCTTTGGTTTTCATATGCTGTTATTTGTTGAATGATGTTGTTTTCATGCCTAATGGAGCCTGATTTTGTCAGATATGAATAGGTGAATTATATATTAAAAAATTATGGTAGTGATTGTGTGTTGATGCATTTAAAAAGAATTATGGAGTTGTTTTCTCTCTGGCTTGGGTTAAGATTGTTAATTTCCCAAGTGTACACAATTTGTAATATGATATGTGAAATGATCGATTGGCCTACTGATTGACTAATCACATGCTCTAGTAACTAATAAAGCTTTAGTGAAAGCACAAAGTTACATTCAATCAATTATTCTAAGACTTAAAATCTAAGATCTTTCCACCGATAGAAAGAGACTGCCATGCTTTTAACTGTTTTCGTTTTGTCTGCAGGCTATATAAGTTGTCTTGTGGGGGTTCTAGCTCCTTTTTTTACCATGATTGGTTTGAGATTATATACCCTTTTCAACAGTCTTAATGATTCAGGGCAAGAGTGTCTTATGGTCCTTGCAGAAAGGCAGTGGTATGCCCTCTCCTTTATATTAATGTGTTTGACCCTATATTGTAAAACTGATTCCTAGGAATGAATTTGTTTTGTAATATTTGCATGTACAGGAATAGCCTTAGTTTGCATAAAGGGTAAAATATTACTGGGATCATGTTAATGTTTCTGTTTCATACTTGAATTTTACTTGCATCATTCATGTCAAAATCAAATTCAAAGTAAGATGAAGCAAAAGGATTACCTTCCATATCAGAAGTGATATTGAAGCAAGATCATTTTTGTTCCTAGTTATTTTAGTGACTTTAATTTTAAGTAGTCACTTGCATCAGTAAAATCGTCATCTCCAATTATACTTTGATTTGGTGGACGATATAATTCAAGATTAGCTTCACTTAGTCTAAAAGCAATGAATTCTAAGAGGGAATTCTAAGAGTGTCTTATAAGCCATTAGTTGATTAAAATTGAAGTTATAATTTGATAATTGCAATTATAGTGTTTACTGATTGTTGATGTCAGATGTGTAGATAGCTGTTATATTATTTTTTTTTAGGTTATAACCTTATTACTCTATATATGTTGTCAACTAATCAGATTGCATCTCCATATCTATGCTACTTCAAGTTTGTTCCCTTAGGATTATATTATATTTATTTGGTTCATTAGATTTAGAAGGTGTTTAGCTTAGTTAAAAAATAAAAGAACAAGCAAATGACATCAAAAAGGGAAAAACAAAGAACCAAAGTGAACTTTCATCTCTCAAAAATTTATCAGATTATAAGCTCGATGGTTGAATGTATGTATTGAGATCGGTTCTTAGCTGTATTTTCTTTAACTAAACATTGCAGAATGTATTTAGTTTTTTTTTTATCTCTCCCTTTATGTTTCTGAAGTTAAATTCAATTTTGGTCGCCGTTTTACGAATATGGTGTCATGCATATTCTTAAGTTTTTAAAGGTAATTCAGGAATAAAGTGGTTCCTCACTTTTAAATTAAATCTAAACTTTTTATGAGTCACATCAAATTATACCATTTTATATTTAGGTGATACAGAATATTCAATATTTTATTACACCCGGCTAAATAATATATTATAAATTTTATTTAATTTTTAAAAATTAGTTTATGAGTTAAAAATTATTCAAATTATTATAAAAATATATATTATTATTATAGTTAGGCGATCTGGGATATTTAATATTTAAGTTTAATTTGTATAATACATAATTTTCACGAACAGTTCAAATGCAATAATTTGTATAAGCAATTAGTTCTTCTCATAGCTATATTTACTTTGAAATGCTTAAAATACTACTGCTATAAAAGCTAGCACTGGCTAAATGTGATAAGGGTATCTCAAAGTTTTTAATTACTCTTCCTCATGTTAAATTCTTAATGTTAACTTATTTGAACCTTCCTATTTGTAATTATCATGTCTGAACTTATAGAAGATAATCAGATACGGTGTCAGGTGAAGGCTAAATGGAGACGAATGGCCCTTTTATAGTGGCTGTGCCAACTGATATTTGGACTCAGGGTTTCCTGGGTATTGAGATTCCTCAACCTAACATTTCGGGCAGGAAAGTCACCGCCTATATTGATAGGGCTGGTAATTTGCAGGTATCATCACTTTCATATATTTCTATACAGAAAGACAAGTTTAAATGCTATAAAATAAACTATGTATAATTCTGTATCTGACGTATAGAGTATCTTGTCATGTAGCACCCAAACAGTTCCCCCAGATGGGAACATCCCCTGTATGGAGGTATTATAAACAATTTTTTGGTTAATTTATTTTTTTGTTCGCAAATGATAAAAAAATACACTGTATCAAGTACCATTTTATATTTATTGTAGATATTAACGTACTATGTATCCATATGATTTAGCAGTTCACGATATACTTTTTATTTATCATATTCGTATGTGATGAGAAGCATAAGCAAAATTATTGATATGTTCTAATAAAATAAGATTTCTATTTCTTCTGGTTGCAGGCAACGGCACCAGCGGTTCAGACAATAGTTGATGTGAATGAATTAGCAAAGTCAATGCAAAGAGAGCTGGAAAACCTGCACCCGACGACAAACAACTTGTGTATATACAAAATTCCTGAGCAGCTACACGAGTTGAATGAAAATGCCTACACACCATGGTTAGTATTACTTTGTTAACGTGTATCATATTATTCTTTTCATTTACTCTTTTTAATATTATTTGCAGGTTAATAATGATGATGCAAGTCATGATTCAATGGAAAATGATAATTGAAGATCTATATTGTTATTTTCAAGATAGATTATTTATAGTAGTATTCTTAACACTTGTATAGTTAAATTGTAAAATATTTTATTTTATTGAAGATTAATAAAAGAATTATTTTTATCAATGTAATTAGTGTTTTTTTAGATTGTGTTTAAATGTTCCAAATGTATTTATAAAGTTCTCATAAAATTAATTGATAATATAAATAGTTCCAATAAAAATCAATATTAAATTACTACGGATTTGCTACAAATCTGCGACGGATATTTGAAATCTATGATGGAATCTGCGACAGATACTGTGACAATAATCTGCGACAAAATCTGCGATGGAATCTGCAACGAAAATTTGCGACGGAATCTGCGACGGTTGCCCTTTACCCTCAAAAATTTAAGAGCGAGATTTGCAACCGCCGAGTGGTTGCAAATCCGTCGCAATCTACGACGGCCTGTCGCAAATTGAAAATTGCGACTCCTTTTTTATTAACGGATCGTATCCGTCTCAGATCGGTCGCAGATCGGTTGCAAGACTTGATTTGTGACGGATTTGCAACGGATCTGCGACAGATTCTGTCCATCGCAGATAGCGTGTTTTTTTGTAGTGTTATCGACTTGCTTTGCCGCCTGAGTTGGATAAAATTCATAATGTCTTCCATGTTTCTATGTTGCGGAGGTATAAATCAGATCTATCTCATGTTGTATCCATTGAATCTATTGAGGTGAGTCCGGATCTAACTTTTGAAGAAGAACCAGTTGCTATTTTGGCACATAGAGTGAAAGAGTTGAGACATAAGAAAGTGCCAATTGTGAAGGTTCTTTGGAAGAATCATGGTAGAAAAGAGGCAACTTGGGAGAGTGAGCAAGCGATGCGAGATCAGTATCCTCAATTGTTTCAGACTTAAGATCAGGTAATTTCGAGGATGAAATTTCTTTTTAGAGGGGGAGAATTGTAATATCCCAAAGTATACCCTAAAAGTTTTGGAATATTTTATTATTGTATTTGGATTAAATGTATATGTTTAAATGGAAAGAGAAATGAGGTAAGGGAAGAGTGTATATGTTGTATATATAGTGATATATACAACATATACAAGTCAAAGAAATGGAAGTCAAAGAAGATTAATTAATTATTTTAAATTAATTAAATTAATTAAATGGAAAATTGAATTAGTGAGTGGATGAAGATATTTGATTATTTTAATATTTCATTGCTTGGTGGAGGTTTAAAGAGAAGAAATGGTTGACTTTGCCATTCATTCTTTTTCTTCTTCTTCTTCTTTCATTGTTGTTGGCCGGGTATCACATAGCAAGAGAGGAAGAGAGTTTTTGATTTTCCAAACTCAAGATTGAAGGATGTTTCAAGTGATCAAGTTGGAAATCTAAGAAGTTTCATCATTTTTGGTAAGTTTCCACTTGATTCCTTAGTTTTCTTTTAAGTTGTATTTGAGTTTGATGGTTGATTATTGATGGTATGAGTATGTTTGATTGTGGGGTGTTTGAGAGTATTTGGTTTATTTGATTTTGATTTTTGGGGTTGGATTGAAGAGAAAGTGTTAGGTTTGGTGGAAGAACAAGTGTTGTGTTTGAGGTGTGTGTATGTGATGGTTGTGAATTGGAGTTTGATGTATGTTTTAAATTGTTTTGGTGTTTTTGCAAGTTATTATGGTTTATGGGTGTGTTTAGTTAAGTTTGTTTGAAGTGGAAAATGGTGGAAGTAAGAAGTTTGTTGGATGTGTTGTTGTTGTTGCCGGAATCAGGATTTTTGGCCTGACACGCCCATGAGCACGGCCAGGTCTTTGGGCGTGTCAATGGTTCTGTGTTCTTGGATGGGTGACACGAGCAGTGACACGCCCATGTCACTGAGTGTGTCACAGCTTCTATGTTATAGTAGCATTGACATGTCCAGTGACACGCCCATGTCACTAAGCGTGTCATAGCTACAGTGTTGAGGGAGGACTGACATGGCCAGTGACACGCCCATGTCACTGAGCGTGTCAAAGCTTCTGTGTTGTGAGTTTAGGGCACAGTCAGAGACAAGCCCGTGTTGTTGAGCGTGTCATGTGTAGAGTTTGCCCTAGATAGTTCTCTTTCTTATTTTCTTCTTGTGTATTTCTAAGTGAGTGTATATGATCACCTTTGGATTAGGTTTTGAAGAGAGTTGAGCTACCTTTATTCAAGTGTTGAGAGTTATCTTGGAAGAGGAGTTGATAGAGTGGTGTTGTTGCTTTAAGAGGTAAGTACAAACTTTGAATGATTGCATACATGTACATGACATTGGGACTTAATACATTTAGTTGAAAAATGTGTTAAGTTACTTGATACATTGTTGATGAATGAATTATATGTTGTGATATGCATAATGTGAATTTTATTGATGTATGTCCAATGCAATTGGCTATGTATACTTTAATGAGGAGATGTGAAGCCATTGTGTTGGCTATAGTGATGTAAATGAAATAATTGGGGCATGATTTCCTAGTTTAATTATGAGAAATTAAATGAGAAATGAATTATAAAAAAAGATTGATAATGAGATAAATGAATTAATTGTGTGCCTAGTATGTTATTCAATTTTCAGAGTTCTGGGTTTGGTGGCATGCCTATGAATTGCTGGACAGGTGAAAAGACCAGGTCGTAAGTCGAGTCCATCTGATAAATGTGGAATATGATATTTTTGAGGTGAAAACACCAGGTCGTAAGCCTCAAAAATAGTAACAGTCTAGCCGGGTTGAGGACCAAGGTACTGGAGCCCTAGGGTCTAGCCAGGTTGAGGTCCAAGAGACTGGGTCTGTTACACTATCCATGGATAGATATATATGTATCCCCTACGGGCTTGATGAATGTTATTATGGACCAAAGCAGTAACTCTGAACTTTGAATAACATATTAGATCCTTTTTGGGCCCATGCTTGTCTTTGTTTTAATGTGAATCATAAATGGTAAAACAATTGAATAAGATAATGAAATGTAATGTTATGAGATATAGCATTTTGAATATGATCTCTATTGCTTGAAATTATGACATTGACATTGCATTAAAGCATATTGTTATTGTTGTTTGTACCACTAAGCCTATGGCTTAGCGCGATTGTGGTTAATTGCGCAGGTGACAGGGTAGAACCGGAGAGTTCAGCTAGACCGAGTCGAGTCTAGACTTTGAAGTGTTGATTGTGGGCTTAAAGATCAGAGAAAAACTGCTAAACATGTATAAACTTTATGTTTTGTAAACATGGATTTTGATGCATTTATATATGTAAATACCACTACATTTCCCGCTGCATAATGAATAAATGTTTTCGTCTCACAAGGAAGCTAGATAGACTAATTATTTATCAAATTGTAATGAACAAATTGTTAATTAGTAGTTTTTGATTTATAAGATTGAATTGCTAAACAACTAATAAAAAATAAAATGAATTGAATTTATAGCAATGAAAGGAAACTAAACAAGGATATTGATTCACTTAATAGAAAAGCCTAGGGTTTGCACTTCTCTACTAATTTATATGTATGAATGGTTATTTCTCTCAACTGGTTTAATTTCAAAGATCATATTTCAAGCAACTTAATTAATCTAGACAATAGAGAATTCATAAATACAGTTTCAATGAAACTTAAGAGAGAGTTTAAGAACAAAACCAAATTACAAACTTCCTTTGGCTTCTGAAGAATCTCTTGCTCAGATTTTTGCTAAAAAAATAATGCAATGGCTAAAACTAATTTGATCTAGAGTGTTTGCATGAAAGTGAAATCAATCTTCAAAAGAAAAGTGAAGAATAGCTGAAAAGTATGTGTTGGATGGCTGGAAGTGTGGATCCCCCTCTTACTCTTGCCCAAATCTTCTTATTTATACAAAACCCTCGCTAAAAATCCGCGCTTTCTTTCTTTATTTAGTCCCATGGAGTGACACGGCCAAGCTTGTGGCCATGTCATGTGACACTGCCAGTGGCTTCGCCGTGTCACCTGGGTGTGTCAGCTTCTGTTTCTCCTTGCTCTTCTTTGCTTCTTTGGAGATGAGAGTGACACAGCCAAGCTTGTGGCCGTGTCATATGACATGGCTAGTGGCTTGGCCGTGTCTCCTGGGTGTGTCAGCTTCTATTTCTTTCCTTTGGTTCTTCCTTTGTTCTTTGGCTTAGGATGGGACATGGCCAAGCTTGTGGCCGTGTCATGTGACACAGCCAGTGGCTTGGCCGTGTCACCTACCAGTGTCAGCTTCTGCCAAATTTTCCTTTCTTTCTTGGTTCCCTTGGTTTTGCCCTTTAGGTGAGAGACGGCCAGTGGCTTGACCATGTCTCCTGCACATGTCATGATCTGCCAAAAATTTCCTTAAGGTGATACGGCCAAGCTTGATTTGGCTTGGCCATGTCTTGCTTGCTTCATGCTCTTCTTTCTTTGTTTTGATCTTCCAAGGGAGTTTTTGCACTTTAACCTAAAACAAACACTTAAACAAACTTGAAACAAGAATCAAATGAAACATTAATTGAACACACCTAAACATCATACTAAAAACTAGTACAAAAATGATCTAAACACTAGGATGAATCAAAACTACCAAAATGCATGAAATCACTAAATAAACAGATTAAAACTACCAAAATGCATGAAGAAAACAATAATTATCATAATAAATAAATAACAATTTTATGACAAAAACTAATAAAACAACTACCCGAGACTTAAAACTTTGCTTGTCCTCAAGCAAATTTACAAAGCATAAATTAAAAACTCAATTAACCCTAACTGTAATTCAAGTATATAAGATGAAATCCTTTATTACTCAGCAATAAATAAATGCAATTTACTTCAATCAAGATTTTCTTAACTCATTAATTAATTCAGACATAACAAATCTCATCTCTCATCTAAGTGTTTCACTCAATTTCAAAGGTTAATTCACTCAAACCAATCATGACTGCATACTACCATAAACTTGCTTAATTATCCAATCTCTCTCACTGATTTTTTTTCTCAAGAAATAATCCGAAGGTCTTTCTTGTTTGGATGTAATGGGGCTAAGGTGAAGATGTGAGAATAGATATTTAAGTTTCATCATTAAGAAATGGAGTATCTAAATTAGACAATAATCTTGCATGGAAACTCGTAACTCCCTCAAATAGCATATTCACCAACCATTGATAGTCTCACATACTTGCATACTTAAAGAAAAGTAAATGAGTCAAAATTCCTCTTTGATGACTAATACTAGAAAATATATGAATTTTGTATATATATATATATATATCTTCTCTTTTTATTTTTATTTATTATTTTTCATATATATATACAAAATATAAAATTGCATTGAACATCTAGCTCAAATGTAGAGGAAAAGAATAATTGACTCTTAGTCAAATACAATATGCAAAGTATGCATTTCAGCCGCAAATCTTACTAAAGCAATATTATTTTTTTTAATTGCTTACCCCACACTTATGAATTAAACCACTCCTATTGTCATATCATAAGAAACTTCATTCCTTAATGAAGGTATGATGATAATAGGAAAATGTTGAGTTGTGAATTGTATTGATCAATCAAGAAAAAGTCAAACTTGGCTCATTAAGGAATTCATAATTAAGGGAGGTCTTTTTAAGCTAAAGGGGGTAATCCTAATTTTCCTTCATAATTTTAAAACTTGAGATGAAATCATAATGTGAGTTCAATTAGTATGCAAAAGCAAGCTATAGAGATACAAAATCATGAAGGTGCACACTTAAGAAAGAAAATTGATTGACAATAATATTCAATCTATGAGGCTTAAAACTCACAAAGGGTGGGTTCTCAGAGATTTATATATCATGAATAGCAGAATGTGAAAATTGATCTTGAATGAATTCAAATCTATGCTGATACTAAAGGCTCAAATGTAATGCTAGAATTACAAAAAAAGTCAATACGTTTCCAATAATTATGCCATGAAAAACACACAATAACTCACAAAGAAAACAAAACCAAAAATTCACAATATAACTCATAAAGTAAACAAAACAAAAATTAAAAAAAAAAGCTTAAAAATTACCCCACTCTTTTCTTTTTTTTACATTGTCCTCAATGTAAACAAAAGAAAAGATAGAAAGAACCTCTTTTGTGTCACGCATAGTGAAGCTTTCATACAAATAGTCACATGAAAGAAAACAACAAAAGCAAATACTGCGACTTTAGCATACACATGCGAGTAAGGAAAGTTGGAACGAGATAACCCTCCTTTTCTCAATTAAACTCAATGCTCCTGGCCTGTTCTCTGCAAGAATAAAAACACTTCCAATCTCCAAACCATCAAACCTTAAAGAAAAATAAAAGGGAAAATAAATAAATAACTGAATATACTAAACTAAAATGCTAAAAACAGTAACAATGGGTTGCCTCCCATCGAGCGCTTCTTTAACGTCGTCTTAGCTGGATGTTACTGTAAGAATTAAGGATCGTAGATCAAAGCACTATCGACAATCCTTACTTCTTGGAACCCCTCATTATATGGTTTAACTCTCTATCCATTTACTTTAAAAGTTTCATTTGTTTAAGAGTTAAGTAATTCTATAGCACCGGAAGGATATACCCGAGTTATCTCGAAAGGACCACTCCATCGAGACTTGAGTTTTCCTGGAAATAGTCAGAGACGAGAATTGAAAAGCAAAACTTTCATACCTGGGCTCAATGTCTTTCGTACTAAAATTCTATCATGAAGTGCTTTAGTGCGGTCCTTATAAATCCTTGAACTCTCATATGCCTCGTTCCTTAGTTCATCTAACTCCGAAATTTGCAGAAAATGTTCTCTCTTTGCCTTGTCCATATCTAAATTTAGAGTCTTTATTGCCCAATATGCCTTGTGCTCTAACTCCACTGGTAAATGACAAGCCATACCGAAAACCAATCGGTATGGTCTCATACCCAAGGGAGTCTTGAAAGCAGTTTGATATGCCCACAATGCATCATTCAATCTACTTGCCCAATCCTTCCTTGATGAGTTGACTGTTTTTTCCAAAATTCCTTTGATTTGCTTGTTGGATGTCTCAACTTGTCTTGAAGTTTGTGGATGATATGGGGTTGCCACTTTGTGTTTCACACCTGACTTGTGCATTAACTTCTCAAAACGTTTGTGCAGAAATGACTTCCCCCATCACTGACTATCACTCTTGGCATGCCAAATCTGCTAAGAATGTATTCCTTCACAAATTTAACAACCACATTAGCATCATTAGTCTGGATGGGGATTGCCTCCACCCATTTTGAAACATAATCAACAACAAATAAAATGTATTCATAACCAAATGATTTGGGAAAAGGACCCATGAAGTCTATTCCCCAAACATCAAACAGTTCAACCATAATATAAGATTGAAGGGGCATTTCATTCCTCCTTCCAATGTTACCTACTCTTTGATAGCGGTCACAATGCTTATAATATTCTTGAGCATCTTTGAATAGAGTAGGCCAGTAAAATCTACTTTGCAACACTTTTTCGGCAGTCTTTCTCCCTCCAAAATGACCACCACAATGAAAGTCATGACAAAATTGAAGAACACTAAGTTGTTCTTCCTCAGATACATACCTGCGAACTATCTCATCTTTGTATATCCAGAATAGGTAAGGTTCATCCCAAAAATAGAATTTACTGATGTGCAAAAACCTTTTCTTTTCCTGAAATGACATGTCAGAATGCAAAATACCATAAGCAAGATAGTTAGCAATATCCGCAAACCAAGGTGAATTCATTACCGCAAACAACTGCCCATCAGGAAATGATTCTAGATTTCTATGAATGCAATCAGATGCAAGATTTTCACCAAAGAAAGGTAACCTAGATAAATGATCAGCTACAACATTTTCACTTCCCTTAGTATCCCTGATTTGAAAATCAAATTCTTGCAATAATAGCACCTATCTAATTAAATGAGGTTTAGCATGTTGTTTTGTCAAGAGATATTTTAGAGCTGCATGATCTGAATGCACAATAATTTTAGACCCAATCAAATATGCTCTAAACTTATCTAAGGCAAAAACAACAGCTAGCATTTCTTTTTCAGTTGTTGTGTAATTAACTTGTGCGCTATTTGGGGTCAAGATAGCATAATAGATCACTCTCAAAAATTTCTCAACCCTTTGCCCAAGGACAGCTCCTACTGCATGGTTGGAGGCATCACACATAATTTCAAAAGGTAAAGACCAAACAGGAGCTACAATTACCGTTGCACTGGTCAATTTTTCCTTAAGGGAATTAAAAGCTTGCATGCATTGTGCAGTAAATTCAAATGGAACTTCTTTCCCAAGCAAATGACACAATGGTTGGCTTATTTTAGAAAAATCTTTAATAAACCTCCGGTAAAAGCCTGCATGCCCAAGAAAGCTTCTTGTTCCCTTAAAGCCTGCATGCCCAAGAAAGCTTCTTGTTCACTTAACAGAGGTAGGTGGGGGTAATTTAACAATCAACTCTACCTTAGCTTTATCCATCTCAATCCCCTTACTAGACACAATATGGCCCAATACAATGCCTTGAGTAACCATGAAATGACTTTTTTCCCAACTCAAAGTGAGGTTACATTCAATGCATCTCTCAAGCACAAGAACAAGTTTACTGAGGCAATTATCAAAAGAGTCACCAAAAACAGAAAAATCATCCATAAATACCTCAATAAAGTCATCTATCATGTCCGTGAAAATAGACATCATGCATCTCTGAAAAGTTGCAGGCGCATTGTACAAGCCAAAGGGCATATGCCGAAATGCATAAGTCCCAAAAAGGCAAGTAAAAGTGGTCTTGGATTGATCCTCTGGTGATATCGGCACCTGATAATAACCTGAAAGTCCATCCAAAAAGCAATAATGTAAGTGTCCATAAAGTTTATCCAGCATTTGATCAATAAAAGGAAGAGGGAAATGATCTTTCTTTGTGGCATTAATTAACTTCCTATAGTCTATACACATCCTCTACCCAGTGGTAGTCCTAGTAGGAACCAATTCATTCTTTTCATTTCTTACCACAGTGATTCCTGATTTCTTAGGCACTACATGTACTGGGCTAACGCACTTGCTATTGGGTATTGGGTATATCACTCCATCAAGCAATTTAAGCACTTCCTTCTTAACCACTTCATTCATGTTTAGATTAAGGCGCCTTTGGGTCTCTCTCACAAGTTTAGCTCCCTCTTCTAAGATAATTCTATGCATGCAAATTGAAGGGCTAATACCTTTGATATCACTCAACCCCCATCCTATTGCTCTTTTCAATCTTTTTAATTCACTCACCAACCTCATCTCTTCCCTTTCACTAAGTTCGCTAGAAATTATCACAGGTAAGGTGTTGTGATCTCCTAAAAACACATATTTCATATTCTTAGGCAACTCTTTTAGCTCTAACTCAAGTGAAGGGTTATTCTCTTCTTTTTGGATGGAGGGAAGCTCAAATGATGGTTCCTCTTTAAGTTCCTCTATTTCAGCACTTTATAAAATATCAATGCAACTGGCTACTTCTGAGTCAAAAACATCCAATTCATGATCTAAGGTCAGTGCCAGCTCCAATTTATCCGAAGCACCTGTTTGCAAGACAACATCTAAAACAACTGCGTCAATACAATCAATCAAAGAGCAATCCTCATATAATGCAGTTGTAGGAATGAGAGAAGTGTTAAAAATAGAAAATTCAACCGTTTGTCCCAAGACCGTCATTGACAATTTACCATTTTTAACATCAATCAAGGTGTTGGTCGTAGCCATAAAAGGCCTACCCAGTAGAATAGTGTGTGCGGATGGTGTAGGGTTATTTCCTTCCATGTCAGGAACTATAAAATCCACAGGCACTATCAACCCACCAACCTTAACTAACACATCTTCTATAACTCCTTTCGGGAATCTAAGAGATCTGTCAGCTAATTACAAGACCATTTTGGTAGGTTTAAGTTCCCCAAGTTCTAATTCAAGATACACAGAATAAGACATCAAATTAACACTGGCTCCTAAATCACACATGCCATCAATCCCCTTTCCATTACCCATAGTAATATTAATTATGAAACCGCCAGGATCCTTTAGCTTCAGAGGTAGTTTATGTTGCAGAATAGCACTAGCTACCTCTGATACTATCACCTTTTCATTTGGCTCATACCTCTTTTTCTAGGTGTTCAATTCCTTGAAGAATTTGGCATAAGCCGGCATGTTCTTTATTGCTTCAAGTAAAGGTAAGTTAATACTTACCTTAGACAGCACGTTGAAGATGTCTAAAAATTGCTTATCTTGTTTATCATTCTTCAACTTGCTGGGGAATGGTATAGGTGGCCGGTAAGGATTACTTGCCTTGTGTAAATCTGCTGAAGGAGATTTCTCCATTGATTTTTCTCTAGCACCCTTGTCCTCTGGTTCTCCTTCCTTTTTGTTCTCTTGATCACCTGCATTCACAGAATTATTTTCAAAACCATTATTTATTACCTTGCCACTTCTAAGAATAGTCAATGCTTGTGCTTGCTCAGGTTGAGTCAGAAATTTTCCTTTTTGTTGAATCTGCATCTGTTGTGCAAGTTGTCCCACTTGGGTTTCCACTTTCTTGAAAGATGCTTCCAATGAATCCAACCTTTTTTTATTCATCTCTTGATTCTTGGTACTGACTTGGATAAAAGCAAGTAAACTATCCTCCAAACTCTCTCTCTTAGGCTGCCCTTGATTTGAAGTTTGTCCTAGCAGTTGATTTTATCTTTGGAGCAAATGGAAAGGTTGTTGAAAATTATTTGTTGCCCAGGAAAAGTTTTGATGATTCCGCCAACCAGAATTGTAAGTGTTTGAGAAAGGATCATTCCGGGCTCTTAGTTGATACCCCCCCATATCGTTAACTTGCTCAGCCTCATTTCCATAAGACTCGTATGTAGAGGGGCATATATTTTCTCCATGCCCAAAAGTTTCACAAATTCCACACACTTCTTGAGTGGATGAAGAAGCATTGTTCTTCATGTTCAGCATCTGCACTTGCCTTGTCAATTCAGCTATCTGATTGACCATCTCACTGTTGACTTCCAATTGATTTACCCCTTTATTTCTTCCTCTTACACTTTTCTGTTGGGAATTAGCTCCCATCATTTCAAAAATTTCATAAATCTCATCTGTTGTTTTTTCTCCCATAGCTCCCCTAGCTGCATTATCAACAATATTCTGAAATTGCTGGGTTAGACCATCTGTAACACCCCTTCCCGACCTACGTGTGTGAGCTGAGTAGAGGCGCCACACTATCCTAATGTTGCTACCACTTTTACTTAGTCAAAATTTTGTTCCGATTTTTACAGAAATTTTGCCATAGTTTGCCTAAAAATTCAATCCCAAGTGTCGACAAAACTGGTTTTTTTTTTCTGATTTTTGAAAACATTTTTACACAAACCAATAAATCCCCCTTATAACCTCAACTGCAACCTGCAAAAAGGATTTACACTTCTAGTACAAAATAAAGTGAAGGTTTATTATGAAATACAGTAGATAAAATATTTTTTCACTATGCAACGGAAAGTAACAATATTTACAAATTCATATACATCAAAACTCAAGTTTTACAACACATAAAATTTATACATGTTTGGCAGTCAGTCTTCGATCTTAAAGCCCACTATTCACTCTTCAAAATCTAGGCTCGACTCGGCCTAGAGGAACTCTCTGGTTCTTCCCTGTCACCTGCGCGAAGAATCACATTCGCGCTAAGCCAACGGCTTAGTGGTACAAACGACAGTGCTATGATGCTTTAATGCCATGCTAATGTCACACAATCAAGATTCAAGATCAATTCAAGAGAATATTATATTTCACAATCTTACATTATTTAATAATTAATCAAAACATTCATGATTTACATTGAAAACAAAGACAAGCATGCGCCCAAAAAGGATATAATATGCTATTCAAAGTTCAGAGTTACTGCTTTGGTCCATAATCGCAATCATCAAGCCCGTAGGCGATATATATATCTCTATCCATGGATAGGGTAACAGACCCAGTCTCTTGGACCTCAACCCGGCTACCCGAGGAGATCCTCAACCCGGCAAGACTGTTACCAAAACAAATGTAACAGACCCAGTCTCTTGGACCTCAACCCGACTTAACTCGAGGAGATCCTCAACCCGGCAAACTGTTACTATAATTCACATTTCACATTTATCAACTGGAATCGGCTTACGACCCGGTCTTTTCACCTATCCAATACTTTATAGGCATGCCACCAAAAACAGAACTCTGAAAATGGAATTAACACATTAGGCACACAATCATTTCATTTATCTCTTTATCAGTCTCTTTTCATTTCATTTCTCATAATTAATTAGGCAACCATGCCTCAATTTTATATTTCATTTACATTATCATAGCCAACAACCATGGCCTCATATCTCATATGATCTCAAATCACAATAAAACAACTCTTCATAACATCATATCTTTTACATTTCATTTCGTCATCACATCTTGCACATTTCACATTTCGTTATATTTCAAATCACATTAATCAATTCATTATTCAAATGGATATAATCAATGGCATTAACACATATTTTACATGCTCATCACAACATTCACATTATACCAAACATAACATTATTAATATACATCCACAATGCATTAGATTCCTTATCACATTTATAATCAAATATGTCTCAAGTCTCAATATCATATGAATGTATGCACTAATGTAGTTTGTACTTACCTTAAAACCAACTCACACCAATTTATACACTTACTCTTCCAAGAATTCTCAACACTTAGATTAGGGCAATTCAACCTCTTCACAGCCTAATCCAAAAAGGAGTATTAGCAAAATGACCATATGAATAATAAATTCTGGTTTTGGACTCAACTTAATCCTTATTTTGAAAAATTGTATAAAATAATCTACTTGACTAAAAACTCTAAAATTTTTACAGAACTAAATTTTACATCTTAAAATAATTCCTTTAAAATTTCAGATCAAAATGAACAAAAAATCTTGGTCAAATAGTTCACCCAACCAGACTGCCCCAATTGCCCTGCATCCTGGCAGCAGTTCTGATCTTTGTGAATTCCATAATTCAAATTCAATCAACGTGGTTCAAAATTATTTTTCTCAAATACTAGACTCACTAAGATACAACATATCCAAAATTCAATTAGATATTATTTTTCTACATTTTATTAAAAATCCCGAAAGATAGCTATCTCAGTTAAGGTACCTGCTGGAACAGGTCTAATAAAAACAAATTTTCCAAAATCATAACCATTCCAAAATCGAATCAACATATTTTTCAGTCATTCTAGACTCATAGAGGTACAACATATCAAAAATTAACTTCAAGAACATTTTTCTATATTTAATTAAAAATCATACAAGTTACAGCCTTTACTAATTGTAAAACAGAAAAGATTTCACTAAACACAACTCTTACTCTTCCATCACCAACACCAACCTAACTTCTTATCTTTAATTCCATTTGCAACACATACAAACAAACCACAAGCAATCCTAACCATATTATCAACAACACTTCATCAAACTCAAAAATAACTTCAAAAACAACAAGAGCAATCAAGAGAGAACTTACCAAAATAATGAAATTTCTTGAATTTCTAACATGTTTTCTTGAAATCTTCTTCAATTTTTTTGAGCTTGAGCACAAAACTCTCTCTTGCTCTCTTTTGTCTCATTAAAGTGGCTCTTTCCTTTCTCTTTTCCTCTAATTCTTGAGTTTATGGTGATTTTCTTGAAAAACCACACATAAACTATCTAATTCCCATAAAAATTTGAATTACTTCCAATGGATTCTAAGTTTCAAGTAAAGAAATGAAGGAAGATGAAGAAAGTAAAAGAAATGGTGATGGTGAAGATGGAGTCCACGTTTTATGGAAGGAAGAAGAAAAGAAAATGAAAAAAAAAAACAAAAAGAGACAAAGTAAAATTTATGGTCTTCAAACATTCTCCACCAAGTCTTTTAATAATAAAATAATCAATTATTTCCTCTTCCACTCATTTATTTCTTCTAATTAATTCATTAATTCAATAATAAACAAATATCTTCTTTAGTTGACCATCCATTTTGACTTGTATATATGTTATATATATTTCCATATATACAACATATAAACTCTCTCTTAATTCTTTTTCTTTCCAATTACACATATAAATTTAATTCAAATAAAACAACAATTGTATCAAATCTTCTAAGGCACACTTTGGGATATTACAATTCTCCCCCTCTAAAAAGAAATTTCATCCTCGAAATTACCTGATATCAAGTCTGAAACAGTTGAGGATACTGATCTTCCATCGCTTGCTCACTCTCCCAAGTTGCCTCTTCTCCACCATGATTCTTCCAAAGAACCTTTACAAGTGGCACTTTCTTATTTCTCAACTCTGTCACTTCATGTGCCAAAATAGCAATTGGTTCTTCTTCAAATGTCAGATCCGGACTCACCTCAATAGATTCAACTGGTAAAACATGAGATGGGTCAGATGTATACCTTCACAACATAGAAACAAGGAAGACATTATGGATTCTATCCAACTCAAGCTGCAAAGCAAGACGATAAGCAACTGGCCCAACTCTTTTTAATATCTCATACGGTCCAATGAAACGAGGACTTAACTTCCCTTTTCGACCAAATCTCAATATCTTTTTCCAAGGAGACACTTGGATACAAACTCCGCTATGTCTCTTTTCATACCTGACCACCAATAATGCTGTTTCAAATCATAGTACATCTTTGTATTTCCCGGATGTATAGCAAAAACTGACTGATGTGCTTCTTCTAAAATAATTTTTCTCAATTTAGCATCATCAGGAACACACAATCTATCCTTAAACCAAAGGCTACCATCACTTCTCGCAAAGAAATCTCAGCTTTCCCCGTTTTGGCAATCTGAAACAATCTTCTGAATTTTCTCATTTGTCAATTGAGCCTCCTTAATCTGATCCAACAATACTGGTCTCAATTGCAACTGAGCCAACAATGCACCATCATCACATGCTTCAAAACTAGCATGTAACGCTCTCAACTCAACAAGCAACGAGAGCGAATAAACAGCCAAACCTGCCAGAGACTTCTGACTCAAGGCATCAGCAACTACATTCGCCTTACCAGGATGGTAATCAATCAAATAATCATAGTCTTTAATCAGTTCTAACCATCACCTTTGCCGAAGATTCAGCTCCTTCTGAACACTCAAATATTTCAAACTTTTGTGATCCGTATAAATAAAACATTTCTCTCCATACAAGTAGTGTCGCCAAATCTTCAAAGCAAAACTATAGCTGCCAATTCCAGATCATGTGTTGGATAATTGAGCTCATGCGACTTCAACTGCTGAGAAGCATAAGCTACAACTTTACCCTCTTGCATCAAGACACATCCTAAACCATTATGTGAAGCATCACTATAAATCACATAAGGTTTATCTTCCACGGGTAAAGTAAGAACAGGTGCTTGAATCAACATTTCTTTCAACTGATCAAAACTAGCTTGACACTGATCTGTCCACACAAATCTAACTCCCTTTCGAAGCTATCTGGTGAGTGGAGTAGCTATCAAAGAAAAACCTTTCACAAACCTTCGATAATAGCCTGCCAAACTCAGAAAACTTCTAACTTCAGTCACTGACTTTGGTGGGCTCCAATTCAAAATGGCCTCAACTTTACTCGGATCAACTCTTATACCATCTGCTGAAACTATATGACCGAGAAAAGTTACTTGGTCAAGCCAAAACTCACACTTTGACAGCTTAGCATACAACTGCTTCTCTCTCAAGATCTGTAACACGATTCGCAGATGCTTGTCATGTTCTTCCTCATTACGTGAATACACCAAAATATCATCGATGAAAACCACCACAAACTGATCCAGATAGGGCCTAAACACCCTATTCATCAAATCCATGAAAGCTGCAGGTGCATTCGTCAATCCAAAAGGCATTACCAAAAACTCATAATGCCCATATCTTGTGCGGAAAGCTGTCTTAGAAACATCTTCAGCTCTAACCCTCAATTGATGATACCCTGATCTCAAATCAATTTTGGAAAACACCGCTGCTCCCTTCAACTGATCAAAGAGATCATCAATTCGAGGCAAAGGATACTTATTCTTGATAGTTACTTTGTTCAATTGCCTATAATCGATGCACAATCTCAAGGTACCATCCTTTTTCTTTACAAACAACACAAGAGCTCCCCACGGAGAAACACTAGGGCGAATAAACCCTTTATCTAACAACTCCTGCAACTGCACCTTCAACTCTCTCAATTCAGCAGGTGCCATTCGATAAGGAGTGATAGAGATGGGAGTGGTACCGGACAACAAATCGATACCAAACTCAACCTCTCTCTCAGGGGGTAACCCTGGCAACTCCTCTGGAAATACATCTGAAAACTCAGCAACTGTGGGTATACTATCAAGTTGAGAACCCACTACTCTGGTATCCACAACATGAGCAAGATACGCATCACACCCTTTTCTAATCAACTTTCTAGCTGAAACAGCTGAAACCAATAAGGATGCAAGTTGTCTCTGCTCACTAGATACCAATATACTTCTACCATCACCAGTTCTCAAAGTAACACATTTCTTTTGACAATCCACCACAGCTCCATGCTTAGACAACCAATCCATGCCTAAAATCAAATCATATTCTTTAAAAGGCATTTCAATCAAATCTCCACGAACTCCTCACCTTGCACCATAACTGCACTATCTTGGTGCACCTTGCTAACAATCACACTATGCCCTAAAGGATTTGTCAACAACACATCAAATCCTAGGGACTCAAAATGCAATTCAGTCACAGGAAAAATAGATGCACTTATGTATGAATGAGTAGATCCTGGATCAATCAAAGCAAAAACTAAAATGCCAAATAAAGAGAATGTACTCGCTATAACTGCTGAAGCATCTAGCTGCCTCTGCATCACATATACTCGTTGAGAAGGCCCAGCCTCATCTGGCCTACTGCCTGCGGGTGTAGAGCCTCCTCTCTGACTGACTCCAGATCTACCACCTCTACCAACACCTCTGCCACCTCGACCACCTCTCACACTAGGTCGAGAAACTGCAGAATCTGCCGGCCTCTGTTCCTGCATCTCAGGACACTCTCGAATAAAATGATCAGGTGATCCACATCTAAAGCACACCGCTGGTCCACTATTCTTCCAACAGACACCCCTATGTGACCCCCCACACTGAACACATATAGGTGGAGTGAACCTCTGAACCGCTGGAGTCGGAGCACTCGCTGCTGAAACTGTAGGTCTCGATCTCTGCCTCTGAAACTGAACTGACCTACTAGCCTCCCTCTGACTCCTACTGATCCAAGGAACAAAACTGCCTCTACCTCTCTTCACAGATGAAGACCCCGCCTCAAACTGGGGTCTCCTAACCCTGGTCTCCTCCTCAGTAGCAGCTGCTGCAATACCCTGGGCTCTCTCTACACTCCTAGCTACTGCAACAAGCTGGGAAAAATATTGATATCTAGAACCAGCCACAAGACACATAATAGAGGGCCTCAATCCCTCCTCAAATCTTCTGCACCGGTCTATCTCGTCTGAAATAATACCTCCAGCATAGTGACTCAACCGGATGAACTCGACCTCATATTCTGTCATAGTCCGGCTGTCCTGCTTCAAATTCAGAAATTCCATCTTTTTCACATCTTTATACTCCCTCGGAGTATATTTCAGCTCAAACTCCCGTAGAAAATCACTGTAGGATAATGTAGGTGGATCATCCATGGCATGAGGAACTGTCTTCCACCAATCATATGCATCCTTCTGCAACAGTGATCTAGCATAATCAAATCTTTCTTCTGGAGTTGCTTGCAACTGGATGAATATTCTCTGTATTCTATCCAACCATTGCTCAGCTACAGCTGGATCAATGGTGCAATAGAAATCTTCAGCCCCGTACTTCCTCAATTTATCATAATGTCTCACTGGTACCTGAGGCTGTGGTGGGGGTGGTGGCTGCTGCACCGGAGCTCCTCTCAACAAATCTACCATGTGCCTAAACCAACCTGGCGGTACCTCATAAGCATTTGATCTCCCTGGCACAGGGGTAGGGGCCTCACTAACTCTATCTACTCTAGCTCCATCTCTATTATCTTCAGGAGCTACACTTTCCGCACTACCCTCAACAGACTGTTGTGAATGAGACGCCATTACAACCTATATCTGCAAACACAGCAGAATATACCCCATTAAAGATCAAAGACTGCCATACCAAAACATGTATTTTACTCAAAAACCAACTTTTAAAATCAAAATATTTTTTTTCTTACAATTCACCTAGGTTGAGAATCTTAAACCTAGGCTCTGATACTAAAAATTGTAACACCCCTTCCCGACCTACGTGTGTAAGCTGAGTAGAGGTGCCACACTATCCTAATGTTGCTACCAATTTTACTTAGTCAAATTTTTGTTCCGATTTTTACAGAAATTTTGCCATAGTTTCGCCTAAAAATTCAATCCCAAGTGTCGACAAAACTGGTTTTTTTTCTGATTTTTGAAAACATTTTTACACAAACCAATAAATCCCCCTTATAACCTCAACTGCAACCTGCAAAAAGGATTTACACTTCTAGTACAAAATAAAGTGAAGGTTTATTATGAAATACAGTAGATAAAATATTTGTTCAGAATGCAACGGAAAGTAACAATATTTACAAATTCATATACATCAAAACTCAAGTTTTACAACACATAAAATTTATACATGTTTGGCAGTCAGTCTTCGATCTTAAAGCCCACTATTCACTCTTCAAAATCTAGGCTCGACTCGGCTTAGAGGAACTCTCTGGTTCTTCCCTGTTACCTGCGTGAAGAATCACATTCGCGCTAAGCCAACGGCTTAGTGGTACAAACTACAGTGCTATGATGCTTTAATGCCATGCTAATGTCACACAATCAAGATTCAAGATCAATTCAAGAGAATATTAAATTTCACAATCTTACATTATTTAATAATTAATCAAAACATTCATGATTCACATTGAAAACAAAGACAAGCATGCGCCCAAAAAGGATATAATATGCTATTCAAAGTTCAGAGTTACTGCTTTGGTCCATAATCACAATCATCAAGCCCATAGGCGATATATATATCTCTATCCATGGATAGGGTAACAGACCCAGTCTCTTGGACCTCAACCCGGCTACCCGAGGAGATCCTCAACCCGGCAAGACTGTTACCAAAACAAATGTAACAGACCCAGTCTCTTGGACCTCAACCCGACTTAACTCGAGGAGATCCTCAACCCGGCAAGACTGTTACTATAATTCACATTTCACATTTATCAACTGGAATTGGCTTACGACCCGGTCTTTTCACCTATCCAGTACTTTATAGGCATGCCGCCAAAAATAGAACTCTGAAAATTGAATTAACACATTAGGCACACAATCATTTCATTTATCTCTTTATCAGTCTCTTTTCATTTCATTTCTCATAATTAATTAGGCAACCATGCCTCAATTTTATATTTCATTTACATTATCCATGGCCTCATATCTCATATGATCTCAAATCACAATAAAGCAACTCTTCATAACATCATATCTTTCACATTTCATTTCGTCATCACATCTTGCACATTTCACATTTCGTTATATTTCAAATCACATTAATCAATTCATTATTCAAATGGATATAATCAATGGCATTAACACATATTTTACATGCTCATCACAACATTCACATTATACCAAACATAACATTATTAATATACATCCACAATGCATTAGATTCCTTATCACATTTATAATCAAATATGTCTCAAGTCTCAATATCATATGAATGTATGCACTAATGTAGTTTGTACTTACCTTAAAACCAACTCACACCAATTTATACACTTACTCTTCCAAGAATTCTCAACACTTAGATTAGGGCAATTCAACCTCTTCACAGCCTAATCCAAAAAGGAGTATTAGCAAAATGACCATATGAATAGTAAATTCTGGTTTTGGACTCAACTTAATCCTTATTTTGAAAAATTGTATAAAATAATCTACTTGACTAAAAACTCTAAAGTTTTTACAGAACTAAATTTTACATCTTAAAATAATTCCTTTAAAATTTCAGATCAAACTGAACACAAAATCTTGGTCAAATAGTTCACCCAACCAGACTGCCCCAATTGCCCTGCATCCTGGCAGCAGTTCTGATCTTTGTGAATTCCATAATTCAAATTCAATCAACGTGGTTCAAAATTATTTTTCTCAAATACTAGACTCACTAAGAAACAACATATCCAAAATTCAATTAGATATTATTTTTCTACATTTTATTAAAAATCCCGAAAGATAGCTGTCTCAGTTAAGGTACCTGCTGGAACAGGTCTAATAAAAATAATCTTTCCAAAATCATAATGTAACACCCCTTCCCGACCTACATATGTAAGCTGAGTAGAGGTGCCACACTAACCTAATGTTGCTACCAATTTTACTTAGTCAAATTTTAGTTCCGATTTTTACAAAATTTTTGCCATAGTTTCGCCTAAAAATTGAGTCCCAAGTGTCGACAAAACCGGTTTTTTTCTTATTTTTAAAAACATTTTACACAAACCAATGCAAACAAAATCATTCTCAGTACACTCCCAATAAATCCCCCTTGTAACCTCAACTACAACCTGCAAAAAGGATTTACACTTCTAGTACAACATAAAATAAAGGTTTTGTGACAACCCCATATTTAAATATTACACAGCGGAAGTTATAAAATATTTACATATTTACAAATTCATATACATCAAAACCCAAGTTTTACAACACATAAAATTTATACATGATTGGCAAGTCTGCTCTGATCTTTAAGCTCCCAAAATGGATTCTTCAAGGTCTACTCTCACTAGGTCTTGATGAACTCTCGGGTTCAACTCTATCCACTCTATTACCTGCGCGATTAAACACTATCGCGCTAAGCCAACGGCTTAGTAAGATAAAACATGCTAATAGTATGCTTTAATGCAATACAATGCCACATATGCTATTGATAAGATCAACATTATAAATATAAAGTTAACACATAATTATGCATTTCACAAATCATAGTCATATGAGCATACCACATTCAACATTACTCAACAACCAACATCTTATTTCATTAACTCATAACATTATTTAGGACATTCATATAACCTTGACACCTATGGGCCCAACAAGTATTTAATACGATATTCAGAGTTCAGAGTTACTGCTTTGGTTCATAGTCACAATAATCACGCCCGTAGGCAAGTGTAACAGACCCAGTCTCTTGGATCATCAACTCAACACATATGAGGAGATCCTCAACCCGGCAAGACTGTTACAAATCATATATCTCATAGTGTAACAGACCCAGTCTCTTGGACCATCAACTCAACACCTATGAGGAGGTCCTCAACCCGGCAAGACTGTTACCTTTCATCATTTCTTAGGCATGCCACCCAAATCCAGAACTCTGAAACTGAATAACATATTAAACAAACAATTCATTTCCATTCTCAATTCTCATCACATTTAGGCAAACATGCCTTCTTTCTTTCAATTACATCATCTTAGCCAATAACAATGGCTTCACATTTCATTTCACAATATAACATCTCATTATTCAAGTATATATATATATCTCATCCATGATCACATTATATCTCACATAGCATCATTCATAAATATCAACATTTCATTCCACATTACTCATAAAACACATTACCATTCACAATGCACAACATAACATTGTTCAATCTCAACAATGCAATTAGGGCAAAGAACAATTGATTATAACATTCATTGATTCAAGTGTGTTTAAAGTGTTTAGGGTTAGGTTTAAGGACCAACCTACCTTTGGAAAACCAAAGCAATGCAAAAAGAACAAAGAATTAAAACCCTAACCATAAATAGTACATTCTGGTTTTAAACTCCATTTTATCCTTATTTTGAAAAATTGTATAAAATAATCTACTTGAATAAAAATTCTAAAATTTTTACAGAATTTAGTTTTGTATCTTAAAATCATCTCTTTAAAATTTCAGATCAAACTGAACACAAAATCTTGGTCAAATAGTTCACCTAACCAGACTGCCCCAATTGCCCTGCATCCTGGCAGCAGTTCTGAACTTTGTGAATTCCATAAATCAAATTCAATCAACGTGGTTCCAAATTATTTTTCTCAAATACTAGACTCACTAAGCAACAACATATCCAAAATTCGATTGGATATGATTTTTCTACATTTTATTAAAAATCACGAAATATAGCTGTCCCAGTTAAGGTACCTGCTGGAACAGGTCTAATGAAAATAATCTTTCTAAACTCATAACCATTCCAAAATCGAATCAACATATTTTTCAGTCATTCTAGACTCATAGAGGCACAACATATCAAAAATTCACTTCAAGTACATTTTTCTAAAATTAATTAAAAATCATACAAGTGACAGCCTTTACTAATCCTAAAACAGAAACAATTTCACTAAACACCAATCTTACTCTTCCATCACCAACACCAACCCAACTTCTCATCTATCAAGCAAAATCAATACTTACAATCATACCATAAGCAACTTAATCATACCACTTCAAAAGAATTGAAGAAATTAGAGAAAAGATCTTACCTTAGTTAAAAACTTCTTAAAGCAACACTTGAACACTTAATCTTTCTTCAATTTAAGCTTGAAATCATCAAAACCATCACTTGTCTCTTTCTTTCTCTTTGGCTATGGAGGGCCGGCCATCAACAAGAAGAAGAAGAAGAAATGGTGAAGAAAACACAAGTCAAACCTTCTTTAAATATCCACCATGTGATTTTATCCAAGCAATTACCAAAGTGCCCTTATTGACATAATTATCTTTTTGTCTTATATGTGCCCAATTAAGTAATTTACCAATCTCAAATAAATATCTTCTCTTGCCTTGACCAAGCCTTTTGACCACTTTATATGTCATATATATTAACATATACACAACATATAAATTTGTCTCTAAACCCTATTTCTTCCCAAAATACATATACATATACTTTCTCTTCTCAATTTCTTTTCTCTTACAATTTAACATATATATTCAATCCAATATATAACAATAACAACAACAACAATATGCAAAACTTCTAGGGCATAAATGAGGATATTACAATTCTCCCCCTCTAAAAAGAAAATTTCGTCCTCGAAATTACCTGATATCAACTCTGAAACAACTGCGGATACTGATCTCGCATGGATTGTTCACTTTCCCAAGTTGCTTCTTCTTTTCCATGATTTTTCCACAAAATCTTCACCAATGGCACTCTTTTGTTTCTCAACTCTTTCACTTCCCGTGCCAAGATAGCAACTGGTTCCTCTTCAAATGTCAAGTCTGGGCTCACTTCAATAGATTCAAAAGGCAACACATGAGATGGATCCGACCTATATCTCCTCAACATAGAAACATGGAATACATTATGAATACGATCCAACTCAGGTGGCAAAGCAAGTCGATACGCCACTGGCCCAACTCTTTCTAACACTTCATACGGCCTAATGAAACGAGGACTCAATTTCCTTTCCGACCGAACCTCAAAATCTTCTTCCAAGGAGACACTTTCAAAAATACCTTATCTCCAACATCAAACTCTATATCTCTCATCTTCAGATCTGCATAAGACTTCTGTTGGTCTGAAACTGCTTTTAACCTGCCTCGAATCAACTTTACTTTTTCTTCAGTTTCTTGAATCAAATCAGGACCAACCAACTTATTATCCCCAAGCTCATTCCAACAAAGAGGTGTCCTACACCGTCTGCCATACAATGCTTCAAACGGTGCCATACCAATGCTGGATTGGTGACTGTTGTTGTAAGCAAACTCCACAAGAGGTAAAAACCTATCCCAACTTCCAGAGAAATCGATGACACAGCTTCTCAACATGTCCTCAATAATCTGTATCACCCTCTCTGACTGTCCATCCGCCTGTGGATGAAAAGCAGTGCTGAAGTGCAGTCGAGAACCCAAAGCACTATGCAAACTCTTCCAAAATCTGGAAGTAAACCTGGGATCTCGATCAGACACTAAAGAAGTTGGAACACCATGCAGTTTCACAATCTCATGGATATACAGCTCAGCCAATCTCTCCAAAGAGTAATCCATTCGAACCGGAAGGAAATGAGTTGTCTTAGTCAATCTATCCACAATCACCCATATAGCATCATGCTTCTTTTGTGTCAATGACAAACCAGACACAAAATCCATTGTCACTCTTTCCCACTTCCATTCTGGCACTAACAATGGTTGAAGCAACCCGGTTGGAACTTGATGCTCTGCTTTAACCTTCTGACAAGTGAGACATTTCGACACAAAATCTGCAATGTCTCTCTTCAAACCAATCCACCAATAATGCTGTCTCAAATCATGATACATCTTCGTATTACCCGGATGCATAGCAAACATTGATTGATGAGCTTCTTCCAAAATGACCCTTTTCAAATCAGCATCATCGGGTACACACAATCGGTTCTTAAACCAGAGACTCCCATCGCTCTTCGCAATAAAATCTCTACCCTTTCCACTCTGACAATCTGAAACAATCTTCTGTATCTTCTTATCAGCCAACTGAGCTTCTTTGATCTGATCTAACAAAATCGGCTTTAATTGCAACTGTGCCAATAATGCACCATCAACACAAGGTACAAAACTGGCATGCAATGCTCTCAACTCAACAAGCAACGAGAGCGAGTAAACTGTTAAACCAGCTAAAGACTTCCGACTTAAGGCATCAGCAACAACATTTGCTTTACCTGGATGATAGACAATCAAACAGTCGTAGTCTTTAATCAACTCCAACCATCTCCTCTGATGAAGATTGAGTTCTTTCTGGACACCCAAATACTTCAAACTCTTGTGATCAGTGTAGATGAAACATTGCTCCCCAAACAGATAGTGGCGCCAAATCTTCAATGCAAACACAATGGCAGCCAATTCCAAATCATGGGTTGGATAGTTAAGCTCATGCGGTTTCAACTGTCGAGATGCATAAGCTATAACTTTACCTTCTTGCATCAATACACACCCCAAACCTCTATGTGAAGCATCACTGTAGATCACATAAGGTTTACCTTCAACAGGTAAAGTAAGAACAGGCGCTTGAGTTAACAATTCTCTCAACTGCTCAAAACTCGCCTGACACTGATCCGTCCACACAAATCTCACTCCCTTACGAAGCAATCTGGTGAGTGGAGTAGCTATCAAAGAAAACCCTTTCACAAACCGCCTGTAATAGCCTGCCAAACCCAGAAAACTTCTAATCTCAGTCACAGACTTGGGTGGACTCCAATTCAATATAGCTTCAACTTTGCTCGGATCAACTCTAATACCCTCTGCTGAAACTATATGTCCGAGAAAAGCTACTTGATCCAACCAGAACTCACATTTCGACAATTTGGCAAATAACTGCTTTTCTCTCAAAATCTGCAACACAATCCGCAGATGCATATCATGTTCCTCTTCATTCCGCGAATACACCAGTATATCATCAATGAAGACCACTACAAACTGATCCAAATAGGGCCTAAACACCCTATTTAACAAATCCATGAAAGCTGCAGGTGCATTTGTCAGACCAAAAGGCATAACTAAAAATTCATAATGCCCATACCTGGTCCGAAAGGCGGTCTTAGGAACATCTTCAGCTTTGACTCTCAACTGATGATACCCAGATCTCAAATCAATTTTGGAGAACACTGACGCTCCCTTCAACTGATCAAAGAGATCATCGATTCTAGGCAAAGGATATTTATTTTTAATAGTCACCTTATTCAATTGCCTATAATCGATACACAACCTCATAGTACCATCTTTCTTTTTCACAAATAGAACAGGAGCTCCCCAAGGAGAAACACTGGGGCGAATAAATCCTTTGTCCAACAACTCCTGTAATTGCACTTTCAACTCCCTCAATTCTGCTGGTGCCATTCTATAAGGAGTAATAGAGATAGGAGTTGTACCAGGCAACAATTCAATACCGAACTCCACCTCTCTCTCAGGAGGTACCCCTGGCAACTCCTCTGGAAACACATCTGGGAACTCTGCATAACATACATCCTCTGGGAAGATCCAACCTCCTCTGGTCTACCCTCCCTGGATGTAGCACCTCCTCTAGAACTGAATCCTGGTCTACCTCCCCGGCTGGCACCTCTGCCTCCTCTGCCTCCCCTCACACTAGCTCGAGAAGCAGCAGAATCCACTGGCATCTGCTCCTGCCTCTCAGGACAGTCTCTCACAAAGTGGTCAGGTGATCCACACCTGAAGCATACCCTTGATCTACTATGCCTCCAACAAATGCCCCCATGTCTTCCACCACACTGGTTACACACAGGTAAGGTGGATCTCTGAACTCCAGGAGTAGGAGCACTCGCTACCGAAGCTGTAGGTCTAAATCTCTGCCTCTGGAACTGCACTGACCTACCCGCTGGTCTCTGGCTCCTACTACTTCGAGGAACAAAACTTCCTCTACCCCTCTTTGCAGAAGAAGACCCTGCCTCAAACTGGGGCCTCCTAACCCTAACCTCTTCCTCTGAAGCAGCTGCAATAACTTGAGCTCGCTCTACACTTCGAGCTGCTGCCACAAACTGTGAGAAATCCTGATATCTGGATCCAGCCACTAAGCACATGATCGAGGGCCTCAATCCCTCCTCAAATCGCCGACATCTATCAATCTCATCAGCAATGATACCCCCAGCATACTGACTCAGTCGAATAAACTCAACTTCATATTCAGTTACGGTCCGATGATCTTACTTCAAATCTAGAAACTCTCTTTTCTTCCCATCTTTATACTCCCTAGGAGTATACTTCAACTCAAATTCCCTCAGAAAATCAGTGTAAGACAGTGTTGAAGGATCATCCATAGAATGGGGCACTGTATTCCACCAGTCGTAGGCATCCTTCTGTAGCAAAGATCTTGCATAGTCAAACTTCTCCTCTGAAGTGGCTTGCAACTGCACAAATACCCTCTGAACTCTATCAAGCCACTGTTCTGCTACAGCCGGATCAACTGTACCAAAGAAATCCTCTGCTCCATATTTCCTTAGCTTATCATAGTGCCTTACTGGTACTGAAGGCTGAGGGGGTGGTGGCGGTGGCTGTGGTTGCACAGGTGCTTGTCTCATAGCTTCCATCATAGGCCTAAACCAGGCTGGCGGAACCTCCTCCCCAGCTGGTCTACCCGACACCGAAGCAGGTGCCTCCTCAACACTATCAACCCTAGCTCCCTCAGCAGGAGCAATACTCTCGGCACTACCCTCAATCGACTAACGTGAGTGAGAATCCATCACAACCTAACACTGCAAACACAGCAGATTATATCTTATTAAAGATCAGAGACTGCCAATCTCAAACGTATATGTTATTCAAAACCACTTTTTAAGTAAAAATATTCTTTTTATTACATTTTACCTAGGTTGAGAATCTCAAACCTAGGCTCTGATACCAAAAATTGTAACACCCCTTCCCGACCTACATATGTAAGCTGAGTAGAGGTGCCACACTAACCTAATGTTGCTACCAATTTTACTTAGTCAAATTTTAGTTCCGATTTTTACAAAATTTTTGCCATAGTTTCGCCTAAAAATTGAGTCCCAAGTGTCGACAAAACCGGTTTTTTTCTTATTTTTAAAAACATTTTACACAAACCAATGCAAACAAAATCATTCTCAGTACACTCCCAATAAATCCCCCTTGTAACCTCAACTACAACCTGCAAAAAGGATTTACACTTCTAGTACAACATAAAATAAAGGTTTTGTGACAACCCCATATTTAAATATTACACAGCGGAAGTTATAAAATATTTACATATTTACAAATTCATATACATCAAAACCCAAGTTTTACAACACATAAAATTTATACATGATTGGCAAGTCTGCTCTGATCTTTAAGCTCCCAAAATGGATTCTTCAAGGTCTACTCTCACTAGGTCTTGATGAACTCTCGGGTTCAACTCTATCCACTCTATTACCTGCGCGATTAAACACTATCGCGCTAAGCCAACGGCTTAGTAAGATAAAACATGCTAATAGTATGCTTTAATGCAATACAATGCCACATATGCTATTGATAAGATCAACATTATAAATATAAAGTTAACACATAATTATGCATTTCACAAATCATAGTCATATGAGCATACCACATTCAACATTACTCAACAACCAACATCTTATTTCATTAACTCATAACATTATTTAGGACATTCATATAACCTTGACACCTATGGGCCCAACAAGTATTTAATACGATATTCAGAGTTCAGAGTTACTGCTTTGGTTCATAGTCACAATAATCACGCCCGTAGGCAAGTGTAACAGACCCAGTCTCTTGGATCATCAACTCAACACATATGAGGAGATCCTCAACCCGGCAAGACTGTTACAAATCATATATCTCATAGTGTAACAGACCCAGTCTCTTGGACCATCAACTCAACACCTATGAGGAGGTCCTCAACCCGGCAAGACTGTTACCTTTCATCATTTCTTAGGCATGCCACCCAAATCCAGAACTCTGAAACTGAATAACATATTAAACAAACAATTCATTTCCATTCTCAATTCTCATCACATTTAGGCAAACATGCCTTCTTTCTTTCAATTACATCATCTTAGCCAATAACAATGGCTTCACATTTCATTTCACAATATAACATCTCATTATTCAAGTATATATATATATCTCATCCATGATCACATTATATCTCACATAGCATCATTCATAAATATCAACATTTCATTCCACATTACTCATAAAACACATTACCATTCACAATGCACAACATAACATTGTTCAATCTCAACAATGCAATTAGGGCAAAGAACAATTGATTATAACATTCATTGATTCAAGTGTGTTTAAAGTGTTTAGGGTTAGGTTTAAGGACCAACCTACCTTTGGAAAACCAAAGCAATGCAAAAAGAACAAAGAATTAAAACCCTAACCATAAATAGTACATTCTGGTTTTAAACTCCATTTTATCCTTATTTTGAAAAATTGTATAAAATAATCTACTTGAATAAAAATTCTAAAATTTTTACAGAATTTAGTTTTGTATCTTAAAATCATCTCTTTAAAATTTCAGATCAAACTGAACACAAAATCTTGGTCAAATAGTTCACCTAACCAGACTGCCCCAATTGCCCTGCATCCTGGCAGCAGTTCTGAACTTTGTGAATTCCATAAATCAAATTCAATCAACGTGGTTCCAAATTATTTTTCTCAAATACTAGACTCACTAAGCAACAACATATCCAAAATTCGATTGGATATGATTTTTCTACATTTTATTAAAAATCACGAAATATAGCTGTCCCAGTTAAGGTACCTGCTGGAACAGGTCTAATGAAAATAATCTTTCTAAACTCATAACCATTCCAAAATCGAATCAACATATTTTTCAGTCATTCTAGACTCATAGAGGCACAACATATCAAAAATTCACTTCAAGTACATTTTTCTAAAATTAATTAAAAATCATACAAGTGACAGCCTTTACTAATCCTAAAACAGAAACAATTTCACTAAACACCAATCTTACTCTTCCATCACCAACACCAACCCAACTTCTCATCTATCAAGCAAAATCAATACTTACAATCATACCATAAGCAACTTAATCATACCACTTCAAAAGAATTGAAGAAATTAGAGAAAAGATCTTACCTTAGTTAAAAACTTCTTAAAGCAACACTTGAACACTTAATCTTTCTTCAATTTAAGCTTGAAATCATCAAAACCATCACTTGTCTCTTTCTTTCTCTTTGGCTATGGAGGGCCGGCCATCAACAAGAAGAAGAAGAAGAAATGGTGAAGAAAACACAAGTCAAACCTTCTTTAAATATCCACCATGTGATTTTATCCAAGCAATTACCAAAGTGCCCTTATTGACATAATTATCTTTTTGTCTTATATGTGCCCAATTAAGTAATTTACCAATCTCAAATAAATATCTTCTCTTGCCTTGACCAAGCCTTTTGACCACTTTATATGTCATATATATTAACATATACACAACATATAAATTTGTCTCTAAACCCTATTTCTTCCCAAAATACATATACATATACTTTCTCTTCTCAATTTCTTTTCTCTTACAATTTAACATATATATTCAATCCAATATATAACAATAACAACAACAACAATATGCAAAACTTCTAGGGCATAAATGAGGATATTACACATAACCATTCCAAAATCGAATCAACATATTTTTCAGTCATTCTAGACTCATAGAGGTACAACATATCAAAAATTAACTTCAAGAACATTTTTCTATATTTAATTAAAAATCATACAAGTTACAGCCTTTACTAATTGTAAAACAGAAAAGATTTCACTAAACACAACTCTTACTCTTCCATCACCAACACCAACCTAACTTCTTATCTTTAATTCCATTTCCAACACATAAAAACACACCACAAGCAATCCTAACCATATTATCAACAACACTTCATCAAACTCAAAAATAACTTCAAAAACAACAAGAGCAATCAAGAGAGAACTTACCAAAATAATGAAATTTCTTGAATTTCTAACTTGTTTTCTTGAAATCTCCTTCAATTTTTTTGAGCTTGAGCACAAAACTCTCTCTTGCTCTCTTTTGTCTCATTAAAGTGGCTCTTTCCTTGCTCTTTTCCTCTAATTCTTTAGTTTATGGTGATTTTCTTGAAAAACCACACATAAACTATCTAATTCCCATAAAAATTTGAATTACTTCCAATGGATTCTAAGTTTCAAGTAAAGAAATGAAGGAAGATGAAGACAGTAAAAGAAATGGTGATGGTGAAGATGGAGTCCACGTTTTATGGAAGGAAGAAGAAAAGAAAATGAAAAAAAAAACATATATACAACATATAAACTCTCTCTTAATTCTCCACCAAGTCTTTTAATAATAAAATAATCAATTATTTCCTCTTCCACTCATTTATTTCTTCTAATTAATTCATTAATTCAATAATAAACAAATATCTTCTTTAGTTGACCATCCATTTTGACTTGTATATATGTTATATATATTTCCATATATACAACATATAAACTCTCTCTTAATTCTTTTTCTTTCCAATTACACATATACATTTAATTCAAATAAAACAACAATTATATCAAATCTTCTAAGGCACACTTTGGGATATTACACCATCATAGAAAAACTGATTCAGCAGTTGAAGTGGGTAGTGATGGTGTGGACACTGGATTAACAACATCTTAAACCTGTCCCAAGCCTCATGAAATGGCTCTCCTTCAAATTGAGCAATTGTAGCTATTTTTCCTCTTAATTTAGCTGTCTTCTGATGCGAGTAAAATTTTCCCATAAACTTTTTATAGACTTGCTCCCAAATTGTCAAAGAATTTTCAAGCAACATCATAAGCCAGCTCTTTGCCCTATCCTTTAATGTGTACGGAAAATACCTCATCCTCAACTGGTCTTCTGTTAGTCCTCCCAATGGAAATGTGTTGAGGGTGGAGTAGAAATCCCGGATAAAATTCAAAGGATCTTCATTCGGAACTCCATAGAAAGATGGCAGCATGTTGTAATGGATATTCTTCAACTTTTAATTTCTTGTTGCATCTGTCAATCTTATACATGAGGTGGAAGTCCCAATTACAGGTCTGGAAAAATCCATCATAGTTCTTTGCCTGTCATCTCCCATATTGGTAGATTGTGCAGTATCCGACTCAAAATCAGAAATTTCCTCCTCTATATCAAACCCGGTATATAGTTCAAACTCGTCTCTACTCCTCTTCACTCTCTGAATTTCTTGAATAAGTGGGTAAAGCTCTCCTCCGAGTGATCTCCTACCTTGCATAAATAAAATTTCTGGAAAAAGGAAATATTTAAAGCAAAAGAAAAAGAAAAAAATGAAATAAAATATAAACAATGAAAAATAATTTAAAATAAATATATGACAGATAAACAATTACGACGATTAGCTTCCCCAGCAACAGCGCCAAAAACTTGTTGCGCTCTAACAAACAATACTAAAGCCACACTCGGAAGTATACGAGGCTGTTGTAGTATTTCGGTGAACACCTCAAGGTCATCTCACAAGGAAGCTAGATAGACTAATTATTTATCAAATCATAATGAACAAATTATTAATTAGTAGTTTTTGATTCATAAGATTAAATTGCTAAACAACTAATGAAAAAGAAAATGAATTGAATTTATAGCAATGAAAGGGAACTAAACAAGGATATTGATTCACATAATAGAAAAGCCTAGGGTTTGCACTTCTCTACTAATTTATATGTATGAATGGTTATTTCTCTGAACTGGTTTAATTTCAAAGATCATATTTCAAGCAACTTAATTAATCAAATCAAGGAAATAAGCTCTCGCATTCAAACCTCTTTCAGTTAATCTTATTACAATCAAAATGATCTTTTCCTTAGGTTTATATCCCTAATTCACCTAAGTCCCTAATTGAATTGTTCCAGCATTAGACTTCATTTCTCAATCCTTCATCTAAATACCTCAAACACATAATTGGTGGCCAATCAATTATATATTAACATTAATCCATTCAATTAAGGATAAAAGAAATAATCCAGTTAAGAGCAATAACCATTTCATACAATCATAGTAGATCCATACAAACCCTAGACTAGATCAAAATTAGTTCATAATGATGCTATCAAACAAATTCATCTCATTAAAATTAAAAAAAATTAATTTAGACATTAGAGAATTCATAAATACAATTTCAATGAAACTTAAGAGAGAGTTTAAGAACAAAACCAAATTACAAACTTCCTTTGGCTTCTGAAGAATCTCTTGCTCAGATTTTTGGTAAAAGAATAATGCAATGGCTAAAACTAATTTGATCTAGAGTGTTTGCATGAAAGTGAAATCAATCTTCAAAAGAAAAGTGAAGAATAGCTGAAAAGTATGTGTTGGACGGCTGGAAGTGTGGTCCCCCTCTAACTCTTGCCCTAATCTTCTTATTTATACAAAACCCTTGCTGAAAATCTGCACTTTCTTTCTTTCTTTAGTCCCATGGAGTGACACAGCCAAGCTTGTGGTCGTTTCATGTGACACGACCAGTGGCTTGGTCATGTCACCTAGGTGCATCAGCTTCTGTTTCTCCTTGCTCTTCTTTGCTTCTTTGGAGATGAGAGTGACATGGCCAAGCTTGTGGCCGTGTCTCTTGGGTGTGTCAGCTTCTGTTTCTTTCCTTTGGTTCTTCCTTTGTTCTTTGGCTTAGGATGGGAAGCGGCCAAGCTTATGGCCGTGTCATGTGACGCGGGCAGTGGCTTGGCTGTGTCACCTGCCAGTGTCAGCTTCTGCCAAATTTTCCTTTCTTTTTTGGTTCCCTTAGTTTTTCCCTTTAGGTGAGACATTGCCAATGGCTTGGCCCTGTCTCCTGCCTGTGTCATGATCTGCCAAAAATTTCCTTAAGGTAACACGGCCAAGCTTGATTTGGCTTGGCCATGTCTTGCTTATTTCATGCTCTTCTTTCTTTGTTTTGATCTTCCAAGGGAGTTTTTGCACTTTAACCTAAAACAAACACTTAAAACAAACTTTAAACAAGAATCAAATGAAACATTAACCAAAAACACCTAAACATCATACTAAAAACTAGTACAAAAATGATCTAAACACTAGGATGAATCAAAACTACCAAAATGCATGAAATCACTAAATAAACAGATTAAAACTACCAAAATGCATAAAGAAAACAATAATTATCATAATAAATAAATAACAATTTTATGACAAAAACTAATAAAACAGTGAGCGAAACTTGTAAGAGTTGGAGTGTTGGGCATTTCGCCTGTAGGACTTTCCTGCAGGCGAAATGGCCTTGGCCATTTTGTCCTAACTTTTTGGCGACGAATGTTTTCGTCGCCGATTTTTCCATTGTCGATTTTTTTTATTTTTGTTTATTTATTTATTTTTATTATTTTTTATTTTTTATTAATTATAAAAACTAAATACTAAAATAAATATTATTTAATTAAGATAACACAAATTATTTTGGACTAATTAAAACATATTGGACCGGACTGGGTCAAAAAAAAGTTTTTGTTAAAAAATCGGCAGAGCGCAAGCTGTCAGGCCCGTGGGCTGTGCTGGCAGCAATTGCGCTGGCAAAAATGGGCGCAGCGGGCCAATTCGCCCCCAGATGCCGTTGGATGAGAAATTTTTTATACTTTTTATTTTTTATTTTTATTAAAAATAACTATGAAATAATATTAGTAATTAAAATATTATTAAAATAAATAAGGATTAGGGTTTAGAAAAAAATTAGGGTTTAAGGTTTTAAGGGGGTTAAGGTTACTGTTTTGGTTTTTGGAGTTGAATTAGGGTTTTAGAATTTTTGATTTAGGGTTTCGGGGAATGAATTAATTTTTAGAATTTGAAAATCAATTGATAATTTTATGAAGTTTTATGAAAATAAATAAAATGATTTAAAGTTTATAGAAGCAAAAAAGAAGTTTTTAAGGCTTTAGGAAAGAAACAGAACTCAATTTAGGGTTTTGAGAATTTGGAAAACAAATTTTGGTTTTGGGGTTTTAAAGAAACAAAACTAAAAACTTTAAACTTTTTAGAAAACAAAGCAATGAATTAAGATTTTTAAACCGTAGAAAAAGTGAATTGAGGTTCTAAAATTTTTGAATTAAAAGAAAGAATGGGATGATTTAGCTACTGTGAAAAAATAAAAGAAATTAAGAATTCAAACCTTCTTTCGTAGGTTACACCAAAAATTACTTCTTGGATAAACAAAGGTCAAAGACAAGCTTTTTTGCCTTTGAATTGCTTGAATTGTTTTTCTGCTCTCTCAAAAAATCAGCTTGATTCAAGGTTTTTCTTCACAGTTTCGGTCTCCACTTTCTCCCCCAATCTCTTCCAATTTCTGTCCAAATTTCCTCCTCTTTTTTGTGTTGTTTAGCCCTTATTTATAGAAGAATTTGATGTATAATTTTAGTTTTTTACGGAAGCTAATATTGATTAAGAAAATGAAACCGAAACCTAATTGCATTAGGTTTCAGAAAATTTGCGTCGGAAAAATTTTGCTGGCGAAAAAACAGCTGCAGAAAAAATGCGCTGGCGAAAAAAAAATGCTGTGAAAAAATTACGCTGGAGAAAAAGCTGCCGCAGCCAGGACGAATTGGCCTGCGGGCCATCTTGCCCGTAGGAGTTTCCTGCGGGAGAAATGCCCACGGGCCTGTGCTGACTCTCGGGGATGATTTTTTCATCGCCGATTTTTTTTTTGAATTTTTATTCACTTCACCATTTTTTACTAAAATAAATATTAAAATTAATCAAGATAACATAAAAATTTATTTTGGACTAATTAAAATATATTAGACCGAACTGGGTCAAAAATTAAGTGTCCACAGTTTGCCCCCTGCTTGAATGATCAAAAACTTTAGTGAAAGAGAGTGAAAAGCAATAAGACTTAATTTTTGAGATAGTGATTTAAATTTGTTTTGGGTACTTGGACCCGAGACTGAACATGATTTGGGTACTTGGACCCGAGATTGGACTGAATTTGGGTACTTGGACCCAGGATTGGTTACTTGGACCTGAGAATTGATTGAATTTGGGTACTTGGACCCAGGATTGGGTACTTGGACCCCAGATTGAATTTGATTTAGGTACTTAGACCCGAGATTAGATTTGATTTGGGTACTTGGACCCGAAATTGATTTGATTTGGGTACTTGGACCCGAGATTGATTGAATTTGGGTATTTGGACATAGGATTGGGTACTTGGACCCGAAATTGATTTGATTTGGATACTTGGACCCGAGATTGGGTACTTGGACCTGAGATTGGGCACTTGGACCCAAGATTGGATTTTCTTTGGGTACTTGGACCCGAGATTGGGTACTTGGACCTAAGATTGGATTGAATTTGAATTTGGGTACTTGGACCCGAGACTGAGTTTGACTAACCTTTTATCATTTGAGAAGTCTGACTGCTCTGGCTGTTTTATGCATTATGATTCTTCACCATCAAAATGGATCTTCATCCTTTGAGATTGGGTCTTCACCCTTGAAAATGGATCTTCATCCTTTGAGATCAGGTCTTCATCCTTGCAAATGGATCTTCATCCTTTGAGATCGGGTCTTCACCCTTGCAAATGGATCTTCATCCTTGGAGATGGGGTCCTCACCCTTGCAAATGGATCTTCATCCTTTGAGATCGGGTCTTCACCCTTGCAAATGGATCTTCATCCTTTGAGATCAGGTCTTTACCCTTGAAAATGGATCTTCATCCTTTGAGATCGGGCCTTCACCCTTGAAAATGGATCTTAGGGTTTTAGAATATTAAAACATTAGGTTTACAGCTCTTGGTTACTGGATTGTTGTTTTTAGGGTTACTGTGTTGAGTTTTAATATTTAGGTTTATAGGGTTTTAAGGTTTTAAGGATTAGGGTTTGGGAAAATTAGGGTTAACGTATTAGTTTTGAGGGAATTATGGTTTAGGAAAACTTAAGTTTTAGATTAATTGGTTTTGGGTTTACTGTTTGTATTTTGAATAATCATAATAACGGAAGTAAAACATAATGATTTATAATACATAAATAAATAATGATCCGAACCCATACGACGGTCCCGCTAGCCGTATGTGCCTGCGGGCCATTTCGCCGCCCCCCTTTTTGGTGATGAAATTTTTCGTCGCCGATTTTTCGTCATCGATTTATTTTTATTTTTATTTTTTTTATTTGTTTATTATTATTATTATTATTTATTTTTATTAATAAAAATTAGATACTAAAGCAAATATTATTTAATTAAGATAACAAAAATTGTTATGGACTAATTAAAATATATTGGACAACACAAAAATTATTTTGGACTAATTAAAATATATTGGACAGGACTGGGTAAAAAATTAAGGGTCTACAATATGGCTCCTATTTTAGGACTTAATTTGAGTTGTGCTCAATTTGGAAAATCCTGATTAAGCTCAGTCTACGTACTAATGTTAACCTATTTTGTTCCTTATAAATACATGCTTAAGGAAGAATTAAAAGCGACGACAAACATCAATAGCAGGCAACAACACTTAAGAACAATTAACAACAATTAATGCCAAGCAATCAAAAAGCAATTAACACGTAGCAGAAGACAGTAGGCATGGTCTTCACCTCGCTCAGCAAAAACAAAGGATTGGTGCATGCAGAAGGCTTGGATCAGTGTATAACTTTGATGAAGCCATCAAATGAAGGTTTAGTTTCCTTAACTATTTAAATTTACAGTATACTTCTCTTATTAATATTTTAAACATTGCCTTGCAATTACTGGAACTTACAATAAGCAGTTTCTGTATTTATGAGAAAATAATATTATCATATAGTAGCTACTTTCACATTGTTTCACAGTAGTAACTTTAACCCATACATTCCCATGTAAATAAAGCCAACATCTAGTAGTAATAAATTGTTACTTCATGTAAGAATCAAATTTAAATATTAAACCTTAATAACATAGCATATGAGTTCATGGATTTGAGCATAGTAGCAAGATTAAACATAAAACCCTAGTTTTCATTTAAAAACCCTAATTTACATTTAAAAATGCTAATCTTGTGCCCAAAACCCTAAAGACCCTAATTTAATCCTCAAAACCCTAGCTTGCATATTTTTAAAACCCAAAATGCTAATTAATGCAACCAAAAATGTACTTGCATGTTTTAAAAATTAAAACCCTAATTTGATCCACAAAACCCTAAATTTTAGTTTAAAATCCTAATTTTGTTTTAAAATCCATAAAACCCTAGTTTTCCATCCAAAACCCTAATTTCACCCTAAAACCCTAGTTTTCCATCTAAAACCCTATTTTCACCCTAAAATCCTAATTTAATATGTAAACCCTGATTTAGTATATTTAATGCTTTATTTAAGATTAAAACCTAGATTTGATTGGTCGATTCATTATTGTATGTTTATGATGAATTATCTATTAATGTTTTATTTATGATGAATAGTTGAATACTTTAATTAAATTGTTTAAATTTCAAGGATGTAAGAGGTATGTTCCCGCTTCATAGGTACCTCATTTATTAAGTTCAATGTAATTTAATTTTTAAATTTTTGCATTAATGTAAAGGACATGTTTGAACCAAATGGTGGGTGTCCTATTTTATTTAGTTTTGGACTTTGGACATTATTGTAAGGTCATGTTTCCATCTTATATGTGTGCCCATTTTTATTTGTTTGTTTGGACCTTCATTGATTTTAATACAATGAATATTTATTTATGTTAAATTGTATGTAGAATGGTTGATATTCTAATAACTTAAGAATTTAATAATATTTAGACCTAAAAAGAAGGTCAGTTCTAATGAACCAGGCTCTATAGGGGTGCTAGGTCACCTTCCCTATGCGGACCCAACTTTTTGAACCCAATAAGGAGTTAGGGACTCCTTAGGAATTGAGTCATCTACCCCTTTTTATTTTTTCCGTACATCCAGGTCACGACTCTATTTTCTCTGGGTTTAGGCCTATGTTCTCTAAGGTCCTGAGCCTAACAGTGCCAAAGTCACAAGAACCATTCCATATGGGAGTGAGGACGAAAATTCCCGCTCACACCTAGTTAGTCTCTTTGTATAATTTTCTTCTTTATATATATAAGGGGATTGTATTAGTAAAGCAAGATCAATTTTTCATGCCCATCAATTTCTATCTTTTGTTATCATCTACAATTTCTATATTTTTGTGATTTGTCATAAATGTTTCCATAAATTTTGTAAGTGCAGTAATGTAACATCCTGATTTTTAGCATGTGTGACCTATGTATCGTCAGCTAGTTAAACGAAGGGAATATTGAGGTCAAAATTGAATAAAATTTTAATTGAATGATAACTTGAAGTTTTGAATCTTGAAATTGATAAAGAATGAGTTAACTAACTTTGATTAAATAAATTGTGTTAGTGATGGAAATTATATGAATAATTACATGTGTAATTAAAATTGAAAAAGATTGATTAGAAGAACAAAAAATTAGATGAGAAGAATTGAGGCTTTATAAGCTAGATAAGGACTTGATTGAAAGAAGGTTAATGAGTTCTGATCAATTAGTAATAAGCAATAGTGAGATTGAAAGAAATGAGGAAGAGTTGAGGTAGAAAGTAGAAATGAGGAACATTTGGAAGATTACATAGGAAGAAATCTATAAGGATGTGCAATATAAAACAAATATATTTTTGAGAAGAAGCCACCTAGTTAGCCACTAAGCCTAAAATGGAGAAAACTAATCAACAATTTTGAAGTTGGTGTGCCATTTCTACCAAGTGAACAACAAAAAGGGTTCTTTTTCTTTTCTCTTTTCTTCTTCTTTTTCTACTATGGTTGATGTTTGATTGGAATAAGAAATTAGAAGTTCTGCATGAAATTGAAGGTTTAAAGATGAGCAATATATTTTAGCATGTCAATAAAGTGAGAAGGGTTTTATTTTCATCTTTTCTTCTTTTTTTTTTTGTTCTTTTGAATCTTAAAATAAAATGGGAATTTGATGTGCGATGGTGAACCTTAGTACCTAAGACATGGTAATTTTAAAATACATGTGAAGAAAGAAATAAAATTTAGAGTGAATATAATTTAAGTATGAGATTAAAAAAGATTGACTGATGAAAGATTGGGAATTTAGGTCATTAAATCAAATCAATATGAAGATAGAATAATTTAAATGATTGTACATGTGGAACCAAGCTTAAAGATGTTATTGGATGTTTAAGGATAAGAGAAGTTAAGGAACCTATAATATTCTTTTAAATTTTTGGAGAACGCATAACATGTCCTATGAACCTCAATTTCCTGACCGCGATTTAGAATAGTGACTGCGATATAAATAGTGGTCGCAATTTCGGCCGTGATTCTTATTAGATCTTGAATTATTTAAGTTTAAGTAATTTATTGACCATGTTCTAGTTATGATTATTACTAGATCTTGAATTATTTAGGTTTAATTAATATAGTGACCATGACTAAGCTAAGGGAGACCATGAAATTTACCGTTCTAAGATTAAGTAGAATCAGAAATTTCTTATTTGCTTAGTATAGATTATGTTTATGGATATGTGAAATGTTTATGTATGATATAAAAGGATTTAAGGTATTCAAGGCAAAGAAGAAGCCTCTATGAGCGAAGTTGAGTATAATATTATGAAGCCAAGAGCTAAGATGAAATAATTAAATGAATTACACATGTAAAACTAAGCATAAAGACACTATTAAAGGTTAAGAAGTAAAAGAAATTGAAGAACTTATGACAAGCAACTTGAAAATGTAAGAAAACACAAAGTGTCCTATAAATCCCAATGTCCTGACTGGAACAATGGGCATGAAACCTACTGTAAAAATCGTGCCTCTTGTTTAGAATTATGATTGGGATCCTGACAATGAAACTTACTATGTCTCATAAATGTGTTTTCCCACCCATAGTGATCCTTTTATTAGGACACCTTTTAATTAAGTTAATCTAAGCACTATAAGCATATGCCAACCAAAAAACTTTGATATGGGCAACATCCCAATAGAGCCAGAGAACACAATTTCTACTGTGACATCAAAATTGTTTGAGAAATTTGAATATCGGGTAGGAAAAAAATAGTATCCTGAGTGGGAGATAAGTTGTTTTAAGAAATATTAAGTATATCAGTTTTATTTGTTTATATTAAAGAATGATTGCATAATATATGCCTAAAATGTAGGTTGTGGATGGCTTAAGGACCCATTAAGGTAGAAAAGTGTAATTAACCTAAGCTTAAAGTATTTAAAATGAGATATACTAATATCTTCTTTTGAATGTTTGAGTTGTTTATGAATTTTTATTTCTTATTATTGATAAGATATTATGTCATGATTAGATCTTTGTCTCAATGATTTCATAGTGATAGATGTGTAATATGAGATTGAGCAATGGTTGAATAGCAAAGTGTCATGTATATGTATATATTGATCTTTTTGATTTATAAGACCTGTTATTGAGCAATGGATGAGTAGTGATTAGTTATGTTCTTTGACATTTTTTTTATAATGTGAAACATGTGATTGATCCAAACCTTAGTGGGGGATAAACCACTAAACTATGTTCACATAGAGTAAATTTGATGTTTTTGTATAGGTCTAAGTGCTATACGGTGGGAGTCACCTCTAAAGCCAATTGGGCTAAGTGCTACATCATGGGAGCTACATTTAGAAACTAAAAAGTCTAAATTTTTATAGTTGCTGTTAATATTTGTTTATTAAATATTTTATATGAGCCTAAGTGTTATAGAGTGGGAGTCACTTCTAGAGCCAATTGGGCTAAGTGCTGTATCATGGGAGTTGCCTCTAGAAAAATCGAATGTTAATAATTTGTGTGGTCACTGTTGAATGATTGTGAATTGAAATATAGGTTTTTTTTAGTATTCTTTTGTATACAAACTATTCATAAATACTTCTTTATAATATATTTTTTTTAAAACCCTAGTTTTGAAAAAATCCTAATTCCTAGATTAAAACCCTAATTCCACATCAAAGCCTAATTTGTAAAATTAAAACCCTGATTTTAAGATTATTAATGATTGGTTATATGTTTGGATTAATTATTTATCATGAATGATTGAATGTTTAAATCAATTATTTTCCATCAATGGTTTGATTATCTTTACTTAATTATTTAGGATTTTGGAGTACTTGTAAAAGGCATGTTTCCACTTCGTGGATGCCATATTTGTGAAGTTCATGTAATTTAATTTATTTTAATGATTTTGGAATTATTGTAAAGAACATATTTCCACCAATTTATGGGTATCATATTTTATTTATTTATTTATTTGTATATACATTAGGGCATTGTAAGGGCATATTTTCACCTTTGTATGGGTGCCCATTTTGTTTGGTTATTTGGTTTATAATATGATGAATGTTTATTTATTTTGATTGCATGTAGTATATATAATATTATAATTATTAAGAATTCAATAATATTTATACTTGAAAAGGAGACCGGTTTCAATGAACCTTCCCCATGCATACCCAACTTTCTGAACCTAGTAGGGGATTCCTTAGGAATCGAGTCCTCCATCCCTTTTTATCTTCTTGACCTTTCTGGGTGGTGACTCTTATTCTCTGTGTTTAGTCCCATGTTCTCTAAGGCCCATAGCGTAACAGTACCGAAGTCATAAGAACCATTCCACTGGGAGTGGGGATGAAAATCCCCACTCATAGTGGCTACTTCACTGGGGATAAGAGAAGTTTATTCTATTGGTCTTTATATTATTTTATTCTTTATTGTTTTGATATTATCCATTTTTTCAGTTAGATTGCATTCTGTGTGTCAGTTAGGATGCCTTGTGTAACCAATGTTATGTTGTGCAAGGGATACCATACTTTCACTCAAGGTATGGAGATCGAGCATGGCATAAGCACTCATAGCCTCATACAATTTGATATATACTTGTTGTGGCAACCTTAGCTTTTTCACCCAAAGACTAAAGCCTATATAGCTAGCCTAGTAACTTTCCTTAGGTTTACCATAAATGTTTATTGTTTGACTATGATTAACATATCTTAGATTGAGTTAAGGTCCATTTGGTTTGCTTTTTTCTAATATGACCTAATTATGATGTAAGCCCAAAAGACCAAATTATTTTTAAACTCTTTTTCAAGATGGTCATTGTAACACCCCATCTTAGCCTACGTTTATAGACCAAGATAGACTGTTATCTCATGGTGGTTGTGTCTTAATATTTTACTTAGCCAAAAAACTTTTTGCTAGAGTTTTCCCTATAATTGGTGGTCCCAAGTGTCGACAAAACTGATTTTTCTTATTCATGAAAAACATTTTGTTTCACAATTCAATACAAGCACACTCCCAATAATCCACCCTTATAACCTCAACTACAATCCTGCAAGAAGAATTCGCACTTCTATATTCACAACCCAACTCAATTCAAAATCATACAGTTATTATACATTACTAGATTTATATGCTACATCAAGTTATCTCTTTGTATTGTTCAAAAAAGTACATGCCAGTTTCTAATACCAAAATACAAAATGAAGAGCACCTCCTAAGCTTGTTGATGACCGGCAGATCGCAGGACTCCTCTGCTTGCTACTGGCTCCTTGCTAATAATCTACGAGTTTAGAAGAAACTAAACTCGCTAAGCATTGCTTAGTGGGTACTTTAACTAATTACGGAAAATGAATAATAAAGGCATAATGCACTTTTAAAAGCAATGAATCGTATTGAAAAATAATATCACAGTAAAAACAATCCATACATGTCATATATTCGGTTATTATCATTTTATCATTTCGCTCCACAAGGTAATTATGAATACACCGATCTCGGAATGAGGCCTCGTATAGAGTTACGCGTGGTCTTGACCTCACACGACTAATTGCCGTGGTCTTGGTCTCACACGATATAGAATAACTGCGTGGTCTTGGTCTCACATGACTAGTTGCCATGATCTTGACCTCACATGATATAACTGTGTGGTCTTGGTCTCACACGACTAGTTGCCATGATCTTGACCTCACGCGATATAACCCCCATTCCAGACCGATTTTACTCATTTACCGAGTAGAGCATATATAACATTTCATATATATACCCATTCACTTCATATATATACCACATATTCTCCATGTATATAGAATATATACTTACACAAATACCACATATACTCACATATGTATCATATGTATTCACGTATATACCATATACACGCATATATATACCATATGAACAAAAGTTTGTAAGAAAAGAAAATTTCTTTTATGTTAAAGTACCAAACCTTGCTTTTCCTTAGTCCTTATTCTATATCACTTCATTTCCTTCCTTGTCTCCTTGATTTCCTTATAATCTTGTTTGTCACCAAACTCTTTAAATCAAAAGCCTTAAACTTAGGAAAAATACCTCCTTCTTCCTTCTCTTATGGTTTGGACGAATTCACCATGCAAGAGGGGGATTTTATACTTTCTTTCCTTAGCTTATTTTGATACAAATGGCAGCCATAAGTGGTGAATAGATGTTGACTTCCAATTGGTACACCTTATAGCAAAAATGGCCACTTTTAATTGGTCCATTTGCCTTCTTCCAATTGGTACACGTTATAACAAAAATGGCCACTTTTAATTGGTCCATTGCCTTCTTCTAATTGGTACACCTTATAACAAAACATGGCCACTTTTAATTGGCCCATTTGCCTTCTTCTAATTGGTACACCTTATAACAAAACATGGCCACTTTTAATTGGTCCAATTGCCTTCTTCTAATTGGTACACCTTATAACAAAACTTGGCCACTTTTAATTGGTCCATTTGCCTTCTTCTAATTGGTACACCTTATAGCAAAACATGGCCACTTTTAATTGGTCCATTTGCCTTCTTCTAATTGGTACACCTTATAGCAAAAATGGCCACTTTTAATTGGTCCACTTGCCTTCTTATTTTAATAAATGCTATATGGCTAATTATGATCCACTTTTGGGGTGGATGAATGCCTTAGGGCCATTTGTCCATCTCTTTTTCTTTTCTTCTTTTAATAAATGCTAAATGGCTACTTATGATTGGCCCACTTGCCGCCTTCTTTTATCTTATTTATTTGGCAAGCCCTTAGGCTTCCTTTTATTCATATTTTGACCCCCTTAACTTTCTTGTGCTGTAATTTTGTAGTCTAGGGTGTGAAAATATCAAAATATCCTCCAGAGATTAATCGATTGTAACTTTTAAACCGTGCGTTTTCGGAAAAAATTGAAATCCACGGTTATGACCAAATTAATCTCGAGAATATTCTTCCGAGGTCGGATATGGGCACTATTAAGAACTTCTGACACTTAATTTTTAAGTTTACATAGTTGCCCCTAACTTTTGAGAAATTTCCACTTAGGTCCTTTTGATATCCCTTCCAGACCTTGCTGTCGTTCTTTATTAATATCTTTTTACTCACAACCCCAAATTAAGTAATTCTTATTCCCACTGAAATTAGACATCCGGGGATACATTGTGTAAAAATTTTAGGCCGATCCAAGCTATATCTGAATTTTGACGGTCCTTCGAAGTCAAGCCTACTATGCTGTCTTGAGGCAGCTTGCACATTGTCTACTAAATCCATCATATCTTATTCTGTACAACTCCAAATTGAGTAATTTCAAGTTATACATCTAAGACACAAATAAACAATTAAGTCTTCTTTGAAACTATCTAATTCTGTCATTAACTTGGATGAAATTCGAGCTCAAGTTATAGGTCATGTTCTAAACTTCTTTATTCTAAGCCTAAATCATATCCTCTATGTTTGTTTCTTACCAATCTGGAATTCGGGATGTTACAATTCTATCCCTCTTAATTTAAGTTTTGCCCTGAAACTTACTTATTCATGCATGATTCTTACGTATAATTACACATCATCAATATAACTAATAATCATCACATATTGCCACGAATTGCCACGAATCTAGGGACATCCTGCATTGACATAATTAGCTATCTGCTTAGTTCATCAACATATAACTCGATTATCAAATCCTATCTGGCATGTACATCTACCTATTCATCATATAACTTTCTCCTTACTTTATCTTACATGGCACACATAGTTATTTACTTACTACCTATCTTCCAGAATCGACTAAACCAATGCTCTGATACCACAAATGTAACACCCCATCTTAGCCTACGTTTATAGACCAAGATGGACTGTTATCTCATGGTGGTTGTGTCTTAATATTTTACTTAGCCAAAAAAATTTTCGCCAGAGTTTCCCCTATAATTGGTGGTCCCAAGTGTCGACAAAACTGATTTTTCTTATTCATGAAAAACATTTTGTTTCACAATTCAATACAAGCACACTCCCAATAATCCACCCTTATAACCTCAACTACAATCCTGCAAGAAGAATTCACACTTCTATATTCACAACCCAACTCAATTCAAAATCATACAGTTATTATACATTACTAGATTTACATGCTACATCAAGTTATCTCTTTGTATTGTTCAAATAAGTACATGCCAGTTTCTAATACCAAAATACAAAATGAAGAGCACCTCCTAAGCTTGTTGATGACTGGCAGATCTCAGGACTCCTATGCTTGCTACTGGCTCCTTGCTAATAATCTATGAGTTTAGAAGAAACTAAACTCGCTAAGCATTGCTTAGTGGGTACTTTAACTAATTACGGAAAATGAATAATAAAGGCATAATGCACTTTTAAAAGCAATGAATCGTATTTAAAAATAATATCACAGTAAAAACAATACATACATGTCATATATTCGGTTATTATCATTTTATCATTTCGCTCCACAAGGTAATTATGAATACACCGATCTCAGAATGAGGCCTCGTATAGAGTTACGCGTAGTCTTGACCTCACACGACTAATTGCCATGGTCTTGGTCTCACACGATATAGAATAACTGCGTGGTCTTGGTCTCACACGACTAGTTGCCATGATCTTGACCTCACACGATATAACTGCGTGGTCTTGGTCTCACACGACTAGTTGCCATGATCTTGACCTCACACGATATAACCTCCATTCCAGACCGGTTTTACTCATTTACCGAGTAGAGCATAAATAACATTTCATATATATACCCATTCACTTCATATATATACCACATATTCTCCATGTATATAGAATATATACTTACACAAATACCACATATACTCACATATGTATCATATATATTCACATATATACCATATACACACATATATATACCATATGAACAAAAGTTTGTAAGAAAAGAAAATTTTTTTTATGTTAAAGTACCAAACCTTGCTTTTCCTTAGTCCTTATTCTATATCACTTCCTTTCCTTCCTTGTCTCTTTGATTTCCTTATAATCTTGTTTGTCACCAAACTATTTAAATCAAAAGCCTTAAACTTAGGAAAAATACCTCCTTCTTCCTTCTCTTATGGTTTGGACGAATTCACCTTGCAAGAGGGGGCTTTATACTTTCTTTCCTTAGCTTATTTTGATACAAATGGCAGCCATAAGTGGTGAATAGATGTTGACTTTCAATTGGTACACCTTATAGCAAAAATGGCTACTTTTAATTGGTCCATTTGCCTTCTTCCAATTGGTACACGTTATAACAAAAATGACCACTTTTAATTGGTCCATTTGCCTTATTCTAATTGGTACACCTTATAACAAAACATGGCCACTTTTAATTGGTCCATTTGCCTTCTTCTAATTGGTACACCTTATAACAAAACATGGCCTGGTCCATTTGCCTTTTTCTAATTGGTACACCTTATAGCAAAACATGGCCACTTTTAATTGGTCCATTTGCCTTCTTCTAATTGGTACACCTTATAGCAAAAATGGCCACTTTTAATTGGTCCACTTGCCTTCTTCTTTTAATAAATGCTATATGGCTAATTATGATCCACTTTTGGGGTGGATGAATGCCTTAGGGCCATTTGTCCATCTCTTTTTCTTTTCTTCTTTTAATAAATGCTAAATGGCTACTTATGATTGGCCCACTTACCGCCTTCTTTTATCTTATTTATTTGGCAAGCCCTTAGGCTTCCTTTTATTCATATTTTGACCCCCTCAACTTTCTTGTGCTGTAATTTTATAGTCTAGGATGTGAAAATATCAAAATATCCTCCAGCGATTAATCGATTGTAACTTTTAAACCGTGAGTTTTCGGAAAAAATTAAAATCCATGGTTATGACCCGATTAATCTCGAGAATATTCTTCCGGGGTCGGATATGGGCACTATTAAGAACTTTCGACACTTAATTTTTAAGTTTACATAGTTGCCCCTAACTCTTGAGAAATTTCCACTTAGGTCCTTTTGATATCCCTTCCTGACCTTGCTGTCGTTCTTTATTAATATCTTTTTACTCACAACTCCAAATTAAGTAATTCTTATTCCCACTGAAACTAGACATCCGGGGATACATTGTGTAAATATTTCAGGTCGATCCAAGCTATATCTGAATTTTGACGGTCCTTCAAAGTCAAGCCTACTATGCTGTCCTGAGGCAGCTTGCACATTGTCTACTAAATCCATCATAACTTATTCTGTACAACTCCAAATTGAGTAATTTCAAGTTATACATCTAAGACACAAATAAAAAATTAAGTCTTCTTTGAAACTCTCTAATTCTATCATTAACTTGGATGAAATTCGAGCTCAAGTTATAGGTCATGTTCTAAACTTCTTTGTTCTAAGCCTAAATCATATCCTCTATGTCTGTTTCTTACCAATCTGGAATTCGGGATGTTACAGTCATTAGATATAAAACCTTTTTTAGATAGGTCCAAAAATTCTTTTCATCTCATGGCCCAAGCTCAAAGACCAAAATTCATTTTTAAGCAAACCTTTTTACAATGGGCTTTTAAACATTTTAACTATTATTGAACTTTGAAATTAAAACCTTTTCTTACATGAGCTTATAACTATTTGGGTTAATTATGGAATATTAAAATTAATTATGGACCTAATTTATACCAAGACTTGTTAATCATGGGCTTATTTATGGCATGAATCATTAGTTTTTTTTCCAAATAAGAAATTTATTTATGATACGCCCTTTAATTTAGTTTAATCCACAATTTAGCATAAAGCTATTTTCAGTTGATCTAATGGATCAAGGCTTAATTAGTGAGAACTATCATGGACTGACTTCTAAATTTGAAAATGCAAATATAGGTCAATCCGTCTGAGTAGATCCTTCAAAAATAAAATATCCTCTGTTGATATTTTATTGATTATATACCTAGAAAAAGAGACTCACCATTTGTGGGTGGGTGATATAAGGTTGGAAGGAGCATCATTACTCTCTTTATTTGATTGTTACATATGCATACATGCATACATGGATTGTATTGCATAGCATTGATCCTTTATGGCTCGCAGACCTGGAGTATAATAGTTCAAGGGCTTACGATAACCCAACCAACATTAGTGACTCATAGTTTAGTGAGAATTCAGTCAACTTTACACCAAAATCAATGGATCCTGAGCAAGTTTAGAAGCTGGGGAATGATGCCCTTAACTTCAAGATGGAAGAATTGAAGGGGACCATAGCTAAGACCGTAAGAAGTCAAGTAGTTTTATTATTAGAGGATAATAATATTGAAGAAGAAATAAAGAAGGGAATTATTAGTTTGGCAGTCAAGGTACACAGAAACTAGTGAATGTCAGTGCAATTAGTCAAGCAAATAAGAGATAGTTCTTAGATATTGAAAGACCTTTGTCTCGGATTTTCAATAAGTTGCAGAAAAAGGGGTTGTTACAGTCATTGACTCCTCGACCTTAGCCGAATCCATTACCACCAAACTTTAATACCAAAGCCTTTTGTCAATTTCATCAGACACAAGGACATGAGACAAATAAATGTATTCATTTAAGGCATGAGATCTAAATTTTGATTGACAATGGAAAGTTACCAAAACCTAACATACCTAGCACAAAAGTCAATTATTTCCCTAGGTTTAAGAGAGTACCACCAACAACAACTTTCATGATAGGAGGAGGACTGAATGAGAAGTTTATCTTGTCATCTTTTCAAGAAATTGATGGAGAAGCCACTAAAGATGAGGTGTTACTTAGAAACATTGAACCAACTATGGTTAAGGAGAAAATAACCATTTGTATAGTGAATGAGTTTAGGGACTCGACTGAAAGTGATGGTGAATCATAATCCAAGGAAGAAGAATGGGATTGGTCTGAGCCTGAAGAGTAACAGGTGCTGAATACTTGCTCTGGCAAACCTTGTGGGAGGGCTCCACCAAAAGAAGTAGAAGTTGACAAAGGAAAATATGTTGAAATATGAAGAAAAGAAGAGGAAGATGATGTTTCCCTTAAGCAACTGAAAAGAACCCAAGCTAGTATTAGTATTTGGGATTTATTAGCTACGTCCAAAAAGCATCAGGAGATAACGGCTAAGGCTATGGCTAGCATGCAAAGTTCTACTTTTGTAGCACCAGAGGAGCTGGTTAATTTCATGGGAGTAAACAAGGCTGAAGAGGTGAAGAAAGGTGATACCTAGAGGGAAAAAAATGTTGATGTTGGGATGTGCGAGCGGGAATTTTCATCTCCACTCCCAGGTGGAATGGTTCTTACAACTTCAGCACTGTTAGGCTCAGGGCCTTAGAGAATACGGCCCTAAACCTGGAGAAAATGGAGTTGCCACCCGGACGAGCCAAGAAAAAAGAAAAGGGTGGATGACTCGATTCCTAATGAATCCCTAACTCCCTAATGGGTTCGAAAAGTTGGGTATGTGTGGGGAAGGCAAGAAATGGCCCAGCACCGCCACAATGCCCGGTTCATTGGAACCGGCCTCCTTTTTAGGTCTTAGTATTATAAAATTCTTAAATACAATGATATTATCCATACTACATGCAATAATTAAAATAAAGTATCATTATATTAAAATCAAAGCAATGTTTAAACAAAATAAATAAATGGACACCCATTCGAGGATAGAAACGTGTCCTTACATGGTCAAATGTCTAAAACTAAATAGGACACCCACCAAAAGGTGGAAACGTGTCCTTTACATTAATTTCAAAATATAAAAATAATTTAAATTACATGAAAATTAATTAATAAGGTACCTAATTATGGAAACATACCTCTTACAATTTCAATAAACAAATAATAATTGAAAAAATATTCATCCATGATAAATTAAATAAACAAAACATCAAAATTAAATAAATCAATCATTAAAACATATAATAAACTGCATAATCAAATCTAAAATTAAATAAAGTAATAAATATATAAATTTAGGTTTACATCTTGAATTAGGGTTTTAAATCAAAATTAGGATTTGGAATTCTTATGAAAAAGGATTAGGGTTTATGAAAATAGGATTAAATGGAATTAGGGTTTAACTAAATTTTATTTTAGTTTGGAATCAAAGAGGTTGAATTAAATCAAGTTATTTAAATTTTATAATAAATCACAACAAACTTTATTTGCTGCTGGACTAAATAACTATAATATAGTATTATTGGAATTAAATCAACAATCTTCATGCTACTAGATTTAAGAAATTGTAAAATATTATAAACTTAAATGAAGTAAACAAAGAATAGCACACATTCGTTTGTTGGCTCCACCGAATTTAAAGAGTTTGAATCAAGCTTTTTTTTTATTTTTGCTACTGCCTGAATCAATTTATTTCTTCGGTTGAAGTTTGGCAATTTGCAATTGCCTTGACACTGCCTTGATCATAATTATTGACCCTCTTTTGTTTTAATTATCATTTCTCATCTCTGCTACTCCTTTCTTACTCTCTATCTGTGTTGCTCGATTTTTGAGAATTAGGGATTTATAAAACTACTACCGTCTCTTTTTCTTTACTGCCAAATTCTTAATCCCCCCCGTCCTTTTTTTTCTATTTGTGTTAATCATGTATTTGTAGGAAAACCAACATTTTAACCTAAACCTAAACTCTCTAATCCGAGTCTTAAATGCATTAGGAAATCAAATTGCTTGATCAAAACTTATTTAGAACTCAGATTAGTCAGGGACTAAAAATTGACATGAGGCCTCCTCATATCGATTTGGGCTGTCCAAATCGATATGAAGCAGCCTCATTCAATTTGGGAGGCTAAAATCAATTTGAGGCCTTGCTTATATTGGTTTTGGCTTCCCAAATCGATATGAAGGATGCTTATATCAATTTTGAGTGTTAAAATCGATATGAGGTCTCCCTCATATCGATTTTGGCTGCCCAAATAGATATGAGGTCTCTCTTATATCAATTTTGGCAGCCTCGACTTAAACCGAACCCCAATTTTTAATTACTTTCAAACCTAACCTATTTTACCATTTAATTTGGGCTTTTATGAATTGGACCATCTAATATTTAAGCTTTAAAATTAGGTTTAGGTTTTTTAAAATTATAACGGGACAAGGTAAGCTTCCTATTCCTAATCCATGCCAAAATTAAAGGTCTACAGTTTGCCCCATGCTTGAATGATATGAGACTTTTAGTTGAATAGAGTGAAAAGCAACATGACTTTGAGCAAATTTTGGATGAGTATGGGTTTGGACCCGAGGTTGGAGTTGGTTTGGGTTTGGACTCAAAAAACATTTGGGTACTTAGACCCGAGACTGGATACTTGGACTCGAGACTGAATTTGATTTGGGTACTTAGACCCGAGATTGGGTACTTAGACCTGAGACTGGGTACTTGGACTAGAGATTGAGTACTTGGACCCGAGATTGGGTACATGGACCCATAATTGAATTGAGTTTGGGTATTTGGACCTAAGATTGGGTACTAGGACCCGAGATTGGGTACTTGGGCCCGAGATTAGGTACTTGGACCCATGACTGAATTGGGTGCTTAGACCCGAGATTGGATACTTAGACCCAAAACTAAATTGGGTTTGGGTACTTGGACTCGAGACTGGTACTTAGACCCGAGATTGAATTTGATTTGGGTACTTGGACCCGAGACTGGTTACTTAACTCGAGACTGAATTTGATTTGAGTACTTGGACTAGAGACTTAATTGGATTTAGGTACTTGGACCTAAGACTAAATTGGATTTGGGTACTTAGACCTGAGATTGGGTATTTGGACCCAAGAATAAATTGGATTTGGGTACTTATACATGAGAATGGGTACTTGGACCCGAGATTGTATTTTGGGTGCTCGACCCAAAACTGGATTTGACTGACCTTTTATCAGTTGAGAATTCTGTCTTAACTAGTTCTTCCATTTTTAATGGATTGTGGGTCTTTACTCACCAAAAGTGGATCTTCATCCTTGGACCTTAGATCTTCATCCTTGGAGATCGAGTCTTCACCCTTGAAATTGGATCTTCATCCTTGGCATCGGATCTTCACCATTGAGATGGATCTTCATATTTTGGTCTTTGGGTCTTCACCCTTCAAAATGGATCTTCATCCTTGAAAAAAAAAATCTTAATCCTTGGAAATTAGGTCTTTACCCTTGAAATTGGATCTTCATCCTTTAAGCTAGATCTTCATCCTTGGAATTGGGTCTTCACCCTTTAAACTGGATCTTCATCCTTTGGACGTTGGGTCTTCACCCTTCAAAGTGGATCGTCATCCTTGGCATCGAGTCTTCACCCTTTAAATTGGATCTTCATCCTTGGAAATCGAGTCTTTCACCCTTGAAAGTGGATCTTCATCCTTTTGAACTTTTGTCCTATATTGGCTTCAGCTCTTCTAGCTGGACTGATCTTTTACCTTTTGCATCTTTATTTTTTTATAGTTTTAATGTTCCATTCTTTTTGCAAAAAATTTAGCCATTTTTTATTTGGTCCCTTATATCTTCTCCTTGCCCCCTATGTGGCAAAATATTGAAAGTGAGTCTAAAAATATTTTGTACATGCATAAAGTCAAAAAATTGAAAGGAGAAACTTTGCCCCCTATGTAGGCTCAAACCCATGATTTTTCTATGCAGGCTTTGGTTGATGTTTGTATATTGTCTAGTTCTTCAGATAAGCATGGATCTCTTCTTTTGCAAAATGACTAGAGCTTCTTCAAGTAATGGGCTTTCTATTCCCCCTGATTCCATATCCGCTTCATGGTTGCTTCATGGAGTATTGTTGTTTTCTTTTGACCAAGAATAGATAACACAAGATAAAAATGTAGTGTGATATACTCATGTATGCATGATATGCATAAGTAATACTTATAGTGGTTTCATCGACTCACATACCGAGGTGATCAGCTAAAGTGTTCTTATTGACTCCTTCCAGATGCATGTTCAGGTCTTGCATTGGAATGACAAAAAGCTTTACATTTATGGCTTATATTTCCAATATGTTGAAAATATGAGTGGTGAGGCCCAAGCATCAGAGATATATCCATTTCATACTAGGATTCAACATGCCAGTTGGTAACTATTCACAACCTTGCAAATAATCATTTACTTTGCCCAATGTGTCTTTCGAGATTCGACGGTTCAACATACTTCCCTTAACTTGAAGGCTTTGTATGACAAAAACACACATTTTTTTAAAATCCTAAAATCATTTTTTGGTTTTGTCAAATTAGTGTCATTCTATCTCAGGACTCAATTTTCCAAATTAACATATCTATAACATGACAACCCTAGTTACCGTACTAAACTTGGGAATCATTTCTATTTGAGCAAGAACTGTTGCACTTCAGATAGGCACATACACATTACTTGGTCAAAGATCTCATTTAAATTTGAATATTGTCTATCTCATATGCATGCTTATCCAAACTATCTCCACTAATAGACCCTACCTACCAAGAGAGATCAACAAATCTTTGATAGGCTTGAAATGGGGTCTATAAGGGACATGGTTTAAATGAAGGTCATTTTGAAATTGGAGCTAATGTGATACTATGGACAAGCCTTCACACTATAAACTTTTTGTTGGAAGCTTAGACAGTTGGGAGCATGAAAAGCTTTGAATGTTCTCCCATCTTCTTGGTGTTAATCTAGATCTTGATTGGGATAGTCTTTTTCCTTACAAAAAGGTTGATACCCACTTTCCTTTTCTTTCTTATTTTCCCTTTTCTTTCTTTTTCTTTTTCTTACTCCTTCTTTCTTTGAGCATTTTATCATTTTGTCCTTCTTTCCTGTAGGACTGTCAAGGACAGGACTTTTAAGAACTGGATGAACTTTCTCCCTTTTCTCCGATTTTGATTGAATCTTTGGTTAGGTTGGACCAATTCAAGTGAAATTGTCCTTATGGAAGTCTTTTGCTGCTTTAGGTAAAAGAGAACTTTGTTGGCTTTCTGAATCGTTTTGGATTTTATTTTCTTTTCTTTTTCTTTTATTTTCCTTTATTTCCTTTATTTTCTTTTTCTTTTTTTCTCCTTTCTTTTCTTTTCTTTTCTTTTTATTTTTTTTAAATCTTTTATGGTCTTGACTAGGCATTCCTTTCTTTTTGATCTTCTTACCTCTTTCCCTTAGTGATTATCAGATTTGTTATAAGTATCACAACAGTTCAAGGTAGGTCATCGAGGTTTGTAAACTAATAAAAAGAAAGCTAAAATTTCATGAATTCTCAAAGGGAGAACTAGGGATTGATATTTTATTAGGTGGATACTAGTTGTTGGCTTGACCAAACAATGCCTAGATCATCTCTCCCTTAAATAAGCAGAGTTCAATTTCACCTCAAAAATCCATCAAAGCATGTTCTAAGACTGACTAGGACCTAGACAAAGGTAATTATATAGGAGCCCTCTCTAAGTAAGAATACACAACTCAATGCTATAGAGCAATTCCCTCACCTAGTAAAGTCATTCAAATCATGATGTATAGATATGCTAATTTGTAAATATCAAGCTATATTCTTCATTGGTTGGACACTAAAATGAACAAAGACCATGAAAAATTTGATGAAAATAATTTATTCAAACAAACAACATTTTAAAAACATAATTGTTCCAAATATGTGCTAAAGAAAGCAAAATAAAAAGAGCAACACTCCAAGCTAAGGGAAGTTCATTGAGTCGGAGTCGAAGATACTCCATTTATTTAGACATATCAAGGGCAAGAATTTTTTTTTTCATCATCAAGGATCATTGCTTCATCATCCACAGCTAGTCCAAGCTTGCTTAATAGCATATCATCTTTATCAGGCTCAGGCAGCTATCCACTGCCAATCACATCTTGGATTTTGTGCCTTAATTGAACACATTTATCGGCCTCATGCCTTTGCACTTGATGGAATTGACAGAAGATCTTGGCATTAAAATTTGGTGGTAGAGGCTTATGTAGAGGTAGAGGTGCCAATGGTTGTAGCAAATCCATTTTCATTAGATTTTCTAACATCTTTGACAAAGGCTCCCTTAAGTCTGAAAATTTATGCTTCTTTGTTGGTCCAATTGTTGTATTTTTCTCAACACCTCCTCTTTCCCTTTGACTTTGCCCACTAGGGTGGTATCCGCCCTTATTGCTCCACTTACACAGCACATGGTTCAGCTGGTCTTGTAGAATAGGGATTGATCTCTCATTTTTCATTCGATCTCTATTAGTGAACATGTTCCCTGTTGATGATGCCTTTCCCTTCTTTCTTATGTCAATGGAAGATGCCTCATTAGCATTGTTGATGATCTTTAGAATTTCAATCAACTGGGTCTTCATAATTTCAACCAATTGATCTCGTAGCTTGATCATCCTAGCTTTGACAAATTCATCGACTATGTCCTTTGGCTGGTTTGCATCCATCCTTCTAATGAAGCACTTGAATCAAAATAAATATTGTAGGTGGTATCGTTGTATGCTCTTGAATTGTCATACTCCATGTCTGTGAGCCAAAAAGGATCAATGATATGAGATGAAAATGTATGTATGCATGTATGCAAAAAAAACAAAAAAAGATAGGTAGAACATCTTTTCCAACCTTATAACTTCCACACATGGATGGCAAGTCTCTTTTCTTAGGTATATGGTTAACAAAATACAAATATGGGGTATCTTGTTTTTGAATAATTTCCTTGGACGTTTCAACCAATAGTTATATTTTTGAACATGGAAATTAGTTCATGATAATTCCCGTTAATTAGGTTTTAATCCATCCAATCAACTAAAGCAGCTTTTATACTATATTGGATTAAAACTAAATTAATAGGTTTATTATAAATAGATTTCTCACTTAAAAAAATTACTATTGATTCCTCTCAAAAACAAGCCCATGAATAATAATTCTTAGTATAAACTAGGCTCACAATTGATTTTTAGTATTTTCATAATTGATCTAAAAATTCATAAGCTCTTTCAAAAGGTTATGAAAATAGTTTTTTTTTCTAAGCCCATTGTAAAAAGATTTTAGAAAATGGATTTTGGGCTTTGTATTTGGGTCGTGAGAAAATAATTTTTGATTTGTTTTCTAGAAAAGTTTTATGTCCAAAGACCATCTTGAAAAGTTTTGAAAATAGCTTTGGTCTTTCGGACTTTAAAGAAAAATTTATTTTGAGCTTACAATGTACTTAGGTCATATTAAAAAAAGAACAAACCAAATAAGCCATGATTTAAACTAAGATAAATTAACCATAGTCAAACAACAAGCATTTGGGGTAAAAACCTAAGGAAAGTAACTAGGCCAATTACATGAGATTTAGTCTTTGGATTAAAAGGCTTAGGTTCCCATAGCAAGTATATACCAAAAGGTATAAGGCTATGAGTGGTTATGCCTTGCTCGATCTCCATACCATGAGTGAAAGTATGGTATCCCTTACATAACACAACACGAGTTACACGAACGTCCTAACTCACGCATACAATGAAATCTAAATGATGCAATGGACAATATCATAATAAGAAAGAATAGAATAATATAAAGACCAATGGAATCAACTTCCGTTATCTCCAGTGGAGTCGCCACTATGAGCGGGGATTTTTGCGCCCACTCCCGATGGAATGGTTCTTGTGACTTCGGCATTGTTAGGCTCAGGGCCTTAGAGAACATGGGCCTAAACTCGGAGAAAATGGAGTCGCCACCCGAACGAGCCAAGAAAAAGAAAGGGGTGGATGACTCGATTCCTAAGGAATCCCCAACTCCCTAATGGGTTCGAAAAGTTGGGTACGTGCGGGGAAGGTGAGAAATGACCCAGCACCCCCACAATGCCCGATTCATTGGAACCGGCCTCCTTTTTAGGTCTTAATATTATAAAATTCTTAAATATAATGATATTATCCATACTACATGCAATAATTAAAATAAAGCATCGTTATATTAAAATCAAAGCAATGTTCAAACCAAATAAATAAATGGACACCCATCCGAGGATGGAAACGTGTCCTTACATGGTCCAATGTCTTAAACTAAATAGGACACCCACCAAAAGATAGAAACATGTCCTTTACATTAATTTCAAAATATAAAAATAATTTAAATTACATGAAAATTAATTAATGAGGTACCCAATTATGGAAACATACCTCTTACAATTTTAATAAACAAATAATAATTGAAAAAATATTTATCCCTAATAAATTAAATAAACCAAACAACAAAATTAAATAAATCAGTCATCAAAACATATAATAAACTACATAATCAAATCTAAAATTAAATAAAGCAATAAATATATAAATTTAGGTTTACATCTTGAATTAGAGTTTTTTAATCAAAATTAGGATTTGGAATTCTTATGAAAAAGGATTAGGGTTTGTGAAAATAGGATTAAATGGAATTAGGGTTTAACTAAATTGTATTTTAGGTTGGATTTAAAGAGGTTGAATTAAATTAAGTTATTTAAATTTTATAATAAATCACAACCAAACTTTATTTGCTGCTGGACTAAATAACTATAATATAGTATTATTGGAATTAAATCAACAATTTTCATGCTACTAGATTCAAACAATTGTAAAATATTATAAACTTAAATGAAGTAAACAAAGAATTGCACAAGCTCCACCGAATTTAAAGAGTTTTAATTAAGCTTTTTTCTGATATTTGCTACTGCCTGAATCAATTTATTTCTTCGGTTGAAATTTGGCAATTTGCAATTTACTTGACACTGCCTTAATCACGATTACTGACCCTTTTTTGTTTTAATTATTAATTCTTATCTCTGTAGCTCCTTTCTTACTCTCTGCCCATGTTGCTCTTTTTTTTTATAATTAGGGTTTTGTAAAATTGCTACCGTCTCTTTTTCTTTACTGCCAAATTCTTAATCCCCCCATCCTCTCTTTTCTATATGTGTTAATCACGTATTTATAGGGAAACCAACACTTTAACCTAAACCTAAACTCTCTAATCTGAGTCTTAAATCATTAGGAAATCAAATTGCTTGGTCAAAACTTATTTAGAACTTGGATCAATCAGAGGCTAAAAATCGACATGAGGCCTCCTCATATCGATTTAGGCTGTCCAAATCGATATGAGGCAGCCTCATATTGATTTGGGAGGCTAAAATTGATATGAGGCCTTCCTCGTATTTATTTTGGCTGCCCAAATTGATATGAGGGAGGCCCATATCGATTTTGAGTGTTAAAATCGATATGAGGTCTGTCCAAATAGATATGAGGTCTCCCTCATATAAATTTTGGTAGCCTCAACTCAAACCGAACCCTAATTTTTAATTACTTTTGGACCAAACCTATTTTACCATTTAATTTGGGCTTTTATGAATTGGACCATCTAATATTTAAGCTTTAAAATTAGGTTTAGGTTCTTTAAAATTATAACGGGATAAGGTAAGCTTCTTATTACTAATCCATGCCAAAATTAAGGGTCTACAGGATGTTTCCCCTCTCAGATGCCAACTTACCAGAATATGGAAGAGACCACATCCGCCCATTTTTCATTAAGGTGGAAGTCAAAGGAAAAAGAACCCCTTGTGTCATGGTTAATGATGGATCTATTATAAATTTGTGCCCAATCAAGATTTTACCAAATTTAACCATGTCAATATGTGATCTGAGTCAAATTGCGATGATAATTTGGGATTATGATAATAGCAAAAGGCAAGCTGAAGGAACCTTTAAAGTAGTTGTGAAGGCAGGCCTTATTGAATCCATGGTGGAGTTTATAGTCCAGGATATACCAGTCACCTTTGCATTATTATTAGATCATCCTTTGTTTCATCCTCTTGGTAAAGTTCCTTCAATACTCCATCAAAAGATTATGTTACCAAATAGGGATGACAAGGTGGTAATCAAGGCTGAAGATAATGAGGTAGTGAATGCCCTGATGGTTAAGAGACCTCTCAGTAGATTTGAGTAGCTGTTGTTTCTAATGATGAGATAATGGATTCCAAAGTCCTAACCATGATGAATCAGATGAATTATCTACCAAGAACTAGCATTTGGAAAGGAAGAACAGGTGTGACCAAGCTTTCATATTTCACGAATCAAGTTTCTAGAAAAGGGTTGGGATATAAGGAATCTACTAAAGGTGTTCTGCTAAAGGGAAATAAGAAGATGGATTGACATATTTGTCAAAGCTCTAGAGATAGGACCACTACAAGGAATTTGGAACCAATCATGCTTATAGGAAAGTTGATTCTAGATTTTGAAATATTTACTGATGTCATTGAGCTTGTGGAACAGGTGGAAAATAAGCTTGTCTTACCAGCTAACCAGGAATCTAGCCAAGAAGAGAAAAAAGAAGTTGCACATAAGATCCAAAAGACTCCAAATGAGATTGCTGCTCTCATTGAGGAATGGTTTGAAAGCCTTGTAGTTTATGATTACGAGAACACCAATTTTGATTTTGAATTGTCTATACCCTTAATTTTTTACCCAGTCCAGTCTAATATTTTTAAACAGTCCAAAATATTTTTTATGGTATTTTAATATTTATTATTTATTTTAATAAAATTTATTTTTAATAATATTTATTACTTATAATATTTATTTTATTTATTATTTATTTTTATAAAATTTAATAGCTGTTTTTAATAAAAAAAAAACAAATATAAAAAAGATAAAAAATTAAAAAATTGGTGACGGCAGAATCGGGGACGAAAGTTGCTAGTGATGAATTGGCTTAGGACAATTTTCTGCAGGAACACCTGCGGCGAAATTGCCTCCTGTACGCAATTTTGCCCGCGCCTAGCAGCAGCTCACCCCCCAGCTTGCCCGGGCCCACGTGCAGTTTTCCCTAAAGGTGAGAAATGGCCCAGCACCCCCACAATGCCCGGTTCATTGGAACCAACCTGCTTTGCAGGCCTTAATATTATAAAATTCTTAAATATAATTATGAGCGGGGATTTTTGCCCTCACTCCCGGTGGAATGGTTCTTGCGACTTTGGCACTGTTTAGGCTCGGGGCCTTAGAGAACACGGACCTAAGTCCAGAGAAAATGGAGTCGCCACCCGGACGGGCCGGGAAAAAAGAAAGGGGTGGATGACTCGATTTCTAAGGAATCCCCAACCCCCTAATGGGTTCAAAAAGTTGGGTTCGTGTGAGGAAGGTGAGAAATGGCCCAACACCCCCCACAACGCCCGGTTCATTGGAGCCGACCTCCTTTATAGGTCTTAATATTATAAAATTCTTAAATATAACAACATTATCCATATTACACACAACAATTAAAAGAAAGCATCAATATATTAAAATCAAAGCAAAGTCCAAGCAAAACAAATAAATGGACACCCATCTGAAGATGGAAACATGTCCTTACATCACATGCCTAAATAGGACACCCATCGAAAGGTAGAAACATTCCCTTTACGTAAGTTCTAAGATAGTAAAGCAAATTAAATTACATGATATTTAACTAATGAGGTATCCGACAAGTGGAAACATACCTCTTACAACATTTGGAAATCTAAATAAATTGATAAAAGTAAATAACTATTGAAAATAAATAAATCATTCATCAAAGGTATTAAATATCAATAGAAAGCAAACATCGATCCATGATAAATAAAATAAACCTAGCATTGAATTTAAATAAATTAAAGCATATAAAATAAATCAAAGCATATCAAATATAGAATTGAATAAGACAAATAAAATTCCAAATTATAGCTACTGTTTCCATTTAGGGTTCTTTATTTCATGTGTTGGGGTTTTGGAATTCATAGAATTATGCTACTGTGACTTTTTATGGAATTAAAATAAATTAAGGTTTTATGTTTTAAAAGGTTGGTAAGACTCTTTGATTAACCAAATTAAGGTTTGAATGGTGAAATCATGAAACTAGGGTTTTGGACACTTTAAAATGCTTTTGATTTGTGGTTTTAAATGATGATTTCAAGCTTACTGTGTAAATTTAAAATATTTTTTGGTTTTATGGTTTTTAAAGTTTTAAAGGATTAAGGTTTAGAAAAAGTTAGGGTTTAAGGTTTTAAAGGGGTTAGAGTTTACAATTTTAGGTTTGGAAGTTGAATTTGGGTTTAGTGTTTTAAAATTAGGGTTTCGATGATGCATGAAGCTTTTGGGATTTGAAAATCAATTTGATACTTTTATGTGGTTTTATGAAAGTAAGCCAAACGAATTAAAGTTTTTATAAATAGAAAAGATGTTTTTTAAGGCTTTTTGAAAGAAACAGAATTTTAATTTAAGGTTTTGAAAAAAACATGTTAAATTAGGGTTTTAAGATTTTGATGAAACAAAAGTAGCAATTGTAAGTTTTTTTGGAAAACAAAGCAATGAAATAGTGTTTTTAACTTTAGAAAACTAAATTAAAGGTTTTGGGATTTTTTGTTCTTTGATGAATTAAGCTACTATAAACAAAAAAATAAAAAGAATTTAGAATTCAAACCTTCTTTCTTGGGGTTGCACCAAAATTGCTTCTTGGATCAACCAAATCAAAGGCAGTTGATACCTTTGATGAATTCTTTGAATTGATTTTTGGCTCTCTCAAATAATCAGCTTGGTTCCCAGTTTTCCTTCACAAATTCGGTTTCCACTTTGTTCAAGTTTTTGTCCCTTATTCTGATTCCTTTTTGTAACACCCCTTCCCGGCCTACATGTGTAAGCCGAGTAGAGGCGCCACAATATCCTAATATTGCTACCAATTTTACTTAGTCAAATTTTAGTTCTGATTTTACAGAAATTTTGCCAGAGGTTCGCCTAGAAATTTGGATCCCAAGTGTCGACAAAACTGATTTTTCTGATTTTTGAGAGCATTTTTTACACAAACCAATATGAATACAATTAGTTTCAAAACACTCCCAATGAATCCACCTTATAACCTCAACTACAAACCTGCAAGAAGAATTCACACTTCTAATACAAATTAAAGTAGAGGTTTCTTATTATTGCATACTACTAACGTATATTATAACATAGAAATTCTCAATCTTATATTTTCATATACATGCCACAACTAGCCAACTCATAATATAGGAAATGAAAGGCTACTCTGAGGTGCTGCGCTGTGTTGTGCTGCTCGATGCTAATCATCGAAATCTACTGCTCTGAACCTACGAGTCAAGAAAACTCAACTCACTGAGCAATGACGCTCAGTGGGTACTTTACCGATGAAAATATAAGTAAAACATGAAAGCATTTGAACTAAAAGGAAATAATTAAATCCAAAATCATCCAACATTAAACCAATGGAAGTTATTGTCCATTCAGTGTAGATATACTTTCAACAATTGTAAAAACCATAATTTAAACTCATATTGTAGTACGTAGTTTTAGAAAAACAAGACTTTGGCTCAGGCTCTACTGGCATATAGGGAACCATAGTGATTAGGCAGTGGCCCTCACCATTATAACATAGGTGGCCCTCACCACCATGGTTATAACCAATTCTGCTCTACGGCCTATACCCGTAGGTAACCGCCGGAGCATTCCAATCACAATTTCACAACATCTCCGCTCCACAGCCTATACCCGAAGGTAACCGCCGGGGCGTATCAAACACAATAAGTGGCAGTACTGCATAAGTTAGTATAGTGCACTATACCCTTATCTACCACCCCCACTACCCAGTAGAGCATAAAGGTTAAAACGATTAAATTTAAGTCTCAAACTTCATTTTAGAATGACTCAAGAAATTATTTTAATTTCCGTTGCACTTTGCCATTTACGCCGCACACTACATTCTTTAGTCAAACCATTACTCTTTTTCACATATTTAACATCCACAATAAACATATCAAACATTTCAAAGCATTCCTCAAAAGGTCACAAATTGACCAAATGAATAGTGTCGCGGCACGTAAAATCGGCAACGCAAAATGGCATGACCAAATGAATAGTAAAATCTGGATTTTTGTCAAAATTTCAGTCCGTTTCAGTCATGCATTTGACCAGGTAAATGATCTTATTTTTGGCTGAAAATTTACAGGAAACTTATTTCATATGTTGACTAATTACACGTAAAATTTTGTTGAAAAATTCATTAATTTTCTACCTCAAATAATTTCCACAAAAAGAGTCCAGAAATCTGCCACTTTGGAACCATTTCGGCCTAAACATATGAAATACATGAAATAGTTTATTTTTCTTTTCCAAATCAATATGAATGCTTATTTAATGATAAAGTGAAGATTCAAACACTTCCCTTTGACAACTTTTGCATGTTTAACTTAAATCAAACTAATTAAAGTTCATTAAATCAACTTGCCAAATTTTTCTCAAAACCTTTGGTTTAAATTAAATTTAAACCACTCAATTGCCATAAGAAACCAAGAACATAACTCAAACATTTAGTTTAAACTCAATCAATACATTTAAGCATCAACATCAAAAATTCCATAAACCAAACATAAACCAAAGTTTGTAAGAAAATAAAATTTCTTTTATGGTAAAGTATTTTTCCAAGGTAAAGTACCAAACCTTGTTTATTTGCTTTGTTCCTTGCTTGTCCTATCCTTTCTTCCCTTCTTCTTCTTTATCCCTTTGATTTCCTATAATTTTCATAACTTCCATAATAAGAACATGATAGAAACCATATGTTCAAGCCTTGATTCTTGCTATCTAAAGCTACTAATTACCATTTATTCATCACTTCTACATGTATGGATCATTTAATCTAATTTCTCTTCACTTTCTTAACTTTCCCATAATCTTCCCAACTTTTCTTTCATTGATAACTTGAAAAATATAAATCAAATGAATAAACTAAAGCTAGAATTGGAATCCTTACCTTAAAATTAAGCTTTTCCTTCCAAAAATCCATTTGAACACTTGAAAAAATTCCTTCCCTTTTTTTTGGTGGAGAGAATTCGGCCATGCCTCTCAAAATGGAGAGAAAAATATGTGTTCTTAGTTCTTTAATCATCCTTCTCTCCCTTTTTATATTTTTCCATTTTCCATTTATTTAATTAATTTCATTTTGAAGGGTTAAGATTAATCCAACCCAAAAGTGTCTTTAAACAAGATTTTGCCATGTGTCCTTTTCTAAAAAATTACTATGCCATGTGTCCTCCCTTGGAAATTTACCAAATTAACCCTCAAATTATCACACATGATCCCCTTGGTGCTTGGGTGGAAGTGAAAAGACCAAAATACCATTCAATTAAAGGTTTTGCCTTTCCTTCCTAACTGGGTGGTTTTACGACGCGTAAAACGTACCGTTCTCCTCCTTTCAACCTCTAGTTTCCCTTTTCGACATTCATTTTTTATTTTGAACTAATTTATAAAAATTACGCTCATGCCCTTGACTTTTGTAAAAATTTCCTTTAGGTCCTTTCTTTGCTCGGGTTTTGCCCGGCTCCGTTTCTTCTGACGATCGTTTCATATTCAACCCCTCGACATCCTCTACTCACTCTTATGTTTATTTTCTACTTTAGATTCATGTATAAATTTTAATTAATAATGACCAACATGTCCCTAGTCAAAATCCCCTATATCTTCCAAACCGTGCGTTTTCTGGAAAAACCGTTACGCGTCATTGCGACCCAATTTTTCTCTACTCTCCATCTTTGGAGTCTGTTATGTGCACTATTAAGAACTTCCAGTACAACTTTTGAAAATTACAGTTACCTTGTAACACCCCTATATCTCATATACGTACACAGCATGCTAGTACAATCGTAATATACGTATACAAAATATAAGTATGCCACTGTTTATAATACATACAGACAATCCCTTTTCAAAAACATGAATAACTTTAAAACATTTTAAAGTTAGAAACAATAGATAAAATATTTATTCAAACACAATGGAAAATATATAACAAATATTTACAATTACAAATACATCAAAACTCAAGTTTTACAAAAACATAAAACATATACATGTTTGCCAATATGTCTTCGATCTTTAAGCTTCACTAGCAACACCTCAAGATCTAGCCTCCACTCGGCCTAGAGGAACTCTCTGGTTCTTCCCTGTTACCTGCGCGATAAATTATAATCGCGCTAAGCCAACGGCTTAGTGGTACAAACTACAATAATATTATGTTTTTATGCAATGCTAATGTCACACAATCAATTCCATACACCATTCACAAGAACTGTTATACTCTGACATCTTACTTTGTTTAAGGTCATATCAAACATTCATTCTCCATAAGATATTTATGCAATATAATCAATCTCATTATTCATTGGTTTCACCATTCAATAATCACATTGAAAACAAAGACAAGCATGGGCCCAAAGACACTAATATGCCATTCATTTTTCAGAGTTAATGTTTTGGTTTAATTATCACATTTATCATTATCCCAACTAGGCTTCAAGGATTTAGGTTCAACCAAGCTTCAAGGGGAACAAAGCATGTTAAGTATCAACCCAACTTGGCTTCAAGAACCAAACCCAACCTGGCTTTAAGGGTTGTAACATCTCAATTAGGCTTCAAGGACTAGATGCAACCAAGCTTCAAGGGGAGTAAAACATGTTAAACTTCAACCCAACTTGGCTTCAAGGATCAAGCCCAACCTAACTTCAAGAGAGTGTTACTATAGGCATGCCACCAACAACAAAACTCTGAAAATGAATAACATATTAGACACACAATTCATTTATTATTTATTATCAATTTCATTCTCAATTCTCATCATCATTTAGGCAAACATGCCCCACTTATTTCAATTGAGTCATCATAGCCAATCACAATGGCTTCACATCTCATTTGAATCATAACACTTCATTATTCAAGTATACATAATCAATTACATTGAACATATATCTTACATTCATCATCATATAGGCAACATACTCTATTCATTTTATTTCAATCATTATATCTCAAATCACATTAATCCATTTATCATTCAAGTGCATATACTACAAATGACCTTAACACACCTTTTACATGTTCACCACAACATACACATTATATCAAACAATGCATTATTAGTATGCTTCAACAATGCATTAGAATTCTTTACACATTTACAATTAAATGTGTGTTAAGTTTCAACATCATATGAATGTATGCAACAATGTAGTTTTTACTTACCTCAAGAACACTCACACAACTCTATACTCTTCCTCTTCCAAGAGTTCTTCACTTCTTAAATTAGGGCAAATCACTTTCTTCCAAAACCTAGTCCAAAAGTGATACAATACATGAATTCCAATACAATTTATCATTTATTAACCTCATCTTAGACCATTATAACACACATTACAACCCAACACCACATACTAGAGCCCACGGCCGTGGCCACCCCAACCCCCACGGGCGTAGGGTAGAAAACAATTCTGTCCAAATTGTTCAACACCCCCACGGCCATGGCATCTAAGGGCCACGGGCGTGGCATCCAAAATGCTACTGCCTTCGACCAAATTCACATATTCTCGGCTTACAATTCCAACAAACACAAATAACATGAAGATCTATGAAAATAATTGATCAAACCCAAGTTAAACATCACTTACCACTTCAAAACCTTAAAACAAACTCAACTCAAACACTTCCAATAACAACACCAACTCAACTTCTTATCTTAAAATCAATTTCAACACTTATAGACACACACACCATAAACAAACCTAATCATACCATCAACAACAATTCATCAACCTCAAACACAACTTCAAGAAGAACAAAAGAAATCAAGAGAGAGAGAACTTACCAAAATAGTGAAACTTCTTGAATTTCCACTTAATCACTTGAAAACTCTTTCAATTTGATAGTAGAACTCAAAACCTTCCTCTTGCTCTCTTGTCTTGATCATGTCCGGCCACCAAAGAGAAAGAAAAGAAAATGAAGAAACAAAGTCGAACTTTTCATCTCTTTAAACCTCCACCAAGCAATTCAAAAAGAAAATTACCTAAATACCCTCTTCTATATAATTAAACTTCCTCTCACTTAATATCCTTTTTAGTAATTTCATAAGTAACAAAATAAATATCTTCTTCCTTTGACCATTACATTTGACTTGTATATATGTTGTATATATTCCCATATACACAACATATACACTTTCTTTTAAATTTCTCTTCTCTTTCAAATTACTCATATACATTCAATCCAATTAAAAGAATAATATCAAAACATCTAGGGCATACATTCGGATATTACAATTCTCCCCCTCTAAAAAGAAATTTTGTCCTCGAAATTACCTGATATTATGTCTGAAACAGTTGAGGATACTGATCTTGCATTGCTTGCCCGCTCTCCCAAGTTGCCTCTTCTTTCTCATGATTCTTCCATAAAACCTTCACTAATGGCACTTTCTTATTCCTCAACTCTCTTACTTCATGTGCCAAAATAGCAACTGGTTCTTCTTCAAATGTCAGATCCGAACTCACTTCAATGGATTCAACTGGCAAGATATGAGATGGATCCGATCTATACCTCCGCAACATAGAAACATGCAAGACATTATGGATCCTATCCAATTCTGGTGGCAAAGCAAGACAATAAGCAACTGGCCCAACTCTCTCTAGAACTTCATATGGTCCAATGAAACGAGGACTCAGCTTCCCTCTTCGACCAAATCTCAATATTTTTTTCCAAGGAGACAATTTCAAAAATACTTTATCTCCAACATTAAATTCTATGTCTCTCCTTTTTAAATCTGAGTAAGACTTTTGCCGATCTGAAGCTGCTTTCAACCGATCCCGAATTATCTTCACTTTCTCTTCAGTTTCTTTAATCAAATCAGGACCAGTTAACTTGCCCTCTCCAATTTCATTCCAACATAAAGGCATTCTGCATCTTCTACCATATAATGCTTCAAATGGTGCCATACCAATACTGGATTGATGACTGTTGTTGTAAGCAAATTCCACAATTGGCAAAAATCTGTCCCAACTTCCAGAGAAATCAATGACAGCTTCTCAACATATCCTCAATAATCTGTATCACTCTCTCTGACTGCCCATCTGTCTGTGGATGAAAAGCATTACTAAAGTGCAATCGAGAACCTAAAGCATCATGCAAACTCTTCCAAAACCTCAAAGTAAACCGGGGATCTCAATCAGACACTAAAGAAATTGGGACTCCATGCAACTTTACTATTTCACTTACATACAACTCAGCCAATCTTTCAAGAGAATAGTCCATTCTAACAGGAAGGAAATGAGCTATCTTGGTCAACCGATCAACAATCACCCAAATAGCATCATGCTTCTTTTGAGTCAATGGCAAACCAGATACAAAATCCATTGTTACTCTCTCCCATTTCCATTCTCGTACTGTTAAAGGTTGAAGCAACCCTATTGGAACTTGATGCTCAGCTTTCACCCTCTGACAAGTGAGACATTTGGACACAAATTCCTCTATGTCTTTCTTCATACCAGACCACCAGTAGTGCTGTTTCAAATCATGGTACATCTTTGTACTACCCGAATGCATAGCAAAAACTGATTGGTGTGCTTCCTCTAAAATGATCTTTCTCAAACTATCATCAGCAGGTACACACGACCTATCCTTGAACCAAAGATTACCATCACTTTTCACATAAAAATCTCGGCTCTCCCTATTCTGGCAATCAGATATAATCTTCTGAATTTTCTCATCCGCCAATTGAGCCTCCTTTATCTGATCCAACAATACTGGTCTCAACTGCAGCTGAGCTAATAATGCACCATCATCACATACTTCAAAACTATCATGCAACGCTCTCAACTCAACAAGCAAGGAGAGCGAATAAACAGCCAAACCTGCCAAAGATTTCCAACTCAAGGCATCTGCAACAACATTCGCTTTACCAGGATGATAATCAATCAAACAGTCGTAATCTTTAATCAGTTCTAACTATCGCCTTTGCCGAAGATTCAACTCCTTCTGAACACCCAAATATTTTAAACTTTTGTGATCCGTATAGATAAAACATTTCTCCCCATATAAATGGTGTCGCTAAATCTTCAAAGCAAACACTATAGCTGCCAACTCCAAATCATGAGTCGGATAGTTAAGCTCGTGCAGCTTCAACTACCGAGAAGCATAAGCTATGACTTTACCCTCTTGCATCAACACACATCCTAAACCATTATGTGAAGCATCACTGTAAATCACATATGGTTTATCTTCCACGGGTAAAGTAAGAACAGGTGCTTGAGTCAACATTTCTTTCAACTGCTCAAAGCTAGCTTGACACTGATCCGTCCACACAAATCTAACTCCCTTCCGAAGCAATCTGGTGAGTGGAGTAGCTATTAAAGAAAAACCTTTCACAAACGGTCGGTAATAGCCTGCCAAACCCAGAAAACTCCTAACTTCAGTTACAGACTTTGGTGGACTCCAATTCAAAATAGCTTTAACTTACTTGGATCAACTCTTATACCCTCTGCTGAAACTATATGACCCAGAAAAGTTACTTGGTCAAGCCAAAATTCACATTTTGACAGTTTAGCATATAACTGCTTCTCTCTCAAGATCTGTAATACCATCCGCAAATGCTTATCATGTTCCTCCTTATTACATGAATACACCAAAATATCATCGATGAAAACCACCACAAACTGATCCAGATAGGGCCTAAACACCCTATTCATCAAATCCATGAAAGCTGCAGGTGCATTCGTCAACCCAAAAGGCATTACTAAAAACTCATAATGCCCATACCTGGTGCGGAAAGCTGTCTTAGAAACATCTTCAGCTTTAACCCTCAACTGATGGTACCCGGATCTCAAATCAATCTTGGAAAACACTGCTGCTCCCTTCAATTGATCAAAAAGATCATCAATCCTAGGCAAAGGATATTTATTCTTGATAGTTACTTTGTTCAATTGCCTATAATCAATGCATAATCTCATAGTACCATCCTTCTTCTTCACAAACAACACAGGAGCTCCCCATGGTGAAACACTAGGGCGAATAAACCCTTTATCCAACAACTCCTGTAATTGCACCTTCAACTCTCTCAATTCAGCTGGTGCCATTCGATAAGGAGTGATAGAGATGGGAGTGGTACCAGGCAACAACTTGATACCAAACTCAACCTCTCTCTCAGGGGGTAACCCTGGCAACTCCTCAGGAAACACATCCAGAAAATCTGCAACTGTGGTTATATCATTAAGTTGAGAACCCGTTACTCTAGTATCCACCACATGAGCAAGATAAGCATCACATCCCTTTTTAATCAACCTTCTAGCTGTTACAACTGATACAAACAAGGATACAAGTTGTCTCTGCTCACTAGATACTATCACACTCCTACCATCGCTAGTTCTCAAGATGACACACTTCTTTTGGCAATCTACCACAGCTCCATGCTTAGACAGCCAATCCATGCCTAAAATCAAATCATATTCTTTAAAAGGCATTTCAATTAAATCTCCAGGAAACTCCTCACCTTGTACCACAACAGCACTATTACGATGTACCTTACTCACCATAACACTATGTCCTAGAGGATTTGTCACCAAAACATCAAATCCTAAGGATTCTGAATGCAATTCAGACACAGGCAATATGGATGCACTTATGTATGAATGAGTAGATCCTGGATCAATTAAAGCAAGTACTGAAATGCCAAATAAAGAAAATGTACCCGCTATAACTGCTGAAGCATCTGGCTGCCTCTGCATCACATACACCCTCTGAGAAGATCCGGCTTCCTCTGGCCTACTGCCTCCGGATGATGATCCTCCTCTTTGAATCAACCCGGGTCTACCACCTCTACTAAAACCTCTACCCCCTCGACCACCTCTGCTAACACTAGGTCGAGAAACTGCAGTATCAATCTGCCTATCATCTTGCATCTCGGGGCAATCTTTAATAAAATGATCTGGTGACCCACATCTATAACATACTCTGGATACACCAGTCCTCCAACAAACACCCCCATGGGGCCTGCCACAATGAACAAATACAGGTGGAGTAGACCTCTGCATCACAGGAGTCGGGGCACTAGCTACAGAGACTGTCGATCTCGGCCTCTGTCTTTGATACTGTACTGATCTGCCTGATTGTCTTTGACTCCTACTAATCCTGGGAACAAAACTTCCTCTACCCCTCTTCACAGATGAAGACCCTGCCTCAAACTGGGGTCTCCTTACTCTAGTCTCCTCTTCAGAAGTAGCTGCTGCGATGCTCTGTGCTCTCTCTACACTTCTAGCTGCTGCAACAAGCTGAGAGAAATCCTGGTACTAGAACCAGCCACAATACACATGATAGAGGGCCACAATCCCTCCTCAAATCTTCTGCACCGATCTATTTCATCGGAGATAATTCCCCCAGCATATCGACTCAACTGGATGTACTCAATCTCATACTCTGTTACCGTCCGGTTGTCTTGCCTCAAATTCAGGAATTCCATCTTCTTAAGATCTTTATACTCCCTCAGAGTATATTTCTGCTCGAACTCCCTCAGAAAATCACTATAAGATAGTGTAGGTGGATCATCCATAGCATGAGGAACAGTCTTCCACCAGTCATAAGCATCTTTCTGTAAGAGGGATCAGGCATAGTCAAATTTCTCATCCGAAGTGGCTTGCAACTGAATGAATATCCTCTGTACTTTATCCAACCACTGCTCAGCCACTGCAGGATCGGTAGTGCCTAAGAAATCTTCAGCCCCATATTTTCTCAACTTGTCATAATATCTTACCGGCATCTGAGGCTGTGGTGGTGGGGGCTGCACTGGAGCTGGCCTCAATAGTTCTATCACATGCCTTAACCAACCCGGCGGACCCTCCTCTGCAGCTGGTCTCTCTGGCACAGAAATAGGTGCCTCACTAACTCTATCAACTCTAGCTCCATCTCTACTCTCTCCTGGAGCTACACTCTCAGCACTTCCTTCTACAGTCTGACGTGAATGGGACTCCATTACTACCTATCTCTGCAAACATAGCAGAATATACCTCATTAAAGATCAAAGACTGCCATACCAAAACATGTATTTTACTCAAAAACCCACTTTAAAAGAAATCAAAATATTCTTTTTCTTACAATTGACCTAGGCTGAGAATCTCAAACCTAGGCTCTGATACCAAAATAATTGTAACACCCCTATACCTCGTATACGTACATAGCATGCTAGTACGATCATAATATACGTATACAAAATATAAGTATGCCACTGTTTATAATACATACAGACAATCCCTTTTCAAAAATATGAATAACTTTAAAACATTTTAAATTTAGAAACAATAGATAAAATATTTATTCAAGCACAGCGGAATATATATAACAAATATTTACAATTACAAAAACATCAAAACTCAAGTTTTACAAAAACATAAAACATATACATGTTTGGCAGTATGTCTTCGATCTTTAAGCTTCACTAGCAACACCTCAAGATCTAGCCTCTACTCAGCCTAGAGGAACTCTCCGGTTCTTCCCTGTTACCTGCGCGATAAATTATAATCGTGCTAAGCCAACGGCTTAGTGGTACAAACTACAATAATATTATGTTTTTATGCAATGCTAATGTCACACAATCAATTCCATACACCATTCACAAGAGCTGTTATACTCCAACATCTTACTTTATTTAAGGTCATATCAAACATTCATTCTCCACAAGATATTTATGCAATATAATCAATCTCATGATTCATTGGTTTCACCATTCAAGAATCACATTGAAAACAAAGACAAGCATGGGCCCAAAGACACTAATATGCCATTCAACTTTCAGAGTTAATGTTTTGGTTTAATTATCACATTTATCATTATCCCAACTAGGCTTCAAGGATTTAGGTTCAACCAAGCTTCAAGGGGAACAAAGCATGTTAAGTATCAACCCAACTTGGCTTCAAGAACCAAACCAAACCTAGCTTTAAGGGTTGTAACATCTCAATTAGGCTTCAAGGACTAGATCCAGCCAAGCTTCAAGGAGAGTAAAACATGTTAAACTTCAGCCCAACTTTGCTTCAAGGATCAAGCCCAACCTAACTTCAAGAGAGTGTTACTATAGGCATGCCACCAACAACAAAACTCTGAAAATGAATAACATATTAGACACACAATTCATTTATTATTTATTATCAATTTCATTCTCAATTCTCATCATCATTTAGGCAAACATGCCCCACTTATTTCAATTGAGTCATCATAGCCAATCACAATGGCTTCACATCTCATTTGAATCATAACACTTCATTATTCAAGTATACATAATCAATTACATTGAACATATATCTTACATTCATCATCATATAGGCAACATACTCTATTCATTTTATTTCAATCATTATATCTCAAATCACATTAATCCATTTATCATTCAAGTGCATATACTACAAATGACCTTAACACACCTTTTACATGTTCACCACAACATACACATTATATCAAACAATGCATTATTAGTATGCTTCAACAATGCATTAGAATTCTTTACACATTTACAATTAAATGTGTGTTAAGTTTCAACATCATATGAATGTATGCAACAATGTAGTTTTTACTTACCTCAAGAACACTCACACAACTCTATACTCTTCCTCTTCCAAGAGTTCTTCACTTCTTAAATTAGGGCAAATCACTTTCTTCCAAAACCTAGTCCAAAAGTGATACAATACATGAATTCCAATACAATTTATCATTTATTAACCTCATCTTAGACCATTATAACACACATTACAACCCAACACCACATACTAGAGCCCACGGCCGTGGCCACCCCAACCCCCACGGGCGTAGGGTAGAAAACAATTCTGTCCAAATTGTTCAACACCCCCACGGCCATGGCATCTAAGGGCCACGGGCGTGGCATCCAAAATGCTACTGCCTTCGACCAAATTCACATATTCTCGGCTTACAATTCCAACAAACACAAATAACATGAAGATCTATGAAAATAATTGATCAAACCCAAGTTAAACATCACTTACCACTTCAAAACCTTAAAACAAACTCAACTCAAACACTTCCAATAACAACACCAACTCAACTTCTTATCTTAAAATCAATTTCAACACTTATAGACACACACACCATAAACAAACCTAATCATACCATCAACAACAATTCATCAACCTCAAACACAACTTCAAGAAGAACAAAAGAAATCAAGAGAGAGAGAACTTACCAAAATAGTGAAACTTCTTGAATTTCCACTTAATCACTTGAAAACTCTTTCAATTTGATAGTAGAACTCAAAACCTTCCTCTTGCTCTCTTGTCTTGATCATGTCCGGCCACCAAAGAGAAAGAAAAGAAAATGAAGAAACAAAGTCGAACTTTTCATCTCTTTAAACCTCCACCAAGCAATTCAAAAAGAAAATTACCTAAATACCCTCTTCTATATAATTAAACTTCCTCTCACTTAATATCCTTTTTAGTAATTTCATAAGTAACAAAATAAATATCTTCTTCCTTTGACCATTACATTTGACTTGTATATATGTTGTATATATTCCCATATACACAACATATACACTTTCTTTTAAATTTCTCTTCTCTTTCAAATTACTCATATACATTCAATCCAATTAAAAGAATAATATCAAAAATTCTAGGGCATACATTGGGATGCTACATACCTCCCCAAAACTTTTTAAAATTACAGTCACCTCCCCAAAACTTTACATTTTTGCAATTAGGTCCCTTTGGTCCTACGACCTTCTCTAGGAACTGCCATCAGAGATGACCTCTCCAGATCCTTTCTCTTGCTGATCATATGACTGATAGACATAAATATAGTGGACGGATGTGACACTTTTCCTCCCTTTTTGTGTTGTTATTTATAGAAGTTTTTATGGTTTTACCTAGTTACTCACGACATACAACATTTAATAAGAAAAGGAAACCAAAACCTAATTGTATTAGGTTTTGAAAAATTTGCGTCGAAAAATTTCGCCGGCAAAAAAAAACTATTGCGGAAAAATTGCGCTGGCAAAAAAATTTGCCGCAGGAAAAATTGCGCTGGCAAAAAAATCTACCTCAGTTGGCTGCGGCAGGGGGCAGGGAATAGGCCTGCGGGCCATTTCACCCGCAGGAAATTCCTGTGGGCGAAATGGCCCACGGCCAAGCCCGCTGGAATTTTCACCGATGATTTTTCCATCGCCGATTTTTATTTTTATTTTTTTATTTTTATTTGTTTATTTTTATTTTTTTATTAATAAAAATTAGATAATAAAGCAAAAATTATTTAATTAAGATAACAAAAATTATTTGGACCAATTAAAATATATTAGACAACACAAAAATTATTTTGGACTAAATAAAATTTATTGGACCGGACTGGGTCAAAAATTAAGGGTCTACAGTTTGCCCCCTGCTTGAATGATCTGAAACTTTAGTGAAAGAGAGTGAAAAGCAACAAGACTTAATTTTTGAGATGGTGGAGGTTTTGGGTTCTGGACCCGGTTCGAGTTCTGGACTCAAGGATAATTCTAGGTTCTGGACCTAAAGAAAATTTGGGTTCTGGACCCGAGCTAAATTCTGGACTTAGAAATAATTCTAAGTTCTGGACCTAATGGTAAAATTTGGGTTCTGGACCCGAGCTAAGATTGAATTTGGGAACAATTCTAGGTTTTGGACCTAATGGTAATTTGGGTTCTAGACCCGGTTCGAGTTCTAGACTCAAGGATAATTCTAGGTTCTGGACCTAATGGTACTTTAGCTTCTGAACCCGAGCTAAGTTCTGGACTTAGAAGTAATTCTAGGTTCTGGCCCTAAAGGTAATTTGGGTTCTAAACCCCAGCTAAGTTCTGGACTTAGAAATAATTCTAGGTTCTGGACCTAATGGTAAAATTGGGTTCTAGATCCGATTCGAGTTTTGGACTCAAGGATAATTCTAGGTTCTGGACCTAGGGAAAATTTGGGCTCTGGACCCGGTTCGAGTTCTGGACTCAAGGATAATTCTAGATTCTGGACCTAAGGAAAATTTGGGTTCTGAACCTGGTTCGAGTTCTGGACTCAAGGATAATTCTAGGTTCTGGACCTAAGAAAAATTTGGGTTCTGGACCCGGTTCGAGTTCTGGACTCAAGGATAATTCTAGGTTCTGGACCTAAGGAAAATTTGGATTCTGGACCCGAGCTAATAATTTTTATTTCAAAAAGTTTGGCTAATTTTTATGCATATGTCTTCTTATTGCCCCCTGTGTGTAAAAATATTTATATACCTGCAATTATTTGAATTATTAAAGTGAATAATTGAATTTACTGTTTATTTACTGTGTAGTCACTGTTCATGCACTATTTACTATTCATAAATAGTAAATTTACTATTCACAAATAGTGTCAAATAGTATTTACTTTTGAAAATAGTACTTTCACTATTCATCATAATACTATTCATGAATAGTAAAATTTACTATTTATCAATATTAAAGTTTACTATTCATGAATAGTAAATTTACTATTTATGAATAGCATTTAATTTTATTTTTTTGCTTGTCGTTTCTCTATAAAAACTCACCATTCCTTCATTTTATTTCACAGCAAGATTTCAATTTCATAATTCTCTCAAATTTCTTTCAATTTTAGCACATATTTTTCAAAAATAATGCATGCTTCGATGTTAGGGACTCATTCTAATGCCGAGTTAGTGGAGTTTATTCGGCATTATGAAGATGGAAAATTAGATATACTAGCCGGGATGCCGCTCCATAGCAGTTCCAACCAAAAGAGCAAAGTAATTATTTCTTCCTTTTTTCCTTGATTTTTTTTGTCTTTATGTTTTGCGCTTTTTTTTATGTATATTTTATGTATATTTTTGTTATTATTTGTTATTGTGAAAAATAAATTAATTTAAGTAGATAGAATAATACGTACTTACCTGGTATTAACTTACCTGGGTCTGTGTTAGCATGATCGCTGTGTTGTTCAGGCTGGAGGGTGTATTTAACAATGGTACGATGTAGTGCCTTCTCGGGTAAGGCGGATTATCCGATATTGCGGCTTTGAGCAGTTCATCTTACAATTGCCATTCGAGGAATATCAGATAGACCGGAGCGTAGTCCAGGCACTTGTAGAGAGATGGTTGGATACAACCCACACTTTTCACTTGCCCATTGGAGAGATGACAATTGGTCCGGTCGATTTTACTACCATAATCGGCCTTCGATATGATGGTGAACTGGTCCCTCTGACCAACGATATTTTAACATTTGAAGAAATTCAGGAATTAATTAGTATGGAACCATCATATAAAGGGCCTTTTAAGATAAAAATTGAGCCAATTCATAGTTATTGGATGAACTACGAAGGATGGGTTGGCAGAGACACAACCGAACAATATGCTCCAGGATTTTTGTTATATCTGCTATAGTCGACCATATTAGGCAACTCTGAATTCTCCATCCACTTGTCAGTGTTGAGTTCCCTTTCTCATCTCAGAATCATACCATCTTCTGGCTGGGCCAAAGCTGGTCTCGCATGTCTTTACCATGGTCTTGATAAGCTTTGCCGAAACAAGATGTCTTTTGTCAGCTTGATGGCAGTTGTCGAGGTATTCTTTTGCTTCACCAATGTTATTTCCACTTTTTTCTCGCATGCATTTGATCTTTACTATCATTGTTGTAGGTATGGGCATATGAACATAACCTTGTGAGGGTACCCAGTATTTCCCGAGAGAGATTCGGGTATCCGAGATTAAATTACTGGTTGTCCGATCGTGTGGACGTTCTCGGCTCTCATCATGTGCATACTCACCACTATGTGTTGAGCCGCTTAACCTGGGACCAGGTAAAATAACATTAGTATGCTTTAAATTTTATGTGAAAGTTTTACTTACCTTATGTTATTTTGCAGGTGAATTTGGCCTGTGGAGCCCAGAAAAGCGAGCAAACTGGTCTCCTTTAATGAGGGCTGCATTATCTTTCCAACATTCTCGCCGAATTATTGCCGGCTCGGTGTCTAGTGGCTGGTTTCTCAGGGAGAGAGTTTATGAATGTTATGATGCCGAGTCATTTCTCCATTTACCGGGCCCATTTTATGCCCGTTTTATTCAAATAAGACTCTTGAACTTTGATGTATCTCCTGTTGGTGTGTGGGAGATTTCTGACGAAAATGAGGGTAGAGATGAAGAGGAACATCACGGAGATGCAGGAGAGTCCGCTCCACATCTCGGGCCTAGTATTTCTCAGGTAAAACTTTTACCACTTTTCCCTTGCAACTATTTTTCTTTCTTTGATTCTTTGATGAATTTTGCAGGCTGTTGGCTCATTTGATCATGAGGCTGGACCTTCTTTTACTGCCCCTTCGTTTGCTCATTCTAGCCCGCCAGCTATACCATCTCATCCGCAGGGCATTGACTTGGATTACCTGGTACATTCCTCATTTCATGGTAATGTATGCTATATGTATGCATGATTATGTATGCTCTTACCTTTTCCTCCTTGGCTCACAGCGGATGCTCAAAGAACAAAATAAGAAACTTCAAGAAGAGTTGGCTGCAAGTTATCAGCAGGCTTCCCATTTTGAAAGTTTATATCATCAATCCGAACAAAATTTCAGAGACTTTCGATTTCGGGGGATGAGGGATCCCGGTGCTTCTTCATCAAGAGGCCTCCAGACTGACGTCCATGAGATCCTTTCGTCTGCTTCTGATGAGGACCATGATGGATCGGAACCTCAAGGTAATAGGGATTTTGGTGCTCCTGCTTCAGGTGATCCCGGGACAAGTAATTTACTGGGTTTTGGTGCTCCCGCTTCGGGCGGACTCGGGACGAGTGATTTGCCCCCTCCTCCAACAGGCGATGACTTTTTCAAGGCTTTATTTGATGGCCTACCACCACCCTCTTAGTGATATGTAAATATTATAGCAATTGTAAAATCTTGTACAATAATGAAAAAATACAATTTTCCTCTTTAATGTAACTTTTTTTTTTCATTACTGCACCACTTTTTTTTTTGTTACAGTACATCATTAATTTACATCTACTTCTTTTGCTAAACCAAACCCAACGTGGTAAAGGAAATTCATTGCCAATTCCTTTCCTTATGTCATATGGTCTTATTCTTTCCCATCATCTTCTCCTTTTCACTTTTGGAAAAGGTTGGCTTCTTCTATATAAATCACCCTTCATGCCATATTTTAATACATAAACCAAAATTCTCTCTCTTTCAACGTAAAGACACCCTTTAACAATAATTCTGGACCTCATATTTTTTTTCTTCATTTACTCATCATGACCGAGCATCATTTAAAGAGAAAAAAAATTATATTTAAGAATATGGATGCCATTCATTGGAAGCAAATTTCATGGTCAAAACTTGATGTTTTAAAATGTTTTCAAAATGTTAAATTGGTCCACTCCTTCTTACATGCCGTGGCTTCCTTTTGGGATATGGATTCTAGGGTATTTAAAATTAATGTCTTTGAAATATGTCCCTTGATTGAAGAATTTGAGGTCATCCTTGGATATCCAAATAATCAACAAATGGCGTTACCCATATTGATTTCCAAGACTCAACAGAAGATGCAGATGTTATTTCAAATTCCAAAACCCGAAGTTCTTCGGTTGATGAGAGGTGAAAAAATTCTACTTGCTCCTTTGATTGACTTTTGTCTCTCTCATTTGGCCCCTACTAAGGCATGGGGACGCATGCTCTGTCTTTGCTTGCTCGGCCAATTCTTGCTTGTTTCTTTCGATGGCAATATTGATCCATGAGTATTGGATATTATGGACCAAATAGAAGGAGGCTTGTCGCTGGTACCTGTGATCTTAGCCGAGACCTTAGTTAGATTAGACTGATTTAAATCAGGATTGTCAAAGAGACTAACTGGGAGTCCGTTGCTGCTTTATGTAATATCCTAAACTTCCCTTTCGTCTTTTCAATTTAGGTTTTATTTTTTCTTCTTTTCATTGCTCTAACTGTTGCCTAGTCCGCCCATGTGGGTTTTCGGAACTAGTGAGCTGTCCTGATTTTTGCCTAAGTTGCCCTTGCGGGTTTTCAACTTAGTGGACTTTTCCTTCTTTTATTGCTCTAATTTTTGCCTAGTCCGCCCATGCGGGTTTTCAGAACTAGCGAGCTGTCCTAATTTTTGCATAAGTTGCCCTTGCGGGTTTTCAACTTAGCGAACCTTTTTTTAAATTTTTTTTTTCACAGATTTGGCTTCAGGAGCGTCTTTGCTTGCTTAATACTCCATCCATGGACTTTGCCAGATACCTGTCACGTCATAATTCTGCTAGGAAGCTACTCCATCCTGCTTATTCATGTGCTGACTGGGTTGACTGGATCCACTCACGCTCCGAAGTCAATATTAGTTGGTCGATACCTTGGTGGAAGATTTCTCATATCACCATGCGGACATACTTGATGTACGTTCCCCTTGCTGCTCTTCGTCAAGGTACTGTTAGTGTATGTACCCTAGGCCATTTATTTGGATCTTTATGTTATACATTCATTATTAATAAATGAGGTTTTATTATCATTATTGTTTGTTTGCATGTTACACAATTTTGATATTTGTCCCTGGTTTATTATTGTTATAGAGGGAAAAAAAATTCTTAACCAGTATGAACATTGATTTGATAATCATCAGATGGTTATGTGTATAGTGATACAAGTCAATTTCATAGATACTTGTTAGAGAATAATGTATTGGATAGACCCATCATGAGATTACTACATGGGTTAGTGTCATAAGTAAATCTCATGATATTTATGTATTAATTCTTTGACTTGAGATTGTCATAGTTTCCAATATAAGGACTATTATATTTTGACATGATCAAACATTATCCGTAACTGGATAGTAATAAAGGTTATGATCATATATGATAGAAATTATGTAGAGGATAATGAACAATCAAGATAGAATTTGTCCCTCTCTTTGAGAGAGATATCTTTTGGGCCCCTCGATAAGTGAGACTGTGAAATGCATGGCCATGCTCAAATGAATTGATAGTGTGATCAATTTCATTTGTTTTTATAAGTCTACTTGGAGATCGAGTAATCATAAGTTTGGACAATATAAGTATGACGTTGACCATGACTTATGTTCAAGCTAGATATCGTGTGACAAAGGGATTAATGCATGTACTATTATTAGGCAAATTGGACATTCCTTATATTAATTGGGTAGTTGTAACGCCTTGCTAGAGGCCAATTATGACTTGTTGGTTTAATAGAGATTAAATTGACTGCCAATTAATATGGGCCTATCGGGTCACACACAAGAATGCGCTTTGGGCTGGATATAATATTAATAATATTAATATTAGATATTAATATTTATTATTATTATTGTTTATATATATATTATTAGATAATATATTCAGAATCCTAATGAGATTTGGATTCTGAATTTGACTTACCTTATCCAATTATATATATTATTAGATAATATATTCAGAATCCTAATTAGATTTGGATTCTGAATTTGACTTACCTTATCCAATTTCGAATTGGATTTCTGGAGTGATTATATTCATTCCAGACGTTAAGTCTTCATATAGGTAACATTAGAAAATAAAAAGAGAACGAAAACTTTGAAACCCAAATACGTTTTAGAGAAAACATTTTTCAGCCTTTGCCGTTGCAGAGAGCTAGCACTCCAAATGGAAGCATTCGTGTGGATACGAAATAGAGGGTGTTTTATGATCGAGGCATCTCTTCCAAACTATGATTTCAAATCATCAACAGGTTAGTTCTTTGTACACTTTCGTCGAATTAAATGAACAGCATGGATCCTGGTGGGAAATCAGAGATCAAAAATTTTTCCGCTGCGTGTTTTTGTTTGCAGTGATCTCTTTGATTTCCTAACAGTGGTATCAGAGCCACTTGTTGTTTTTGTTTAAGTCAAAAATGCCATGTTGATATGATTACATGAGATATATTGATTTTGTATGGCATGTTAACTATAAAACCCTAATTTGTTTTTCATATGATGAGAAAGGATTGGTTTTTGGTTTCGTTTCTGTAAAAACCTAATTCATTTTTCATATGATGAGAAAGGATTGGTGTTTTTAATTTTGTTTTCATGAGATGATCATGTATATATGATTGGTTGATTAAAACGATTTTCATATGATGAAAACAATTAAGTTTATATGTGATATAAACATTTGGTAATGATTCTGTAGGCCGTATGATCGTGCCCTATAGTTCGTTACCGCGACATTAAGAATGTCAATATATTTGTTTCTATTTAACATGTTGGTGATGAATATGTTATGTTTTTTTTTATGTCTTGGCATGGTGCATAGCATGGCCTTATGACCTATGTGATTGGTTTATTCGTATCTTAATTTTGGGTAAATACGGCCTGCGTGTCGTTTATTTTGTTGTAATTTATTTTACTAGTAGTTAGATTTTCTTTTATTGTAATAAATGAAGATTCAAGCTACAATGTTTGTGATGGAGATTCATGCCAAGGAGAAGATGGTTCCATGGTGATGGAAGCATAAGCTCAAGTTTTGACGATATGTAATATTGCAAGTGTTGTAATAGATAGGTTTTTCACCTAGGGTTGCCTTTATGATCTTCATTTGGTCTCTTGAAGATCATATTTAGTTTGGCCATGCTATGTCACGTTTACATATTTTGTCATTTGGTATATGATGCTTATGTGATAAATTATATATATGCATATAGGATGCTAAAATATAATGATATGTAATGCAAGACATGATAATAATTTAGTTGAACCCTCATTAATAATTTAAGTCTAAATGCCATCCACGTTTTGAACACCTATCAAAACTAAGATTGTATTAAAGTAGGTATTGCCAAAGCAATATGCTTTAAACATTCCTAGCTAAGTAGGATGAGTAATAGTGCTACTCATATGTTTTAAAATTGGTTAGACTTAATTAGGCTATCAAAATGGTTTTGGGCCTAAGGCATTAGATGGAATTCAACATGCTATGACATATGATGTCAATATTCCATAATTACTAAGAGTTACATGAGATGTAATTGGTAAAGATGTTACCTACCTAAATAACTTGATTTTAAGCGTCGCACCAAAGCTGGGTTTAGAATTAAGTGAAATACGGATCTTAGCCTACTAAAATATTTTTTTTAGAGGGTTATATTTTTAGTAGGAGTTTAAATAATTTTAACCTCATTATTAATTAAAATTTGACTTTGCATATTTATCAATAGATTGCTGCTAATAACAATTCCACCTTATCACTGCGATCAATCCTTGAGAAGGAAAAACTGAAAGAATGTGGGACTAATTTTGTTGACTGGTTTAGGAACCTGAGAATTGTTCTCAAACAAGAGAAAAAGTCCTACGTGCTTGATGAAGTTGTCCCTGACCCACCTCCTTCTGATGCTTCTAATGCTGCTAAGAGTAAGCATAAGAAGCATGTGGATGATTCCAATGACATAGGATGTCTTATGTTGGCTACCATGTGTCCAAGACTTCAGAAGGATCTGGAACACTTAGAGGCTTATGAGATGAGTGTGCATCTCAAACAAGCTTTCCAACAATAGGCTTGGCAAGATAGGTTTAACACTGCTGTTGCATTATTTGACTGCAAAATGTCTGAAGGTGAATCTGTTAGTGCTCATGTTTTGAAGATGAAAGGCTATCTAGATCACCTTGCTAGACTTGGATATCCCCTGAGTTTATAACTCTCCACGGATTTGATCCTACATTCATTGCCTAGCAGTTTCTCACAGTTTGTCATGAACTATAACATGAATGACATGGAGAAATCCATTCCTGAGCTACATGGTATGCTCAAAACTGCTGAGGGGAATATCAAAAAGCCTACCCAAATATTGAATGTCAATATTAAACAAATGAAAAAGAAAGCCAAAGATACTAAAGGCAAGGGTAAGGCAAAAGGTGCTAAAGGGTCCAAGGGACAAGCTAAACCAAAACTTGAACCTAAGGCTAAAGTTCCTAAGGAAGGGACTTGTTTCCATTGCAACAAACCTGGGCATTGGAAGAGAAATTGTCAACTCTATTTGGATGAGTTAAAGAAGTTGAAGGGTAGTGCGACTACATCTTCAGGTATTTATGTTATAGAAATTAATTTATCTATTCCTTCTTCCTGGGTATTAGATACCGGATGTGGATCTCATATTTGTACAAATATGCAGGGACTCAAAAGGAGTAGGATGCTGAAGAAGGGCGAAGTGGACCTACGTGTTGGCAATAGAGCAAGAGTTGCTACTATAGCTATAGGAACTTATGAACTTGTTATGCCTAATGGGTTTTTGTTAATTTTGAACAATTGCTTTTATGTTCCTACTATGAGTAGGAATCTTATTTCAGTATCTGTTTTGGATGATGAAGGTTATTCATTTTTTATTAAGAATAAGAAATGTTCTATTTTTGATAAAAATGAATTGCTTTATGGTATTGCAAATTCTTATAATGGCCTTTATATCCTTAATCTTGATGATTCTATTGGTAATGATATCTATAACATAACTTCTAAGAGAACTAAGCCAAATGAGTTAAACCTTACTTATTTATGGCATTGTCGCCTTAGCCATATAAATGAGAAATGCATTTCTAAGCTCCATCAAGATGGATTATTAGTTTCATTTGATTTTCAATCATTTGAAACATGTGAGTCTTGTTTGCTTGGTAAGATGACAAAGGATCCTTTTACTGGGCATAGTGAAAGGGCTAATGATTTATTGGGCTTGATACATACAGATGTATATGGTCCTCTTAGCATTAGTGCCAGAGGAGGATTTTGATACTTCATTACTTTTACTGATGATTTCAGTAGGTATGGCTATGTCTACCTAATGAAACATAAGCATGAGTCTTTTGAAATGTTTAGAACTTTTCAAAATGAAGTACAAAATCAACTTGGTAAAACAATTAAACAACTTTGATCAGATCGAGGTGGTGAATATTTGAGCCAAGAGTTTGATGATCATCTAAGGGATTGTGGAATTGTTTCACAACTGACTCCTCCAGGAACTCCACAGTGGAATGGAGTTTCTGAAAGGAGAAATCGAACTCTATTAGATATGGTTCGATCAATGATGAGTCAAGCGGATCTTCCTTTATCTTTTTGGGGTTATGCCTTGGAGACAGCTGCATTCATTCTGAACCGTGTACCATCTAAGGCGGTTGAAAAGACACCATATGAGATATGGACAGGTAAGACACCTAGTTTGTCTTTTCTTAAGATTTGGGGTTGTGAAGCTTATGTGAAAAGACCAGTTTCAGATAAGTTAGCTCCAAAGTCTATCAAATGTAATTTTGTGGGGTATCCTAAGGAACCTAAAGGATACTATTTCTATACTCCTTCAGAGAACAAAGTGTTTGTTGCTCGAAATGGGATCTTTTTGGAAAAGGAATTTCTTTCTAAGAGAACTAGTGGGAGTATAGTAGAACTTGAGGAAACTCAAGTACCACAAGAAATCATTGAGCCGTCTATAGAGCCTATTTCAGAACCACAAATAGTTGTGGAGTCTGAAGATATAACACAAATCCCTCGCAGGTCTGATAGGACACGTCGTCAGCCAGAGAGATATGGATTTCTTGTGATTGATGATAGTGAAGTAATGCTCATAGATCAAGATGAGCCTACTACCTATCAAGAAGCTGTGTCAGGTCCAGATTCAGACAAATGGCTTGGAGCCATGAAATCTGAGATGCAATCTATGTTTGACAACCAAGTTTGGTCTTTAATTGATCCTCCAGAGGGTATTAAAATTATTGGTTGCAAATGGGTTTTCAAGAAGAAAACTGACATGGATGGGAATGTGCAGACCTATAAAGCAAGGCTTGTTGCAAAAGGTTTCAAGCAAACTCATGGTATAGACTATGATGAAACCTTTTCACTAGTTGCTATGCTTAAGTCTGTTAGAATTCTCATTGCTATTACAGCATACTATGATTATGAGATATGGCAAATGGATGTCAAAACCGCTTTCCTTAATGGAAACTTGCTTGAGGATGTGTATATGACACAGCCTGAGGGTTTTGTAAATCCTGAGAATTCTACAAAGGTTTGCAAGCTTCAAAGATCCATTTATGGATTGAAGCAAGCATCTCGAAGCTGGAATCTTCATTTTGATGAAACAGTTAGGAACTTTGGTTTCATCAAGAATGAAGATGAACCTTGTGTTTACAAGATGGTTAGTGGGAGTGCAGTAGTGTTTTTAGTCTTATATGTGGATGACATATTACTCATTGGGAATGATATCCCTACCTTGCAAAAGGTTAAGACTTGGTTAGGGAATTCTTTCTCAATGAAAGATTTAGGTGAGGCTGCCTATATCCTTGGTATAAAGATCTATAGAGATAGATCTAGAAGGATAATTGGCCTGAGTCAAAGTACATACATAGATAAAGTGTTGAAGAGGTTCAACATGCAAGATTCCAAAAAGGGATTCTTGCCTATGTCTCATGGCATTCATCTCAGCAAGAGTCAATGTCCTATGACATCTGATGAGCGAGATTGAATGAATAAGATTCCTTATGCTTCTGCTATAGGATCTATTATGTATGCCATGTTATGTACTAGACCAGATGTCTCATATCCATTAAGCGCAACGAGTAGATTTCAAGCTGATCCTGGTGAAGGTCACTGGACAGCTGTCAAGAATATTCTTAAGTACCTTCGAAGGACTAAAGATGTATTCTTGGTTTATGGAGGTTTGGAAGATGAGCTAGTTGTAAATGGTTACACAGATGCTAGTTTCCAAACTGACATAGATGATTTTAGATCGCAGTCAGGTTTTGTATTCACATTGAATGGTGGAGCTGTTAGTTGGAAGAGTTCAAAACAAAGCACTGTGGCTAATTCTACAACAGAGGCTGAGTATATAGCAGCATCAGATGCAGCTAAGGAAGCAGTCTGGTTGAAGAAATTCATCACTGAACTAGGAGTGGTGCCTAGCATTGCAAATCCTGTGGACATTTATTGTGACAACAATGGTGCCATAGCACAGGCAAAAGAGCCTAGATCTCATCAAAGGTCTAAGCATATACTCAGGCATTTTCACCTCATTCGAGACATTATTGATAGAGGAGATATCAAGATATGCAAAGTTGACACAAATGATAACATAGCAGATCCATTAACAAAGCCTCTCTCACGGGTCAAGCATGATCATCACACTAGATCTATGGGTCTTAGAAATTTGTAGGCCTAGTGCAAGTGGGAGATTGTTAGTGTATATGCCCTAGGCCATTTATTTGGATCTTTATGTTATACATTCATTATTAATAAATGAGGTTTTATTATCATTATTGTTTGTTTGCATGTTACACAATTTTGATATTTGTCCCTGGTTTATTATTGTTATAGAGATAAAAAAAATAATTCTTAACCAGTATGAACATTGATTTGATAATCATCAGATGGTTATGTGTATAGTGATATAAATCAATTTCATAGATACTTATTAGAGAACAATGTATTGGATAGACCCATCATGAAATTACTACATGGGTTAGTGTCATAAGTAAATCTCATGATAGTTATGTATTAATTCTTTGACTTGAGATAGTCATAGTTTCCAATATAAGGACAATTATATTTTGACATGATCAAACATTATCCGTAACTGGATAGTAATAAAGGTTATGATCATATATGATAGAAATTATGTAGAGGATAATGAACAATCAAGATAGAATTTGTCCCTCTCTTTGAGAGAGATATCTTTTGGGCCCCTCGATAAGTGAGACTATGAAATGCATGGCCGTGCTCAAATGAATTGATAGTGTGATCAATTTCATTTGTTTTTATCAGTCTACTTGGAGATCGAGTAATCATAAGTTTGGACAATATAAGTATGACATTGACCATGACTTATGTTCAAGCTAGATATCGTGTGACAAAGGGATTAATGCACATACTATTATTAGGCAAATTGGACATTCCTTATATTAATTGGGTAGTTGTAACGCCTTACTAGAGGCCAATTATGACTTGTTGGTTTAATAGAGATTAAATTGACTACCAATTAATATGGGCCTATCGGGTCACACACAAGAATGCGCTTTGGGCTGGATATAATATTAATATTTATTATTATTATTATTTTCATTTTCATTTTTTATATATATATTATTAGATAATATATTCAGAATCCTAATGAGATTTGGATTCTGAATTTGACTTACCTTATCCAATTATATATATTATAGATAATATATTCAGAATCCTAATTAGATTTGGATTCTGAATTTGACTTACCTTATCCAATTTTGAATTGGATTCTAGAGTGATTATATTCATTCCAGACGTTAAGTCTTCATATAGGTAACATTAGAAAATAAAAAGAGAATGAAAACTTTGAAACCCTAATACGTTTTAGAGAAAACATTTTTCAGCCTTCGCCGTTGCAGAGAGCTAGCACTCCAAACGGTAGCATTCGTGTGGATACGCGATAGAGGGTGTTTTGCGATCGAGGCATCTCTTCCAAACTGTGATTTCGAATCATCAACAGGTTAGTTCTTTTTACACTTTCATCGAATTAAACGAACAGCATGGATCCTGGTGGGAAATCAGAGATCAAAAATTTTTCCGCTGCGTGTTTTTGTTTGCAGTGATCTCTTTGATTTCCTAACAGGTACATGCTATGATCCTCACCGACTCGGCCGTCAATATGGAGCTGAGCCTTGTGATTCTGACTTTGCTCCCGACTTAGACATGCCTTGCTTGACTGAAGCCTACTTGGATTGGCTGAGGCAAAGCTGGCCTACACGTTACACTTATCGACTACCATAGATTTTACATTTGTCAATTAAGAAAGTGTTTTGTTAGGATGAAAAATAACTAACATAATAAAAGATGCTTCTTTTCCATTTATAATTTGTCATCACCTTTTGCAGTTATGATTATTTATTTCATCCATATCTGGTCAAATACTTATAACAGTGCACATAGAACAATTTTAACATTAATTTTGTTTTATTAAATTGGGGAACAACCAAACATAAAGCCAGCATACACAAGATTACTCATGTTGCCAATTAGCCCTTTCGGGTTTTCTAATTGATGATTTTCTCTCATTTAGCCCTAATTGTTGCCTAGCCCCCCCTTTCGGGTTTTCGGAACTAGCGGACTGCTCTAACTTTTGCCTAGGCCACCCTTTTTGGGTTTTCAACCTAGCGAGCTCTTTTTCCCCCCCTTTTTTTTATACATAAAACCTCTTTAACCTGTCAATATTTACTGGCTCACTAAATTCGTTCCCGTCCATGTCTGACAATTTCACCTCACCTTTGTTCATAACTTGTTTCACGACATATGGCCCTTCCCTGCTAGGTCTAAACTTCCCTCTTGGATCAGATACATTAGGCTTACATTACTTCAACACCAAATCCCCAACTCTAAATTTGTTGATTTTAACCCTTCTATTGTAGGCCCGAGCTATCTTCTTTTGATACAGTTGGTGATGATATAGTGCCTTTAACCTTCTCTCTTCTAGAAGAGCTAACTATGTGTATCTGCTTGCTACCCATTCCATTTCAGGCAGTTCAACTTCCAAGACTACTCTTAACGACTTGATCTCAATTTTAATTGGCAACACTGCTTTCATCCCATAAACCAAAGAGAAAGGCGTCATTCCAGTAGGTGTTTGCACACTTGTCCTATATCCCCATAAAGCAAAGGGGAGCATCTCTGACCAATCCCTGTAAGTCTTGGTCATCTTGGACAGAATTTGCTTAATTGTCTTGTTTGTTGCTTCTACCGCACCATTAGCCTTTGGTATATAAGGAGAGAATCTATGATAATGAATTTGGTACTTTGAGAATAAATCCTTAACTGCTTCTTGAAACTGTACCCCATTTTCTGACATCACACTATGCAGGACCCTGTATCTGCAGATGAGGTTCTTTTCGATAAACCTAGCCATTTGGCTTGCACCCAGCCTATTGAAGGATTCGGCTATGACCCATTTTGAAAAATAATCTACTACTACCACAATGAAATGGTGACTGTTTGAAGCTGTCGGATGTATCTCTCCTATAATGTCGATACCCCAGGTGGCAAATGGCCAGGGTGAAGACATTGAATGCAATTCTTCAGGAGGCATGTGATTCAAGTTACCATACATCTGACATTGTTGGCACCTCTTTACGAACTCAATACAATCTCTCTCCATGGTCAACCAATAGAAACCTTGTCGAATAATCTTCTCAACTAGGGCCAAACCATTCATGTGCGGACCGCAACTTCCCGCATGTATTTCTGACATGATGCGCTCCACTTCAGGCTTCCTTAAACATCTCAAATGCACTCCATCAGGCCATCTTCGATATAACTCCCCATGGAAGGTGATGTATTGCAATGACCAACGCCTTATGGCTCTTCTCTCTTTCTTTGTTGCCCACGGCAGGTATTCTCTTTCCTCCAAAAATTGCCTTATGGTATCATACCACGCATCATGGTCTATATCAATTTCCATGATTGTTTCATATTCATAGCAAGGAGTTGATGAACTGGTTAAGATCAGAGGCTTAAGGAATAGGCTAACAGGGTTTTCCCATACCGAAGCCAATGTGGCTAGGGCATCAGCCATCTAATTTTCTTCCCTTGATAGGTGTATAAACCTACACTCCTTAAAGTTCTTCTTCATCATGGTCAAGTAATGGTGGTATGGTTTTAATTTTTCTTCTTTCAACTCCACACTCCATTTATTTGGGATACAACTAGTAATGAATCGCCAAAAACTTCCACCTTATCCACCTTCATTATCATTAGGGTTTCCAAACTGAAAATACAAGCTTCGTACTCCACCATATTATTGGTTACACTAAATTTCAACTTTTTGGCTAAAGGGATAAGTTCCCCTTCGGGCGACTCTAGTATAACTCCCAAACCTGCTCCTTTCCTGTTTACTGCTCCATTAAAATACATTTTCCACCCTTGTACTTCAATTTCTTCTAATTATTCATCTGGAAATTCCAAGATTACCTCTTCGCTTTCTAGTAATGGTTGTTGGGCCAGAAATTCTACCACCGCTCTACCTTTGATTATTTTCCTGGTTACATACTCAATATCAAATTCTTCTAATATTATCAACCATCGATCATATTTTCCAATCAAAGAAGGTGTCTCCCTTAAGTACTTCATTGGATCTAACTTGGAAATTGCTTGCACACTATATGATTGGAAGTAATGCCGCAACTTCTTAGAAGACCAAACCACGGCTATACAGGTCTTTTCACTGATACTATACTTAATTTCATAAGGTAGGAGCTTTCTACTCAAATAGTAAACTGCATGCTTAATCCCTGACTCATCTGCTTGGGCTAGCATGGCTCCTATCGACTCTTCTTCTACTACTAAGTGTAGTAATAGAGGTTTGCCAGGTTTAGGTGGTTTTAAAATAGGCAGATTCAACAAATACTCCTTTATTCCCTCAAAGGCCTTTTGACATTCTTCATTCCATATGACCGGCTGATTCTTTCTAAGCAATTTGAAGATAGGCTCACAAATTGTTGTGAGTTTTGCTATGAATCTACTAATGTACTGTAGTTTACCAATGAATCCCTGAACTTCTCTCTTCGTCTTAGGGGCTGGCATATCCCTAATTGCTTTGACTTTGTCAGGATCAATCTCAATGCCATTCGGACCAATTACATGTCCCAACAATTTACCTGAGGTAACACCGAACACACACTTCTTCAAAGAATAACTCTAAGTTTTAGAAGCGTTGCTCCCTTGTATCCGACTTAACCATCATATCATCAACATATACTTCAACTTCTTTGTGCATCATGTCATGAAATAATGTGATGGCCATCCTTTGGTAAGTTGCTCCAGCATTCTTTAAACCGAATGACATTACCCTATAACAAAATATACCCCATGTAGTAATGAAAGCAGTTTTGGTTTTATCCTCTTGGGCCATTAACACTTGGTTGTATCCAAAAAATCCATCTACAAAAGAGTGTAGCACGCTAGAGGCTACACTATCAATGAGAACATCTATATGAGGTAAAGGAAAATCATCCTTAGGGGAAGCCTTGTTCAAATCTCTATAGTCCACACAGACCCTTATTCTTCCATCTTTCTTTGGCACGGTACTATGTTGGCTAGCCAATCTGGATATTCTATCACTGCAAGGAACTTCACTTGTATTTGCTTAGTGACCTCTTCTTTAACCAGTTCATCCCACTCAGGTCTTAATCGCCTAAGCTTTTTTTTTTACAGGTTTCATATGAGTGTAAGTAGGAATATGATGCTCGGCTATGTCTCGATCTATTCCAGGCATATCCTCATAAGACCAAGCAAACACTTCTTCATATTTTTTGAATATTTTTTCAAATCTCTCTCTCTCATCGGGAGTAAGGTCGGATGCTATGCTAATTTTTTTAGGATTTTCAGTTGTTCCCAAATTTAGTGATTATGTGTTAACATAATTAATATTAATGATGCTCATGTAACTGCTATTTGAATGTATGCAACCATCATAAGAAACATCACACAAGTAAGCAAAATCAGACTTTATTGCATTCATTTTGGAAAAGAAAACATCATCATCCTCATACAAAGCAGACAAATTAAAATCAAAATCAAAATCATTGTTCTCAGAATGATAAAGCAGGATGTCTTCAAACTTTTCTTCGACCAGGGTAGCAATCTCTTCCGGAGTCTTCTCGGCTTTCAGGACAGCTTCATTCTTCTCTTTTAGATTGGATTCCTTGCTGGCTGATAGGGTGAGCTCTTTCTTCACTTGCTCTACTAGCTCGGCAACATCTGCATAAATTTCAAAACCTGGAATCAACTTACCCATGAACATGATCGGCTCGGGCTTTCCTTGGAGTGGTCTCATATCTGGAGCTTTGACAAAGATCTCTTCAAGTGGAGGGAAACTCATCTTCTCACTCTTCTTTGGCTGGACATCATTATCTTCATCATATCCTAACCCCTTCTTGGATGTTTGAGTTCTAAAATCTGGCAACTTTGTCAAACCGGCCTTACCCTTTCCAAGACCAGCTCCAGGAAGTTAGTTCATGTTCGTTATCATATTCAAGACTTTGGAATCCACCAATTCATCATCAGAAATTGTAGCTACTTGAAAACCATTGAGAGGCCTCTCAATCATTAGAGTGTTAACAATCTCATTATCTTCAGCTTTAATGACCACTGTCTCATTTTCGTTGGGGAACTTGATCTTTTGATGAAGGGTGGAAGGAACTCCACCAAGAGGATGAAACCATGGTCGTCCCAAGAGCAAGGTAAAGGTGACTGGTAAGTCTAAAACAACAAATTCAATAATAGATTCAATTGGACCAACCTTGATAGCCGCTTTGAAAGTCCCTTCGGCATGCCTCTTAGTGTTGTCATAAGCACGAATCGTCACTTCAGTTGGGTTTAGATCTCTTGTTGACATGGCTAGCTTTGGCAATATCTTAAGTGGACAAACATTTATGGCGGACCCATCATCGACCATTACACAAGGAGTCCTCTTCCCCTTGACTTCTATTTTGATAAAGAGAGGGCAGATGTGGTCTCTCCCCTCCTCCGGTAAGTCCGCATCAGAAAAAGAAACTGCTCCCATATTAACTTCATTCTTTTCTTGAACCTCTTCACATTTCATTACTTCCCCAGTTTTTATGAAGTTGATCAACTCCTCCGGTGTCGTGGAGGTAGAGATTGGCATGCTACCTAAGGCTCAAACCCTGTTGTCCAAAATTGGTTCAATACCTTGCATGATGGAACACAAAAGAGTTGGGATCTACTTTACAAAGCCTTCATCCAACAATATGGTGTTGCTAGATACTTCATCTCCGGCATAGGTCGGATTGTTGTAAGCTTTAGAACTATCATAATCCAGGGTTGTGAGCTAGAGAGGATCAATGATATGAGATGCAAATGTATGCATGTATGCACAAATAACAAATAAAAAAGGATAATTAGGACATTCCTTCCAACCTTATATCATCCACACGCAGATGGCGAGTCTCTTTTCCTAGGTATGTTGTTAACAAAATACCAATATGGGGTATCTTGTTTTCGAATAATTTCCTCGGACGTTTCAACCAATAATTATATTTTCGAAAATGGAAATCAATCCATGATAATTCCCATTAATTAGGTTTTAATCCATTCAACCAACTAAAGTAGCTTTTATGCTATGTTGGATAAAAACAAAATTAAGAGGTTTATTATAAATAGATTTCTCACTTGAAAAAGGTAACTAATGGTTCATGCCAAAAACAAGCCCATGGTTAATTTATTCTTAGTGTAAACAAGGCCCACAATTGATTTTTAGTATTTCATAATTGACCTAAATATTTTTGCAAGCTCTTTGTAAGAAAAAGGTTGGGTGAAAATAGTTTTATTTCTAAGCCCATTGTAAAAGATTTTAGAAAAATGGATTTTGGGCTTAGTATTTGGGCCATGGGCCAAAGAATTTTTTATTTGTTTTTAGAAAAGTCTTATGTCCAAGGACCATCTTGAAAAATTTTGAAAAAAGCTTTGGTCTTTTGGACGTTCTAAAGAAAAGCTTATTTTGAGCTTACAATGTACTTAGGTCATATTAGAAAAAGAACAAACCAAATAAGCCATGATTTAAGCCAAGATAAATTAACCATAGTCAAACAACATGCATTTGGGGTAAAATCTAAGGAAAGTAACTAGGCCAATTACATGAGCTTTAGTCTTTGGGTTAAAAGGCTTAGGTTCCCATAGCAAGTATATACCAAATGGTACTAGGCTATGAGTGGTTATGCCATGCTCGATCTCCATACCTTGAGTGAAAGTATGGTATCCCTTACATAACATAACATGGGTAACACGGGCGTCCTAACTCACGCACACGATGCAATCTAAGATGATGCAATAGATAATATCATTATCAAAAAGAATAGAATAATATAAAGACCAACGTAATCAACTTCTCTTATCCTCAGTGGAGTCGCCACTGTGAGCGGGGATTTTTACCCCCACTCCCAGTGGAATGGTTCTTGCGACTTCGACACTGTTTAGGCTCGGGGCTTTAGAGAACACGAACCTAAGTTTGGAGAAAATGGAGTCACCACCCAGATGGGCCGGGAAAAAAGAAAGGGGTGGATGACTCGATTCCTAAGGAATCTCCAACCCCCTAATGGGTTCGGAAGGTTGGGTACGTGTGGGGAAGGTGAGAAATGGCCCAACACCCCCACAACGCCCGGTTCATTGGAACCGGCCTCCTTTACAGGTCTTAATATTATAAAATTCTTAAATATAACAACATTATCCATATTACACACAACAATTAAAAGAAAGCATCAATATATTAAAATCAAAGCAAAGTCCAAGCAAAACAAATAAATGGACACCCATCCGAAGATGGAAACATGTCCTTACATCACATGCCTAAATAGGACACCCACCGAAAGGTAGAAACATTCCCTTTACATATGTTCTAAGATAGTAAAGCAAATTAAATTACATGATATTTAACTAATGAGGTATCCAACAAGTGGAAACATACCTCTTACAACATTTGGAAATCTAAATAAATTGATAAAAGTAAATAACTATTCAAAATAAATAAATCATTCATCAAAGGTATTAAATATCAATAGAAAGTAAACATCGACCCATGATAAATAAAATAAACCTAGCAATGAATTTAAATAAATTAAAGCATATAAAATAAATCAAAGCATATAAAATATAGAATTGAATAAGACAAATAAAATTCCAAATTATAGCTACTGTTTCCATTTAGGGTTCTTTATTTCATGTGTTGGGGTTTTGGAATTCATAGAATTATGCTACTGTGACTTTTTATGGAATTAAAATAAATTAAGGTTTTATGTTTTAAAAGGTTGGTAAGACTCTTTGATTAACCAAATTAAGGTTTGAATTGTGAAATCATGAAACTAGGGTTTTGGACACTTTGAAATACTTTTGATTTGTGGTTTTAAATGATGATTTCATGCTTACTGTGTAAATTTAAAATATTTGTGGTTTTATGGTTTTTAAAGTTTTAAAGGATTAAGGTTTAGAAAAAGTTAGGGTTTAAGGTTTTAAAGGGGTTAGAGTTTACTATTGTAGGTTTGGAAGTTGAATTTGGGTTTAGTGTTTTAAAATTGGGATTTCGGTGATGCATGAAGCTTTTGGGATTTGAAAATCAATTTGATACTTTTATGAGGTTTTATGAAAGTAAACCAAATGAATTAAAGTTTTTATAAATAGAAAAGGTGTTTTTTAAGGCTTTTAGAAAGAAACAGAATTTTAATTTAAGGCTTTGGAAAAAACATGTTAAATTAGGGTTTTAAGATTTTGATGAAACAAAAGTAGCAATTGTAAGTTTTTTTGGAAAACAAAGCAACAAAAATAGTGTTTTTAACTTTAGAAAAACTAAATTAAAAGTTCTAGGATTTTTTGTTCTTTGATGAATTAAGCTACTGTAAACAAAAAAAAAATAAAAAGAATTTAGAATTCAAACCTTCTTTCGTGGGGTTGCACCAAAATTGTTTCTTGGATCAACCAAATCAAAGGCAGTTGATACCTTTGATGAATTCTTTGAATTGATTTTCGGCTCTCTCAAAAAATCAGCTTGGGTCCCAGTTTTCCTTTACAAATTCGGTTTCCACTTTGATCAAGTTTCTGTCCCTTATTCTGATTCCTTTTCCTCCCTTTTTGTGTTGTTATTTATAGAAGTTTTTTTTTATGGTTTTTCCTAGTTACTCACGGCATACAATATTTAATAAGAAAAGGAAACCGAAACCTAATTGTATTAGGTTTCGAAAAATTTGCGTATAAAAATTTCGCTGGCGAAAAAAAACTGATGCGGAAAAATTACGCTGGCAAAAAAATTTGCCGCAGGAAAAATTACGCTGGAGAAAAAATCTGCCGCAGTTGACTGCGGCAAGGGGTGGGGAATAGGCCTGCGGGCCATTTCACCGACAAGCCCGCTGGAATTTTCGGCGATGATTTTTTCGTCGTCGATTTTGTCCGTCGCAGATTTTTATTTTAATTTTTATTTTTTGATTTTTATTTTTTATTAATAAAAATTAGATAATGAAGCAAAGTGGAAAATTTAATTAAGATAACAAAAATTATTTTAGACCAATAAAAATATATTAGACAACACAAAAATTATTTTAGACCAAAAATTATTTTAGACCAATTAATAAATTTTTTATTAATAAAAATTTAATTAAGATAACAAAAATTATTTTAGACCAATTAAAATATATTAGACAACACAAAAATTATTTTGGACTAAATAAAATATATTGGACCGGACTGGGTCAAAAATTAAGGGTCTACAATAATAATATTATCCATATTACATATAACAATTAAAATAAAGCATCATTACATTAAAATCAAAGCAATGTCCAAACAAAGTAAATAAATGGACACTATCCGAGGATGGAAACATGTCCTTACATCGTCCATGTCTAAAATTAAATAGGACACCCACCGAAAAGTGGAAACACGTCCTTTACATTGGTCCAAAATATAAAAGCAATTTAAATTACATGAAAATTAATTAATGAGGCACCCACAAAGTGAAACATACCTATTACAATTTTAATACCAAAACAAACAACTAATAATCATAATAATAAAGAAAATATCCATCCATGATATATTAAATAAATCAATAATTGAAATTAAATAAATCAACCATCAAAACATATAATAAACTACATAATCAAATCTAAAATTAAATAAAGCAATAAATATATAAGTTTAGGGTTTTAAAGAATTTAGGGTTTGGAACTTAGGGTTTTGGAACTTAGGGTTTTAGAGTTTTGTAATTAGGGTTTTGAAATTAGGGTTTTTGAAACTAGGATTTTTGAAACTAGGGTTTTGGAATTAGGGTTTTTGAAACTAGGGTTTTGGAATTAGGGTTTTACTTATTGCCTTAAAAAATAATTTTGGATTTGGAGAGATAAATTAAGGTTTTGGAAAAATAATCAATATTTTGGAGTTTAATAATGAAATGGTTTAAGCTTTTGGATAAAATAGTTTAAGGTTTTGAGTTTCAATAAAATAACCTATGGTTCTTGAAGTTTTAGTAAAAAAAAATAGATTCTGACAATTAATTTAAATCCTCGAAAGCTACTGAGTAGTTTTAAGTTTTTTTGTAAAACATATTTGTGGAGTTACGAACACCAACTGATTAATGTATTAAGTAAAGCAAACAATTAAAGTTTTTAAACAAAGATCAATTTACTGCATGTTCAAAGATCAAGTTATTGCATGTTCAAAGATCAAGTTACTGCATGTTCTTATTAATCAAAGAAAATGATGCTATTGTGAGCATGAATAATTTATTATTAAAAATCAAACCTCCATCGTTGGTTCCACCAAAAAAATTAATTTCTGGATGAACAATGTGAAGACAGTATGTACTCTGCCTTCTTCTTTAGTTGTCTTGATATTTCTATTTGTGGTTTCCTTCGTTCTCCAAAAAAGTTGCTGCTGTTCTTCTTTGTTTGTTGCCGTCTCTCCTATTTTGTGGTTTTAATCTCTCTTAATATTCATTGCCGACCCTCTTTAATGTTAATTGCTGACCCTCTTTAATGTTAATTCTCCCCTTTCTAAATTCTAAAACATTATTATTTGTAGGCAAAACTCACTCAGAATCCCTAACCCTAACATAAATCTGTCCTTAAAAAAAATTTTAATTCAATTCGGAAAATAATTTCAAAAAACAATTGAAACCATGTCGACCTGGGGCAACCAGATCGACATGTACCAAAGCTAGTCAACCTGGGACATCTAGGTCGACATGTCCTTTGGCTCATGTCAACCTCGTATGTCGACCTAGGCATCCATGTCGACATGAGCCAATGCTCATGTCAACCTATGGCCTCCAAGTCGACATGAGCCAAGGTTCATGTCACTTGGGCCCTTTGAACTTGAACTAATTTCATATTTTTTTAATTTTTTGGACCGGACCTTCTAAAAAAGACTTGGTTTAGGGTTTTGTAGCTGAGTTTATGATTTTTAAAATTGGACCGACTTATTAGAAGTTGTAAATCGAATCAAATTTATTTTGGCATCCTTTAATTAGGACCGTATCAAATTAGGGCCAAAATTAAGGGTCTATAGTTTGCCTCCTACTTGAACGATCTTGAATTAATTCAGAGAGTGAAAAGCAACAAGACTTTTAATTTTTGCAAAAATAGAATTAATTTTCTTGAGATGGTTTTGGTTTTGGGTTCTGGACCTTGTTTGAGTTCTGGACTCAGAAAAGACTTGGGTTCTGGACCCGAGATAATTTGGGTTCTAGACTCAGTTTGAGTTCTGAACTCTGAAAAAACTTGGGTTTTGGACCCAGGATGGTTTGGGTTCTAGACCCGGTTTGAGTTCTGGACTAGAAAAAGACTTGGGTTATGGACCCGAGATGGTTTGGGTTCTAGACCCGGTTCAACTTCTGAACTCAAAAAAGACTTGGGTTTTAGACCTGAGATAGTTTGGGTTCTACATCCAGTTTGAGTTCTGGACTTGAAAAAGACTTGGCTTCTAGACCCGAGATGGTTTGGGTTATAGACCCAATTCGAGTTCTGGACTCGAAAAAGACTTGGGTTCTGTACACAAGATGGTTTGGGTTCTGCATCCAGTTTGAGTTCTAGACTCAGAAAAGACTTGGGTTCTAGACCTGAGATGGTTTGGGTTCTAGACCCAGTTCGAGTTCTGAACTAGAAAAAGACTTGGGTTCTGGACCCGATATAAGTTCTGACTTAAGGGTAATTTGGATTCTTGACATGAAACTAGATTTGGATACTCGATCCTAAACTGGATTTGGATACTCGATCTTAACTAGATTTGGATACTCAATCCTAAACTGGATTTGGATACTTGATCCTAACTGGATTTAGATACTCGATCCTAAAGTGGACTTGGATACTCGATCCTAAAGTGGATTTGGATACTCGATCCTAAATTGGATTTGGATACTCGATCCTAACTGGATTTGGATACTCAATCCTAAACTGGATTTGTATACTCGATCCTAAATTGGATTTGGATACTCGATCCTGACTGGATTTGGATACTCGATCCTGACTGGATTTGGATACTCGATCCTAACAAGATTTTGATACTCGATCTTGACTGGATTTGGATACTTGATCCTGACTGGATTTGGATACTCAATCCTAAACTGAATTTGGATACTTGATTCTAAACTAGATTTAGATTCTGGACCAAAATATCTGAAAGTGAGTATGAAAATATTTTGTATACGCATAAACTCAAAAATTAAAATGGAAAAACTTTGCCCCTTGTGTAGGCTCAAACTAATAATTTTTCTTATGCGGGCTCTGATTGATGTTTTTATTTTGTCTGGTTCCTTTCATAAACATGCATCTCTTCTTTCTTTTGCAAAATGACTAGAGCTTCCTCAAGCAATGGGTCTTCCATGCCTCCTGATTCTATATCCGCTTCATCTTTGCTTCATAGAGTATCTATTCTTCACTTTGACAAAGGATAGACAATACAATAAAAGAAAATGCAATGTGATATGCTAATGTATGCATGATATGCATGAATAACACTTACAATGGTTCTATCGACTCACAGACCGAGATAATCAACTAAAGTGTTCTCATTGCCTCCTTCCAGATGCCCGTTTAGGTCTTGCTTTGTTATAACAAAATGCTTTCACATTTGTGGCTTTTATCTTGAAGATGTTGAAAACATGAATAATGGAGGCTCAAAACAGCAGAGATACATCCATTTCAAATCATGATTCAGTATGTCAATTGGTAGTTTCTAGATAACCTTGCCAGTAATCATTTCCTTTGCCCAATATGTCCTTTAAGGTTCGATAGTTCAACATACTCTCCTTAACTTGAAGGCTTTGTATGATAAAATTTTTTTTTTATTTTTATTTTGAAATCAAATGTTGGCTTTGCCAAATCAATGTCAATGTACCTCGAGACTTGATTTTTCAAATTAACATATCTATAATATGACAAACCTAGTTATGTACTAAACTCAGGAATCATTTCTATTTAAGCAAGAATTGTTGCACTTCAAATAGGCACATACACATTACTTGGCCAAAGGTCTTATTTGAGTTTGAATATTGTCTATCTCATATGCATGCTTATCCAAACTATCTCCACTAATAGACTCTACCTACCAAGAAAGATCAACAGGTCTTTGATAGGCTTGAAAAGGGCTCTATAAGGGACACGGGTTAAATGAAAGCCATTTTGAGATTGGAGCTTGTGTGACACAAAGGACAAACCTTCACACTACAAACTGCTTGTTGGAACTTTAAACAAATGGGAGCATGAAAATATAGAGCTTTGAATGTTCTCCCATCTTCTTGGAATTAATCTGGATCTTGATTAGAACAGTCTTTGCCCTTGCAAAAAGTTTGGTACCCAAATTTGTTTCTTTTCTTCTTCTCCCTTTTCTTTCTTTTTATTTTTCTTACTCTTCCCTTTCTTTGAGCATTTTATCATTTTGTCCTTCTTCCTTCTAGGACTGTCAAGTACAGAACTTTCAAGAACTAGATGGTCTTTCTCTGTTTTCTCTGATTTTGATCGAATCTTTGGTTGAGTTAGACCAATTCAAGTCAAACTGTCCTTATAAACCAAATGGGAGCCTTTTGATGCTTTAGGTAAAAGAGAACTCAGTTGGCTTTCTGAACTGCCTTTTTAGGTTTTTCCTTTTTTTTTCTTTTCTTTTTTCCTTTTTACCATTTGGCTTTTTTTTTCTTTTCTTTTCTTTTTCTTTTTTTCTTCTTCTTTTCTTTTCTTTTTCTTTTTTTTTTTTGGTTCTAGCTCTAAAAGCGTTGTCTTGTTTGTACCAACTTGGGTTTCCAATAATGGATGAGTGGAGTGACATAAATCTCCTTTAGCAGGGATAAATCATTTGTTACTCTGATGTTGTCTTGATAGATTGGAGATATTAGGTGAACTTCAACTACCCTTATTGTCTTGAGAATATCAACTATCCTTATGATCTTGCCTATTCATTCCTTTCTTTGATCTTCTTACCTCTTTATTTTAGTGATCATAAGACTTGTCAAAAGTGTAACAACAGCTCATGGAAGGTTGTTGGGGTGTGTAAGTCAATGAAAAGAAAGCTACAATTTCATGAAGGCTTAAAGGGATAATTAGGGATTGATATTTAATAGGGTGGATACTAGTTGTTGGCTAACCAAACAATCCCTGGATCATTTCTTCCTTAAATAAGCAGAGTTCAATTTTGCCTCGAAAGTTTGTCAAAGCATATTCTAAGACTAACTAGGACCTAGACAAAGGTAACTATGCAAGAGCCCTCTCTAAGTAAGCATACACAACTCAATGCTGCAGAGCAATTCCCTCATCTAGTAAAGTCATTCAAGTCATGATGTATAAATATATTAATTCATGAATTATCAAGCTAGATTCCTCATTGGTTGAGCACCAAAATGAACAAATACCAACAAAAATTTTGACAAAAATAATTTATTCAAACAACTTTAAATTTGAAAAATATGATTGTTCCATAAAACACCAAATAAAGAAAATAAAACAAGAAAAACAAACAAGCCAAGGGAAGTTTGTTGAGTTAAGCTTCTTCTCCTTTCACATCTTCAATATTCCCATCTTGAAAGGGGGATAAGATAAGATCTTCCTCCAATCCTCCTCCTACCATAAAAGTTGCTGGTGGTGGCACTCTGTTGAACTTAGGCAGAGGATTCCTTTTGGTATTAGGCTTATCCGGCTCAGATAGCTTACCACTCTCAATCAAATCTTGGATCTCGTGCCTTAGATGAGTACATTTATCCATTTCATGCCCTTGCATTTGATGAAATTGACAGAAGGCCTCGGCATTGAAGTTTGGTGACAGGGGATTATGTAGCGGTCGAGGAGCTAATGGTTGGAATAACCCTTTCTTTTGCAGCTTGCTGAAAACCCAAGATAAAGGTGTGAGCGGGGATTTTCTCCCCCACTACCTGTGGAATGGTTCTTGCGACTTCGGTACTGTTTAGGCTCGGGGCATTAGAGAACACGGGCCTAAGCCGAGAGAAAATAGAATAGCCACTCGGATAGGCCGGGAAAAAGAAAGGGATAGATGACTCGATTCATAAGGAATCCCCAACTCCCTAATGGGTTCAGAAAGTTGGGTACGTGTGGGGAATGTGAGAAATGGCTCAGCACTCCCACAACACCCAGTTCATTGGAACTGGCCTCCTTTGTAGGTCTTAATATTATAAAATTCTTAAATATAACAATATTATCCATATTACATGCAACAATTAAAATAAAGCATCATTATATTAAAATCAAAGCAAGGTCCAAACAAAGCAAATAAATGAACACCCATTTGAGGATGGAAACATGTCCTTACATCGTCTATGTCTAAACTAAATAGGACACCCACCAAAAGGTGGAAACACATCCTATACATTGGTCCAAAATGTAAAAGCAATTTAAATTACATAAAATTTAACTAATGAGGTACCCACAAAGTGGAAACATACCTCTTACAACATTTGGAAATCAAAATAAATCGATAAAAGTAAATAACCATTCATCATAAATAAATCATTCATCAAAGATATTAAACTTCAATCAAAATATATAATAAACATTCATCCAATGTAAATAAAACAGTAAATAAATTAACTTTTGGGATTCATACATTAATTAGGGTTTCTAGAGTTTTATGCTCAATAACTAGGGTTTTGAGAAATATTATAAAGCAATAACATAGTTACTGGATGTTTAAAAGATTTAAGGTTTTGGATGTTTTACAAAAATAATGTTACTGTGACTTAAAAAAGGGTAGCTTTAGTTAGGGTTTTAAGCAAACTTCATGAATTAGGGTTTTATGGTTTGAAACCTTGATTTTGCAGATTATGATTTAGGATTTGATGTTTTACAGTGATCAAAGTACGGTTTTAATATTGACTATAATAACTACTTAAGTATTTTTAGATGAAACAAATATAGAAAGTCTTTAATGGAGTTATTTGAAAGATTAAAATATCCCAATGAATAAAATTATAAAAAGCTACTGTGAATATTTGAAAACAAAAATAGGATTTATGGTTTGAATAAATTAGGGTTTAGGTTTGTATTTTGAATAAAGCTACTATATTTTGAATAATCATAATAAAGGAATTTAAACATAAATATTTATAATACACAAATAAATATTGACCCGAGCTTATCCGACGGTCCCGCTAGCCGGTTAGCAGGCGAGGGTCAAGGGTTAGCCGGTGAAAGATTTTGAAAACTGGCTTTTAGGGTTGTAGGTTTTGGTGTTGAAAATTAAGATTTTAGGGTTTAATATTTAGAAAATAGGGTTTCAAAATTGGAAGAAACTAGTGTTATTTTTAAAAGAAAAATGCTTACTGCGTGATTTTGGAAAGAAGAATTAATTAGGTTTAAAGCTTTTGATGCTTGAAAAAAATAAGGCTACTAGATTTTTGAAATAGAGATTAGGTTAGGGTTTTAAAGTTTTGGAAGCAGAAGAGTAATTTAGGCTTTTTGAAGTTTTAGAAACAGAAGGATGATTTAGGGTTTTTGAAGTTTTTGATTAAATTGTATGATGAAACAATAAATCCAATTTGAATGATGAAGCTGTAACATCCAAAATTTTTGAAAATTTCTAATTTTTAGAAATTTTGATAAAATAAATTATAATTTAAAAGGATAAATTAAATTAATAGTTTTAAATGAAAAATGAAGGGATTTTAATTGAAAAAGTGGAATATATATATGATATATATGCAAAATATACATAACATATATAAAAGTCAACACTTTTTAAAAGAAAATGGTATTTTGGTAATTAAATCTTATAAATTCAAAATTAATAAAATAATTCAAAAATAAAATAATTTTGAATGGAAGAGGGAAATTAGGACTTTTAATTTATTAAAAAATAATTAAATAATTAAATATTAAATTATTTTAATATATATATATATGTGTGGTTAAAAAAAAGATGAAAAGGAAAGAATATTTAAAAGTCTTCTTCTTCTTCTTCTTCTTCTTCTCAAGAACGTGGCTTCCATGGATGATTGAAGACCAAGGATTTTGCTTCTTCCATACTCCATAAATTGAAGGAATTAACAAGTTTCAAGTGGATTTTTGGTGATTTCCACCAAAATTAGTAAGTTTCCATCTCTTTTCTTTGAATTCCATGGAAATTTAGATTATGTGAGAGTTTGGATTTTTATGTAGTATGTTATAATTGTTGGAATTGGTGTGTATGATGTTATTTTGGGTAGTTAACAATGATTCTAAGGTTAGATTGAAGACATGATGGAGTTTGGTTAAAGAATGGTGATGAGAGAGAATTTAGGGTTATGGATTTTTGGGGTTTTGAAAACATGAATTTTAATTGTGCAAATTGATTCCAAATGAGTTGTTTTGATTCATAAACAAGTATTTTAAAGTCAAATATTGGATTTGGTGGTGTTGGGTTGGAGTTTGAGAATGGAAGTGGAGATTTAGGGTTTTGGAAAAGTGATTTTTCAAAGTGGTTGAATTGTGTGATTTTATTTGTTTAAGCATGTTATTTAGTGTTAAAAGTGATGAATATAAGCTTGGAATGAGTAATGGATTGTGTTGGAATGGAAAACCTTCAATGGGGGAAGGTTATGCCATTTTTTGAGATTTTGTATATAAGAGTGTATTTTTATAATGTAAATGATTTAAATGTATTAAAATATGTTTTTAATAATATAAATAAACTTAAAACACTAATTTAATTGTAGTAGAATGGAATTCTAATGTTGAAGTAAGGAAAGGCTAAATTTTTGAAAATTTGTAGGAGTGATGTGTAATTATGATTTAATGTTGGAAATGCCATTAAATGTGATACTAAATGATTATTTGCTATCACATTTGGTTTAGGCATTGAGGGAGATTGATTTGCTTCATCCAAGTGGTGAAGGGCAAGTTAAAAAGATTGGATTCAAGGTTGTTTTCAGCTTGCTTTGGGTTGCTAGTGGAGGTATGTACAAACTTTGAATATAATGTTTATATTTGCATAACATTTAGACTTAACACATTTTGGTTGAAAAATGTGTTAAGCTACTTGGTTCATTGATTGTGTATGAATAATATGCTATGACATTTGTAATGTCATATATGTGTTAAATGCATTGTGAAAAGCCATTAATAATGGCTAATTTGTGTAACATGTGAAATATGCATATTATGTGAAAATACCCAAAGTAATTGGGTAATGTGTTGTGAATGCAAAAATGAGATATGTGTAATAATGAAATGAATTGATATTGATAAAAATGAGAAAAGTGAGATAAATGAGAAAGATGTGAAAAATGAGAAAAGTGAAAAAAAAATGTGAAAATAAGGCAATGTGCCTAGATTGAATATGTAAAAATGAGAAAGAGATTAATAATGAGAAATATGAATAAATTATGTGCCTAGTATGTTATTCAATTTTCAGAGTTCTGGGTTTGGCGGCATGCCTATGATTGCCTACAGGCTATACACTGGAATGGTGAAAAGACTGGGTCGTAAGCCAGGCCAGCTAATAAATATGATGTTTTTGGGGTGAAAAGACTGGGTCATAAGCCTCAAAAACTGTAGCAGTCTAGCCGGGTTGAGGACCAAGATACTGGGGCCTAAGAGTCTAGCCGGGTTGAGGTCCAAGAGACTGGGGCTGTTACATTATCCGTGGATATATATATTGCCTATGGGGCTAGACACATGGTGTCATTATGGACCAAAGCAGTAACTCTAAAATTTGAATAGCATATTAGATCCTTTTTGGGCCCATGCTTGTCTTTATTTTACTGTGAATTATGAATTATGATACAATTGAGTAATATAATGTTATGAGTTGTGCTAATGAATTATTTGAAAAATATAAGAAAGTGGATTGATGTGACATCTATATGCATTGTGCATTTGGTATTGCATTGAGTTATATTGTTATTATCAAAGTTTGTACCACTAAGCTTTGGCTTAGCGCGATTGTTTCCATCGCGCAGGTGACAAGGTAGACCCAGTTGAGCCAGAGAGTTCTTCTAGACCAGGTCGGGTCGAGACTTGTAGTTGAGCTTGTAGAGTTGCTATCGAGATCAGAAACACTGCCAGCAACATGTATATATTTTTATGTTATTGTACATTTTGAGTTTTATGTATAATATATTATGTTTTGAATTTTACGTATTGTATATTATAAAGAAAGTTTGGGTCAATGTATTTGAAATGGGAGAGTAAGTGTGTTTTAAATTATATATATCTATATGTATAAATGTTTGAGAAAATTTGTGAAACTGAGAAGTATGGTTGAGAGGGTGATTGGAAATTATTGGGAGTGTTTTCTTTTTGCAGGTTGAGTAATTGCTAAATTTTGGGATATCCAAAATACAGATAAAACTCTGGCGAATTTTTCCTAGAGATTTTTATATATATTATTTATTTTGGATTCTTATAACAAGTAAATAATATTTATATTCTATTTAATTTTTATATATTTAGAATTTGAAATTTTAAATTGGAAATGTAAAAAAAAATTAGTAAATCCGTCTGTGACATTTTTGTATCGTATATGCGTATTTTACATATGCTAGAAATATGTTTTGTACGTATATAGGGTATAAGGGTGTTACATTTGTAAAGAAATAAAGAAAATAAAGATTCAAACCTCCGTTCGTTGGTTCCACCAAAAATTGATTTATGGATGAACAATAACAAAGGCAATGTTGCTGCCTTTGATGGATTGATTGCTTCTTGTTGCTAATGTCTCTTGCTTGCTAGGGTTCTCTTTTGGCCGATAGAACTTTTTGAGCTTCGATCCAGTAAATAATTTTTCTCCTGGAAAAATAATTTTTTTCAACCCCCTAATTCTGTGTTTTAATGTGGTATTTATAGGAAAAATCTGAAAGCTACTTCTAATTGTCTAAGGAAAGTAAAACTAATTAGGAAAATAAACCAAAACCAAATAGAATTTGGTTTCGGAAAAAACTGCGTTGAAAAATTGCGTTTGCAAAAAAACCACTGCGAGCCAAGAATTGAGAGCGCTGGAAAATTGCTGGTGAAAAACTAGGTGGCCAACCAATTCATCGTAGGAAATTCCTGCAGGGAATTGGCCCAGGCAGATTCTCCTTCGGCAACGAAATTTTTCATAGCAGATTTTTCCATTGCCGATTATTTATTTATTTATTTATTTTTAACTTTACTCATATTACCATTTTTATTTTTATTAAAAATTATTAATAATAAATAGTAAAATAATTATTATATAATTAAAATATCACAAAAAATTATTTTGGACTCTAAAAAAATATCGAACTAGACTGAGTCAAAAATTAAGGGTCTACAAGAGGTTTTCCCAATTCTGAGAATTGTCTTTTATTTCCTTGACCAGTTGCATTAGCATCAACTTCTTTTTGCATGCTTTGATTGCTGGGCTGGCAGTTCCCTTTCTCATTCCTTCTTATTGAAAAACCATTCTTCTCCCTTTTCCATTCTTCAATTTGCAGACCAACTTGGAGAAGATCTTTGAAATCACGGATGAGTGTATGAGACATCCTTTCACGAAGACTAGGCAACACCACTCTCACAATCATCCTTATTTGATCATATTCATATGGCCTCTTCTTGAGCAAAACAACCTTATTTCTCCATCTTTTGACATAGTTCACAAAATTCTCATTTGGCCTTTGTCTAATGGACTCAACTTCTATTAAGGTAACTTCCAGCTCGACATTGTACCCATATTGCTGAATGAAAGCCTTGTACAACATGTCCTAATCTTTTTGAGTACTTTTCTCTAAGGTGTTGAACCAATTTTGGACAATAGGATCCAATGATAGCATGAAATATCTTAGAGTTTGAGCCTTAGTAGCTCGGGCAGACTGCATAGTAGTTATATACTGCTTGACATGGAGGTGAGGATTTTCGGTTCCATCAAACTTTGCAAAGGATGGCATCTTGAATTTGTACGAAACTTCTTCGTCTAGCTCAAATAATTTGTCAACTTTTGACATTTCTTCATTTTTCAGATTCTTCTCAAATTTTTTTTCCAAATCTGCAATCATCTTTTCAACATCAGAAGTTTCATTTTTCTCCATAGCTGATCTTTCAACAATCTTTGGTTCTTTCTTCTTGTCTTGAGGATCTTGGAAGTATTGAGTCCAATCATCATCATCATCAATGATCACCTTATCATCATCAAAGACCACTTCTGTCACGACCCAATTTGTACTTATGTACAGTACATCCATGTACAGTAAGAGGAGCCGTCCCGAGTAATCACCAAAGAACACAAAGTGAAAGGAAGCTTTATAGGACAAAAAGGACCTAACTGAAAAGATTGTAAAAGTTTTGGGGAGGTGATTGTAATTTCAAAAAGTTTTAGGGAGGTAACTGTAATTTCCAAAAGTTGTACTGGAGGTTCTTAATAGTGCATATAACAGACTCCAGAAATGGAAAGTAGAGAAAATTTGGGTCGAAACGGAACACTACGGTTTTTCCCAAAAACGCATAGTTTGAGAGATACAGTGGATTCTTGACCAAGGGTATTTTTGTCATTCTTGTAATAATAATTTATACACTGAAAAACAAGACACGTAAAGGTATCCGAAGTAAACGAAAGGACTCCGCAGTGATCGATGTTGAAGAACGAACCTAAGTGGAGACCCGAATCACGTAAGGACCTAAAGGGAATTTTTACAAAAGTCAAGAGCATGAGCGTAATTTTTATAAATTAGTTCAAAAGAAAGAATGAATGTCGAAAATGGAAACTAGAGGTTGAAAGGAGGAGAACAGTACATTTTACGCATCATAAAACCACCCGGTTAGGAAGAAAAGGCAAAACCTTCAATTGAAGGGTATTTTGGTCTTTTCACTTTCACCCAAGCATCAAGTGGGACATGTATGATAATTTAAGGACCATTTTGGTAATTTTCCAAGGAAAGACACATGTTGCAATCTTATCCAATTAACCTTTTGTTTTGGCAAAATCCCATCCACATGCTAAAAAGGCAAAGAAGGATACATGTTGCAATCTTATTCATTTAATCTTTTGTTTTGGCAAAATCCCATCCATTAAAAGAAAAAGAAAAAAAAAGAAATAAATTTATATGTACAAACATGTACATATATGATCCATGCTCTTGAAATCTCTAGAATACAAAAAAAGCCAAAACACCTTCTCCTTCTCCAAGCAAAGGCCGTGGCCTCCAACAAAAACATTCAAGGAATTTCCAAGTTTCTAGGTGAAAGTTTAGAAGAAAGTTACCAATTTTAAGGTAAGGATTCCAATTCTAGCTTTAGTTTATTCATTTGATTGATAGTTTTCAAGTTATCAATGAAAGAAAAGTTGGGAAGATTATGGGAAAGTTAAGAAAGTGAAGAGAAATTAGATTAAATGATCCATACATGTAGAAGTGATGAATAAATGGTAATTAGTAGCTTTAAATAGTAAGAATCAAGGCTTGAACATATAGTTTTTATCACGTTCTTATTATGGAAGTTATGAAAATTATAGGAAATCAAAGGGATAAAGAAGAAGAAGGGAAGAAAGAATAGGACAAGCAAGGAACAAAGCAAATAAACAAGGTTTGGTACTTAAATCATTGCCTTTTCAATTAATTCACATATTTTTCATTATGGGACTTTTGAAATGGTTTTGAAATAATGTTATTATGTGTGGTAAATATGTGGGAAAGTACTCTTGAACCATTTGTAATCAATTGATTGTGAAAAGAATGAAAACAAAACAAACTAGCTAAACTTTGCTCAAATATCCATAAACTTTGATGAACTTTTAATCACTCCTTTGGTTTGATTTTTGAAAGAGGGACCCTTAGTCTTTCAATGGTATCACAAAAAGAGTCTAAAAATCAATTTTGCAAGAAAAAAATGAATTTCCTTCAAATTTTGAAAATTGGGCCGAATGGTCCCTTTTGGGCACCATTCTGCAGTTTTCATTTTGGGCAGTCCGTTGAAGGGGCAAACGAAAGAATTTTTCGACGAAATTTTACATGCATTTAGTTAACTTATGAAAGTGTATTCCTGCAAAAATTCATCCAAATATAAGGTTGTTTACTTAGTCAAAACTGTTGCCAAAGTTGACTAATTTTCAGCAGTAAAAACAGATTTTACTATTTAGTTGTCGCGCGCCATTGCGTTGCCGATTTTACGCACCGTGCTACTATTCATTTGGTCATTTTTCTAAATGTGTTAAAACTTGAATATTATGTTATGGATTGATGTTAAATCATATCAAATGACATGAAGGAGAATTGGAAATGATCAGAAAGGCATCATGACAAGCTATTCCAACAATATATGCATTATGGAAAAATCATGACTTATTGAATATCATGACCAAAGTAATTTAATAAATTATTTATGCTCTACTTGGTATATCAGAACCCTTGAGATAAGGGTATGATGCATCATACTATTACTACAGTACTGCTTATGACATGATATGATATTCCGGCTGAAGGCCGATGATTACAATGACATGATCAATGATGCAATGATAATGACCATTGGCACATGTGCAAGAATTATGATGAAAGATAATGAAATATGATCATGACGAGATATGTTTATCATGACCCTTCCTTATCCGCTGACGTTCTGTTAAACCAGTAGAGCAACCAAAATGATAAAAGCAAGAAAAATGATTTAAATTCAAATTATTCAGTCAAGCCTTTTTACCATCTGTGTTTTGTATTTATTCCTTTCAAGTATTTAAAGTATATAAATGTATGTTCAAATCATTCTTTCATTTTATTTATTTATTGCAATGATTTAAGTTCCCACTAAGCAATTGCTTAGCGAGTTTAGTTTCCCTCTAAACTCGTAGGTTAAACGAGGAGACGAGATTGCAGCATGTCCTGTGCAGCTGGCCTTGACTACTACTTTGGGTAGGAGTTTGGATATGATTGATTGTAGCAATATGGCATGTACATAAGCTTATATGATCTAGCAAATAAATGTATAATAATGAAAAGCTAGAACACGTACACTGCAAGTAATCTAATAAATCTTATTTGGGTTTAGCACTTATGTATGCAAGTATAGAAGTGTGAATTCTTCTTGCAGGATTGTAGTTGAGGTTATAAGGGTGGATTATTGGGAGTGTGCTTGAGTTGAATTGTGAAACAAAAATGTTTTTCAAAAATTCAAGAATCAGTTTTGGCGACACTTGGGACCTCCATTTTTAGGGGAGGTTACGGCAAAATTTTTTTAAAAAAATATGCACTTAAAATTGGCTAAGTAAACTATTAAGACACAACCACCATGAGATAACAGTCCATCTTGGTCTATAAACGTAGGCTAAGATGGGGTGTTACAACTTCACTAACTTTAGCCTTCCCCTTGTCCTTTGGTTTCTTAGTGCTAGCAGATGCTTTGGCATTGTTTCCTAAAATTGCAGCCAATCAGTTCTTCATGGTCTCAGCCAGGGCCTCTTTTATTTCTTCCATCTTGGCATTGAGGACGTCATCCACCATTCTTTGAATTTTTCAGGCTCCATTACTTTTGGTGAGCAAGTGATTGAGTCGTTGCTAGATTCTTCATTTTCGGCGTAGGTCGGATTGTCGTAAGCTTTTGAACTATCGTAATCCAGGGCTGTGAGCCAGAGAGGATCAATGTTATAAGATGCAAATGTATATATGCATGTATGCATGTACGCATAAATAATAAACAAACAAGGATAAATAGGATGTTCCTTCCAACCTTATAACATCCACACACGAATGACGAGTCTCTTTTCCTAGGTAATATGGTTAACAAAATACTAACATGGGATATTTTTTTAAAAAAAGTTCCCTCGGACATTTCAACCAATAGTTATATTTTCAAAATTGGAAATCAGTTCATGATAATTCCAATTAATTAGGTTTTAATCCATTCACCCAACTAAAGTAGCTTTTATGCTATATTGGATTAAAACTAAATTAAGAGGTTTATTATAAATAGATCTCTCACTTGAAAAAGTAACTAGTGGTTCGTGCCAAAAACAAGCCCATGATCAATAATTCTTAGTATAAACTAGGCTCACAATTGATTTTTGGTATTGTCATAATTGACCTAAATAATTTGCATGCTCTTTGTAAGGTTGGGTGAAAATAATTTTATTTCTAAGCCCATTGTAAAAAGATTTTAGAAAAAATTGGATTTTGGGTTTTGTATTTGAGTCATGAGAAAAGAATTTTTGATTTGTTTTTAGAAAAAGTTTTATGTCCAAAGACCATCTTGAAAAGATTTAAAAATAGCTTTGGTCTTTTGGACTTTAAAGAAAAAATTTATTTGAGCTCACAATGTAATTAGGTCATATTAGAAAACGAACAAACCAAATAAGCCGTGATTTAAACCAAGATAAATTATCCATAGTCAAACAACAAGCATTTGAGGTAAAAACCTAAGGAAAGTAACTAGCCCAATTACATGAGCTTTAGTCTTTGGGTTGAAAACCTTAGGTTTCCATAGCAAGTATATACCAAGAGATAAAAGGCTATGAGTGGTTATGCCATGCTCGATCTCCATACGTTGAGTGAAAGTATAGTATCCCTCATATAACACAACATGGGTAACAAGGGCGTCCTAGCTCACGCACACAATGCAATCTAATATGATGCAATGGATAATATCATGATAAGAAAGAATAGAATAATATAAAGACCAACAGAATCAAATTCTCTTATCTCCAGTGGAGTTGCCACTGTGAGCGGAGATTTTTACCCCCACTCCAGGAGGAATGGTTCTTGCGACTTTGGCACTGTTTAGGCTCAGGGCCTTAGAGAACACGGGCCTAAGCACGGAGAAAATAGAGTCACCACCAGGACGGGCCAGGAGAAAGAAAGGGGTGGATGACTTAATTCCTTAGGAATCCCCAACCCCCTAATGGGTTTGGAAAGTTGGTACGTGTGGGAAAGGTGAGAAATGGCCCAACACCCCCACAATGCCTGGTTCATTGGAACCGACCTCCTTTGTAGGTCTTAATATTATAAAATTCTTAAATATAATAATATTATACATATTGCATGCAACAATTAAAATAAAGTATCATTATATTAAAATCAAAGCAATGTCCAAACAAAGTAAATAAATGGACACCCATCCGAGGATGGAAAGATGTCCTTACATCGTCCATGTCTAAAACTAAATAGGACACCCACTGAAAGGTGGAAACACATCCTTTACATTGCTCCAAAATATAAAAGCAATTTAAATTACATGAAAATTAATTAATGAGGTACTCACAAAGTGGAAACATACCTCTTACAATTTTAATACTAAAACAAACAAATAATAATCATAATAATAAAGAAAATATCCATCCATGATAAATTAAATAAATCAAGCATTAAAATTAAATAAATCAACCATCAAAATATATAATAAACTACATAATCAAATCTAAAATTAACTAAAGCAATAAAAATATAAGTTTAGGGTTTTAAAGAATTTAGGGTTTGGAACTTAGGGTTTTGGAACATAGGGTTTTAGAAACTAGAGTTTTGCGATTAGGGTTTTGAAATTCGGGTTTTGGAAACTAGGGTTTTTGAAACTAGGGTTTTGGAATTAGGGTTTTACTTATTGCCTTAAAAAATAATTTTGGATTTGCAGAGATAAATTAAGGTTTTGGAAAAATAATCAATATTTTGGAGTTTAATAATGAAATGGTTTATGCTTTTGGATAAAAATAGTTTAAGGTTTTGAGTTTCAATAAAATAACCAAAGTTCTTGAAGTTGTAGTAAAAAAAAAATAGATTCTGACTAATTAGTAAAGCTACTGAGTAGTTTTAAGTTTTTTTGTAAAACATATAAGTGGAGTTACGAACACCAACTGATTAATGTATTAACTAAAGCAAACAATTAAAGTTTTTAAACAAAGATCAATTTGCTGCATTTTCAAAGATCAAGTTACTGCAGGTTCAAAGATCAAGTTATTGCAGGTTCAAAGATCAAGTTACTGCATGTTCTTATTAATCAAAGAAAACGATGCTACTGTGAGTATGAATAATTTATGATTAAAGATCAAACCTCCGTCGTCGGTTCCACCAAAAAAATTGATTTCTGGATGAACAATGTGAAGACAGTATGTACTCTGCCTTCTTCTTTGGTCATCTTGATATTTCTGTTTGTGGTTTCCTCCGTTCTCCAAAAAAGTTGCTACTGTTCTTCTCTGTTTGTTGCCGTCTCTCCTATTTTGTGGTTTTAATCTCTTTTAATATTCATTGCCAACCCTCTTTAATGTTAATTGCTGATCCTCTTTAATATTAATTCTCCCCTTTCTAAGTTTTGAAACGTTATTATTTATCGGCAAAACTCACTCAGAATCCCTAACCCTAATATTAATCCGTCCTTAAAATAAATTTTAATTCAATTCGGAAACTAATTTCAAAAAACAATTGAAACCATATCGACCTGGGGAAACTAGATCAACATGGACCAAAGCCATGTTGATCTGGGGCAACCAGAGCCATGTCAACTTGGGGCCTCTAGGTCGACATGAGCCAAGGTCCATGTCACTTGGGCCCTTTGAACTTCAACTAATTTTGCATTTTTAAATTTTTTGGACCGGACCTTCTAAAAAAAGACTTGGTTTAGGGTTTTGTAGCTGAGTTTCTGACTTTTAAAATTGAACCGACTTATTAGAAGTTGTAAATCAGATCGAATTTATTTTGGCATCCTTTAATTAGGACCGTATCAAATTAGGGCCAAAATTAAGGGTCTACAAGTGGTCTTGGATGCTAAGTTGCCAGAGACAGAATGGGTAGTAAGTAGATATACACAACTGGCTTTATTAAAAGAGAGAGGGTTAAAGGCATTGTATCATCACCTATTGTACCAAAGAAAGATAGCACAAGCCTACAACATAAGATTTAGAATTAGGAAACTCAAAGTCGGAGACCTAGTGTTAAAGCAATGCAAGCCTAATGTTCCTGATCCAAGAGGAAAGTTTAGACCAAGTTGGGAAGAGTCATACATTGTGAAAGATGTAGTAAAAAAGGGCGAAGTCAAGTTGTCAGAAATGGATAGGAATGAGTTCAGGAACCAGTGAACATCGATAGGCTAAAGAAGTTTTATGTTTGAAAAAAATAAATAAATAAATTAGCTCACTAGGTTGAAAACCTGAAAGGGCGGCCTAAGCAAAAATTAGAGTAGCCCACTAGTTCCAAATATCCAAAAGGGAAGGCTATGAATAATTAGGGCTAAAATGAGAGAAAATTGTCAATTAGAAAACTTGAAAGTGATGGTTGGCAAGAGGAGTGATCTTGTATATGCTGGCTTCATGCTTATGGTTGTTATTAATTTATTGAGACAGAGTTAATAATAAAACTATTTTATGTGCACTATTTTGAATATCTAACTAATAGGGTAAAATAAATCATAGAATAACAAAAAGTTATGAAAAATTAAAAACAAAGGAAAACATATTTTATTATTCATCCTAACATCATTTTGTCTAAAGAACTGAAAAATGAAGAATTCATGAAAGTCGGTAAGTGTAATGTGTTAGCTAGCTCTGCCTTAGTCGATTCAAGAAGGTTTATGTTAAGCAAGGCATGTCCAAATTAGGAATGAACTCAACCTCGAGGCTCGGCTCCATAGTGGTGATCAAGTCGACAAGGATCATAGCAAGTGCCTTAGCGAAGAGCAACAGGAGGAACATACATCAAATACGTCTGAATGGTGACATGGTTAATCTTTTACCAAGGTACCAACCAACAAGTGTTTATTACAGCACATGAATGGAATCAATCAATCCACTCAGCATATGAAGAAGCTAGACAAAGCAGTTTCCTTGCATAATGCTATCATGGCAGATATCTAGTATATTCCATAACTAGGTTGTCAAGCAAGAAGAAGTGCTCATGTAGCTAGATTTGAAAAGAAACAAAAATTATATTAAAAATAAAAAAAAGAGCCCACTAGATTGAAAACCAGCGATGGCAGCCTAGAAAAAAATTAGGCCTGTCCACTAGTTCTGAAAACCCATAAAGGTGGTCTAGGAAAAAATTAGGACAAAAAAAAAGAGAGAGAGAAAGAGCTTGCTAGTTTAGAAAACTGCAAGGGTGGGCTAGGGAAAAATTAGAGCAAATAAATAAATGATGATCTATGTTGAAAACTAGAAAAGGTGGTTTAGGTAATTACTTAAAGTAGTAAGGGGCTTCCAGCCAACATTCTTGAAGAACCAGCCTTGACTTGATTCAACCCAACCAGGGGTTCAGCTAAAAGCAAAGGTATTGGTGAAAATACTCCCTCTATTTAATCCATAATATCCAATATTTGCATATTAATGTCACCATTAGAAGAAACAAGTAGAAATTGACCAAGCAAACACAAACAAAACATGTGTCCCTATGCTTTGGTGGGAGCTAAACGGGATGCACAAAAATTAATTTGAGGGCCAAGTAAGATTTTCTCACCTCTAGTCAATTGAAGAACTTCAGGCTTGGAAAGATGAAATATCATTTGCATTCTTTTATGAGATTTTAAAGTTAATATGGGTAATGTTATTTGATGATTGCTTTGATATCCAAGGACGGCTTCAAATTCCTTAAATATAGGACATAATTCAAAGCCATTAATCTTAAAATTTTTAGATTTTACATTCCAAAAAGAAGCCATAACATGTAAAAAGGGTGCTTTCAATTTGATGTTTTAGAAGCATTTCAAAGTATTAATTTAAGACCAAGATATTTGTTCTGAATGAATAGCTTCAAGGGTCTTAAATAAATCTTTCATCATTTTTTAAATTGGCATCAGTCGTGGTTTGATTTATGAGAATTAAAGCAAGTCTTAAATAAATCTTTCATCATTTTCTAAATTGGCTTAAGTCATGATTGGATTTATGAGAATTAAAGTTGCTTGCTTTAGTGAGATTACGATTCGTGATTTATTTGTTTTGAAAAGCTGTTGTTCAATTGGCGAGAAGGAAGAGATAAAGTGATGATTAAATTAGTGAGAAGGAAAAGACGAATTGATGGTTTAAATAGTGATGAACTGAAGACCGAGTCTTACAATGAAGAAGGAATTGATGTCCAATTGATTTTGTATCGATTGAATTCATCATGGCTTTGTAAAAATGGGAAACCTAATCCATGATGAATTCATTTATATGAATTCATCATGGATACTATATATGTGTGTATATATTTAAAAGAGAAAAGCCAAAAAGTTGATTCATTTAAAAATGAAAAGTTCAAAAAAGTTAAAATAGAAAATCAAAAGTCAATATTATTGAAATTAATGTCATTACATGTACATTAAATATAATACAAGTCAATCACTGAGAAGTAGGAGGCAGCCCATAATCAAGTAAAGCTTTAAAGAATTCATTGCCTAATGGTGGAGGAGGCACATCATCTGCCCAAGATCCCCTTGTCAAAGAAGCATCGGTATATCCGTGGCCTTGTAAATTAGTCTTGAAGCAGTCGTCACCTGAAGGAGGAGGAGGAACATCACGGTCAGGATCACAGTCATCAGCCCAGGGTCCCCTTGAGGAAGAAGTGTCAGGATCCTTATAGCCCTGGAAATGGAAGTCTCGAATGCTCTATTTTGACTGATGGTATAATCCTTTGAAATGGGCGATATGCTGATGATTGGTAGCTAGCTATTCCTGCAGCTTCCTATTTTGCTCCTCAAGCATCTGTTGTGAGCTAGATAAGGAAAAGGTAAGTACATACATTTTCATGCATACATGCAGCATAAATCAACATGAAATAGGGTTACAAACCAAGTAATTCAGATCAAAACCTTGAAGACCAAAAGATGGATGAATATAAAGCGACATATAAGGAGCATGCGGCTGTGTCAAAGCTGCATGAGAAGGGCAAGCTTCATCAGGAGCGGAATCTCCTGATTGCCCAATCACCTACGATGTTTATAAAAGTTAGACAAGTATAGAGAAACAAAAGGGCCTGAATAACAATTGCATCTATCCAATCAACTTGAGAGGAGACAGCCCTAATGTTACAATGGGCATGGGAAGAAGACCCTCCTTCATCTTCCTCATCATCGTCATCTCCTCCTTCTTCATCTTCCTCATCATCATAATCTTCTCCTTCATATTACTCATCATCATCTTCTTCTTCACCTTCTTCCTATTGATCTTCAATACCTTTGACACCATTAGAAGAAACTTGGAAATTTAGAATCTCCTCCTGAACGAACTAAACATATGACACATCCGATGCAAGTAGGAAAGCATCGGCATCAAATCCTTTTCAAGCAAGTTTCCAAGAGTTCTCTGCCATGGACATGTCGCTAAGTGTATATACCAGAATGTTCGCTGGCACCCTCTGCTGGTCAGGACCAAGGAACCAAATGAGCACTCATTTTGTAACACCATTATACCCTACATATGCACCACATATATACCCCATATACGTACAATATGCATATAAAATATAAGGATGTCATGTTACAGTTCAGTTTAACCCTTTTGTTAGTATTGAAATAATTTTATGTTTTATAAAAACACGTTTCATAACATCAAATCGCAATTTATTAAAGGTAACATTTTCGAAACCATTACATTATTATACTATTCATTTGATTACACGTATTCAAATATACATTGCTCTTTCCCATATTCACTTATTTACATATACATATGTTAAAAAATACAAAATATCAAACCTGTACATGTATGCACCGCCTTCTAGTTGGTATCGAAACACCCTCAATCTTCTTGTGGCACAACCGTCCAACTCTCAGATCAACAATCTACTTATATATACGATTCATACAATCGCATTAAGTTTTAAAGCTTAGAGGTACATATAAACAATATATACATATATATTCATATCACATCACCTACTCATACACACACAACATACACATTCATAAAACAAAACTCCACTCATCATATCATCATTTAATTACAATATTATTAATATTATACCAATGTCGACATCACTTCACATGACATACACTTTGGGCCCAATTACTCTCTACAAAATTATTACGTTCCAAAAAAATTGATTTGGACTATATCTCATATCTGTAACACCCAGTCTCTCATTGAAGGCATATCTCTATCTATGACACCCAATGTCTCGCCCAGCGTAATTATATCATACACATGACCAAGATCTACTTAGGTCAAGGCCCAGCTCTGCTCGAGCTTCTCATCAAATGCACCAACATCAATTTTCTGGAACTAATAACTATGTCGAGTAAGACACAACACATTACATTTACCACGTTTACCATATTTATAATCACATTCTATTTGTGTTATACTTTTCCAGTGATCACCATTATCCGTGATCACACCACATTATCGTTTCATTACCACATCACATATACATGAGCCCCATCACAGATGTGAATCATCATACACACATTCAACACATTTCATCATAATTCATTATTTTATAATCAAATGTTATTTATATAAGGATGTCATGTTACAATTCAACTTAACCCTTTTGTTAGTATTGAAATAATTATATATTTTATAAAAGCACGTTTCATACCATCAAATCATAATCTATTAAAGGTAACATTTTAGAAACCATTATATTATTATACTATTCATTTGATTACACGCATTGTAGACCCTTATTTTTTTACCAAGTCCAGTTCGATATTTTAAAACAGTTTAAAAATAATTTTTGTAGTATTTATTATTTATTTTAATAATATAATATTTATTATTTAATATAGAAAAAGAAAGTTATAAATATTTATTTTAAATAATAATAATAATAATAATGGGACGGATCCACAAACGACGCATGACAAGTAGGCTTGTGGCGAATTAAGGCTCATCCGTAAGCCCCTTAGACCAACCTCGATGCTCTCTCGAGGTTAAGCATGCTAAACTTCAACCCAACTTGGCTTTAAGAACCAAGCCCAACCTAACTTCAAGAGAATGTTACTATTAGGCATGCCACCAACAGCAAAACTCTGAAAATGGAATAACACATTAGCCACACAACTCATTTATTATTTCATTATCAATTCCATTCTCATTTCTCATCATCATCTAGGCAAACATGCCTCAATCATCTCATTTACATCATTATAGCCAACAACAATGGCTTCATATCTTATCAAGATAGTATACATAATCAATTTCCTTGGACATATATCTTAAATTCATCCTCATATAGGCAACATGCCCCATTTACTTCATTTCAATAATGATAGCCAACCACAATGGCTTCACATCTCATTATATCTCAATTCACAACAAAACAACTCATCATTGAAGTATTCATCATAACCAATTGCATTGCACATATATTTCATATTTCATCACATCTTTCACATTTTCAACATACATTCCACAAAGTTCACATTATGCAAAACATAACATTATTAATATGCATCAACAATACAATAGATTACTTAACACATTTACAATCAAATGTATTAAGTCTCAAGATCATATAAAAGTATGCAATAATGTAGGGTTTGTACTTACCTTAAAAGCAATTCACACACAATACCAACTCCTCTTCCAAGAATCCTCACAACTTGGATTAGGGCAATTTAACTTCTTCAAGACCTAATCCCAAAAATGATAAAATCCATCAATTCCAATACAATTATTCACTTATTAACCTCATACTAGACCCTTAGATCACAATTCACAAACCAACATCTCTCTCTAGGACCCCACGGTCGTGGCCTCCCATCCCCCACGGGCGTGGGTTAGCAAATGGTTCTGCCTCCCTTGCTCCAAATCCCCACGGCCATGGCTTCCAATGGCCACGGTGGTGGCAGCCAAGGGCCACAGGCGTGCCATCCAAGATGCTTCTGTTTCGGACCAAAATCACATTTTCTATGCTTCTAACTTCATCCAACACAAATATCATGAAGATTTACAAAAATAATTAACCAAACTCAACATCTACAACAATCACCAATTCAAAACCCTAACACAAACACAACTCATACACTTCCAACACCAACATCACCCTAACTTCTTATCTTTAATTCAATTTCAACATTCTCAAACATACTATAATCAAACATAATCACACTATCACATCTCAAAAATCAAACTCAATCACAACTCAAATAAAACAAGGGAAATCAAGAGAGAAACCAAAACCTCTCTTGCTCTCTTTTGTCTTGTGATACCCGGCCAACCAAGGAAAAGAAAAGAAAAGAAAAGAAAAGAAAAGAAGATGAAAATGAAGCAGAAAAGTCAAATACTCTTCTCTTTAAACCTCCTCAAAGCAAAAATAATAATAAAATAATCCAATTTCTCTCTTCCACTTATTTAAATTTCCCTTTAATTACTTAATTAATTTAAAACAAATAAATATCTTCTTTGACTATCCCATTTTGACTTGTGTATATGTTGTATATATTTCCATATATACAACATATACACTCTCTTCACTTCTTTTCTCTTCTCAATTTAACATAGACATTAAATCCAAATAAAACAACAATTATATCAAAATTTCTAGGGCACACTTTGGCATATTACAATTCTCCCCCTCTAAAATGAAATTTCATCCTCGAAATTACCTGATATCAAGTCCGAAACAGTTGAGGATACTGATCCCGCATCACTTGCTCACTCTCCCAAGTTGCCTCTTCCTTCGTATGATTCTTCCAAAGAACCTTCACCAGTGGCACTTTCTTATTTCTCAACTCTTTCACTTCATGTGCCAAAATAGCAATTGGTTCTTCTTCAAATGTCAGATCCGAACTCACCTCAATAAATTCAATGGACAGAACATGAGATGGGTCTGATCTGTACCTCCTCAACATAGAAACATGGAAGACTTTGTGGATTCTATCCAACTCAGGCGGCAAAGCAAGACGATAAGCAACTGGTCCAACTCTTTCTAATATCTCATACGGTCCAATAAAACGAGGACTTAGCTTCCCTCTTTGACCAAATCTTAAAATCTTTTTCCAAGGAGACACTTTCAGAAAAACTTTATCTCCAACATCAAACTCTAAGTCTCTCCTCTTCAAATCTGAATAAGATTTCTATCAGTCTGAAGCCGCTTTCAACCGATCCCGAATTATCTTCACTTTCTCTTTAGTCTCTTTAACCAAATCAGGACCAATCAATTTTCCTTCTCCAAGTTCATTCCAACACAGAGGCGTCCTACATCGTCTACCATAAAATGCCTCAAATGGTGCCATACCAATACTGGATTGATGACTGTTGTTATAAGCAAATTCCACAAGTGGTAAAAATTTGTCCCAACTTCCAGAGAAATCAATGACACAGCTTCTTAACATATCCTCTATAATCTGTATCACTCTCTCTGACTGCCCATCTGTCTGTGGATGAAAAGCAGTGCTAAAGTGCAATCGAGAACCCAATGCACCATGCAACCTCTTCCAAAACCTCGAAGTGAACCTAGGATCTCGATCAGACACTAAAGAAATTGGGACACCATGCAACTTCACTATCTCACTGATATACAGCTCAGCCAACTTCTCAAGAGAATAGTCCATTCTAACTGGAAGAAAATGAGCTGTCTTTGTCAACCGATCAACAATCACCCAAATAGCATCATGCTTCTTCTGAGTCAATGGCAAACTAGCCACAAAATCCATTGTCACTCTTTCCCATTTCCATTCAGACACTGTTAAAGGTTGAAGCAACCCTGTTGGAACTTGGTGCTCTGCTTTTACTCTTTGACAAGTGAGACACTTGGATACAAACTCCGCTATGTCCCTCTTCATACCTGACCACCAGTAATGCTACTTCAAATCCTGATACATCTTTGTATTCCCAGGGTGCATAGCAAAAACCGACTAATGTGCTTCTTCCAAAATAATCTTTCTCAAACTAACATCATTAGGAACACATAGTCTATCTTTAAACCAAAGGCTGCCATCATCTCTCACAAGAAAATCTTGGCTCTCTCCTTTTTGGTATTCTGACACAATCTTCTGAATTCTCTCATCAGCCAATTGAGCCTCTTTAATCTGATCCAACAATACCGGTCTCAACTGCAACTGAGCCAACAATGCACCATCATCACATGATTTAAAATTTACATGCAACGCTTTCAACTCAACAAGCAACGAGAGCGAATAAGCAGCCAAACCTGCCAAAGACTTCCGACTCAAGGCATCAGCAACAACATTTGCCTTGCCAGGATGATAATCAATCAAACAGTCGTAATCTTTTATCAACTCTAGCCACCGTCTCTGTCGAAGATTTAGCTCCTTCTGAACACCCAAATATTTCAAACTTTTATGATCTGTGTAGATAAAACACTTCTCCCCATACAAGTAGTGTCGCCAAATCTTCAAACCAAAAACTATAGCTGCCAATTCCAAATCATGCGTCGGATAATTAAGCTCATGTGGCTTCAACTGCCAAGAAGCATAAGCTATAACTTTATCCTCTTGCATCAAAACACAACCTAAACCATTATGTGAAGCATCACTGTAAATTACATATGGTTTATCTTCCACGGGTAAAGTAAGAATAGGAGCTTGAGTCAACATCTCTTTCAACTGCTTAAAACTAGCTTGACACTGATCTGTCCACACAAATCTAACTCCCTTCCGAAGCAATCTGGTGAGTGGAGTAGCTATCAAAGAAAAACCTTTCACAAAGCGTCGATAATAGCCTGCCAAACCCAGAAAACTTCTAACTTCCGTCATGACTTCGGTGGACTCCAATTCAAAATAGCTTCAACTTTACTCGGATCAACTCTTATACCTTCTACTGAAACTATATGACCAAGAAAAGTAACTTGGTCAAGCCAAAACTCACACTTCGACAGCTTAGCATACAACTGCTTCTCTCTCAAGATCTGCAACACAATCTGCAAATGCTTGTCATGCTCCTCTTCATTACGTGAATACACCAAAATATCGTCAATGAAAACCACCACAAACTGATCCAAATAGGGCCTAAACACCCTATTCATCAAATCCATGAAAGTTGCAGGTGCATTCGTCAACCTAAAAGACATTACCAAGAACTCATAATGCCCATATCTTGTGCGAAAAGCTGTCTTAGGAACATCTTCAGCTCTAACCCTCAACTGATGGTACCCTGATCTCAAATCAATTTTGGAAAACACTGCTGCTCCCTTCAACTGATCAAAGAGATCATCAATCCTAGGCAAAGGATACTTATTCTTGATAGTCACTTTGTTCAATTGCCTATAGTCGATACACAATCTCAAAGTACCATCCTTCTTTTTCACAAACAAAACAGGAGCTCCCCATGGAGAAACACTAGGGTGAATAAATCCTTTATCCAACAACTCCTGCAACTGCACCTTCAACTCTCTCAACTCAGCAGGTGCCATTCGATAAGGAGTGATAGAGATAGGAGTGGTACCAGGCAACAAATCGATACCAAACTCAACCTCTCTCTCAGGGGGTAACCCTGGCAACTCCTCAGGAAACACGTCTGGAAAATCTGCAACTGTGGGTATACTATCAAGTTGAGAACCTACTACTCTGGTATCCACAACATGAGCAACATAAGCATCACACCCTTTTCTAATCAACCTTCTAGCTGCAAAAGCTGAAACAAACAAGGATGCAAGTTGTCTCTGCTCACTAGACACCATCACAGTTCTACCATCACCAGTTCTTAAAGTAACATATTTCTTTTGACAATCTACCATAGCTCCATGCTTAGACAACCAATCCATGCCTAAGATCAAATCATACTCCTTAAAAGGCATTTCAATTAAATCACCAAGAAACTCCTCACCTTGCACCACAACTGCACTATCACGATGCACCTTACTCACCACAACACTATGTCCTAAAGGATTTGTCACCAAGACATCAAATCCTAAGGACTCTGAATGCAATTTAGACACAGGCAATATGGATGCACTTATGTATGAATGAGTAGATCCTGGATCAATCAAAGTAAGAACTGAAATGCCAAATAAAGAAAATGTACCCGCTATAACTGCTGAATCATCCGGCTGTCTCTGCATCACATATACTCTCTGAGAAGATCCAGCCTCATCTGGCTTACTGCCTCTGGATGAAGATCCTCCTCTCTGACTAAACCCAGGTCTACCACCTCTACTGAAACCTCTGCCCCCTCGACCACCTCTGCCAACACTGGGTCGAGAAGCTGCAGTATCAGTCTGCCTATCCTCTTGCATCTTAGGGCAATCTTTAATAAAATGAGCTGTGACCCACATCTAAAGCATACTCCTGATCCACCCGTCTTCCAACAAGCACCCCCATGGATCCTACCATAATGAACACATACAGGTGGAGTAGACCTCTGAACCACTGGAGTCGGAGCACTAGCTACAAAAACTGTAGGTCTCAGTCTCTGCCTCTGATATTGAACTGATCTGCCCGACTGCCTCTGACTCCTACTGATTCTCAGAACAAAACTTCCTCAGCCCCTCTTCATAGACGAAGACCCTGCCTCAAACTGGGGTCTCCTTACTCTGGTCTCCTCCTCAGTAGAAGCTGCTGCAATACTCTGTGCTCTCTCAACACTTCTAGCTGCTGCAACTAGCTGAGAAAAATCCTGGTACCGAGAACCAGCAACAATGCACATAATAGAGGGCCTCAACCCCTCCTCAAATCTCCTGCACCGATCAATTTCATCATAATCCCCCCGGCATAGTAACTCAACCGGATGAATTCAATCTCATATTCTGTCATTGTCCGATTGTCTTGCCTCAAATTCAAGAATTCCATCTTCTTAACATCTTTATACTCCCTCGGAGTATATTTCTGCTCAAACTCCCTCAGAAAATCACCATAAGATAATGTAGGTGGATCATCCATGGCATGAGGAACCGTCTTCCACCAATCATAAGCATCTTTCTACAAAAGAGATCTAGCATAATCAAATTTTTCATCAGGAGTGGCTTGCAACTGAATAAATATCCTCTGCACTTTATCCAACTACTGCTCTGCTACTGCAGGATCTGTAGTACCCAAGAAATCCTCAGCTCCATATTTTCTCAACTTATCATAATGTCTCACTGGCACTTGAGGCTATGGTGGTGGTGGCGGCTGCTGTACGGGAGCACCCCTCAACAATTCTACGATATGCCTTAACCAACCCAGCGGAACTTCATCAGCAGCTGGTCTCTCTGGCACAGAAACAGGTGCCTCACTACCTCTTTCAACCCTAGCTCCATCTCTACTCTCTTCAGGAGCTACACTTTCAGTACTACCTTCTACAGACTGACGTGATTGGGACGCCATCACTACCTATATCTGCAAACATAGCAGAATATACCTCATTAAAGATCAGAGACTGCCATACCAAAACATGTATTTTATTCATAAACCAACTTTGAAAATCAAAATATTTCTTTTTCTTACATTTTACCTAGGTTGAGAATCTCAAACCTAGGCTCTGATACCAAAACAATTGTAACACCCCTATACCTCATATACATATACAGCATGCTATTACAATCGTAATATACGTATGCTGAGTATAGGAATGCCACGGTTTACTAAACAAATGACTCACTTCTTTTACAATAATATAAGCAAACTCAAAACAATTAAGTTATAACATAAAATACAATAAATAAAACGTTTATTCAATACGCAGCGGAAAATGTAAAAATATTTACAAATACATAAACATCAAAATCAAATTTTACAAAACATAAAGTTTTTACATGTTTGGTAGTCAGTCTTTGATCTTTAAGCTCACAATCAACACTTCAAAATCTAGACTCAACTCGGTCTAGATGAACTCTCTGGCTCTTCCCTGTCACCTGCTTGATGAACCACAATCGCGCTAAGCCTACAGCTTAGTGGTACAAACCCCAATGATAATATGTTTCAATGCAATGTCAATATCATATGTTCAAACATTATAAACAATATATAAGAATATCACATTTCAAAGTCTTACCTTGAATCTCATTATTCAATAACTTATCAAAAACATTCATGAGGTAATACTCACAATATTCCGCATCCATAAACATACCACACATCATGTTGTATCTTCATAGTTTCATTACTCAACATAGCTTTCCATGCCACATTCATTTTCATTAAGTTACTTATGTATTATAATCATCTCAGAACATTATATCTTACTCCATAGTTCATATTAAAGCAAAAACAAGCATGTATCTCATTATTTATTTATTTCACCATTTAAGAATCACATTTAAAACAAAGACAAGCATGGGTCCAAGGACACTAATATGCCATTCAACTTTCAAAGTTAATGTTTTAGTTTAATTATCTCATTTATCATTATCATTATCCCAACTAGGCTTTAAGGATTTAGGTTCAACCAAGCTTCAAGGGGAACAAAGCATGCTAAGTATCAACCCAACTTGGCTTCAAGAACCAAACCCAACCAAGCTTCAAGGGTTGTAACATCTCAATTAGGCTTCAAGGACTAGACCCAACCAAGCTTCAAGGGGAGTTAAGCATGCTAAACTTCAACCCAACTTGGCTTCAAGGATCAAGCCCAACCTAACTTCAAGAGAATGTTACTATTAGGCATGCCACCAACGGCAAAACTCGGAAAATGGAATAACACATTAGCCACACAACTCATTTATTATTTCATTATCAATTCCATTCTCATTTCTCATCATCATCTAGGCAAACATGCCTCAATCATCTCATTTACATCATTATAGCCAACAACAATGGCTTCATATCTTATCAAGATAGTATACATAATCAATTGCCTTGGACATATATCTTAAATTCATCCTCATATAGGCAACATGCCCCATTTACTTCATTTCAATAATGATAGCCAACCACAATGGCTTCACATCTCATTATATCTCAATTCACAACAAAACAACTCATCATTGAAGTATTCATCATAACCAATTGCATTGCACATATATTTCATATTTCATCATATCTTTCACATTTTCAACATACATTCCACAAAGTTCACATTATGCAAAACATAACATTATTAATATGCATCAACAATACAATAGATTACTTAACACATTTACAATCAAATGTATTAAGTTTCAAGATCATATAAAAGTATGCAATAATGTAGGGTTTGTACTTACCTTAAAAGCAATTCACACACAATACCAACTCCTCTTCCAAGAATCCTCACAACTTGGATTAGGGCAATTTAACTTCTTCAAGACCTAATCCCAAAAATGATAAATCCATCAATTCCAATACAATTATTCACTTATTAACCTCATACTAGACCCTTAGATCACAATTCACAAACCAACATCTCTCTCTAGGACCCCACGGTCGTGGCCTCCCAACCCCCACGGGCGTGGGTTAGCAAATGGTTCTGCCTCCCTTGCTCCAAATCCCCACGGCCATGGCTACCAATGGCCACGGTGGTGGTAGCCAAGGGCCATGGGCGTGCGATCCAAGATGCTTCTATTTCGGACCAAAATCACATATTCTATGCTTCTAACTTCATCCAACACAAATATTATGAAGATTTACAAAAATAATTAACTAAACTCAACATCTACAACAATCACCAATTCAAAACCCTAACACAAACACAACTCATACACTTCCAACACCAACATCACCCAAACTTCTTATCTTTAATTCAATTTCAACATTCTCAAACATACTATAATCAAACATAATCACACTATCACATCTCAAAAATCAAACTCAATCACAACTCAAATAAAACAAGGGAAATCAAGAGAGAACTTACCAAAGTTGATGAAACTTCACAATTTTCCAACTTAATCACTTGAATCTTCCTTCAATTTGCTCTTAGAAACCAAAACCTTTCTTGCTCTCTTTTGTCTTGTGATACCCGGCCAATCAAGGAAAAGAAAAGAAAAGAAAAGAAAAGAAGATGAAAATGAAGGAGAAAAAGTCAAATACTCTTCTCTTTAAACCTCCTCCAAGCAAAAATAATAATAAAATAATCCAATTTCTCTCTTCCACTTATTTAAATTTCCCTTTAATTACTTAATTAATTTAAAACAAATAAATATCTTCTTTGACTATCCCATTTTGACTTGTGTATATGTTGTATATATTTCCATATATACAACATATACACTCTTTTCACTTCTTTTCTCTTCTCAATTTAACATAGACATTAAATCCAAATAAAACAACAATTATATCAAAACTTCTAGGGCACACTTTGGGATATTACACTCAATGAGACCTTTGGCCAAGTAATGTGTATGTGCCTATCTGAAGTGCAACAATTCTTGCTTAAATAGAAATGATTCCCGAGTTTAGTATGGTAACTAGGGTTGTCATGTTATAGATATGTTAATTTGAGAATCAAGTCCTGACGTACATTGACATTGATTTGGCAAGACCAACATTTGATTTATAAAAAAGAGTAAAAAAAAAGAGTTACAGTAAAGATAGAAATTGTAGATTGTCATTATTATTTTTATGCTTATTGTACAATGTTTATATAATTGATACAATATTTATACATCACTAAGAAGGTGGTGGTAGGTCATCAAATAAAGCCCTAAAAAAATCATCGCCTGAGGGAGGAGGAGGCAAATTATCCTTAGGTCCAGAACCTGAAATCTCTTTTAAGTCCTGAACTTAGCTTTGGTCCAGAACCCAAATTATTCTTAGGTCCAGAACCTAAAATCTCTTTTAAGTCCAGAACTTAGCTCGGGTCCAGAACCCAATTTATCCTTAGGTCCAGAACCTAAAATCCCTTTTAAGTCTAGAACTTAGTTAGGGTCCAAAATCCAAAATTACTCTTAGGTCCAAAACCTAAAATTATCCTTGAGTCCAGAACTCGAACCGGGTGCAAAACCCAAAACCTCAACCATCTCAAAAATTAAGTCTTATTACTTTTCACTCTCTTTCACTAAAGCCTCAAATCATTCAAGCAGGGGGGCAAACTGTAGACCCTTAATTTTTTACCTAGTCCGGTCCAATATATGTTATATAGTCCAAAATAATTTTTGTGTTATTTTAATTAAATAATATTTATTTTAGTATTTATTTTTTATAATTTTGAAAAAATAAAAATAAAAATAAATAAAAATAAAAATCGGTGACGAAAAAATTCATCGCCGAAAGTAATTGGCCAAGGCCAATTTCGCCCGTACGCCATTTTGCCGCAGGAAATTCCTGCGGTGAAATTGGCTGGCAGCGCTCCTAGCTCGCAATTTTTCATAGATTTTCTTGCAGCCCGAAGCAGTTTTTTTCTCCAGCAAAATTTTCCAACACAATTTTTTCCGAAACCAAACTCTATTTGGTTTCAGTTTCATTTCCTAATTAATTTGAGTTTCCTTAAACAATTAGAACTAGGCATATAAATTTTCCTATAAATAACACTTTAAAGGACCAGAAAAGGGGAGGGAGATTAACAAGAGGACCTGTAACACCCCTTCCCGACCTACGTGTGTAAGCCGAATAGAGGCGCCACACTAACCTAATGTTGCTACCAATTTTACTTAGTCAAATTTTAGTTCCGGTTTTACAAAAATTTTGCCAGAGGTTTTCCTAGAAATTTGGTCCCAAGTGTCGACAAAACTGGTTTTTCTGATTTTTTTGAAAACATTTTTACACAAACCAACGCGAATACAATCAATTTCAATACACTCCCAATGAATCCACCTTATACCCTCAACTACAACCTGCAAAAAGAATTCACACTTCTAATACAAAATAAAGTAGAGATTTGTTCTTATTACATACTACTAATGTACGGTATGACATAGTAATTCTCAATCTTATATATACATATACATGCCACAACTAATTAACTCATAGTGGAAACTAGGGGATCTACCCTGAGATGCTGTGGGTCTGGTCGTCGCTTCCCAAAAGTTATCTATTGCTCCAAACCTACGAGTCAAGAAAAACTTAACTCGCTAAGCAATGTCGCTCAGTGGGTACTTTACCAATGGAAATAAAAGTAAACCATGAAAGCATTTGAATTAAAAGGAAATAATTAAATCAAAAATCAACCAACATTAGACCAATGGAAGTTATTGCACATTCAGTGTAAATATGCTTTCAACAAATGTAAACACCATAATTCAAACTCATTTTGCATTACGTAGTTTAAAAAAATAATAACCGGACTTTGGCTCTACTGGAATATAGGGAACCATAGCGATAAGGTAGTGGCCCTCACCACTGTAACATAGGTGGCCCTCACCACCATTATCATATCACAGGAATGGCCCTCACCATCCTGGTTATAACCAATGGCCCTCACCATTGGCCCCAATGGCCCTCACCATTGAGTTCAGATCATAACAATTCATTCACAATATCAAGCAGTACTGCATAAGTTAGTATAGTGCACCATACCCTTATCTACCACTCCCAACTACCCAGTAGAGCATAAAGGTTAAAATGATTCAATTTAAGTCTCAAACTTCATTTTAGAATGACTCAAGAAATTATTTTAATTTTCGTTGCACTTTGCCATTTACGCCGTGCACCACATTCTTTAGTCAAACCATTACCCTTTTTTACATATTTAACATCAACAATAAACATATCAAACATTTCAAAGCATTCCTCAAAAGATCACAAATTGACCAAATGAATAGTATCACGGCACGTAAAATCGGCAACGCAAAATGGCATGACCAAATGAATAGTAAAATCTGGATTTTCATCAAAATTTCAGTCCACTTCAGTCATGCATTTGACCAGGTAAATGATCTTATTTTTGGCTGAAATTTTACAGGAAACTTATTTCATATGTTGATTAATTACACGTAAAATTTCGTTGAAACATTCATTCATTTGCTACCTCAAACAATTGCCACAAAAAGAGTCCAGAAATCTGCCACTTTGGAACCATTTCAGCCCAAACATATGAAATACATGAAATAGTTTATTTTTCTTTTCCAAATCAATATGAGTGCTTATTTAATGATAAAGTGAAAATTCAAACACTTCCCTTTGACAACTTTTGCATGTTTAACTTAAATCAAACTAATTAAAGTTCATCAAATCAACTTGCCAAATTTTTCTCAAAACCTTTGGTTTAAATTAAATTTAAACAACTTGCCATAAGAACCCAAGAACATAACTCAAACATTTAATTTAAACTCAATCAATACATTTAAGCATCAACATCAAAAATTCCATAAACCAAAGTTTATAAGAAAAATAAAATTTCTTTTATGGTAAAGTACCAAACCTTGTTCTTTTAATTCCCCTTTGCTTTTCCTTCTTCTCCTTCCTTAATCTTTGTTTCCCCTTCAAGAAATTCAAGAATACAACCTTGAACATAAACCTTAGCAATTTAGAACAATAAGCTACCCTCCATTTCTTTTCAAACTAAACCCTAATCTAACCTTATTAAACCTTAGAAACCTTGATTCTTCCATTTAATTAATCAACATCATCACTACTTAAAATTTTCCCAAATCCACCATAAGAAACCTAATTTCCAATCTTCCAATAGATATATAAATACTTAAAATTGATACTAGAATTGAAATCTGCATGCTTTAAAACCTTAAAACTTACCTTGAACTTGAATCAAACTGGACAAAAATTTGAAACTCTTTGGTGTTCTTCCTATGGTGGCCGAAATTTTGGGAGAGTTGAGAGAGAGATTTTTCTCTTCATGCTATGATATATATATATATATATAGTGGAAATGATGTCCACTTTTGGGTTGGATGAATGGTTTATGACCATTTGTCCACACCTTTTTCTTTTCATCTTTTTATAAACTCTAAATGGCTAATTTTCATTAGTCCATATGTCCCTTTCTTTTATTTATTTAAAACCCAAGACCTTAGACTTTCTTTTAATTATGTTTTGGCCCCTCAACCTCCTTGTGCTGAAATTTTATGGTCTAAGGTGTGAAAAGACCAAAATACCCTCCAGCGATTAATCGATCGTAACTTTTAAACCGTACAGTTTCACGGGGCAAACTACATATGGTTTTGATCCTCTCAACCTCTACTTTCTATTTTTAAGGTCTATTTTAAGTTTTCAAGTCATTTTGAAAATTACCAATAAGCCCTTGACTTTTTACAAAATTCCCTTTAAGTCCTTTCTTTGCTCGGGTTTGCCCAGGCTCCGTTTCTACCGACGATCATTTCATATTCAACCCCTCAACGTCCTTTACGCACTCGTGTGTTTATTTCCTACTTTGGATTCAGGTATAAATTTTAATTAAAATGACCAAAATGGCCCTAGTCTACATGTCTTCGTTTCTCTTTAACGAGGCGTTTCCTGGAAAAACCGTTACGTGTCATTGCGACCCGATTTTTCTCTACTCTCCATTTTTGAAATTTGTTATGTGCACTATTAAGAACCTCCAGTACAACTTTTAGAAATTACAGTCACCTCCCCAAAACTTTTTGAAATTACAGTCACCTCCCCAAAATTTTTTTGAAATTACAGTCACCTCCCTAAAACTTTGCATTTTTCTTCAATTAGGTCCCATTGATCCTATAGCCTTATCTAGGGCCGTTGTCAGGAATTATCTTCTCCTTTTTCCCTTCTCTCACTGTGCACGTGACTATTATGCATAAATGCGGTAGGCGGATGTGACAGGACCTTTAGAGGAGAGAACTTTAGACTTGGATTGGATAGTGGAACTTCATATTTGAGAGGAATAAGCAAGCAAGAAATCAAGCCATCAAAGGCAGCAATCTTACCTTTGTCTTTATTCATCCAGAAAACAACTTTTTGGTGGAACCAATTGCGCAGGTTTGATCCTTAATTATACATTGCTCATGATCACAGTAGCTTTGTTTCTTTGATTCATAAGAATATACACACAAAACCTTAATCTATAAATATGTAGTAACATTGATCTTCATTTCAATAACATAAATGATTTCTTCTATTTCCCAATACCTTAAAAACCCTAATTCATTTCAATAACATAAAGGATTTCTTCTATTTCCAAATACCTTAAAAACCCTAATTTGTTTCTTTTGTTTCCAAAAACCTTGAATCGTTTTGTCTATTTCCAAAAACATTAAAAAACCCTAAACTGTTTTCCTCTAACTCTTTTCCAAATTTTCCAAATGTTTTGTTAAATCTCCAAACTCTAACTTACCTTACAGTTTCTAAAATCATAATTACTTTATAAAACTCTACACTATTTTCTTCAACTCAAAAACCAAAACAGTAAACCCCAAACTAGTTAATCTAAATCCTAATTTTTCCTAAACCCTAATTCCCTCAAAACTAATACGTAAATCCTAATTTTCCTAAACCCTAATCCTTAAAACCTTAAAACCTTATAAACCTAAACATTCAAACTCAATGCAATAAACCCAAAATAACAATCCAGTTAACATGAATTATAAACTTAATATCTTAAAATGTCAAAACCCTAATGTCATAATTTTACTACTCAAACCCTAATTTGATCAATTAAAGAACCTTACTAATTTCTTAAATTATAAAACCCTAATCCCTTTCAATTCTCTTAAAACCTACAGTAGCCTAAACAAATAACAATAATAATATCTTAAGATTCCAAAACCCTAAAAATTAATTAAAGTACTTTAAATGGAAACAGTAAACCTCAATTTGTATCTTTACTTACTTTATTTTTAGATTTGATTATGTAGTCTATTATATGCTTTGGTGATTGATTTATTTAATTTTAATGCTTGATTTATTTAATTTATCATGGATGAATGTTTTCTTTATTGTTATTATTTGCTTGTTTTAGTATTAAAAGTATAAGAGGTATGTTTTCACTTTGTGGATACCTCATTAGTTAAATATCATGTAATTTAAATTGCTTTTATATTTTAGACTAATGTAAACGACATGTTTCTACCTTTTGGTGGGACCCATGCTTGTCTTTGCTTAAATGAGATTCATGAATGGTGAATTATGAATAATGAATTAATTGAATAATATAAGGACATGTAATGTTATGAAGTATGATATGATTACAATACATAAGTAAACTATTGAAAAGAAATATGGCTTGAGAAGTTAAGTTGAAAGATGAGATTCTGAAAATATAGTATGACATGTAATATGTGTATGGATGTGGACATTGTGAGTATTAATTATGAATGTTCTTATAAGTTATGGAATTGTAGTTTGTGTTAATGATATGTGTATATGTATATAATTATGAGATTAGTAGAAATATATGAAAAGTGCAATGGAAATGGGAAAACACGATAAAAAATAATGATACATGAAGTTAACATATGAATATGTTTATATTATTTATTTGTGCTACTAAGCTTTCGGGCTTAGCGCGGTTGTGTAAATCGCGCAGGTGAGTTGGTGGTTGATCTGAAGTCCAATCATTATGCAACGAGAAGAGTAAGAGTATTTTTGAGACAACTAGAAGGTGGTGCATACATGTACAATTTAAATATGTTGTATTTTGATAATGTAATTCTGTATTTTATTATATTCAATTCAATATACACAACCCTATATTTATATACAAGAAACTAGAGACTAATTTAGGAAGGAGAAATCAAAAATATTAAATCAAAATATTTACTTCCTATATAATTAATATTTTGTTTCCATAACACTCCCCCTCAAGTTGGAGCATATATATCTATCATGCCCAACTTGTTACATAGATAGTCAACCCGAGAACTATTAAGAGCTTTGGTAAAAATATCTCCAAGTTGCTCGCCTGTCTTGACATACTCGGTAGATATAACACCCTGTTGTAATTTTTCTCGAATAAAATGACAATCTACCTCAATATGTTTGGTGCGCTCATGAAACACTGGATTTGAAGCGATATGCAGAGCAGCTTGATTATCGCACCATAACCTTGCCGGAGAAGATGTCTTGAAACCGATCTCTTCTAATAGCTGACGAACCCAAATAATTTCACAAGTGCATTGAGCCATAGCTCGATATTCAGCTTCAGCACTAGAACGAGATACAACACTTTGCTTCTTACTTTTCCATGATATCAAGTTTCCTCCCATAAAAACACAATAACCTGTAGTCGACCTTCTATCAACCTTTGAACCTGCCCAGTCTGCATCAGAAAAACACTCAATGTTCACATGTCCGTGGTTACTGTAGAGAAGACCACGCCCTGGAGCACCTTTTAAGTAGCATAAGATTTGTCCTAACGCTTCCCAGTGAGAAACAGTAGGAGAAGACAAGAACTGACTTAAAACACTCACTGAGTAAGCAATATCTGGACGTGTTACTGTCAAGTAGTTCAACTTGCCAATTAACCTTCTATACATCTCAGGATCAGAAAATAACTCCCCTTTAGTAGTGAGTTGTATGTTGGGAATCATGGGAGCACTATAAGGCTTAACACCCAACTTACCAGTTTCCTCCAAAAGATCAAGAATATATTTCCTTTGTGACAGAAATATTCCTTGCTTACATCTAGATACTTCAATGCCCAAAAAATACTTCAACAAACCCAAATCTTTTGTCTGAAACTGTAACTGAAGATATGACTTAAGTGAAGATATACCTGATGAGTCACTCCCTGTAATAACAATATCATCAACATACACAACAAGCAAAACCATCCCAGCATCTGAACTTCTAAAAAACACAGAATGATCAAAGATACTCTTCCTCATACCAAAATTTTGGATTACATCACAAAACCTTCCAAACCACGCTCGAGGACTTTGCTTTAGGCCATAAAGAGACTTGCGAAGTTTGCAAACTTTACCCTTCTCCCCCTGAGCAATAAAACCAGGCGGTTGCTCCATATAAACCTCTTCTTGAAGATCTCCATGAAGGAAGGCATTCTTAACATCCAATTGGTGTAAATGCCAGTCAAAAGTAGCGGCAAGGGAAATAAACAGTCGAACAGAAGACAATTTGGCTACAGGGGAGAAAGTGTCAGAATAATCAATCCCATAAACCTGAGCATATCCCTTGGCAACTAATCGGGCCTTAAGTCGAGCAATAGACCCATCAGGGTTAACCTTAATAGTGAACACCCATTTACAACCAATAGCCTTTTTACCTGCAGGAAGATGCACAAGATCCCAAGTACCATTGGCATCCAATGCTGCCATTTCTTCTGCCATAGCTGCTTGCCAACCAGAATGAGATAAAGCTTGGGCAACAGTGGTAGGGATTGAAACTGAATCTAGATTACTCACAAAACAATGAGAGGAAGAAGACAAATGATCATAACTGACACAAGAAGAAATAGGATAAGTACATGAACGTTTACCTTTCCGAACAGCAATAGGAAGATCAAGATTAAACACAGTAGACTCTTGTGGAGATGTTGGAACTTCTGTCGAAGTGGCTGGTGGAGGATGAGAGTCAGTGACAACCAATCTTCTAGAATAAACCTGGACAAAACGAGGACGAGAAGGTGCTGGTGAGGGAACAAAAATAGGAGCGGAATCTGGAACTGGAGCAGGTGTAGGATTAGACTCAAGATGCTGGTGCACGGCATAAACTAAAAGATCATCTTCCTCCCCCTGACCTGCATATGTAGAAGGAGAAGAAAAGAATGGGGTTTGTTCAAAAAAGGTAATATCTATAGAGACAAGGTAGCGGTTTAAATCAGGAGAGAAACACCGGTATCCTTTTTGGTGACGAGAATATCCAAGAAAGACACAACGAAGGGATTTGGGATCTAATTTGGTAACCTGGGGACGAACATCCCGCACAAAACAAGTGCACCCAAATATACGAGGACTAATGGGAAACAAAGCTTTTGAAGGAAACAAACACTGATATGGAATTGCACCATTAAGAACAGCGGAAGGCATACGATTAATAAGAAAACATGCAATAGAAACAGCATCAGCCCAAAAATGTTTAGGTACCTTCATTTGGAAGAGAAGTGCTCTAGAAACCTCAAGGAGATGCCTATTTTTTCGTTCTGCAACCCCATTTTGAGAGGGTGTATCGACACAAGAAGTTTGATGAATGATGCCATTTTGTGACATATACGATTGAAATAAGCTAGACAAATATTCCTTTGCATTGTCACTTTGTAAAATACGAATAGACTTCTGAAACTGAGTTTTAATTTCAGCATAAAAAGAACAAAAAATAGAATATATCTCCGAACGATTTTTCATTAAGAAAAGCCAAGTTACACGAGAATAATCATCCACAAAAGTTACAAAATACTTAAAACCAGTTTGGGAAGTAATAGGACAAGGACCCCAAACATCTGAATGAACAATCTCAAAAGGGGACAAAGCCCGTTTATTGACACGAGAAACTAAATGTGAACGATGATGTTTAGCAAACTGACATGACTCACAATTTAAAACAGACAAAGATTGAAATTGTGGATATAACTTCTTTAAGGAAGATAGGGAGGGGTGACCGAGGCGACAATGGATTTCAAATGGAGAGATAACACCAGCACATGCTAGAGACGTGGAGATCTGGTCATCCAAAAGATATAGTCCATCTGACTCACGTCCTCTACCAATAATCCGCTTCGTCAAAAGATCCTGAAATATACAATGAAAAGGAAAGAATGAGACACAACAATTTAATGTTTGAGTAATTTTGCTAACGGACAAAAGATTAAACGAAAATCTAGGCAAACATAAAACGTTATCTAAAGGGAGGGAAGGAGTGGGATTAGCAGTACCAATACTAGTAACAAGAGTTTTAGATCCATCAGCTAATGTAACATTCCTACGAAACTTATCAGGTGGTTTTAAAGAGGATAGGAGATTAGGAGTACCTGTCATGTGATCTGTGCAACCAGAATCAATGACCCATTTTGATGATGCAGACATAAGACATGTGTTAGATGTACCTATATTGGCAGCAGCAGCCACAACAGAAGAATCAACAGACTTAGATGAACGGTATTGAGACAATTCAGCATATTCCGCAGCAGAAATAGTCACGGTATTATCTGAAGGAGCGATCACTGGCTCCTGACTAGCCATATTTGCTCTTTGTTGTTTGTTCAACAGCTTCTTGCAAAATCGTTTAGTATGACCTGGTTCATGACAGTAATAGCAAATAATACCTGAATCCCGATTAGTACTACCACGAATATTGCCTCCTTTACCCTGATTTCCGTGTTGTCCCGAATCACGACTTATAAGAGCACTCTGAACAGAAGGTAGGGAGGTACCCGGACTAGAACTTTCATTACGTAGTACTCGAGAGAAAGCCTCCGTCAGATTAGGAACTTCACTACCAGAAAGAATTTGTGATTTGGCAGTGTCAAATGTTGGGGATAATCCTGCAAGAAAACTCATGACCACCATTTGTTCACGCTGGGTTTGTTGAACCTTAATGTCAGAACTGAAAGGCATAAGGACATTAAGTTCTTCATAAATCTTTTTTACCTCCGAAAAATACACTTTAAGAGGCCTATCTTGCTGCTCAACACGATATAATGCCTTACACGCATCATACACCCTGTTCAAATTTCCTTTGCCCGAATACAAAAATTCAAGATACTCCATTAATTCTTTGACAAATTCACAATGACCTATGAAACCAACCACATCACTACCAATACAATTTTTTATCTGTAAAAACAATCTTGCATCTTCCCTTACCCAAATCTTTCCCGCTTCACCAGTAGGTGGATCATTAGTCAAATGATCATCTTTATCAACACTTCTCAAATAAATTCTAATGGTCTTACTCCAATCTAAAAAATTATTTTCATTCAACTTATGTTCTGTAATTCTATTAACCACCGGAATAATATCACTAACAACAGTCTTAGTATCAGACATGATGCAATAACTGAAATGAACAAACTGTCAAATAAAGGGGAGCCAACAAACTGACACAAGCTAACCTTCGGAGTGTCAAAAACAATGACTGGAATGCAGAACAGGGAGCAAGGAGCAACACACTAATACAAACTGACCTCTTGGAATGCCAAAAATGACTGCTGGAATGAAAAGTAGGAAGTAAAATGAGGCCGGAAAAGAAAAGACGATCACCGGACGGTCGCCGAAAACCTCCCACGCTCCCACACGCGCCGGCGCGTGAAGCAGAACACAGATCTTCAGGCAGCGCGTGAGCCTCACGCGCAGATCTTCAGGTGGCCGGACTCCAGAGGCTGGCCGGTCGGCGTCCAAAGCTCCTCCCTAAGGTGGCTGTGACGCAAAACAAACAGTCTAGGTAGATGACCTAGACCCACTGCTTCTTAAAACTGTAAAACGGCACACTGCTTGAAACTGTAAAACTGCTTACTGCTCACTGCTCACTTCCAAGGCTCTGATACCATGTAATTCTGTATTTTATTATATTCAATTCAATATACACAACCCTATATTTATATACAAGAAACTAGAGACTAATTTAGGAAGGAGAAATCAAAAATATTAAATCAAAATATTTACTTCCTATATAATTAATATTCTGTTTCCATAACAGATAAAAATGTATTCATATGTATAAGTGAATTTTGATAAAGACAAGATTATTATTTATATGTAAGATCATTAAAAGTATAGAGATTTTGTAAATATTCTTTAAATAAAATGTATTATTGTTTGAACTCCGATAAAAGTTTTTCTTTTATTTGTAATGAAAAGTGACATTCTTATACTTTATATACGTACTGTATGTATACCAGGTATATGTATAGTACTTATATAGTGTATGGGGGTGTTACAAGAGTGGTGATTTATTAGAGTGAAGATTTACATAAGTTGATAATTTGGTTGGATTAATGGAGAGATGGTATAACATGAATAAGAATATTCGTGTAAAAGAATATAATGTGAATATGAGTACATATATATTAAAAGAGTGTATTGGAAATTCTTGAAAGATGTGTGTGATTAATTTCATTAATAGTTAGTTATTCAATCAAGATCTCTGGATAATTCAACGTGATGTTACACTAAGTTTTAGTCTATATGTTTGGAATTGCTATAAATAGATCCAAGATTAGTCAAATAAAGGTTCTACATGGTGTCCGATGACCTTAAATCTTTCTAGACTTTATGATCGTCATGCCTTCAGGGGCGAGTGTGACAAGTAACTTGTTCTTTCCTTAACATTTTCATCCCAATATTCACACAATTCATTGGTATTACTTACAAAATCCAAGTAAATCGTGAAAGAGAGTCTGAGAATTTTTTTTTTCATCGTTTAAAGAAATTACACGATTGATTGAAGAAGTTAACCTATGGCAAAGTTTGATTTATTAACCTATGGCAAAGTTTGATTGATGAAACAATAGAATAGAGCAAAATTCATAAAGATACAACAAATAAATTATACATCTCCCGTCATTTTTTTTAAGAAAATTTTTACATTAATATATTTTAGATCCCTTATATAACACCTTTTATTAAAACAAATAATCATATATTTATTTTAGAACATAAGCTAAAAAATTATATTTATTTCATTATTTTGCTCTTATTGCAGTTTAACAACATTGATTATTCTAAAATAAATTTAATTTATGAATTAAATATTTTTTAAAACATATCAAAAAGAAAATATAAATTACTAATATGAATAAAGAAATTATAAACTATTTATGAATATGGAGAATATATTTATATCAAATTTGTGAAAGATCATATCGGAAATTCAGTTTTTTTTTTTTGTCGTAATATTATTCTTAGTAGACGAAAAAATTAATTAATGTTTTTTTGGTCAAATAATTCTATTTTGATTAGTTCACATTATACTAAATGGATCACATTTCAGGTGAAGCTAGAATAGGTAAATTCAACTTGAATTTACAATTGAATTAAGATTTAAAACAGAAAGAAAACTTGCACGTCCACCTCAACACTGGGATAACCAACAACAAAATTTGAATGCTTAGAATTAATAGCAAATTTGCAATAAAATGTAAACTTAAATAATAAAATTGTAAGTGCATCACTTTTATTCCTTTTTTCACCAAAATAGAGAAGCGTCGAGTTCAATAATCATTGGTGCAATTTCAATCAAATGGCCTTTTTTTTTTACTAGTAGCGCTGATGATAAAGAAGGAATACCATTTGTAACATGAAAAATAACTGACAACTAATCAAATAAATACATAAATAATAAAATGAATTAGCTTTACAGATGAACTGTAACTATCCGCGGTTCCCCTGCTGGAAAATATGAAGTGCTGTTAAATTTTTGCTACATTGAAAGAATACAAAAAGGGGATTCACTTGCTGAGGTATTTACACAACAGTTTAATAATTTTTTTTTCGGGTGTAAAAAAATTACCCTTCTTTCTGCAAAATAATCTGGGGAAAGAATAATAACAAAATACCAATCACCTAAAAGCAAGCATGATACGACTGAGACCTCATTCTTCAGAAACAATCAAACAGATTATGAGATTTTTTTACCTTTCTGCCAAAAATAAAGCCTCCAAATAATCATCGACGTAAGCTAAGCATGGCCAATGATCAGTTCTGATCCGAACTAAGGTTGAGAGATCAGACACTTCCATTTGGAAAAGAAGATGGAACCTTGGTGGAAGAAATATCAACACAAGAAAGCAACCCAAATTTCTCTTGTAGCCATTTGCTTGAGATTCTTTCTCATTTTCATCCTCAATGTAGGTAAGATGAAGTGGACCCCTATCCAATTCAGTAGTGACTAGGGCAGTATTATCAACAAAAGAATCTGATGCAGCATCCTTCAATATGATGTCCTTTATGATTCCACCATCCTTCACCATGTTAACTAGCTGTTCTCCAATCACACAGACAACAAAGGGTGCCAAATACTGCTCGATGGCATGAATCAGAGAGTCGGCAGGAACTTCAAGCAGCTTGACTGATCGGGTCCCATTGATTGCTGCAGCACCCTTGCCTCCTTTTAAAGGGAATGTCTCGCGCCCAATATTGGTAGAAGCACCACATACCTCCCAAAGAGCATCAAATAATCCAGAATAATAAGCAGGTACTGCATCTTCTGAGATGTTACATGGGAGAATCGCCTTGAGAAACATATCTTCTATACCTACTGTGATACTTTGCAGCTGACCATGAATTATCTGACCATTTTCCACATTTGCCTCAATGAAAACATCAACTAGACCAGGAGTAGGTTCCTGAGGTTCTAGATCAACTGGAACAGGAGCTCCATAGTTTTCTTCTTCGGAACCATGTTCCACAGGAACAGTGTATAGTGAAACTTCTGGACCAGAGAAATGGTTATTTTTTGTGGGTTCACCAAGAAGAAAAGGTATGTGATATGATGGAATGAACCCATATGGTGCTGAGGATGAAAATTTTAGAACAGTGGCATATAGGGCAGGAAGGTCATCTATTCCATCAAACCGACTAGTAGGAGATCTACTACCCCATAACTGATTAAAAGGGCCAGATTCAAACCTCAAAATGCAGGATATGCTAACCTTAAGCCCTGGCATGTGCCTAAAATCAGGAATACATGAGAAGTGCCTCCTTAATACCCCTAAGATATATGAAATCTTTGAATCCATTACCCGCAATGGCCCCTGCAACTGAGTAGTTCTTTCTATTTCTGAGGTTGCTATAAAATCTACACTAACATCAAGCTCCCTTAGATCAACCTGAGGTTCACTGTCCATAATGCTCTTTAAATAAGTAGGTTTACTAGACCTATCCAGAGTTGACAAAGACAATGACCAGGATTGCTTAACAAGCAATGGTAACATGCGCTCAAGATGAATACACGATGAGATGCTCCTAGATTTCTTAAAATTCTGATGATGTCGAGGAGATAGAACATTGAAAAAAGAACTGGAACCAGTAGGTGGTGAAATTCCGAGGAATTGCTGTCCGAAATTCAGTATGCCTTTAAGCTTCTTTCCCGGTACACAGATTAGCATCCTCATGTAGATCCTGCACATGGACACAATTAATGGAAGAAATTAGGACAGCTACTAATAAGTATTAAAAGAAAAGGAACAAAGGCAAGTAAAAGATAGAGGGAAAATATCTGAAATCATAGTTCAGTCACCTGGCATTGTCTCGAACCTCCAAGTCAGGGAAATATAAACAAGTTAATGCAAGAAGGCGAGACAACCTAAGGAACAATCTAGAGCTATGGTGGTGCATCAACATAGTTCGGCATATGCCTAGGACTTTACTTCCCCGTGACCATGATTTCAGTCCTGTATCAGGGCCATGTTTCTCAATGAGGAAAACCATGAACTTGGTAGCAAGGTCTAGCAACCTCCGAGGAGGTATTGCATTATTTTCAGCTATTCTGTCAAATATTGGGAAGAAAGAAACCAATTTATAATCTATTTTGACTTTCGGAAGCAAATTCTCATCAACCATCTGAAGTAGGTGCTCTCCCAACCAATGATGCTTTTGGCAGCCTAATAAACAGTCAATGAAAGAAACAACTACAGGAACCAACCTTAGAAAATCCAATGTCATGCCAACCAGCATCCCCTGGATAAGTGAAATTATGAGCATCAATATATACAGCAGTGAAATTGAGAACATCTGAGCACTATTTGCTCCCATCTAGCTGCCCTAACAAAAAAACAAAACAAAACAAAAGAGGTCTCTTGAGGCCAAAGGAATTTACAGATGAAGCTCACGGAAAATACAAGTACAAATACACTGGCATACATCCAGTCACAAAATAAAAGATATTACAGATGGGAAAAAAGAGAACAAATAAAATTACAATAATGTTACACATGACAAATAAAAATTAAGATAATGTTAAACAGAACGAATAGAAATTAAGATAATGTTAAACCTGCCATATGTTAGAATGCCAAGTGCTGGATCACAGAGAGAAAAAATCCAGTTGATTCAGCCATTTCAGTCTATGTTTGCTACATGTGAAGCATCAAGACCTGATATAAACTCCATGAGCTGAAAAATAATATTTGATGGCCTGGAAGTTATTTTATAGAAGGGTGCATGCACAGAAACAAACTTCCAATTCTTTTTATTTTTCTTCCCACTCAGTGTCACTAAATGTCTTAGGTGCACTCAAGGCGCTATGACCTCCTATTGCCTGAGGCAAGAGGTGCAGTGAAAGGCGTTCACCCGAGTAAAATATAAAGATAAGGTGCTATGAACCCTAGCCAATAAGTCAAAAAAAAATAATAATAATAATACCAGTTTTATGAAATTAAACTTACAAATTTAACATTGAATTGCCGAATCAGTAGTTCTAACACAATAAAAGCACAACATATTGCAAAAGGAAAAAAGAACAAGAAAGTATTAATCCCAACCATGTATTACCATGTATTAAATAACTAGTTGGAGTCCTATACAAAACTAAGAGGAATATAGTTATCACAAAGCAATAAGGACTCAACTAAGATCCTAAAATAAAACTATAGACTGCAAAAAGGATCTGCTAAATTACCAGATTGCCCTTATGCTCAAATTACTTGGCCAGAAACCTATTTATTTAATTAGACACATAAATATAACTCTAAATTCTAAAAAGACCACAAATATATTAGAATATCTGAAATAAATCCTAAATAAAATATGGACTGTAATGCTAAGAATTCAAACGTACTTGATCTCCTTATCTACATCATTCTCCCCTAGTTAAGAGAAGACTCAACCTCGAGTTTTAATGCGCGGAAGCATTAAAGAATTTGTTTGATCTAAACCCTTAGCACCACCAAACCAGTTTCCAATTCATCCATAAGGACTATTTAGTTGTTTATAGCCATCAGAACACTAGAAATTTCCCTTCAACTTTTGAGAAACAAAATCTCTCTAACAAACATCATTGGTATCTTGAACACTTTAGTTAGATGCCTTTGTCCTTTCTATTATCTTTGTTCCATCTATGACCTGACCAATCTTTGCAATGTGTTAGCCAACTTGACAGGAAAGAGCAATTTTTATTGTTTCTAAACCACCAAAATTGATTATGACCAATTGACTTTTTGTTAGCGGTCAACTGAAAGTCTATAACCGCAGATCCAAGGGTCCACGTATTGAGTTATTGAATTAATCATTTCCATTCTGTTTTGCAATTCTGTTATTTTCCTGTTTTGTAGGAGGTAGTTCCTCCACTTTCTTTATTCATGCAGTAGTGGGAGGGAGATCCTCCACTTTCCATTCTGTTTTGCAATTCTGTTATTTTCCTGTTTTGTAGGAGGTAGTTCCTCCACTTTCTTTATTCATGCAGTAGTGGGAGGGAGATCCTCCACTTAGGATTATGCTCCTTGATTGTAGGAGAAGTTGATCTGCTATTTGTGTATATATTCAGCAGAGTTCAGCCTAATAAAATATATGATTAATTCCAATTGAGTTCTCTTACAAGGTTCAGTCTCCCTTTAACGAGTCTGTTGAATTCTTGACGTCCACCATAGGTCGTTCAAGGAAAAACCCTAGCCTAAACCCCCAAACACCAACCCCTAACCGTCCCATAACCCGATCCATAAGTGGGAACCCTAACATTTTGGTATCAGAGCCTAACGTTATGGGTGACACTGTTCAAGACCAACTTTCCAAAATGTTTGAATTACTTTTGGCTGAGCAGCGAGCTAACAGTGAGCTTCGAGAACAAGTTAAAAATCTCTCCACGGAATGGGAGTCCACTAAATTGACTCTCCAATCCAGTTCTTCTGCCACTCCAATCAGCAAAAGCAAGGACAAAGGTGTTTCCGGCACTTCCAATACCGAGAAATCAGGTGCCAACGCAATTGTTCCTAAATATACCAAATTAGACTTTCCTCGTTATGATGCCAAGGAAGATCCCCTCGGCTGGATTAATAGATGCAAACACTTTTTTCGCCATCAACAAACACCGGAAGAAGAGATGGTGAGCTTAGCATCTTATCATCTCGATGGAATTGCACAGCTGTGGTACTTGCAACTGCTGGATGATTTTCCAAATCCATCTTGGGAAGAGTTTTCGCACCAGTGCAACCTCAGATTTGGCCCCCCAATTCGCAGCAACAAATTGGGCGAACTGGCTAAATTAAAACAAACAGGTTCTGTTGCAGATTATCAGAACCAATTTGAAGCTCTTATTTCGCGTGCTGGTACACTCACCCAATTTCAGATGAAGCTCTTATTTCGCGTGCTGGTACACTCACCCAATTTCAGAAAGTGCAGCTCTATTTAAGCGGTTTGCAGGACTCAATCTCTGTGGAAGTCAAGCTCCATCACCCCGCTGATTTGGCAACGGCGATGAGTATGTCAAAACTCTATGAACGGAAACTTTTTTCTCGTTCTTCAGCTGCAAGAGATACACGTCTCGCTGCACTTCCACCAGAACCCCGCGCCAATCGGGTAGTGAGGAGGTTGTCCCATGAAGAAATGGAGGAGAGGCGGAAAAAGGGACTATGCTTTAACTGTGATGAGCAATTTGTTCGAGGCCATCAATGTAAGCATTTATTCTGGATCGATTTGGAAGAAACGGAGGACGTAGATAACTTTAATGCAGATCCAGAAATTTCTTTGAATGCTATTACTGGAATTCAAAATCCTCAGTCCATGCTTCAAGCTTGCGGACAAGCTTCCATTGGGAGAGGGAAGTAATGTTAGCGGTCAACTGAAAGTCTATAACCGCAGATTCAAGGGTCCACGTATTGAGTTATTGAATTAATCATTTCCATTCTGTTTTGCAATTCTGTTATTTTCCTGTTTTGTAGGAGGTAGTTCCTCCACTTTCTTTATTCATGCAGTAGTGGGAGGGAGATCCTCCACTTTCCATTCTGTTTTGCAATTCTGTTATTTTCCTGTTTTGTAGGAGGTAGTTCCTCCACTTTCTTTATTCATGCAGTAGTGGGAGGGAGATCCTCCACTTAGGATTATGCTCCTTGATTGTAGGAGAAGTTGATCTGCTATTTGTGTATATATTCAGCAGAGTTCAGCCTAATAAAATATATGATTAATTCCAATTGAGTTCTCTTACAAGGTTCAGTCTCCCTTTAACGAGTCTGTTGAATTCTTGACGTCCACCATAGGTCGTTCAAGGAAAAACCCTAGCCTAAACCCCCAAACACCAACCCCTAACCGTCCCATAACCCGATCCATAAGTGGGAACCCTAACACTTTTAGCATCCTAAAAACAATAATCTAGTTTTTCTTTATTTGAACTAAAACATCAACCTTATTCTCTTCTTGGGGAAGCAGTTTCACAGTACCATTGCCATCAAATCTTGCTGCTTTACTTCCTCCACTTGCTAAGTAGCTTTTATCACTAATTTAGCTTTTCTACTTCCATTATCAGCTCTTCAGGCTTATGTGGTTGTTTCTCATGCTCTTCTAGCTACTGTACGGACATTCAAATCAAGTTCTGACTTTCTTTTTGTTAACAGGACCTGGGAAAATGCTTCATGTGATAAATTTTCTGGCCTTTGTTAGGCAAATCCATTTTCTTTACATATTGCTGCATGCTGGTCAGGCCACTTGACTAAGCTTTTGCAGCAGTAATATAGACTGATCGCTGTCTTGGTTTTCTTGTCTTAGCTGACTTCTACTTATTTTTCAACCTTCTTGCCAATTCCAGCATTATCCAAGCAAATTTGTAGACTATCCAATCTTTCAGCAATATAACAAAATAATTCATCATAAATTGTTAGAGTAAAATGTTGTACAAGTTGCATTATATTTCCTTTTAACTTGATTCTCAAATCTTCAACTAGGTAGATAAAGCCCATGAATCTCAAGTATTTTTCAAACAGAGTAGCTTGTTCAATTGCATCTTCAAGGTCAAGTGTGATCTCATGCTTGATAGCTGCTCTTGAAATCCAGCCCTAAACCTCACCTTGAATGGAGAAATAGTGAATCTAACTTGTTCTTTTTCTTTTTCTTTTTTTTTTTTTGGGTAACAGAACACTTCCTTATTAGCATACTCAATAGTTAACATAAAAAATGTGAATCTAATATATTAGTATGTCAAAACTGAATTGCTTCAAATAAACTAAACAAACAAGAAGAATACTAGGACGAACAATGTCATCCCAAGGCAATAAGGACTCAAATTAAGATCTGGAAATAAAACTAAAGACTGCTAAATAATTCCAGACAGTTTTCTAGCATAGCTAAAAATTAAAAAATTGCCCTTGTACCTAAATAAATATAGATATAACTCCACATGAACTACGAATATACTATAGTATCTCAAATTAATACTGGATAAAATCTAGGCCACACCTCCAAAAAACTTGAGTTCTAGAATTTCAATTTACTGATTTCTTTGTCTGCATCAGCATCACTTGCTAAAATTTCTTAAGCTACTCCAGAATGTCAAACCTCAAGTCATATAGGAATGTTTATGAATCACATACTTAAAGATAGCAATATCCACTAAACAAACAGCTAAATGGTTTCTTATCACATACAAAGATAAACAAAGAGAGAAGAATAAAAATGCTACAGGATACATCCATGGACATTCAAAATATGTAGACATATTTCCCCTCTTAGGTTCTAAACAGTATCTATATTATGATAATATTCTCCTCCAAACTAGCTATAGGTAAAACAGAATTGCAACGATATCTTTACCTGCACTAGGTGTATACACATGTAAATTATGATTGATAATACATGAAGCAAAAAAAAAAAAGGTATAGTTGTCTCTTCACTCAAAACAAAAAAAAAAGAAATTGGACATAGGAGTTAAATATTAAACATTGTTTTTTAATGGCAATCACACATTCGTTACTATAGAGTTCCACTACCCCTCTAATCATCAAAAGCATATCTCCACTTAAAGGAGCACTTGCTACTTCACAACAGAGAGGATGATGCTTGTATACCAAGGCAAGAGCCTAGGATAGTTCACATGACATATTTTCAGTCTATCATATTGCTTATGACAACACTTATCACCTGACTTATTGACAGTTGCAGAATTCACTACATCAACGTTTGCCAGTTCCCCTTCTCCAGGAGACACTCATATCCTAATCATAAATTATTGTATTAACCTGCAATAATTGTATCGAGCAATTGTTTTAAATATTAATTCATAACTTCTTTAAGGAAAACTCCAATCCAAAAGAGTGGAGAAACTCTTTGGCTGATATCAATAACATACAGGCCAAAATCATAAATGAAATCTGCATTATCTTGATTCCTTAATATCTGTCATCACGTTTAGAAATAAATAATAACATGAAACAGAGAAAAAAGAAGAAAACAATTAATTGTCAGGGTCAAAAAGTACCTGTAGAGTACGCAATATGACGGAGTTCATAAGGGTTCTGGAACAGGAAAAATCAGCGTCAGAATGAGATGATGCACCAATCAAAAATTTGTGGAAGGCACGGAATGCAACAGCAGTTTCAGTGCTCCATGGAGGTAACCATTTGAAATTCGAAACAGAAACCAGACCATCCTCAAACAGCTTCACAACAAACTTGGCAACACCTCCTTCCTCACCCGAACCAGCCTCTACTTTCAAACCATCAAGAAATATAGAGCAGAATGCAAGTAAATCAAGTTTTATTGATTTTAAAGCAAGTGGATCAAATACAGACGGATAGAATCTCAAACCCATCTCAGCAACCGATTTATATTTCTTACCCTCTCTACCCAACATCAATTTATTTAATAAACCCAACAACCAATGAAGGGCAAGCAATCTGAAAACCAAACAATGCTGTGTTTCCCTGGAAATCAGCATTAATCGTCTGACAATATCTCCCTCTTGCCCATCAAATGCATCCAAAAACTGAGAATACACGACCAAAACAAGATGACATGACAATGGATCAAATAAATAAATTAACTGAAAAAACTGCACCTTCAACATGGAGATTTGGAACTCCAAAGCCACAGCTAGTGGCATTATCATTTGCAAGAACTCCACCATCCCAAAAGAAGTCAAAACCTGCGGCGTCTCCAACAGAAACGCAAGAGCTCTCCTCAACTCCTTATAATTCGAAACTGTAATCTCCTTACTACTGGAAATCAAGCGAGGCGCATTAAATGGAACCAAAGGCACCGAAGTATTCAAAATGGAGACATTCATTTTACGATTAACAATATTTTGAACAACCATAGTAAACAACAAGAGGTAAGACTGACAGGCATGAGTTCTTTCGCTTTGACATAAACTCCACAGATGGCCAGCAACACCCGAGAGCAAACAAGGGCAATATTTCTCCAATTCACGCAAGCACTCACAGGCAATGGCTCGAGTCTGGCGGTCTAGTCCATGATTGGGACGATGAATAACAGAGAGTAGCAGTTCAACCAAACCCTCAGTGTACCGGGAGTGGAACTTGTTAAGAGCGTCGATGGTTATAAAAATGGAAGTAGTAGACACCATAAACTGCTCTTTGAAAAGAAAAGTAACAGCGATCCCATCTAGAGGAGCTTGAACAATGGCGCGGAGGGCGTCAAGGAGACTGTCTAAGTGAGATTCTTGAGTGAAAAACGTTTCAGAGAACTCTTCGAGGAAGACAATAAGAGGGATTTTGAGAGGGAAATCCTTTTTAAGGAGAGAAGAGAGGGCATGATCGAGGAGAGAGGGAAGCGAGTGATGGGCAGCCGTCCACTTGTGGAGGAGACCACCGCCGTGCTGGAAGTCGTTGATTAGGGAGTCCCACTCTTGGGGAGAAAGCGGTGGCTTGAGCAGCGGTGGTCTGTCGGTCATAGCTTGTAAACCGATTAATGGAGGAATTGGACATGCAGATGGTGAAGACCAGAATTAGATCATTCAACAGCATTTATCTCAACTTCAATTTGAGGAAAATTACAACTTTTTTTTTGCCCTTTTTTGCCATTGTTTTTTTTCCTACTCATAATAGAAATTAACCGGAAAAATACCCATTTATAAACTATTAATAAATTTTAAACTATGCTTGGAGACACGTTAAAATCAAATTACCCTTTAACCTTAAAAAAAATATTTAAAAATATCTTAAAAAGAAAAATAAAATAAAAATATTTTTAAAAACATTTATTTTTCTTTTTAATTTTAAAAATATTTTTTTTAATTTTTAATTTCAAAAATACCTATTTTCAAAAATATATTTTTGGTACATATTTAATATATTAAAAATATACTTAATTTTTAAAAATATACATTGAATATATATTTAGTATCGCAAAAGTATACATAAAACATAAAATATTTAAAAAAAAAAGTTAATATAACATCCCAATGTTTTTTAGCTTACGACTCAGTATTTTCACCCAGCCCGCTTCAAGGGACTGCTACAGTACTGCTTTCCCTCACGGTTCCACAGCAGAATTTATTTATCTGGCACAAGTCAATGGTCGCCTCCCTCGTTTCGATCCTAAGACATCCTTAAGAGAGTCTTTTTCACTCAACGAGTACCATTGACTTGGGATCGAAATGGTACTCGTTGAGTGAAAAAGACTCTCTGAAGGAGGTCTTGGGATCGAAACGAGTGAGGCGACCATTGACTTGGGCCAGATAAACAAATACTGTTGGGGAACCGTGAGGGGAAGCAGTACTGTAGTAGTCCCTTGAAGCGGGCTGGGTGAAAAGATCGAGTCGAAAGCCCAGGGCCGTTGGGATGTTACAGTTACGACTCTGCCTTTTTAACTGTAAAATATAATACCCTTATACTATATATACATATAATATACACACTCAGTATATATAGAATATGCATATACGGTACAAAAAAATCATGATCCGGTTTAATAAAAAATTTTACATTTATGATTTAAAAATTCAAATACTAAATATATAAAATTAAATAGTATATAAATATTATTTACTTGTTATAAGAACTCAAAATAAACATTTTATATGAAAATCTCTAGAAAAAATTCGCCAGAGTTTAGAGTTTTGTCTGTAATTTGAACATCCCAAAATTTATCAATTAGACAACCTGCAAAAAGAACACTTCCAATAAACAATAAACTAAATTTTCACCTTAACTTCTCAATTTTTTCACATTTTCTCAAAATATTTATACATATTCATATATATATATATATATCCAAAACACATATATAAAAACCCATCCTACACAATTTATCCAAAAGTTTTTATAACTTACAATACAAATACTGTAACACCCCTATACCCCATATACATACACCACATATACGCACCATATGTAATGTATGTATACCGGATACAAGAATGTCACAATCCATTAACAACAAACCAATCTTTAACTTTAACATCAAATCATCATTTATAAAATTTGTATAATCTTAAAACATACAATTGACATCATAAAAATAATAGGTGATATATTACTTGTTAAAACATATTTCATACCAAAAAGTTATCCAAAATATTTGTTTAATAAGCAGCAGAATATACATATGTATACATAAAAATCAATGTTTAAAAAAATATAGAATTTCTGCATACTGGCAGTTCATCCCTGATCTTGATGTCCACTAATAACTCAAGCCTCAAAGTCTCAAACCTAGACTCGACTCGGTCTAGACAAACTCTCCGGCACAACCGGATCTATCCTTTCACCTACGCGATGAACCACAATCGCGCTAAGCCAAAAGCTTAGTGGTACAAACTTTGAATCAAAATAGATCAATGCGATGCTAATACACAATACATATGAATATAACAACTCATAACATTGTAATAATCATTTGCATCACATTTCATAATTCACATTAAAGCAAAGACAAGCATGGGCCCAAAAAGGATCTAATATGCTTTTCAAATTTCAGAATTACTGCTTTGGTCCATAATGACACCTTGTGTCTAGCCCCATAGGCAATATATGTCCATAATCTATTCCAATTATTAATCCAAGCTTATTTTCTTCACTAATATCATGAATTGACACTATTTAAACATTAAAATTCAAAAATTCACTGTTCTTTAAAAACTCTCTTTCCAAAATCCTAAACTCAACACTACATCATCTAAACTCTAACCAAACTTAATCAAATCTACCATATGACTTTAAAATCCTTGTATATGCATCAAAATAACACATTTGGAATCAATTTGCACAATTAAAACACATGATTCCAAGAATCCAAATTTTTCATAACCCTAAATTCTCTCTCTTCACCCAACTCATCCCAAACTTAATCCTTTCTTCCATTTAACTTGAAAATAATTAATAATTAATCAAAATAGCTTCATTCATACCCAATTAAATAATTAAATCATGATAATAGAAAATTTCAAAATCCACATATTCATAGTTTCATAGAAAATCAAAAATTAAGAAAAGAAGCTTACTAATCTATTGGAAATCCATTAAAACTTCAATTAATTCTTAAAAATTATTGTCAAAATGAGTATTTGGATGAAGAAAAATCACTCCCATGGCCATGGAATTTCATTTTTTGAAGAAGAAGAAGAAGGAGGAGACTAATTTTAATTTTCTCTTTCTTTCCACTTAAAAAAATGACCATATATAAATATTATTTTATTTTAATAAATAATTAGTTATTTAGTTATTTTAAAATCCCAAATTACCTCTTCCAACCAAAAATATATTTTTTAATTTATTTAAATAATTTTAAGTTTATAAGGTATAATTACTATTTTACCCTTAGACTTTTGACTTTTCTTTTAAAACAGTTGACTAATATATATGTTAAGTATATGTTAGGCATATTTGACATATACATTCTACTTTTGCACTTAAAATCCTTTTATTTTCCATTTAAACCATTTCTTTAACATATTTAAATTTAAATTTATTTTATTTTATTTAATTCAAAAAATATTAGGGATGTTACAGTTAAAAAGTGTGTTATACAGTGTAATTTTCTCAAAAAATATCTTTTTCTTTCCCCCTTCTTTTTCTCTCCCTTTTCAATCCCCCTTCTCCCTTCTTTCTCTTTTTTTTTTCATCATCTACTTCTTCTCTTCTCTTGTGCATTAAACCCATTAACGATAGTTTTTTTTTTCATTCTGTTTTCTTCTTTCTTTCTCTCTCATATACTTTACTCATTAATATTATGTAGATTTTCATCACTTTCTCCTCTTTTTTTTTTCAATTTCTTTATTGCGTCAACTTTATTATTTTCATTTTGCTCAAACTATTGAAGATTTAAGAAGTATGTCATATATTTAATTATTTTTAATTTGTTGAAGTATTATAGTTGAGTAATATTGTATAAAGAGTTGATATGATTTATTTTGAAGTTAATGTGAGTAATTTTGAATTTGATATGAGTGTGTATAGAAAATTGGTATGAGTTCATAGTAGTTGATATTGTAACATCCCGAATTACAGATTGGTAAGAAACAGACATAGAGGATATGATTTAGGCTTAGAACAAAGGAGTTTAGAACATGACCTATAACTCGAACTCGAATTTCATCCAAGTTAATGACAGAATTAGAGAGTCTCAAAGAAGACTTAATTGTTTATTTGTGTCTTATCTAGATGTATAACTTGAAATTACTCAATTTGGAGTTGTAAAGAATAAGATATGATGGATTTAGTAGACAATGTGCAAGCTGCCTCAGGACAGCATAGTAGGCTTGACTTCAAAGGACCGTCAAAAATCAGATATAGCTCGAATCAACCTAAATTTTTGATACAATATAGCCCCAGATGTCTAGTTTCAGTGGGAATAAGAATTAATTAATTTGGAGTTGTGAGTAAAAAGATATTAATAAAGAAAGACAGAAAGGTCAGGAAGGGATATCAAAAGGACCTAAGTGAGAATTTCTCAAAAGTTAGGGGCAACTATGTAAACTTAAAAATTAAGAGTCAAAAGTTATTAATAGTGTCCATATCCGACCTTGGAAGAATATTCTCGAGATTAATCGGGTCATAACCGTGGATTTCATTTTTTCTCGAAAACGCACGGTTTAAAAGTTACAATCGATTAATCGCTGGAGGGTATTTTGATATTTTCACACCCTAGACTATAAAATTACAACACAAGAAAGTTGAGGGGGTCAAAATATGAATAAAAGAAAGCTTAATGGCTTGCTAAATAAATAGATAAAAGAAGAAGGCAAGTGGACCAATTAAAAGTGGCCATTTTGCTATAAGGTGTACCAATTGGAAGAAGGCAAATGGACCAATTAAAATTGGCCATCTTTGCTATAAGGTGTACTAATTGGAAGAAGGCAAATGGACCAATTAAAAGTGGCCATTTTTGCTATAAGGTGTACTAATTGGAAGAAGGCAAATGGACCAATTAAAAGTGGTCATTTTTGCTATAAGGTGTACCAATTGGAAGTCAACATCTATTCACCACTTATGGCTGCCATTTGGATCAAAATAAGCTAAGGAAAGAAAGTATAAAAGCCCTCTCTTGCATGGTGTGTAATATCCCGAAATGTGCCCTAGAAGTTTTGATATAATTATTGTTTTAATTGGATTATATGTATAAGTTAAATTGAAAGAGAAAAGAAATTAAGATAGAAGTGTATATGTTGTATATATGGAATATATATAACATATACATAAGTCAAATGTGATGGTCAAAGAAGGTTAGTGGAAGAAGATATTTATGTGTTTTTAAGTAATTAATTAATTAAAGGAAATGGAAATTAAATAATGAGTGGAAGAGAAGAAATGGGATTATTTTAATAGTTATAATACTTGGAGGAGGTTTAAAGGAATTTTGTGTGGAGATTAAGAGTTGACTTTGTTTCTTTTTTCTTCATTTTCTTCTTTGTTTTCTTTGTTGGCCGGACACCCAAGAGAGAAGAGAACAAGAGAGAGATTAATGGTTCTAAGATCAAAATCTAGGAGATTTGAAATGATCAAGTTGAAGATTGAGGAATTTCATCAACTTTGGTAAGTTCTCTCTTGATTTCTTGTGTTGTTTTTGAAGTTATGTGGGTTTGTGGTTTGAAGTTGTATTTGAGAATGTGTTTGGTTTGATTGTGTTGGGTTTAAGAGTATTTGGTTTAAGTGGTTTTGGATTTTGGGGTTGAATTGAAGAAAAGAGTAAGTTGGTTTGTATAGATTGAGTTGTGGTTGTATTTAGAGTTTTGATGAAGTTTGTGATTTGTGTTTGATGTATGTTTTGGTTTGTTTTGGTGTTGTTGTAAGTTTGAGATGGTTGTTGGGTATGTTTTGTTAAGGTTATTTGAAGTGGATGTTGATGGATAGAAGTGTTTTGTTGGTTGTGGTGTTGTCTTGGCCGGAATCTGGGTTTTTGGCCTGACACGCCCATGAGCACGTCCAGAGTCCTTAGGCGTGTCGTATGTTTTGTGTGGCAGTAGGTGTGACACGGCCATTAACACGCCCGTGTTAGTGAGCGTGTCTTAGCTACTGTGATTTTGGAGAATTTACACGGCCAGGAGCACGTTCAGGTTGTTGGACGTGTCGATGTTTTTGTGTGAGGCAATATGTATTACACGCCCAGTGACACGCCCGTGGTCATGAGCGTGTAATAGCTTCTGTGTTGTGAAGTTAGGGCACGGTCAGGAACACACCCGTGTGGGTGAGCGTGTCCAGTTTAGGGTTTGCCCTAATTGATTCTTAGCCGCATGATCTTATGAGGGTTTCTTCATTCTTTTGGAATAGGTTGTGAAGAAAGTGAATTACCCTAATTCAAGAGGTGTTAGATTCTTAAAGGAAGAAGTGTTTAGAGTTGTGAGGATTGTTGTTAAGGTAAGTACAAGTTCTTCATTTATGCATATATTATATGATCTAGAGGCTTATCATATGTGATTGTAAATGTTATGTTGTGTATATTGTGAATTGCTATGCATACATATATATATACACTTGAATGATGAAATATGAGATGTGAAACTAATGTGGTTGATTATAATGATATGGAATTGGAAATGTGAAAAGTATGAGTTATGAGATAATGATTGTTGAGGCATGATTGCCTAATGGATTATGGATTGTGAAATAAAGTTTAAAATAAAATAATTATATGTCTAATATGTTGATTCAACTTTCAGAGTTCTGTATTTGGCGGCATGCCTATGAATCACTAGATAGGCGAAATGGGATGGCCCGTAAGCCGATTCTAGTTGAAAAATGTGAATATGAATCACTGGATAGGTGAAATGGGATGGCCCGTAAGCCGATTCCAGTTGAAAAATGTGAAATGATAAATGTGAAATGTGAATTAAAGTAACAGTCTAGCCGGGTTGAGGATCTCCTCGATTAGTCGAGTTGATGGTCCAAGAGACTGGGTCTGTTACACTATCCATGGATAGAGATATGATATCTGTTGCCTACAGGCTTGATTATTGTGATTATGGACCAAAGCAGTAACTCTGAACTTTGAATAACATATTAGTGTGTTGTGGGCCCTGTCTGTCTTGGTTTTCAATGTGGTTATTGTATGATGAATAAGATATAACTTGAAATGTAATATTCTTTTGAACAATGCATAAAACTTGATTGTATGACATTGACATTGCATCATAGCTTAATGATACTATAGCTTGTATTACTAAGCCGTTGGCTTAGCGCGATTGTGATTCATCGCGCAGGTGACAGAGGAGAACCCGAGAGTTCAGCTAGACCGAGTGAGTCTAGACATTGAGGAGTTGCTTTAGAGCTTAAAGATCAGAGAGTCAAGCTACCAATCATGTATATATTTTATGTTTTGTAATCTTTGATCTTAATGTATATAAAATTGTAAATATTTCTAAAATTTCCGCTGCGGAGTCATTAAACGTTTTGTTTTTATCTATTGGGACTTATAAATTCTATTATACGTTTTATATTTGTTTTATTTGATTTTATTAAAGATGTGCCTTGTGTATTTGTAAACTGTGACCTTTCTATATTCAGTATACGTATATTACGATCGTTTAAGCATGCTGTGTACGTATACGGAATATAGGGGTGTTACAATTATTTTGGTATCAGAGCCTAGGTTTGAGATTCTCAACCTAGGTTAACTATATGGAAAAAAATCTTTTGGTTTTAAAAAGTCAGATTTTGAATATAATACATGTTTGGTATTGGCAGACTCTGATCTTTAATAAGGTGTATTCTGCTATGATTGCAGATATAGGTTGTGATGGATCCTCATTCACATCAGTTTGTTGAGGGAAGTGCGGAGAGTGTAGCTCCAGATGAGGGTAGAGATGAGGCTAGACTTGATAGAGCCGGTGAAGCACCTGCTTCTAGGTCAGGGAGACCAGTTGGTGATGAGGTTCCACCAGCTTGGTTCAAGCATATGATGGAAATGATGAGACAAGCACCAGTGCAACAACCACCTCAGCCTCAAGTACCAGTGAGACAGTATGACAAGTTGAGGAAGTTTGGAGCAGAAGATTTTCTGGGTACTGTCGATCCAGCAGTGGCTGAGCAATGGCTAGACAAAGTACAGAGGATATTTATCCAGTTACAAGCCGCTTCAGAGGAAAAATTTGATTATGCTAGGTCATTGTTGCAGAAGGACGCCTATGATTGGTGGAAGACTGTGCCTCATGCCATGGATGATCCACCTACTTTGTCTTTTGCTGATTTTCTTAGAGAGTTTGAGTTGAAGTATACTCCGAGGGAGTATAAAGATACAAAGAAGATGGAGTTTTTGAGTTTGAGGCAAGATCACCGGACAGTGACAGAGTACGAGGTTGAGTTCATCCGGTTAAGCCATTATGCTGGAGGTATTATATCTGATGAGATTGACAGATGTAGAAGGTTTGAGGAGGGACTGAGGCCTTCTCTTATGTGTCATGTGGCTGGTTCTAGATACCAAGATTTTCCCCAGCTTGTTGCAGCAGCTAGGAGTGTGGAGAGAGCTCAGGGTATTGCAGCAGCTGCTTCAGAGGAAGAGACCAGGGTTAGGAGACCCCAGTGTGAGGCAGGGTCCTCATTTGTGAAGAGAGGTAGAGGCAGTTTTGTTTCCAGAGTTGGGAGGAGTCAGAGGCCAGCTGGTAGGTCAGTACAGTATCAGAGGCAGAGACAGCGACCTACAGCTTCTGTGGCGAGTGCTCCGACCCCAGTGATTCAGAGATCCACTCCACCGGTATGTGAGCTTTGTGGTAAGATTCATGTGGGTGCTTGTCGAAGGATTGGTGGATCAGGTGTGTGCTTTCATTGTGGATCGCCTGACCATTTTATTAAAGAGTGTCCTAAGATGCAGTAACAGAGGTCAGTGGATTCTGCAGCTTTACGGCAGAGTTTTATCAGAGGAGGTAGAGGAGGTAGAAGTTTTGGTCGAGGAGTTAGATCTGGGTTCATTCAGAGAGGAGGATCTTCATTTAGAGACAGTAGACCGGATGAGGCAGGATCTTCCCAGAGAGTTTATGTGATGCAGAGGCAGCCAGATGCTTCAACTGTCATTGCTGGTATTTTCTCTTTATTAGTACTTGCTTTGATTGATCCAGGATCTACTCATTCATATCTTAGTGCATCTGTATTGCCTGAGTCTGAATTGCATTCTGAGTCTTTAGGATTTGATGTGTTGGTGACAAATCCTTTAGGTCATAGTGTTGTTGTAAGTAAGGTGCACCGAGATTGTGCAATTGTGGTGCAAGGTGAGGAGTTCCATGGTGATTTGATTGAAATGCCTTTTAAAGAGTATGATTTAATTTTAGGCATGGATTGGCTGTCTAGACATGGAGCTGTAGTAGATTGTAAGAAGAAGAATGTTACATTGAGAACTAGTGATGATAGAATTGTGATGGTATCGAGTGAGCAGAGGCAACTTGCATCCTTGTTGATTTCAGCTATTTCAGCTAGGAAGTTGATCAGAAAAGGGTGTGATGCCTATCTTGCTCATGTCTTGGATACTAGAGTGGTGGGTTCTTCACTTGACAGTCTTCCTACAGTTTTAGAATTTCCAGATGTTTTTCCAGAGGGGTTGCCAGGGTTGCCTCCTGAGAGAGAGGTGGAGTTTAGTATCGATTTGTTGCCAGGTACCACTCCTATCTCTATTACTCCTTATAGAATGGCACCTGCTGAATTGAGAGAGTTGAAAGTGCAGTTGCAGGAGTTGTTGGATAAAGGATTCATTCGCCCTAGTGTTTCGCCATGGGGAGCTCCTGTTTTGTTTGTTAAGAAGAAGGATGGTACTATGAGATTGTGTATCGATTATAGGCAATTGAACAAAGTAACTATCAAGAATAAATATCCTTTGCCTAGAATTGATGATCTCTTTGATCAATTGAAGGGAGCAGCTGTGTTTTTCAAGATTGATTTGAGATCAGGGTACCACCAGTTGAGGGTTAGAGCTGAAGATGTTTCTAAGACAGCTTTTCTTACAAGGTATGGGCATTATGAGTTTTTAATAATGCCTTTTGGATTGACGAATGCACCTGCTGCTTTTATGGATTTGATGAATAGGGTGTTTAGGCCCTTTTTGGATCAGTTTGTGGTAGTTTTTATTGATGATATATTGGTGTATTCGCGGAATGAAGAGGAGCATATCAAGCATCTGCGGATTGTGTTGCAAATTTTGAGAGAGAAGCAATTGTATGCTAAGCTGTCGAAATGTGAGTTCTGGCTTGATCAAGTAGCTTTTCTCGGTCATATTATTTCAACAGATGGTATTAAAGTTGATCCGAGTAAAGTTGAAGCTATTTTGAATTGGAGTCCACCAAAGTCTGTGACTGAAGTTATAAGTTTTCTGGGTTTGGCAGGCTATTACCGACGGTTTGTAAAAGGTTTTTCCCTAATAGCTACTCCACTTACCAGACTACTTCAAAAGGGAATTGGATTTGTATGGACTGATCAGTGTCAATCTAGTTTTGAGCAGTTGAAAGAAATGTTGACTCAAGCGCCAGTTCTTACTTTACCCGTGGAAGATAAACCATATGTGATCTACAGTGATGCTTCACATAGTGGGTTGGGTTGTGTGTTGATGCAAGAGGGTAAAGTGATAGCTTATGCTTCTCGACAGTTGAAGCCGCATGAGCTTAACTATCCGACCCATGATCTGGAATTAGCAGCCATTGTGTTTGCATTGAAGATTTGGCGACATTATCTGTATGGGGAAAAGTGTTTTATTTATACTGATCATAAAAGTTTGAAATATTTGGGGGTTCAAAGAGAGTTGAATCTCCGGCGGAGGCGATGGTTAGAATTGATTAAAGACTACGACTGCTTAATTGATTATCATCCTGGTAAGGCAAATATTGTTGCAGATGCCTTGAGTCGGAAGTCTTTAGCAGGTTTAACTGCTTATTCACTCTTGTTGCTTGTTGAGTTGAGAGCGTTGCATGTTAGCTTTGTATCCTGTGATGATGGTGCATTGTTGGCACAGTTGAATGTTAGGCCAGTGTTGTTGGATCAAATTAGAGAGGCTCAGTTGGTTGATGAGAAAATTCAAAAGATTGTTTCTGAATGCCATATAGAAAAGAGCCAAGATTTTATTGTGAGAAATGATGGTAGCTTGTGGTTTAAGAATAGATTGTGTGTTCCTGATGATGCTAACTTAAGAAGGATTATTTTAGAAGAAGCACACCAATCAGTTTTTGCTATGCATCCAGGTAATACGAAGATGTATCTTGATCTGAAGCAGTATTATTGGTGGACTGGTATGAAGAAAGACATAGCGGAGTTTGTGTCCAAATGTCTTACATGTCAAAGGGTTAAAGCTGAGCATCAAGTTCCAACAGGGTTGCTTCAACCTTTGTCAGTGCCTGAGTGGAAGTGGGAAAGAGTCACCATGGATTTTGTGTCTGGATTGCCATTGACACAGGGGAAACATGATGCCATTTGAGTGATTGTTGACAGATTGACAAAGACAGCTCATTTTCTTCCGGTTCGGATGGATTATTCTCTTGAGAGGTTGGCTGAACTGTACATCCATGAGATTGTGAAGTTACATGGAGTCCCAATTTCTTTAGTGTCTGATCGAGATCCTAGATTCACTTCGAGGTTTTGGAAGAGTTTGCATGGTGCTTTGGGTTCTCGATTACACTTTAGTACTGCTTTCCATCCGCAGACAGATGGACAGTCAGAGAGAGTAATACAGATTATCGAGGATATGTTAAGAAGCTGTGTCATTGATTTCTCTAGAAGTTGGGACAAATTTTTGCCACTTGTGGAATTTGCCTACAACAACGGTCATCAATCTAGTATTGGTATGGCACCATTTGAAGCATTGTATGGGAGAAGGTGTAGGACGCCTTTGTGTTGGAATGAAACTGGTGAAAGTAAGTTAATTGGTCCTGATTTGGTTAAAGAAACAGAAGAGAAAGTAAAGATAATTCGAGATCGATTGAAAGCAGCTTCGGATCGGCAAAAATCTTATTCGGATTTGAAGAGGAGAGACATTGAGTATAATGTGGGAAATAAAATATTTTTGAAAATGTCTCATTGGAAGAAGATCTTGAGATTTGGTCGAAGAGGGAAGTTGAGCCCTCGGTTCATTTAGACCGTATGAGATATTGGAAAAAGTGGGACCAGTTGCTTATCGACTTGCGTTGCCACCTGAGTTGGATAGGATCCCTAATGTCTTCCATGTTTCTATGTTGAGGAGATACAGATCAGACCCATCTCATGTTTTACCAGTGGAATCTATCGAGGTGAGTCCGGATTTGACATTTGAAGAAGAACCCATTGCTATTTTGGCCCGAGAAGTGAAAGAATTAAGAAATAAGAAAGTGCCATTGATAAAGGTTCTTTGGAAGAATCATACAAAGGAAGAGGCAACTTGGGAGAGTGAGCAAGCAATGCGAGATCAATATCCTCAATTGTTTCAGACTTGATATCAGGTATTTTCGAGGACGAAATTTTTTTTTAGAGGGGGAGAATTGTAATATCCCGAAATGTGCCCTAGAAGTTTTGATATAATTATTGTTTTAATTGGATTATGTGTATAAGTTAAATTGAAAGAGAAAAGAAATTAAGATAGAAGTGTATATGTTGTATATATGGAATATATATAACATATACATAAGTCAAATGTGATGGTCAAAGAAGGTTAGTGGAAGAAGATATTTATGTGTTTTTAAGTAATTAATTAATTAAAGGAAATGGAAATTAAATAATGAGTGGAAGAGAAGAAATGGGATTATTTTAATAGTTATAATACTTGGAGGAGGTTTAAAGGAATTTTGTGTGGAGATTAAGAGTTGACTTTGTTTCTTTTTTCTTCATTTTCTTCTTTGTTTTCTTTGTTGGCCGGACACCCAAGAGAGAAGAGAACAAGAGAGAGATTAATGGTTCTAAGATCAAAATCTAGGAGATTTGAAATGATCAAGTTGAAGATTGAGGAATTTCATCAACTTTGGTAAGTTCTCTCTTGATTTCTTGTGTTGTTTTTGAAGTTATGTGGGTTTGTGGTTTGAAGTTGTATTTGAGAATGTGTTTGGTTTGATTGTGTTGGGTTTAAGAGTATTTGGTTTAAGTGGTTTTGGATTTTGGGGTTGAATTGAAGAAAAGAGTAAGTTGGTTTGTATAGATTGAGTTGTGGTTGTATTTAGAGTTTTGATGAAGTTTGTGATTTGTGTTTGATGTATGTTTTGGTTTGTTTTGGTGTTGTTGTAAGTTTGAGATGGTTGTTGGGTACGTTTTGTTAAGGTTATTTGAAGTGGATGTTGATGGATAGAAGTGTTTTGTTGGTTGTGGTGTTGTCTTGGCCGGAATCTGGGTTTTTGGCCTGACACGCCCATGAGCACGTCCAGAGTCCTTAGGCGTGTCGTATGTTTTGTGTGGCAGTAGGTGTGACACGGCCATTAACACGCCCGTGTTAGTGAGCGTGTCTTAGCTACTGTGATTTTGGAGAATTTACACGGCCAGGAGCACGTTCAGGTTGTTGGACGTGTCGATGTTTTTGTGTGAGGCAATATGTATTACACGCCCAGTGACACGCCCGTGGTCATGAGCGTGTAATAGCTTCTGTGTTGTGAAGTTAGGGCACGGTCAGGAACACACCCGTGTGGGTGAGCGTGTCCAGTTTAGGGTTTGCCCTAATTGATTCTTAGCAGCATGATCTTATGAGGGTTTCTTCATTCTTTTGGAATAGGTTGTGAAGAAAGTGAATTACCCTAATTCAAGAGGTGTTAGATTCTTAAAGGAAGAAGTGTTTAGAGTTGTGAGGATTGTTGTTAAGGTAAGTACAAGTTCTTCATTTATGCATATATTATATGATCTAGAGGCTTATCATATGTGATTGTAAATGTTATGTTGTGTATATTGTGAATTGCTATGCATACATATATATATACACTTGAATGATGAAATATGAGATGTGAAACTAATGTGGTTGATTATAATGATATGGAATTGGAAATGTGAAAAGTATGAGTTATGAGATAATGATTGTTGAGGCATGATTGCCTAATGGATTATGGATTGTGAAATAAAGTTTAAAATAAAATAATTATATGTCTAATATGTTGATTCAACTTTCAGAGTTCTGTATTTGGCGGCATGCCTATGAATCACTAGATAGGCGAAATGGGATGGCCCGTAAGCCGATTCTAGTTGAAAAATGTGAATATGAATCACTGGATAGGTGAAATGGGATGGCCCGTAAGCCGATTCCAGTTGAAAAATGTGAAATGATAAATGTGAAATGTGAATTAAAGTAACAGTCTAGCCGGGTTGAGGATCTCCTCGATTAGTCGAGTTGATGGTCCAAGAGACTGGGTCTGTTACACTATCCATGGATAGAGATATGATATCTGTTGCCTACAGGCTTGATTATTGTGATTATGGACCAAAGCAGTAACTCTGAACTTTGAATAACATATTAGTGTGTTGTGGGCCCTGTCTGTCTTGGTTTTCAATGTGGTTATTGTATGATGAATAAGATATAACTTGAAATGTAATATTCTTTTGAACAATGCATAAAACTTGATTGTATGACATTGACATTGCATCATAGCTTAATGATACTATAGCTTGTATTACTAAGCCGTTGGCTTAGCGCGATTGTGATTCATCGCGCAGGTGACAGAGGAGAACCCGAGAGTTCAGCTAGACCAAGTGAGTCTAGACATTGAGGAGTTGCTTTAGAGCTTAAAGATCAGAGAGTCAAGCTACCAATCATGTATATATTTTATGTTTTGTAATCTTTGATCTTAATGTATATAAAATTGTAAATATTTCTAAAATTTCCGCTGCGGAGTCATTAAACGTTTTGTTTTTATCTATTGGGACTTATAAATTCTATTATACGTTTTATATTTGTTTTATTTGATTTTATTAAAGATGTGCCTTGTGTATTTGTAAACTGTGACCTTTCTATATTCAGTATACGTATATTACGATCGTTTAAGCATGCTGTGTACGTATACGGAATATAGGGGTGTTACATAGTGAATTCGTCCAAACCATAAGAGAAGGAAGAAGGAGGTGATTTTTCTAAAGTTTAAGGCTTTTGGTTTAAAGAGTTTGGTGACAAACAAGATTATAAGATAAGAGAAACCTATCTTTAGTTTTAATTTCATGGATTAATGGTTAATTTAAGAGATTGAAATTAGGGTTCATGTAGTTAGATTTGGAGAAAATTCAAGAAATAATTAATTGAAGGATTTGATGAAGGAAATAATGGTGTTTAATGGTGAAAATAAGCTAGCAACCATTAGAAAAATCATAAGATAAGACTATGTCTATACCTAGGGTTCTTACCTTTGTATATGTGATGTTAAATTCATAGGAAATCAAGGAGATTAGAAAGTAAAGGAAGTGAAATAGATAAGAAGAGCAAGGAAAAGCAAGGTTTGGTACTTTAACCATTGAACTCCTTTTGAAATTTTTCTGTTTTACAATTAGTAAATGCTGTGACTTGTATGATTTTTAATATAGCAATATTATCTTGAGTTGAAATTTTGATATGTTGTGTCTCAATGAGTCTAGAATGACTGAAAAATATGTTGAGTTGAATTTGGAATGGGTATTTATGAAATGTTATATATGTTCTACTCGGTAAATGGGTAAAACCGGTCTGGAATGGGGGTTATATCGTGTGAGGTCAAGACCATGGCAACTAGTCATGTGAGACCAAGACCACACAATTATCTTGTATATTCCATATCGTGTGAGACCAAGACCATAGAAATTAGTCGTGTGAGGTTAAGACCACGCGTAACTCTATACGAGGCCTCATTCCGAGATTGGTGTATTCATAATTACCTAGTGGAGCATATTAACTCGTAATTATAATGAAGTTATATTACATGTTGTTTACACTTTTATTATTTATTTTCCGTAATTAGTTAAAGTACCCACTAAGCAATGCTTAGCGAGTTTAGTTTCTTCTAAACTCGTAGATTATTAGCAAGGAGCCAGTAGTGAGCAGAGGAGTCCTGCGATCTGCCGGTCATCAACAAACTTAGGTGGTGCTCTTCATTTTGTATTTTGGTATTAGAAACTGGCATGTACTTATTTGAACAATACAAAGAGATAACTTGATGTAGCATGTAAATCTAGTAATGTATAATAACTGTATGGTTTTAAATTGAGTTGGGTTATGAATATAGAAGTGTGAATTCTTCTTGCAGGATTTGTAGTTGAGGTTATAAGGGTGGATTATTGGGAGTGTGCTTGTATTGAATTGTGAAACAAAATATTTTTCAAAAATAAGAAAAATCAGTTTTGTCGACACTTGGGACCTCCATTTTTAGGGGAGGTTATGGTAAAATTTTTTTAAAATCTGAACTTAAAATTGGCTAAGTAAAATATTAAGACACAACCACCATGAGATAACAGTCCATCTTGGTCTATAAACGTAGGCTAAGATGGGGTGTTACAGATATAAATTAATACAAGTTATTTTTGTAATGTTTGAAATTATTAAACAGCGATTTTCTAAATTATATAGATATTGGACTGTATATAATATTGAGAGTGACCCGGTCATTTGAAATAGATGGAAAAGTGGGGTTGCTTAAGCCTTAAAATATTGAAAGTTACATCTGAATATGGATTTAATTGATATTTTTGAAAAAAATCTTTAAGTGATAAAACTTTACAAAAATACCCTTGTGATTTAAGAATTGGATTTTACTGAAATTGGGATGTGAAAAATAGATAATAGAGCTATAAATTAATTAAAAAATTATTTTACTATTTTACAAAATTAAAAATTAGGTTTAAAGATAATTTAAGAAAATAGGTGTATAGAAGTTTTGGTGTGAACACCTTATGGGATCATAACATTAAGTAATATGTACAAATATAAATGAAATTTTTCTTCTTCTTCTTTCCATCCCAAAACCGACATACCTCTTTCACCATAGCCAAAATTTCATTTCCTCCATCTTCTTCCATCACCATACTTAGAAATTAAAGAAATTTTGTATACAACTCAATTTTTTAGTAGAATTCATTAGATTAAGTAAGAAACACTAAAATCATCACCAAATAATCAAAGAAAAATTAAGGAAGAGAGAGAAAGTACTACTTTGTAAAGAAGTTTATGCTTGTATATTGACAATTTGTTATTCTTTTTTTTTCTTTTGATTTTCATGGATTATATAAGTTATTTGAACCACTTTAATTGGATTTTTGTGATAAAATTAACTAATTAAATTTGTTAAGAGAGAAAATTTGAATATGGAACCAAGTGAAAAGAAAATTGATTTAAGTTCATTTTTGAATGATTTTAAGTAACTATGCATAGTTTTTAGCTTAAACTTGCATTTGAAACAACTTTTGATTCAATAAAGAATCAATTTAGGGTTATGACAAGTTTAGAGTTTAGAATTAGATATAGAACTAATTATTGAAGAAATTGATTAAAATTCATAAATGAGTGGAATTAAGTGTAATTGTGTAGTTGTTAACCTAAAATTATGTTCAAATAATTTTTGATCCATAAAAGTGCTAATTTATTTTTTTGGAAAATTTAGGGTTTAGATATAGTTATGAAATTAATTCTTAAAGAAATTGGTTTTAAATTAATAATTGATTAAGAATAAGTATATTTATGTAGTTTTTAAATAAAACTAAACTTAAAGAAACTTTTAAACTTTCAAAGTATTGAATTTAAGGCTATGTAAGTTTAGAATCTTGAGAAAGTTTAAGATTTTGAAATTAAAAGGATTGTTTATAATATGTTTGGAGAATATGTTCTAAATGAAAAATGTTTGATTTTAATTTGAAAAGTATTTTTTTAAATGTATGGTTAAAGTGGAGACATTTGAATGATAAAGAAGAAAAGTGCAGAAAAATGTATTCTTTTTAAAGAATTGTTATTGATTTTAATAAAGTGACATTATAAATTTAACATTGATTGGAAATGAGAAAGAATTGAATTGCCTAAACTATATTGATATTAAACTTGGCTTTTGGATTGAATGACTAGCCAGATGGTGGATGCCATTACTGTTATTGGACACTCTGTGTCACTACTGCTATTGGACACTCTGTATCATTACTGTTACTAGACATTTTATATCACTACTATTACTAGGCATTTTGTCATTACTAGGCTATTGGCCATACTGATTGATATTACTAGGCATGTATTTGTCACTACTAATCTACTATCTGAACCTAGAATTAAAATTTAGTGTGAGGACAAAGCAAATGAAATTTATCCGAATAAGAAAATTGTACAAAATGAATAATTTTTATTAATTATGTAAATCTTGAACTTATTAATATTAAGATAAGTTAGCTTGCTTCTAATTGATTTTATATCCTGTTATTATATTAAAATTACAATTTTATTTACATACATTATTTCAAATATTTTCTTATGTTATAATTTTTTAGCAAAGTTTGAATATGTAAGCACCACTAAGTATTTCTTAGCATGTTAGATTTATTTATGACGTGCATATTAGATGTGTGGATAGATTCAGCTGAGTGTGCTATAGAATTTTCAGATCAATTGTATCTCAGAAAGTGTTGAATGAAGAATTTAGTATTATGTATTTTGTTCAATTCACATAGCAATGTTTGTAAATTTTAAATGATAGATGTATAATTATGAGTAACCTAGAGATTTTTGCATACTTTGTAGTTATGGATTATATTTTGTAAAATTGGCTTAGGTTATAAATTTATAGTAAATCATGATAAATGTAGAGATTGCTTAATATGCAAACTAGTTGACAAAAGTTTAGATATTTGAACTGAATTGTGAGTGATAATTGGTGTATTGATGAGATTGGAGTTGAGATTGAATGTGAGAATATTACAAGTGCTTTCTTCTGCAGGTTGTGTTTTAATTGGAGAAGATGTTGGCAGTATCAAATTTTAGGGGAGATTCTACCAAAATTTTTATTGACATTATCTTTAGTATTTATTAAATATTGAATGAAAAGTGTATAAGCATTGTGCGACATCTCTTGACAGTCCTTTACTAGGATTGTCAGGGAGCATTACATTTGGTGGTATCAGAGCTTGGTTTAAGCGATATATTATTTGGTTTATTAGAAAAAGTGAAATAAAACTGTCATTGCTATGTGATTTGTACAAGTAAATAAGTATTGTGATGCAGTTGATTTTTAAATTTTTATAAGTATAGGATGACTTATGGATCTCATCAAAGTGAAGAAGTTGAAGCATCCTCAAAAAGTCATACTAGTGTGGGAAACCAATAGCCAACATATCTTTCTGCATGATAGGTACCATTGGAGCCCCAATTTTTGAGGAACCTGGAGGAAATTCTTAAATAGATTCTAGGTGTAATTCCTTCAGCATCGCTACAACTACCAGTACCTTAAAGATCTCCATTTGAGAGAGTTAGGAAGCTAGGGGTGAAAGATTTTAAAGCCCGTGATACTAATGAATCTTCTACAACAAAGTATTGGCTGGAGAGGATTGTGAGAGTTTTTGATCTTCTTCATTGAATTGATGAGGAGTGGCTAGAGTGTGCAGTTTTTTTACTACATGAATAAGCTTATGACTGATGGATACAAAGCAAAAAACTAATCCAGCTGATGCTCACTTGGACATTTTTCTAGGAAGAGTTTAAGAAGAAGTATATTAGTGAGATATATATATAAAGTAAAAATGCAGAGAGTTTTTATACTTAAAGTAGAGGTAGTTGTCCGAGTTAGAATATGAGAGATAATTTATCCATCTCAACAAATATGTTCCTGAGTTAGTTGCATCCAAGGAAGAGAAATGCAAGTGTTTTGAGTAGGATTTGAATAGCCAAATTTGTGTTTACTTAGTGGCAATGAGAATTAACGAGTTTTCTATACTTATCAATGCAGTAATGGTCATAGAAAATGAAAAAAAATATGAGTAGAGTAGAAGACAACAATGGAGGAAGGGCTCACCTAGTGAGTAGCATCGGGGTGGTCAGAAAGGCAGAGAGGTGTTCAAGCATAGACATACATGGATTTAGCATAAGGGGTCGCACTAATGGAGCTGGTTCCTAGAGATCTCAAGTGGTTGGGTCTAGTACTTCTACAGGCTCATCTTCACGGGCATTTTCTACACCTTGTCAGCATTTTGGCAAGGGGTATAGTAGTGATGTTTGTTCTCTACATCTTATCAGCATTGTAGCAAGGGGCATAATAGTGATGTTTGTTGGTATTGGAGTGGAGCTTGTTTGAGATGTGGTTCCAAAGCCCATACAATTAAAGATTGTCCAGTAATGAAGAACATTGATGTTTTAGAAGGACAGAGTTCCGTACAAAGGTCATAGGTAGGCCGTAGATCAGGCAGAGGCAGTTGACCTAGTGCCAGTCAGCAGAGAGGGTCTAAGACTATTGATAGACCCAAAACACAAGGTAGTGCTCCAGCCATAACATATGCCATAAAAATAGTAGAAGACCAGTATGCCCCAGATATAGTTGGTAAATTCTTCCTTACTAGATCCTGGTTCTATACATTCATATTTATGCACAACTATAGCCTCTGGGAAGAATATATATATCGATAAACTTGGATATAATATAAAAATTACTAATCCCTTAGGCCATAATGTGAGGGTAAACAAATCGTATCAAAATTGTCTAATTAGAATCCATGACATAGAACTTCCAGCCAATCTGATTAAACTTCCATTCCATGATTTTGATGTAATCTTAGGAATGGATTGGTTATCATGACATTAAGTAGTCATGAATTGTCATAGGAAAACTGTGACCTTTAAGATTCTTGGACATGATGAGAAGAGTAGTTTTATCCTTCTAGTTTGATTTATGTTATTGAGGCTAGAAGGTTGATCAGGAAGAGATGTGAATTTGATTACTTGATTGATACATGACATTCAAGCAAGGATTTAGAAGATATACCTTAAGTATGCGAATTTTCTAATGTCTTCCTAGATGAATTACCTAGGGTACCATCATATAGGAAAGTAGAATTTGCTATTGATGTGGTTCTGGGTACAACACCAATTTCCATCCACCTTATAGGATGGCACCTTCAAAACTAAAAGAGCTAAAGGTGTAGCTTCATGAACTACTTGATTTTCCAGTGTGTCACCTTGGGGTGCACTAGTTCTATTTATGAAAAGAATGATGGTACACTACATTGTGTATTGACTATTAGTGGTTAAATAAAGTGACCATTAAAAATAAATATCCACTTCCTCAAATTGATGATTTGTTTGACCAACTGAATGGGGCATGTGTTTTCTCTAAAATTGATTATCAATCTGGCTATTATCAGATAAAAGTTAAAGAAGGTTATGTTTCAAAGACAGCTTTTAGAACTCGATACGGGAATTATGTATTTCTAGTCATGCCATTTGGTTTGACAAATACCCTGGAAACTTTCATGGACTTGATGAATAAGTTCTTTAAGCCTTATCTAGATCTGTTTGTAGTTTTTTTTATTGATGATATACTGGTCTATTCCAAAAATAGATAGGAGCATGATAAGAGCTTTAGGATTGTGCTATAGGCACTAAGAGAGAACTAATTATATGTTAAGTTGTCAAAATGTGAATTTTGGTTAACAATGGTAACATTCCTAGGATACATGGTATCAGTTGATGGTATCCATGCAGATCTTAGTAAAATATAAACTATTCTGAAGTGGCAACCACTGAAGAATGTGATGAAAGTTTGAAGTTACCTTAGCTTAGCTGGTTATTATAGGAGATTTGTAAAGGGATTCTCTAAGATAGCACTTCCTCTGACTAAACTGCTTAAAAAGGAAATCAAATTTAGGTGGGATAATCAATGTCAATCTAGTTTTAAACAATTAAAAGCTATATTGATAGAAGTACCAATTTTGACATAGTCAACTCTAGATAAAGATTATATAATCTATAGTGATGCTTCACATCATGGACTTGGTTATGCACTCATGCAAGAAGGTAAAGTGATTGATTATGCTTTTAGGCAGTTGAAATCTCACGAGTTGAATTATCTCACACATGATTTAGAGCTAGCAGCCATTTTATTTGCTCTAAAAATTTGGTGGCACTACTTATATGGTGAAAGATGTTATATTTATACTGATAATAAAAGTTTGAAATATCTGCCTATCCAGAAAAAAAGTTTAATTTAAAGTAGAGAAAATGGATGAAATTGATCAAAGATTATGATTGTTTCATTGACTATCAACCTAGAAAATCTAATATGTTAGTTGATGCTCTAAGTCGAAAGACTTTGGCAGGTAATAAGTTATTATGTTATAAATAAAACGTAATATATATGTTATATAACTGAAAATAATATAATGTGTTATGCTAACAGAACTGAGAATTGAGCTAAAACTCAATTAGAAAGTTATAGAGACCCATCAAAAGAATCAAAAGTTCTTAGAAGTGATGGAACAAGTATGCTAAGGTAAAAGATTAGATTATATTATTTTAGAAGATGGTTGTTTATTCTTCAAAAATCGACTTTATATTCCTAATGTAAATGAGTAAAAGGAGAGTATTCTTAGAGAAACTCATAATACTATATATACTATGCATCTAGGAAGCAATAAGATATATCAAGATTTTAAGCCTTTCTATTGGTGGCTTGGTATGAATAGAGACATTACCGAGTATGTAACCAAATGCTTAGTATGTCAACAGGTCAAAGAAGAACATCAAGTACCATCATGTCTTCTGCAACCCATCTCAATACCATAATGGAAATGGGATAGAGTCACTATTGATTTTATGCTTGGTCTTTTAAACACCTAAAAGAAATATTATGTAATTTGGGTGATTGTTGACAAATTAACCAAGTTAGATCATTTTTCTTCCAATCATGATTGACTATTCATTGGATAAACTTGTAGAATTATATATAAATGAGATAGTTAGACTCCATAAGATGTCAGTGTCTATCATATTGGACAGAGACCCATGCTTTATTTTGAGATTTTAGGAAAGTCTTAAGAAAGCATTAGGTACTCGACTCCATTTCAACATTGCATTCCATCTACAGACTAATGGCTAGTGGGACAGGGTGATGTAGATACTTGAAGATATGCTTAGAAGCTGTGTTATTAAATTTGAAGGTAGTTGGGACATAAATCTGCCATTAGTAGAATTTGCCTATAATAATAGTTATTAGATAAGTATTGGTATGGCATAATATGAAATATTATATGCAAGGAAGTGTAGAAATTTGCTCTGTTGGACAAAATTGAATGCGAGTAAGCTTGTTGGACCTGATCTTATTAGATAGATAGAAGATAAGGTGAACCTTCTAAAGGATGGCTGAAAGCTACAGTCAACAAATTTGAAGAGAAGGGACATTGAATACAATGTGGAGGATAAAGTATTTTTAAAAGTATCACTGTGAGCAGAGATTTTTGCCCCCACTCCCGGTGAAATGGTTCTTGTGATTTTGGCACTGTTTAGGCTCGGGGCCTTAGAGAACACGGACCTAAGTCCGGAGAAAATGGAGTCGCCATCTGGACGGGCTGGGAAAAAAGAAAGGGGTGGATGACTTGATTCCTAAGGAATCCCCAACCCCCTAATGGGTTCAAAAAGTTGGGTACGTGTGGGGAAGGTGAGAAATGGCCCAGCACCCCCACAATGCTCGGTTTATTAGAACTGACCTCCTTTGCAGGTCTTAATATTATAAAATTCTTAAGTATATTGATAAGTTGATAATTTATAGTTTTTTTGTATGTTTTAAATGTCATTTTTACTTTAGTTTTATATGTTTTTATGTTTTTTTTATGTGTTTTATTGTTATTTTTTTGTGTTTATGTTTTTGGTGTTTTTATTTATTTTGTGTGTTTTTTATTTGTTTTATAGGTGTTTTGGTGGAATTTAATTGAGGAGCATACTTTGGAAAGAGTAGTGAGAAGCAGCTGGAACCACAAGCAGTTGTGGTAGAGCAGAAGTAGGTTGTGGTATCACCTTGAGGCTGTGATCTGTGCGAGGGTAACTTTGAAAAGTCAAGTTTGGACGGGATTTTATTACTTGGAGGCCACTTTTCCTTATCTAATGGGGAAATAACTGAAGAGACACGGATGAGAAAATATTAGATTATTCTTGTAAAGAATTTGGAACATCTCTTTCATCTTTTGGAACGTGATTTTGGGACAAGATCAAGGAGAGAAGAATTTTTCTACACTTTGTTATGGTTTTCTTCTCTCTCTTTTGTTCTTTTGATCTAGTTATGGAGTAGTTTCCCTTTTTGTTAGGAGGAGCATGAAACCTTAACTTATGATGGATGCTTAATCTTGATTAATGGAATTTTTATTTTGAGTTTTATGCAAAATTTGATCTTAATGCTTGTATGATGTTATTGATTTAATTACCTATGCTATGGCCTAGACGGGTAGTTGGGTTTGTTGGATTAATTTATTCATGCATGATTATAAGTTTTTTGTGCATAACAAATTCGACTTGGGTTTGTCCGGATAGGAGACTTGAAGATTAATTTGTGGTTTAATTTTTGATTCATTGCCTGGTAGGGTGAATTAAGAATTGGGTTTGTGCTTATGCAATTTAATTTTAAATTGTAAGGATAGGAGTTTAGAATTAGATTGAGAATTTACGGCCTCGACGGGTAAATTGGGTTTAGGAACTAACCAATCTCAAATTTGAATTCCATAATTAAATAGCATCCGGAATGGTTAAGGTGGATTGCGAATCCTAACTTTCTCCATATTTGATTAATTTTCTCTAAATCTAGCTATTTGATACTTTTGCATGAGTTAACTTTAAGTTCAATTTTTTTTATCCATCATAATTTGATTGCTCAACTAATAGTGATAGAGTTGGATTAATTGGCTCCTAGATTAGGTCTCGGTGGGAATGATAACCGGACTCTTTGTCCACTATAACTCATACGACTAGTTCACTTGCTAGGACGTATCAAGATTTTTGGCGCCGCTGCCGGGGACCTTTGGTCTAGTTAAAAGTTAATTTGATTTTTATCTATTAATTTGAGTTTGTGTTTGAGTTTGACTTTTCAGGTGTAGCTAGTGCATGACCAGAACTAGTGAATCTTCACCAGCTAAATTCGATCCAGAACCAGAGAGAACCTATCGTCAGAGAAGGAGGTTAGCGAAAGCTAAAAACAAAATGGCAGATCCACTAGATAATGCAGAGAACCGAGCATTGGTGAATGCTGGAAATGGTAATCAAAGACAATTAACCATTCAGGATTATGTTATGGCTTAAACTGAAGGAGTCGCTCCTCCCATTGTTAGGCCAGCCATTGCTGCTAACAATTTTGAGATCAAACCTCAAATCATTCAGATGATCCAGAATTCTTATCAATTTGGAGGTTTGGATAACGAAGACCCTCATCAACACATCTCCAATTTTCTAGAGTTATGTGCTACGTTCAAGTATAATGGTGTAACTGATGAGGCAATTTGGTTAAGATTGTTTCCCTTTTCTTTAAGGGATAAGGCAAAGAGTTGGTTGAATTCTCAACCAGCTGGTTCTATCACGACTTGGGAGGAATTAAGAAGAAAATTCTTAGGTAAGTATTTTCCACCTGGAAAGACTATGCAATTACTTAACCAAATTTCTTCTTTTATGCAGCTTGAAACAGAGTCACTTTATGAAGCGTGGGAGAGGTACAAGGATTTGTTGAGGAGATGCCCGAATCATCAAATGCCATTGTGGATGCAAGTTCAACATTTTTATAGAGGCATTAATTTCCAAGCAAGACATATGATCGATGCAGCTGCAGGAGGTACTTTGAATAGCAAATCTCCCGAGGAAGCTTATGCTCTGATTGATGCAATGATTTCAAACATGTATCAATATGATGACATAAGGTCTCAGCCAAGGAAGCAAGGAGGTATTCACAATGTGGATCCAATTACCGCATTGACAGCTCAAGTTGAGGCGTTGAGTAAAAAGATTGAGGGAATTCATGTGCAAGGCCCGTCTATGGTGGCCTCAATTTGCGACTTTTGTGGAGGAGGACACTCTAATATTGAGTGTCAAATAGGTAATATGTTTGCTAAATCAAACCTTGATCAAGCTAATTATGTTAATAATTATCGCAGGAACAATGATCCATTTAGCAACACATATAATCCGGGGTGGAGGAACCATCCAAACTTTTCTTGGAACAACAATGCACAAGGAAGGCAACAACCGTCGGGTTATTCACAACAACCTCCACAACAGCAACAAGAAAAGAAGTCTTCTTTGGAGGAAATGATGTCCAAGTATATAGAGACCAGTGAGAAGAGAATGCAAAATCAAGAGGCCTCTATTAAGAACTTGGAAGTACAGTTAGGACAATTGGCGAATGCTATGACGGAAAGAGCCCAAGGATCTTTGCCTAGTAATTCGGAGAAGAATCCTAGAGAGCATGTGCAAGCAATTACCTTGAGAAGTGGTAAAGTATTGGAAAATCCCTACCCCAAAGAGAAGGTAGAGAATGCAAGTGGAACGCCAATTTTCGAAGAAGTAAGTGAAGAGAAAGGAAGCCAACAAGACGAAAATCAAGAAGCTCTTGCACCAAAGCAAGGTAAGTTTTCTGTAACTTTTGGTTCTTCTGAAGTTGATGTTAGTAATTGTCCCTATCCTGAAAAGATTAAAAAGAGCAATAATGATGCACAATTTTCTAGATTTTTAGAGATCATTAGGAAAGTTCATATCAATATTCCTTTTACTGAGGTGTTTACAGAAATGCCTAGGTATGCAAAGTTCTTTAAGGATATTCTTTCTAATAGAAGAAAATTAGAGGAAGAGGGTGTTGTTAAGTTGACTGAAGCTTGTAGTGCTATAGTTCAGAATAAATTGCCTGCTAAACTTAAAGACCCAGGGAGTTTTACTATTCCTTGTGAATTAGGGAATGCTCAATTTGATAAAGCATTGTGTGATTTAGGAGCGAGCATAAATTTGATCCCTTTGTCTTTAGTTAGGGAATTTGATCTAGGTGAGATCAAGGAAACACAAATTACACTACAACTAGCTGATGGATCTATAAAGGTTCCTTGTGGAATTATTGAAGATTTGTTAGTGAAAGTAGGTCATTTCATTTTTCCAGCTGATTTTGTTGTTTTGGATATAAAAGTTGATAAAGTTGTTCCTATTATTTTTGGCAGACCATTTTTAGCTACTGCAGGTGCGTTAATTGATGTGTGAGAGGGACGACTTACATTGAGATTCAATGATGAGCAGATTGTGTTTGATATCAAGAAGGCTATGAGGCATCCTCAAATGCATGAGAATGATATGTGCTTATTCCTTGATAATGTTGATTATTGTGTGCAGGAAATGAAGCAAGAAGAGTTTATGAAGGATGAGTTTGAAAAGGAAGTTGAGCAGTGTTTTATGGTTGGAAGTGAGGTGCAAGAGCAAGAAACTCCAATTCCTTTGGATTATGAGAAGAAGGAGGAATCGCAAGAACTTAAGGAAGAAGTTCCTAAGAAAGGGGGATTAAAACCTTTACCCCCACATTTGAAATATGTTTTTCTTGACAAAGATGCTTCTCCTGTGATTATTTCTGCCTATTTGACAGCTGAACAGGAAGAATGGACGATTGCTTTATTGCAGAAGCGTAAGTCCTCAGTTGGGTGGAAGCTTTCCGACATCAAAGGAGTTAGCCCTACCATTTGTATGCATAAGATTCTGATGGAGGAAGGTTACAAAACAACAATTCAACCGCAAAGAAGGTTAAATCCAGCCATGCAAGAGGTGGTTAAGAATGAGGTTATCAAGCTTCTCGATGCAGGTATTATTTACCCAATTTCTGATAGTGCATGGGTGAGTCCAGTTCATGTAGTTCCTAAGAAAGGGGGGATGACAGTGATAGAGAATGAAAATAATGAGTTGATTCCTACTAGAACAGTGACGGGGTGGAGAGTGTGCATTGATTATAGAAAACTTAACTCTGCCACTAGGAAAGATCATTTTCCTTTACCGTTTATTGATCAAATGCTTGAAAGATTAGCGGGAAATCGATTTTATTGTTTCTTAGATGGGTTTTCTGGTTATTTCCAAATTCCCATAGCCCCCGAGGATCAGGAGAAAACTACTTTTACATGCCCGTATGGCACTTTTGCTTATAGGCGTATGCCTTTTGGGTTATGTAATGCACCGGCTACATTTCAGTGGTGTATGTTAGCTATTTTTCATGATTTGATTGAGAAGTGCATGGAAATTTTTATGGATGATTTCACTGTTTATGGTTTAACCTTTGATTCTTGTCTAGAACATTTAGACATGGTTTTGCAGAGATGTCAAGAAAGTAATCTTGTGTTAAACTGGGAAAAGTGTCATTTTATGGTCCATGAAGGTATAGTGCTTGGACACAAGATTTCAGAAAGAGGGATTGAAGTTGATAAGCCCAAGGTAGAGGTGATTGAAAAGTTGCCACCACCAACATCTGACAAGGGAGTAAGAAGTTTCTTAGGGCATGCCAGTTTCTACAGAAGATTCATCAAGGATTTTGCCAAGATTGCTAAACCCCTTTCTTGCTTGCTTGTTAAGGATAATAAGTTTGATTTTGATGAGAGTTGTTTGCAGGCTTTTAAGACCTTGAAAGAGAGGTTACTTTCGGCTCCGGTGATAGTAGCGCCGGATTGGAAGAGCCCATTTGAATTAATGTGTGATGCAAGCGACTTTGCGCTTGGGGCAGGTTTAGGACAAAGAAGAGATAGGGTGTTTCAAGTGATTTACTATGCAAGTCATACTTTGACAGGCCCACAATTGAATTACACCATAACGGAGAAGGAGTTCTTAGCTGTAGTTTATGCATTTGATAAGTTTTGGTCCTATTTAATAGGTTCCAAAACTATTGTGTTTACTGACCATGCAGCTTTACGACATCTCTTTGCCAAGAAGGAATCCAAACCGCGGTTGATTCGATGGGTTTTGTTGTTGCAAGAGTTTGATCTAGAAATCAAGGACATGAAAGGGAGTGAAAATCTAATTGCTGACCATCTGTCGCGATTAGAGAATACAAGTTCTAATAAGGGAGAGATTATTTCCGATTTGTTTCCAGAAGAACGCATTTGTGTTGTTTATTATAAATCTCCTTGGTTTGCTAATTTGGCTAATTATTGTGTAGCTAAAAAGATTCCTGCAGATTTTTCTTTTCAGCAAAGGAAGAAGTTGGTAGCAGATGCGAGACATTATTTTTGGGAGGATCCATTCTTATACAAGTTGTGTCCGGATCAACTCATTAGAAGGTGTGTTCCAGAATGGGAAATTGAAGGTATTTTGAAGCACTGTCACAATAGAGAGGTAGGTGGCCATTTTGGACCTAATCGTACGGCTGCTAAAGTCCTCGAATCAGGTTTTTTCTGGCCTTCTTTATTTCGTGATGCTAGACAATATGTTTCTAAGTGTGATAGATGCCAACGCTCAGGTAATATATCTAGGAGAGATGAAATGCCTTTGAATAATATACTTGTGTGTGAAATTTTTGCTGTTTGGGGTATAGATTTTATGGGACCATTTCCATCTTCATATGGGAATGAGTATATTCTAGTAGCCGTTGGTTATGTGTCAAAATGGGTGGAAGCCATAGCTACTAGAACTAATGACTCCAATGTTGTTTTGCAATTCCTTAGGAAGAACATTTTCACTAGGTTTGGCACTCCTAGAGCAATAATTAGTGATGGTGGGAAACATTTTTGCAACTGTCAATTTGAAGCTCTTTTTTGGAAGTATGGAGTGAAGCATAAAGTTGCTACACCTTATCACCCATAAATAAGTGGTCAGGTAGAGGTTTCAAACAGAGAATTAAAAAGAATCTTAGAAAAGACTGTGAATACCTCTAGGAAAGATTGGGCCATTAGGTTAGATGATGCATTGTGGGTGTATAGGACAGCTTTTAAGAAACCTATTGGCATGTCACCTTTTAGGTTAGTTTATGGAAAAGCATGTCATTTGCCTGTGGAACTCGAGCACAAAGCCTTTTGGGCTACTAAATTTTTGAATTTTGATCTTGACAGTGCAAAGAAGTCTCGTTTATTGCAGGTGAATGAGTTGGATGAGATGCGATTTTGGGCATATGAGAATGCTTTGCTGTACAAGCAAAAGACAAAAGAGTGGCATGACAAGTTGATCAAGAGAAAGGAGTTTACACCTGGCCAGTTGGTACTTCTATATAACAGTCGATTAAAGTTGTTCCCAGGTAAGCTTAAGTCACGATGGCAGGGACCGTATGAAGTTACAAAAGTTATGGAGTTTGGGTCCATTGAAATTAAGCATCTCAAGTCTGGAGATAAGTTTACAGTGAATGGGCATCGATTGAAACCTTACATCACGAATCGGTTTGATCCAGAACTCGTGATGTTCACTTTTGGGGAATAAAGGGAGTATAAAGTCGAGCTAGGACTATAAACTAGAACTATTTGTATATAATTTTGATTTATTTGTTTTATTTTGTTTTTATTTTGGAGTCAATTTTTGTTTAGGAGAATTTGAGCTTTTGAGTTTGGGATGAATGTGAAGTGGTCACTTAAATTTTTAAGATTTGGTCCTAATAGTAGAGAGAATAAGTTTTAGCTAAATTTTTTTTTTTGAAACCATAACTGCTTGTGGTGGAACGTTATTAGCTTGAGAAATAAGGGGTACATTATAGTTAGAAATTTTGAGTGAAATTGTAAAATTCTAGCGGACACCACAACCGCTTGTGGTGAGCGATTTCTAGCTTGTGGTTTGAGTGATGGGTTGTGGTGAAATTTCTAGGTAGATTGACCATAGTTTCAGCCAAGATCATAAGGGGTTGTGGTTTGGGGGTTTTGCCTTGTGGTTTTTGGGTTAGGTTGTAAAAAAAAAATTTATTAAACAATAATAAAATGGGAATTAAAAACCTAAAACCCAACTTAACTTTTCTTTCTTTTATTTCTCCTGCATAACTCAAAAGTCTCGTTCACCACCGCTGTGCTTTGTTCATCGCCAACATAATCAATCAAATCTCACCACCGCTTCAACCCACGGCACCGTCATTTACTCCGGCGGCCTTTCTTCGCCGTCCATAATGACAGCAGCCCACTTCTATTTTCGAACTCGTTCAGCTCACTTCCGTCCGCTACCATCCTCTGCCCTGAATCACCGGCTGTCCTAGGTCAGTGTTATTTGTGTTTCTATTCTTTTATTTCCTTGCCGCAGTATTCTGTTTCTTCGAGACAAATAAGGTTAGAGATCTCTTTGCCTTTCTTTTGTTGTTGGGGTTATTTGTATCTGCCACTTGCTCTAATTCTGTCAATGCTTTCAATTTTCGATGCCATGATATATTTTTGAGCTACATCATCTGCTAATTTTCTTGCTTTTGTTCTTGTGCATATGATTTTTCCAAGTGCTTTAGTCCTCATATTTGCCGCTTGGGAATATAATACTGTCAGAGCTTTATTTTTTTTTTCAATGACCATGAGCTATTGTTGAACTGAATACTCTTCTTTTGCTATTTCTAGTTGACACTGTTTGCTGGGGTATTTTCATTTATGTTGCAGTTTCTGATTTTTGGTTAAACTTGCAATATTATTTCATTGAATTGAGACAGTTGCTTGTATTTGCGAGTTGAAAATCTACCACTATTTAGTCGCACTCTTTTCTTTTCTTGACATATTTTGAGCTTTGTTTCACAAGTGTGATTTTCTGTGGTTTGATTTAAATTTGAGCTTGAGATTGTGTGCATTTAAGTGCATTTAATAATGGCACCAAGAAAGCAAAAGGGTAAGAAACCATCGACCAAGATTAAGCCCACAACGCGATCGAGCGTGCCTTTGGCATCTACCTCCAAAGCCTCTACCTCACAAGGGGTTTGCTTCAAAACCTCAGCTAGGCGTCCCACTTTTCATGCACCTGAGGGACTAGAATTCCGAGATGCGGAACAACAACAAAAATATGAGGACACAACACTGAAACTGCTGCGAAAGATGAGAAGGATCATAGTCCAGATGTAGGTACTAAAGTACCCCATGTTGCCTCAATTTTTGAGACGCCGGATATCACTAACCGGATGTTGTTCGATATTTTGTTGCGTTTGGAAGCTAAAGTGGATTCACTTGAGGCAACAGTGAAGGCACATATGTAGCTGCCACCACCACCTTTGTGATGTTGTGTGGCATTTGTCTACCAATGCAAAAAGAGAAGCTTTCTTTACTTCTTTGTTTTTTTTTTTATGCTTTTATTGATGCATTGCGGACAATGCTTTGTTCTAAGTTTGGGGTAGGGATTGTGTTTGTTGATTGTTATTAGTTCCATGTGATTTTATATTATTTGTTTGTTTTTATTTAAATGTTTTGTTTTTATGTTTTGTGATGTCGTATTATGTCTTGTGATGTTATGTTTGTGTCTAATACTATTATTTGTTTTATGCTCGATTTGTCAATTGTGAAATTCTTGGATGAGGCAACTACTGAGAGATGAGATTTAAGCATGATATAGTCTATCTAGGAATTGAATAAACACTTTTACACTTTACAGTCTATGGTGTGTTTATTGTTTATCAAGTTTCTTTTAATGCATGTCATATTCGGCGATTGTCAAAGATTACTTTTGAAATCAAAATTTTGAATAGCTTCTAAGAATGCTAGAGCTCTTTTGATGTTCCCTTGAGGCGAAATCTTTAGATGAATTGAGATGAAGGAAATGATCTAGGCCATCTTTTGGTCGATTATGGACCCTTTTCATTTATTTATCATACCTTTACATTACCATTCTTTTACCCCCTTCTAGCCCAAAGTATGCTAAATGCGTACTTCAAATTCTTTTCTTTAGCTCATTATAACCATATAACCCAAAAGCCGTTTTCCTACCACCCTTTTTACAAGAAGAATAATTTTTCTATTCATTGTGTTGAGCATTTGCATGATATATTTAGGAATTGTGATATTTGCACTAAAGTTTGATAGTTTGAAGTTTGTTTTAGACTTGAGAATTTCTACATCCCATGCATTTTAATTGTATAGTTTTGTTGGGGATGAAATTTCATGAATGGTATCTTTTAGGAGGTTCTTGGGTAGAAAGAAAGAGGAATACAAGTTAAGATGTTGAATTTTTTTTTTGAGCTAAATCTTTAGCTTTTGTTCAAATGTGATGGTTTGTCAAAGAACGCGTATTCCTTCGAGTCCTTATATCTAATTATTTATTTATTGGGTTCAACTAAAGATATTTTTGTGATTATTATATGTGGAGTTTGTTATGCAGAAAAAAAATAAGTAAAGTTAAATTAAAACAGAGAAAAAAAATATGAAAAAAAAATAGAAAAGGAAGTGAATGAGCTTATGAAAGTGCTCTTTTCATAGTGCAATTGTGGTTCTTTTGAGGTTTTTAAAGTTAATGCATTGCTCGTTTTGAGGTTATTATGGAATGATTAGTTTTCTTGTTTTCTTTATCCTTACGCTTAACCCTTCTTTTGTCGCTTACACCCGAGCCTACCTAATGATAAAGACCTGTTGATCCTTCATTTTGGTTTGTTTACATAAGTGGAGAGGGAACTGAAAAAGAGTATATGGTCGTTCTTTATTTCTATTTTATCTTAAAGAAGCTAAAAAATGAATTTTTACCCTTTGACAATTGCTGACGATATGTGCATTGATTCAAACTTGATAAATGTCGGATGCTTGTGGACTTCTTAGTGTAAACTTGTTGATTTAGTTTCTATGATGATGGGATGATGTAAAGTGCTTAAGTTTTGATTAAAGTGGTTAATTTGTTTGGGAGACTTGCAAGCAATGAGTTGAGCATATTTGTTTGTTATTTGTTTTGTTCTTTGTTTGTTTTGGTTTTACTCGAGGGCGAGTAAAATTCTAAGTTTGGGGTAGTTGATAAGTTGATATTTTATAGTTTTTAAGTATGTTTTAAATGTCATTTTTACTTTAGTTTTATATGTTTTTATGTATTTTTATGTGTTTTATTGTTATTTTTTTGTGTTTATGTTTTTGGTGTTTTTATTTATTTTGTGTGTTTTTTATTTGTTTTATAGGTGTTTTGGTGGAATTTAATTGAGGAGCATACTTTGGAAAGAGTAGTGAGAAGCAGCTGGAACCACAAGCAGTTGTGGCAGAGCAGAAGTAGGTTGTGGTATCGCCTTGAGGCTGTGATCTGTGCGAGGGTAACTTTGGAAAGTCAAGTTTGGACGGGATTTTATTACTTGGAGGCCACTTTTCCTTATCTAATGGGGAAATAACTGAAGAGACACGGATGAGAAAATATTAGATTATTCTTGTAAAGAATTTGGAACATCTCTTTCATCTTTTGGAACGTGATTTTGGGACAAGATCAAGGAGAGAAGAATTTTCTACACTTTGTTATGGTTTTCTTCTCTCTCTTTTGTTCTTTTGATCTAGTTATGGAGTAGTTTGCCTTTTTGTTAGGAGGAGCATGAAACCTTAACTTATGATGGATGCTTAATCTTGATTAATGGAATTTTTATTTTGAGTTTTATGCAAAATTTGATCTTAATGCTTGTATGATGTTATTGATTTAATTACCTATGCTATGGCCTAGACGGGTAGTTGGGTTTGTTGGATTAATTTATTCATGCATGATTATAAGTTTTTTTTTGCATAACAAATTAGACTTGGGTTTGTCCGGATAGGAGACTTGACGATTAATTTGTGGTTTAATTTTTGATTCATTGCCTTGTAGGGTGAATTAAGAATTGGGTTTGTGCTTATGCAATTTAATTTTAAATTGTCCGGATAGGAGTTTAGAATTAGATTGAGAATTTATGGCCTCGACGAGTAAATTGGGTTTAGGAAGAACTAACCAATCTCAAATTTGAATTCCATAATTAAATAGCATCCGGAATGGTTAAGGTGGATTGCGAATCCTAACTTTCTCCATATTTGATTAATTTTCTCTAAATCTAGCTATTTGATACTTTTGCATGAGTTAACTTTAAGTTCAATTTTTTTTATCCATCATAATTTGATTGCTCAACTAATAGTGATAGAGTTGGATTAATTGGCTCCTAGATTAGGTCTCGGTGGGAACGATAACTGGATTCTTTGTCCACTATAACTCATACGACTAGTTCACTTGCTAGGACGTATCATATAACAATATTATCCATATTACATGCAATAAATAAAATAAAATATCATTATATTAAAATCAAAGCAATGTCCAAACAAAGCAAATAAATGGACACCCATCCGAGGATGGAAACATGTTCTTACTTCGTTTATGTCCAAACTAAATAGGGCACCCACCGAAAGGTGGAAACATGTCCTTTACATTGGTCTAAAATATAAAAGCAATTTAAATTACATAAAATTTAACTAATGAGATACCCACAAGGTAGAAACATACCTCTTACAATTTTAATACTAATACGAACAAATAATAATCATAATAATAAAGAAAATATCATCTATGGTAAATTAAATAAATTAAGTATTGAAATTAAATAAATCAACCATCAAAAAATATAATAAACTATATACTCAAATCTAAAATTAAATAAAGCAATAAACATATAATTTAGGGTTTTAAAGAATTTAAGGTTTCCAGAATTTAGGATTTCAGAAACTAAAGTTTTGTAATTAGGGTTTTGAAATTAGGATTTTTAGGGTTTTTGAAACTAGGGTTTTGGAAACTAGGGTTTTGGAATTAGGGTTTTAGAGTTAGAGTTTTTGAAATTAGGGTTTTGGGATTAGGGTTTTTAATGGCTTTAAGTAGAATAATTTGGGGAAAGGGTTACGGGGTTTAACTTACTGCCTTAAAAATATAATTTGGGATTTGGAGAAATAAATTAAGGTTTTGGAAAAATAATCAATATTTTGGAGTTTAATAATGAAATGGTTTAGGCTTTTGGATAAAAATAGTTTGAGGTTTTGAGTTTCAATGAAATAACCTATGGTTCTTGAGGTAAAGTAAACAAGATAGATTTTAAAAATTAATTTAAATCCTCGATGGCTACTGGATAGTTTTATGTTTTTTATGAAATATGCCAGTGGGGTTACAAATACCAATTGATCAATGTGATAATTAGAGCAAATGATTAAAGTTATTAAAACAAAAACCAATTTACTGCATGTTCAAAGATCAAGGTACTGTGCGTTCAAAGATAAAGTTATTGCATGCATGTTTTTATTAATCAAAGAAACGAAGCTATTGTGATTACGAGTATTTTATAATTAAAGATCAAACCTCCATTCGTTGGTTCCTCCAAACTGATTTCTGGATGAACAATGTGAAGACTGTATGTAATCTGCCTTCTTCTTTGGTTGTCTTGATATTTCTGTTTGTGGTTTCCTTCATTCTCCAAAAAGCTGTTGTTGTTCTTCTCTCCTTGTTGCTTAATCCTCTGTTAATCTCAATTGCCGACCCTTGTTCCTATTAATTCTCCCTTATTAATGTTTTTTTTTCTCATCTGAATTCTGAAACGTTAATATTAATATCCAAACCTCACTCGGAATCCTTAACCTAATATTAATCAGTCCTTAAAATGAATTCTAGTTGAATTAGGAAAGTTATTGAACTCATGTCGACCTGGTTGCCCTAGGTCGACATGAGATCAACCTCACGTCGACCTTGGGCTGCCCAGGCCGACATGAGGCATGCTCATGTCTCCCCGGCCGGCCTAATTCGAATTTGCATTGCCTTTTTTTTTAACTTATGGACCTAAAGGTTTAATTTGGGCCGATTCAACTTGATTTTAGCGTTTTACAATTTAATTTATGCGTCTTAAATCCGAATTGACTTCTTTAAAAATTATAAATTAGGTTTAAATATTTCAAAGTCGGATCAAATTTATTTTGATATCCTTTAATTAGGACCATATCAAACTGGGGTCAAAATTAAGGGTCTACAATCACCATGGAAGAAATTTCTTCATTTTGGCAAGAGAGCAAAACTAAGTCCTAGGTTAATTGGACCATACGAGATACTTAAACGTATGGGTCTAGTAGCCTATAGACTAGCTTTACTTCCAGAACTAGCCATGATACATAATGTATTCCATGTGTCAATGCTTAGAAGATACAGAACGGATCCCTCACATGTGATATAGGTGGAATCCATTGAAATATAACTAGATCTAAGTTATGAAGAATAACCAGTGGCTATCTTAGCTCAAAACATCAAAGAATTGTGGAACAAATGCATTCCTCTAGTGAAAGTGTTATGAAGAAATCACACAATGGAGGAAGCCACATAGGAAAGCAAAGAGATAATGAGGCAATAGTATCCTCAGCTATTTCAAACCTCTTAAACAGGTAAATTTTGAGGATAAAATTTCTTAAGAGAGAGAGAGTTGTAATGTTTGAACTTTTCAAGCAGTGATTTTTTGAATTATATAGATATTGGACCATGTATAATGTTGAGAGTAACCCGAGTATTTGAAATAGATAGAAAAATGGGGTTGATTAAGCCTTAAAATATTAAAAGTTAAATTAAGATATAGATTTAATCGGTATTTTAAAAAAAAAAATCTTTAAGTGATAAAACTTTATGAAAATACCCTTATGACCCAAGAATTGGATTTTACTGAATTTGGATTGGGAAATGGATAATAGAGCTTTAAATTAACTAAAAAAATTATTTTTATGGCTTCACAAAAATTAAAAGTCAGATTTCGGAATAATTTAAGAAAGTATGTGTAGCGAAGTTTTGGTGTGAGCACCTTATAGGATCAAAATCCTAAGTAATATGTATACATATAAATGAAATTTTTCTTCATTTGCTTTCATCCTAAAACCGACATACCTCTTTCACCATAGCCAAAATTTCATTTCTTCCATCTTCTTCCATCACAATACTTAGAAATTAAAGAAACTTTGCACACAACTCAAAATTTTTAGTAGTAGAATTCATTAGAATAGGTTAGAAACACTAAAATCATCACCAAAAAATCAAGGGAAAATTGAGGAAGAGAGAGAAAGTGTTACTTTGTAAAGAGGTTTGTGTATGTCTATTGATAATTTGTTATTCTTTTTGATTTTCATGGATTATGTAAGTTATTTGAACCACTTTAATTGATTTTTTTTATGAAATTAACTAATTGGATTTGTTAAGAAGGAAAATTTGCATATGAAACTAAGTAAAAAAAAAATTGATTTAAGATCATTTTTGAATGATTTTAAGTGATTATGTATAGTTTTTAGCTTAAAATTATGTTTAGAACAACTTTTGATTCATTAAAAAATCAATTTAGGGTTGCGGTAAGTTTAGGTTTTAGAATTTGATATGGAACTAATTAGTGAAGAAATTGATTAGAAATTAAAAAATGAGTGGAATTAAGTGTATTTGTGTAGTTGTTAACCTAAAATTATGTTAAAATAATTTTTGATCCATAAAAGTGTTGATTTATGGTTTTGGAAAATTTTGGGTTTAGATGTAGTTATGAAACTAATTCTTGAAGAAATTGATTTTGAATTCATAATTGATTAAGAATAAGTATATTTATGTAGTTTTTAAGCAAAAACTAAACTTAAAGAAATTTTTGAACTTTCAAAGTATTGAATTTAAGGTTATGTAAGTTTAGGATTTTGAGAAAGTTTAAAGTTTTCAAATCAAAAGGATTGTTTATAATATTTTTGGTGAATATGTTATAAATGAAATGTGTTTAATTTTAATTTAAAAAGTATTTCTTTACATGTACGTTAAAGTGAGGACATTAGAATGATAAAGAACAAAAATGTAGGAAAGTGTATTCTTTTTAAAGAATTGTTATTGATTTTAATAAAGTGACCCTATAAATATAACACTAATTGGAAGTCAGAAAGAATTAAATTGCCTGAATCGTACTGATGCTAAACCTAGCTTCTAGATTGAATGGCTAGCCAGAGGGTGGATGTCTTTACTATTACTTGATGCTTTGTATCACTATTGCTACTGGACACTCTGTGTCACTATTATTTTCTGGATATTTTGTGTCACTATTGTTACTAGACATTTTTCCATTACTGGGTCATTGGTCATATTGACTGATATAATTGGATATTTATTTACTACTACTGACCTGTTATCCGAACCTAAGATTTAAAATTTAGTGTGTGAGGGCAAAGGAAATGAAATTTATCAAAATAAGAAAATTGTACAAAATGAATAATTTTTTATTAATTATGTGAATCTTGAACTATTAAATATTAAGATACGTTAACTTGCTTCTAATTATTTTATATCATGTTATTATATTAAAGTTGCAATTTTATTTACATACATTATTTCAATTATTTTCTTATATTATAATTTTTGGCAAATTATAATTATGCAAACACCACTAAGCATTGCTTAGCATGTTAGATTTATTTCTAACACACAAATTAGATGGACAGGATAGATCCAGCTGAGTGAGCTATAGAGTTTCAAAATCAGCTGCATCTCAGAAGGTGTTAAATTAAGAATTTAGTATTATGTATTTTGTTTAGTTCACATAGTAATGTTTGTAATTTTAAATGACAGATATATAATTGTGAGTAACCTAGAGATTTTTGTATACTTTGTAGTTGTGGGTTATATTTTGTAAATTTGGTTAAATTGGTTTAGGTTATAAATTATAGTGAATCATGATAAAAAAAAAAAGAAGTAGAGATTGCTTAATATGCAAATAGGTTGATAAAAGTTTAGATATTTGAACTAAATTGTGAATGATAATTGGTGTAATGATGAGATTAGAGTTGAGATTGAATGTGAAAATATTAGAAGTGCTTTCTTTTGCAGGTTGTGTTTAGTTGGAGAAGATGTTGACCATGTTAAATTTTAGAGGAGATTCTGCCAAATTTTTATTGACATTATCTTTAGTGTTTATTAAATATTGAATGAAAGTGTACAGGTAGTGTGTAATATCTTTGGACAGTTCTTCAATAGGATTGTCTGGGGTATTACAATTTTGATTTTGATATGAGTTGAGGTGAGTTTGTACACAATTGATATGTGTTCATATTATTTATTATTAAATGTTATGGGTTGATATGAGTTTGATATGAGTTGATATTAGTGATATGAGTTTGATATGAGTTAGTGTGAGTTTGATATGAGTTAATATTACTGATATGAGTTAGTATGAGTTTGATATGAGTTAGTATTACTGATATGAGTTAGTGTGAGTTTGATATGAGTTAGTATTACTAATATGAGTTTGATATGGGTTAGTATTACTGATATGAGTTAATATTACTGATATGAGTTTTATATGAGTTTCATATTACTGATATTGTTAGTATGAGTTTGATATGGGTTAGTATGAGTTTGATATGAGTTAATGTTAGCGATATGAGTTTGATATGAGCTAGTATTAGTGATATGAATTTGATATGAGTTGATATTGATATGAGTTAGTTTGTAATATCTGTGGTTTTAGATAAATTAAATAAGTATTTGGAGTTTAATTAAAGAATTGGAAGAGATATATGTACTGTATATACCTAATGTATACCTAGTATATACATAATATATACCTAACATATAGTTATTATACATATACATAATCTATGCATGATATACCCATAATGTATACATGATGTATACATAAAATACACACTACATATATAGGACATGTACACATACCTAAAATATATATAACATATAAATCAAATATAAATATTTATACATATATATTTATATATGGAAAGACGAAAATTTATAAATAAAAAAATAAATGAAAAACAAAAAGAAAGTCAAAAAGTAAAGTTCAAGTAAAAGGATAAAAAAGGTATAAAATTAAAAAAATAATAAAATAAATCAAAATTAAAATTTATTTTAATGGTAGTAGAGGATTATGGATTTTAAATAATTAAAAAATTAATTAAATTAAATATCTAAATACATATTTGTGGTTAGAAACAAAAGAAGAAAATAAGACCAACATAAAATCCTATCTTCTTCTTCTTCAAGAATTCATCCACCATAGCCAAGAGAGGAAGAAATACTTCTTCCATCATCTACACCAAATTTTCCAAAGAAATCAAAGGAATTAAGGAGTTTTTGAAGGAAAATTAAGAAATCAAGTAAGTCTTCTTTAAGTTTATTGTTTTGAATATGTATGGTTATGCAAGATTGGTTATAGAGAGAAAGTGAGTTCAAATTGCTAAAATAGATAGTAATGAAGTTAAAATGATGAGTATGTGATATATTGTTGGTTAGTTGTTTGAAATGAATTAAGTTGATGATTTTAGGGTTATGAGATAAATATGTGTAACTTACAGTTTTAACTTGGATGTTTATAATTATTGTAATGGATGAATTTAGTGTTGTTTTAATATGTATGTAATGATTTTATGGTTAGAAATTGACTATGGACAAGTTTGCACAGAGTTAATAAATTTAGGGTTATGTGAAAAATTAAAGTTTTGGTATGAATGCCTATAATTATTAGATTGGAATAATTTAATGTTGTTATAAGATAAAATTAGGGTTCAATATGGATGATAATAATTATTGTAATGATATTATTATTGTTGAAATAATTATTGTTGTTTTAATGTAAATGATATGATTTTAATGTTGGAAATGTGATATGGATAAGTTTTGGTGAAGTTCATGGTGATGGTTGTATTATGTGAAATTTGAATTTTTGAAGGAGGTTTCCATAATTGTGTAAGTGAATTATTTTAGTGTTATATTAATGTATAAGTCATATTTTTAAGATCAAATGTTGAAAATGAGATTGGTAAAATGAAGTTTAAATAAAGCAGTGAATGGTGAAATTAGAGTATTAATGAGGTTTTAATGAGAATTGAATAAACAATGGTAATTTGATAATCAATGAGCATGTAAGTGACTTTAAATGAGTAATGTTGCTTATTATTGAATTATGTATGTATAGGTTAAAGTGGTAAAAGAGGAGAAGTTTAAGGTGTAGCTTGGAAAGAAAATAAGGTTAGTACTTATTACTAAATTTTGTATTTTCATTAAAATGTAAGTAGACATTATGTAGTATAACGCTATTTTAAAATATTGATTCACACATAATTTGTGCAATGTGGCATAGTTATAGAGGGGTGTCACATTGGCAAGATACTTATATGAATGTAAGTTGATATATATAAATATGATATAGGTAAGATATATCAATGTTATATGGAATGATGTCCAATATGGATATATTTATGACTTGTAAGAAAATGTTAAAAATGAGTCACAATGTGAATGTGACTCATAGATATGAAATTTGATGGATGCAAAAATATGAAAAAGGATAAAATGTAGAATCTGAAAAATAAATATAAAAATGTGAAAATGTAACATCTAGAATTTTTGAAAATTTAATAAAATAAAATAAAATAAAATTGGATAAATTAAATAAATGATTTAAATAGGGAATGAAATAATTTTAAGTGAAAAAGAAGAATGTATATGTGAGATATACACAAAATATACATAATATATAAAAGTCAACAAAAAAATCAACTCTTTTAAAAGAAAAGTCAAAGTCAAGTGACATTTTGGTAATTATACTTTGAAAATTGAAAATTATTTAAATAATTTTAAAATAAATTATTTTGGATGGAAGAAGTAATTTTGGGATTTTTATTAAATAATTAAATAATTAATTAAAAATATAATTAAATATAATATATATAATACATATAAGGCGTGTTTGATGCGTATATGAGATACACATTATATGTGCATATGAGTATTTATATATATTAAATATTTATAATATATATATTGCATGAATATGTACACAAAAGTATATGTAATATATAAGTAAAATATATTAGACATATACATATACATAAAGTATACACTACATATATGTGCAGTATAGTTTGGTGTTAGTAAAGTTGATGTTAATAATAATATAATATTAATATTAATAATAAAAGAAAAGAAAGAAAGTCAAAGGAAGGAAAAAAAAAGCTTGGCGTACATTTAAAGTAAAATATTTAATTAATGGCTAAAATGCATAAAATGTGATTCATATGTGAATTATGTGAAATACCCAAAATAATTGGGTAATATGTTGTGAATGTAAAATGTGGTACATTACGATTATATGTTGATATACGGTGAAATAAAGTGAGATAACATTGAAATAAATGAGAAAATAAGGCAATATTCCAAATTGATAATAAGAAAAAAGGCAATGTACGTAATGAATTATGAGAAATGAGAAAGAGAATGATAATGAGAAATATGAAATAATTATGTGCCTAATATGTTATTCAATTTCCAAAATTCTATGTTTGGCGGCATGTCTATGAGGTTATCCTCATTATTTGCCTTTGGGGCTAGCTTTGGAGTAATTATTTGATTTGCCTTTGGGCTAGACGTTGGACGTCACTTGCCTTCAGGCTAGTTGTTGGGCATGACTATGAATTGCCTTTGGACTAGATGTTGGGCGTCACATGCCTTCGAGCTAGACACTGGGTGTTAATATGGACCAAAATAATAACTCTAGATTTGAATAATATATCAGATTATTTTGGCCCATGTTTGTGTTTGTTTTATGTGAAATGTAAAATGATTGAAAAAGATGTTTAAAATGAAATGGTATGACATATGGTGTCATGATATACATAAGCATTGTACATTGGCATTATTTTATAGTTTTATTTCTATCAAAGTTTGTACTACTAAGCTATTAGCTTAACGCGATTATAATTTATCGCGTTGGTGACGGGAGCAATCCGGTAGAGCTGGAGAGTTCTACTAGACCTGGTTAGGTCTAGGCTTGTGTTTATTGAGCTTGAAGTATTTTGGGAACATCAAGATCAGAGCCATATGCCAACATGTATATATTAGATATTATAATACATTTGATATTGTGTATATTATGTTTATATTTTTGAAGAATATATATGTTGTAAATTATAAAGACTCTTTGGACAAATTGTATAATAAGGATTTTATATGTGTTTTGATACATATATGTAAATGTATAAAATGTTTTGAGAAAATATGAAGAAATTGAGAAGTATTTAGGACAATGTGTGATTTGTTTTATTGGGAATATTTCTTTTGTAGGTTGTGAACTGTTGAATTTTTAGAATATCCAAATTATAGACAAAATTTTGGCAAAATTTTCCATGAGATTTTTATGTAATTTACTTATTTTGGAACCTATAATTTATAAAGAGTAGTTTATTTATTATTAAATTATACATTATAAAGTATTTGAGATTTTAGATATGAAATGTGAAAATTTTTATTAAACCGGGTCGTGATATTTTTATACCTTATATGCATATTTTATATATACTGAGTGTATATATTATACATATATAGGGTATAAATGTGTTACATTTATTTTGGTATTAGAGCCTAGATTTGAGGTTCTCGACCTAGGTAGGTTGTTAGAGAGAGAAAATGAGAATTTTTAAAAAATAATTTTCAATTATGATACATGCACTGGCACTGGCAGTTTATTTGATCCCTGAGGTGGAATGTCCATTCGGCGTAATGGATATGAGTTGAGATGGCGTCTGGGTTATATAGATCAGAGTGATACAGTAGAAGTGTAATTTTAGAGATTATGTATTAAGAATTTTTAGAACTTTTATATGAAATTAAGATTCATAGTTGATTTAATTGATGAATAAGTAAAGTTAAGAAAAAGAATCTAGGAAATGATTTAAGATATAAAATAAAAGGCTAAATAATTATGAAGTCCCTGTGATTTTGCATATTATACTAGTCAGTCTATGTATTTTTAATATCTAATTTTTGCATCCTTGTGTTTTTAAAAATTAAACTGTTTAGTTATTTTATCAATATTTTCATCTTAAAATTATTAGTCAACTACTTTGATATTATAAAATAACTTATTTGCTCTTCCTTTATATATATTTATTTTTATTATTTATTAAGTTTATTTCTTTTTTAATTTTATTTTATATATAGATCGTCTACAAAATAATAACTAGTAATACCTATAAAATTAAAATAAATAATATATATAGATTGTCTGCAAAATAATAAAAGATATTATTAGTATTATTTAAAATTATTTTTTAATAATATATGTAAAATTAAAATAAATTATATGTAAGAAATATAAATAAAATTAAAAATAAGTATGACTTAACAAATAACAAAGAAAAATATTTATAAAGGAAGATCAAATAAATTATTTTATAGTATCAAAATAATTGACTAATATTTTTAGGATGAAAATATTAATAGAAGGACTAAACAGTTTAATTTTTAAAAACTGAAGGATGCAAAAATAAGATGCTGAAAATACAAAGACTGACTAGTGTAATATATAAAATCTCAGGGCCTTTATAATTATTTAGCCAAAATAAATATTTTGAGAAATGGGCATGATAGTTACAGAAAATTCTACATGTGTGCTGCAACGTGATATTGTTCGAATTTTTGGATAAATCTAGGAATATTGAATAAGTTTGAAAATTTAATGGAACTTTATTCTATATGTTAGAATACAATGTACAAAAATTCATAATTTTTAAAGATGGATTTCTAATTAAGAAAAATAGAAGAACACAGATTGTTGGAATAGTTTCAGCAACTCAGAATCTGTAGAAATTGAAAAACATATTTAAAAGCTATGGCAAATCAACCTAGAAAAATATGAAAATTTACATAAAATATCATATATATTCCTAAAACATATGGTTGAAATTGTATGAATTTTTATTAATTTTTGGTACCTAAAACAATGGATAATCGGGTGTTGCCAAAAGAATTATGAAAGAGATAGATTCTGTGGGTTTGGAGGACTTAATTTTTAAATATAGCAAATTAGCTTGGAAAAATCTAAAAATTTAAATATAAGTCCATATATGTGTAAAGTAAAAATGGTTAAAAGTTTACAAGCTTTTATAAAGAATTGCTAAGGAATATAGAAATTGAAATTGAGATCGATATGAAATTGATTAAGTTATGCAGTTTTGTGTCAGTAAGTAATAAATTAATTTCATGAGACAAATGAATGAAGAAAATTATAATAATTTATGTACCGATGGATAGAAGTATGAAGAAAGAATATGGAATTTTTAATAATTTAGAACCAAGAGATCATAATTAAAAATTAAAGAGAGAAATGGTATATGATAGTGAATTGTTTATTAAGGAAAAATGATGCGTGACTTGGGATTTGAGTATGTAAAATTACGGTATCTAAAAGGATGATGTTAATTAGTATAATGAAATGAATTAGTATTGCTTAAATATAAATGTTATAATCTTAAGATTGGGAATGTGACATGGATGAGATTTGGTGATGTTCATGTTGTTTGTTGTATTATGTAAAATTTGAATTAATTTTTTTTAAATGGGTTTCCATAATTGTGAAAGTGAGGTGTTTTGGATGTTATATTAATATATAGATAATGTTTATAAAGTTAGATGTAGAAAATAAGATTAATAGAATGAGGTTTAAGCAAAGTAGTAAGTTGGAAATTTAGAGTTGTATGAGAATTTCGATAAAGATTGCTTAAATATTGATAGTTTAAAGTTTAATAAGCATGTGAGTAATTTTGAATGAGTAATATTATTTATGAAAGTATTATTTAATGTGTAATGTGATTGATAGTATAGAAACTGGATATGAAATAAAGAGAAATGATTAAGAAAGTGAAAAAATATATGAAGAGTATGGTAAGTGTATGGAGAATATGAGAAAGAAGTCACATTGGAAATGTGACTAACATTTATGTAAAAAAAATGATGAATAAGGATAATTTATTTATTATATAAGAATGAAAAATGATAATATTCTATAAAATGTGATAAATATTCAATTTATAAAAAAAATGAGTATAATTGTGTGATTGTGTGTATACACATATATGATATGTGTGAATGATTTTAAAAATATGGGAAATATTTATAAAATGAAATAATATGAAATTGTAAGATGAAGATGATCATGATAAGGTTGATTACCTGGAAAGTGTGACAATGTGATGTAATGTGAAAGTGATCAAGTATTGAGTTGATCACTTAAAGATGTGCAAAAAGTGTTATTGAAGTATTATGGTATGTTTGTAACCCTATATAATTACTTATTTGATTTAAGAAGGAGAAATTGGTAAAGAAATTTGTTCAATAAGTTGATATATAATTGGTAATTATTAGTAAATGGAATTTAAATTTGGAAAGGGAGTTTTTGTTGAATAATTGTATAAAATTTGTATATATATGTATGAGTTATCGATGGTAATGCTAATGGATCATGTGTTTAGGCTAATAAAAACAAGTGAATAAGGATAACTTGTCTTAAAACAAAATTGATATATGTTAACTCTTCATGTAGTAAGAGTTTAAAGGACTAATATATGATTTTGAAATGCCACAAGTGTGTGACCATTGAGACATAGGTGTAATATCGAGATAAGAACTATATGAGAAAGAATTGTAATGAAGGTCGTATTTACTTATAATGCACAGGCGTGGACTTAAGATAAATAACTTTGAAATACATTTAATGAGATTGATAGTTTTACTTCATAAGATACAAGCAAGATTTGTGGTTGGTATAGTTGGACTCATAACCTTATATTAGGAATTTATTTGTGACCATAGATAGTGTGAAAATAGAATAGAATTGTGAAAATATGATGGGCTATAAATGATGTATAAGGAAAGTGATGTTATAAATATGGTAACTATAAGAGATTTGAGAAAATGACGTTTAAAGTGAATGAGACTAGGGAAATGAATATTATTAATAATGATGAATTCGAAGAGAATTAAGATTTGAGAATAAGTTTGTCCTAATAGAGTTAGGTCACAAATTGAAACATGATGATAAATTTTAAAATAAGCTAAAGGTTTGTCATAATAGAATAAAGCTGTAATGGTCATATTGTGATAATTAGATCAATTGATCTGAGTGTGGAAGTTACAAGTAATTATTGAGTTTCAATATATAATTGTATTAAGAATATGAGAGATATATGACAATGTGCATAATGTAGTATTCTGATATGTATATGCATATGAAAGGAGCTAAGTTATATTAGTGTAAAAGATTATAAGAGGAAAGTGTTAATTATAGTATAATTGAAATGAAGATATATGTTGGATTGATGAATAACCTGTGAGAATGAATCTTAATGAGGAAAAATAAGATTTTGTGGTTGTATAATGGTGATATTAAATTAATATGTGGTAATTATATAAAGAGTAGGATCAAATTAAAGATGTGCAAAATTATTGTGTTAAGATTTATTAATTTGATTTGAAAGTAGTTGAGAATGACTCTAAAGGGGAGAGGATAAATTATGTAATCTGATGAAATAATGATTTGATGAGATGATTAATTTCATATAAGATTTTAAGATTTTATTGTAATTTGGATGATTTATTACCATACAGAATAATTTTGAGGACAAAATTATTTAAGGAGGAGAGAATTGTAACATTCAAAATTTTTAAAAATTTAATAAAATAAAATAAAATAAAATAATATGTGGTAATTGTATAAAGAGTATGATCAAATTGAAGATGTGCAAAATTATTGTGTTAAGATTTATTAATTTGATTTGAAAGTAGTTGAGAATGACTCTAAAGGGGAGAGGATAAATTATGTAATATGATGAAATAATGATTTGATGAGATGATTAATTTCATATAAGATTTTAAGATTTTATTGTAATTTGGATGAATTATTACCGTACAGAATAATTTTGAGGACAAAATTATTTAAGAGGGAGATAATTGTAACATTCAAAATTTTTAAAAATTTAATAAAATAAAATAAAATAAAATAAATAAATAATTTAAATGGGGAATGAAAGAATTTTAAGTGAAAAAGTGAAATGTATATGTGAGATATACGCAAAATATACATAATATACAAAAGTCAACAAAAAAATCAACTCTTTTAAAAGAAAAGTCAAAATCAAGTGGTATTTTGGTAATTATACTTTGGACATTGAAAATTATTTAAATAATTTTAAAATAAATTATTTTGGATGTAAGAAGTAATTTTGTGATTTTTTATTAAATAATTAAATAATTAATTAAAAATATAATTAAATATAATATATATAATACATATAAGGCGTGTTTGATGTGTATATGAGATACACATTATATCTGCATATGAGTATTTATATACATTAAATATATATAATATATATATTGCATGAATATGTACACAAAAGTATACTTAATATATAAGTAACATATATTACACATATACATATACATAAAGTATACACTACATATATATGTAGTATAATTTGGTGTTAGTTAAGTTGATGTTAATAATAATATAATAATAATATTAATAATAAAAAGAAAAGAAAGAAAATCAAAGGAAGGAAAAAAAATGCTTGGTGTACATTTAAAGTAAATTATTTAATTAATTAATATATGTATAATTATGGATAGGAAATGAGGTAAGAAAGAAAATTAGTCTTCTTCTTCCTTTTCTTTACCTATGGCCAAACCATAGAGAGAGAGAAAGGGAGAAAGAGTTTCTTTTATACACATCAAATCCACCAAAATTCATAAAGATTTCAAGTGGATTTTTGAAGAAAAGTAAGAAATCAAGTAAGTTTCCTTTCCTTAAAGCTTAAATTTCTTGGTTGTATGATTATGTTTGGATTGGTAGTGAGAGAAAATGATGTTTAATTGCTTAATTGGGTATGAATGAAGTTGTTTTGGGTTGTTAATAATGATTTTAAGTTTGGACAGAAGAAATGGTTGAATTTAAGTTGAGTTTGGTGAAGAGAGGGAATTTAGGGTTATGGAACTTTTGGGTTTGTGAAATCATAGGTTTTAATTATGCAATTTGGTTCTAAATGTATTGTTTTGATGCATAAATAATGATTTTAAAGTTAAATGATGAATTTGGCTAAGTTTGATTAGATTTTGGAAATGGAATTGTTGAATTTAGGGTTTTGGAAAGTGAATTTTCAAAGATTGGTTAATTATTTGATTTTAATGCTTAAATCATGTTCTTTAATAATATAAGTGATGGAAATAAGATTGGAATGACAATTGGATTGAGTTGGAATGGAGAACCTTCAATGGTGAAGGTTATGTCATTTTAGGGTTTTGAACATAAGCATGTGTTTAATAAATGTAATTGGTTTAAACATGTTAAAATATATTTGTAATGATATAAATAAACTCAAAACACTAATTTAATGGGTTAATATGGATTTGCTAAGTTAAAGTAAGGAAAGACTTAATTTTAAAAATTTTATACGAGTGTTGTTGAATTAAGGCTTGATGTTGAGAATGCCTTGGAATGTGATACTAAATAATTGTATTTGATCACATTGTGTTTAGGCATTAAGGAGAATTGGTTTACCCAACCCTAGTGTGGAAGGGCAACTTGGAAGAGAAGGTTGGTGAGAGTTTTAAGCTTGCATTTGAAAGCTTTTAGAGGTAAGCACAAACTTTGGATGAATTGGACATGTTTGCATTACATTGGGCTAAACACATTTTGAAATGAAAAATGTGTTAAGCTACTTGATGTTTTGATTATTTATGAATAATGTGCTATGACATGTGTAATGTCATATATGCATTAAATGCATTGTGAAAAGCCATTGTTAATGGCTAAATTGTGTAAAATGTGAAATATGTGTATTATGTAAAAATGACCCAAAGTGTTTGGATAATGCCAATTGTTGTATATGCATTAAGGGGATTGTTAAGAAGCCATTGTTAATGGCTAAAGTGCATAAAATGTGATTCATATGTAAATTATGTGAAATATCCAAAATAATTGGGTAATGTTTTGTAAATGTAAATTGTGGTACATTATGATTATATGTTGATATATGGTGAAATGAAGTGAGATAATATTGAAATAAATGAGAAAATAAGACAATGTACCAAATTGACAATAAGAAAACAGGCAATGTGTGTAATGACATATGGTGCCATGATATACATAAGCATTGTACATTAGCATTATTTTACAGTTTTATTTCTATCAAAGTTTGTACCGCTAAGCTATTCGATTGTAATTTATCGCGCAGGTAACGAGGGTGATCTGGTAGTGCTAGAGAGTTCTACTAGACCTGATCGGCTTGAAGTATTTTGGGTACATCAAGATCAGAGCCATATGCCAGCATGTACATATTAGATATTATAATATATTTTGATAATGTGCATATTATATTTATGTTTTTGAAGAATATATATGTTGTTAATTATAAAGACTCTTTGGACAAATTGTATAATAAGGGTTATATATATATTTTGATACATATATGTAAATGTATAAAATGTTTTGAGAAAATATGAAGAAATTGAGAAGTATTTGGGACAATGTGTGATTTGTTTTATTGGGAATGTTTCTTTTGCAGGTTGTGAACTGTTGAATTTTTGGGATGTTCAAATTACAGAAAAAACTCTGGCAAATTATTTCTAGAGATTTTTATGTAATTTACTTATTTTGGAACCTATAATTTATAAAGAATAGTTTATTTATTATTTAATTATACATTATAAAGTATTTGAGATTTTAGGTATGAAATGTGAAATTTTTTATTAAATCGGATCGTGACATTTTTGTACCGTATACACATATTTTACTTATTCTGGGTGTACGTATTATATGTACATAGAATATAAGGGTGTTATAGAAAAATAGTTAAAGAATATGAAAAATAAGGAAAAAAGAGTGACTGTGATAAAATTGATAAATGTAATCTAAAAGTAAAAATTAATTGTGTAATAATGAGAAATTAACAAATTAAATGAGAGTATAAAAATGCAATATAAAAGTGATCATAACATATGACGATCACTTGGGAAATGGATATGTTGAGATATGAGATAAGAAAGAGGAAAAAATTGTTGAAATGTGAAAGTGATCATGAAAAGAGATGATCACTTGATAAATATGAAAAAGGAATGATAAATGAATGATATATGAACATGGGGAGATGATAAAAGAAATATTAAAATAGAAATGGTAAATGAATATGTAATGTGATGAAATATGAATTGTAATGTGATATGTAATATGTATATGCTTGTGAAAAGTGTTAAATATAGAAAAGAGTCACGTTGTAAATATGACTGAAGGTTATGTAATGAGATAAAGTATGGAAGTGATCATGAGTGAGTTGATCACTTGATAATTGTGGAATATTATGAGAAGTAATTGGAAATATGGATATAGAATGTGGGAACTGAGCAAAAGTTGTGAAAAAGATGTTGAATGATTTATGTGTATTGTGTGAACCTTATACTTTAACTAGTTGCCAGAAGATTGCATATGGTAGTTGGCATGCCATACGTGATGGGGTGAGACACTAGGTGTCACAAGAGATGTTACTACGCCCCTGAGAGAGACATATGAGGTGTCAGAGATATGATTACCTGTCCACTAGCGAGACATAGCGCTGTCATTATTGATGAGATATGCCAAAGCAATGGTTCTAGGACTAGGTTATTGTAAAAGGAATTTGGGCCCAATGAATGCAGTTGCTTATGTTTTGTGTACAGGTGAAGTTATTTTGTGTAATAATTAGATATGGTGCTATAGACCCTTAATTTTAGACCCAGTCTGGTCCAATATATTTTGTTTAGTCCAAAATAATTTTTGTGTTGTCTAATATATTTTAATTGGTCTAAAATAATTTTTGTTATCTTAATTAAATAATTTTTGCTTTATTATCTAATTTTTATTAATAAAAAATAAAAATAAACAAATAAAAATCAAAAAATAAAAAATAAAAATCGACGACGAAAAAATCTGCGACGAAAAAATCATCGCCGAAAACCAGCGCGGGCTTGGCCGTGGGCCATTTCGCCTGCAGAATTTTTCTGCGGGTGAAATGGCTCAGGAATTTCTTGCCGGCGGGCCGTTCCCCGCCCACTGCTGTAGCCAACTGCGGCAAATATTTTTTTCCAGCGTAATTTTTCCGCAGCAGTTTTTTTTCGCCAGCGAAATTTTCCGACGCAAATTTTTCGAAACCTAATACAATTAGGTTTTTGTTTCTTTTTCTTATTCAATATTGTATGCCGTGAGTAATTAGGATTGAGAATAGAATTCTTCTATAAATAAGGAGGCAGAAAGAGGAGAAAATTAATGAGAAATTGGGATAGAAATTGATGACCGAGAGGAAGGAGGAAAACTTGGAAACTTTAAATTCCTTCCGGCAGTAAATTGAATCAGACTGGGAGGGAGCAAACAAGTCATTAACAATTCATCAAAGGCAGCAACAGCCTTTGTTTTTATTCAACCAAGAAGCAATTTTTGGGTGTAACTCACGAATCAAGGTTTGAACTCTTAAATTCTTTTTGTTTTTTTTTACAGTAGCTTAATTCATCTAGTTACTTCTTTTAATTCAAAAATCCCAGAAACTTAATTCCCTTTGTTCAAAGTTTAAAAACCCTAATTCGTTGCTTTATTTTCCAAAAGGGTTTAAAATTATTATTTTTACCTTTTCAAAATCTTAAAACTCTAATTGAACATGTTTTTCTTCAAAACCAAAATTTGATTCTGTTTCTTTTAACAAACCCTAAAAACATCTTTTCTATTTATATAAATCTTAAATCGTTGGTCTACTTTTATAAAATTATCAATTGCTTTTTCCAAATTCTAAAAAACCTAAGCATCCACCGAAACCCTAATGCTAAAACACTAAATCCAAATGCAACTTCCAATCCTAAAATAGTAAAACCCTAACCCCTTTAAAACCTTAAACCCTAAATTTTTTCTCAACCCTGATCCTTTAAAACTTTAAAAACCATAAAAATACAAATATCTTAATTTCACACAGTAAACTTGAAACCATAAATTAAAAGTGTTTTAAAGAGTCCAAATTCTAGTTTCACGATTTTACATCATAAACCCTAGTTTGGTTAATCAAAGAGTCTTACCAACCTTTTAAAACATAAAATCCTCAATCTATTTTAATTCTCTTAAAGTCACAGTAGCCAAATTCCATTAATTCCAAAACCTTAAACACATGAAATAAAGAGCCCTAAATGGAAACAGTAGCTATAATTGGAATTTTATTTGCTTTATTCAATTCTATATTTGATTATGCTTTGATTTATTTCTTAATTTATTTAAGTTCAATGGTTGGTTTATTTAATTTGTCATGGATGGATGTTTACTTTCTATTGATGTTTAACACCTTTGATGAATGATTTATTTATGATGAATGGTTATTTACTTTTATCAATTTATTTAGGTTTCAAAATGTTGTAAGAGGTATGTTTCCACTTGGTGGGTACCTCATTAGTTAAATATCATGTAATTTAATTTGCTTTTCTATTTTAGAACCTATGTAAAGGACATGTTTCTACCTTTCGGTGGGTGTCCTATTTAGGCATGTGATGTAAGGACATATTTCCATCTTTGGATGGGTGTCCATTTATTTATTTTGCTTGGACCTTGCTTTGATTTTAATATATTGATGTTTTCTTTTAATTATTGTGTGTAATATGGATAATGTTGTTATATTTAAGAATTTTATAATATTAAGACCTGTAAAGGAGGACGGTTCCAATGAACCGAGCATTGTGGGGGTGCTGGGCCATTTCTCACCTTCCCACACATACCCAACTTTCTGAACCCATTAGGGGGTTGGGGATTCCTTAGGAATCGAGTCATCCACCCCTTTTTTTTCCCGGCCCGTCCGGGTGGAGACTCCATTTTCTTCGGACTAAGGTTCGTGTTTTCTAAGGCCCTGAGCCTAAATAGTGCCGAAGTCGCAAGAACAATTCCACCGAGAGTGGGGGCAAAAATTCCCGCTCGCAGTGGCGACTCCACTGGGGGATAAGAGAAGTTGATTCTATTGGTCTTTATATTATTCTATTCTTTCTTATAATGATATTATCCACTGCATCATATTAGATTGCATTATATGCGTGAGTTAGGATGCCCGTGTTACCCGTGTTATGTTATGTAAGGGATACCATACTTTCACTCAAGGTATGGAGATCGAGCATGGCATAGCCACTCTTAGCCTCGTACCATTTGGTATATACTTGCTATGGGAACCTAAGCCTTTTTACCCAAAGACTAAAGCTCATGTAATTGGCCTTGTTACTTTCCTTAGGTTTTGCCCCAAATGCATGTTGTTTGACTATAGTTAATTTATCTTGGCTTAAATCATAGCTTATTTGGTTTGTTCTTTTTCTAATATGACCCAAGTACATTTATAAGCTCAAAATAAATTTTTCTTTCCAAAAGACCAAAGCTATTTTTTAAAACTTTTCAAGATGGTCTTTAGACATAAGGCTTTTCTAAAAACAAATCAAAATTTCTTTTGCTCATGGCTCGAATACTAAGCCCAAAATCCATTTTTCTAAAATCTTTTACAATGGGCTTAGAAACAAGATTATTTTCACCCAATCTTTTCTTACAAAGAGCTTGCAAAATATTGAAGTCAATTATGAAATACCAAAAATCAATTGTGGGCCTAGTTTATAATAAGAATAAATCAACCATGGGCTTGTTTTTGGCATGAATCATTAGTTACCTTTTTCAAGTGAGAAATCTATCTATAATAAACCTCTTAATTTAGTTTTAATCCAATATAGCATAAAGGCTACTTTAGTTGGATATATGGATTAAAACCTAATTAATGGGAATTATTATGAACTGATTTCCATTTTAAAAATATAATTATTGGTTGAAACGTCCGAGGAAATTATTCGAAAACAAGATGCCCCATATTGGTATTTCGTTAACCATATACCAAGGAAAAGAGACTCGCCATTCGTGTGTGGATGTTATAAGGTTGGAAGGAACGTCCTAATTATCTTTCTTCATTGATTATTCGTGCATACACGCATACATTTGCATCTCATATCATTGATCCTCTCAGGCTCACAGCCCTGGATTACGATAGTTCAAAAGCTTACAACAATCTGACCTATGACGGAGACGAAGTATCTAGCAACGACTCAATCACTTACTCACCAAAAATAATGGAGCCCGAGCAAATTCAAAGGATGGTGGTTGAGGCCCTCAATGCCAAGATGGAAGAAATAAAAGAGGCCTTAGATGAGACCATGAAGAACCAATTGACTGCAATCTTGGAGAACCATGCCGAGGCATCTGCTAGCACTAAGAAGCCAAAGGACAAAGGGAAGACTAAAGTTGGTGAAGTGGTTTTTGATGATGAAAAAGTGATCATTGATGATGATGATGATTGGGCTCAATACTACCAAGATATTCAAGAGAAGAAGAATGAACCGAAGGTTATTGAGAAAGCAACTATTGAAAAGACCGAGACATCCGATGTTGAAAAGATGATTGCTGATTTAGAAAAGAAATTTGAGAAGAAGTTGAAAACCGAGGAGATGTCCGAGATCGATAAACTATTTGAACAAGATGAAGAAGTCCCGTACAAGTTCAAGATGCCATCCTTTGCAAAGTACAATGGCACCGGAAATCCTCATCTCCATGTGAAGTAGTATATCACTGCCATGCAGTCTGGCCGAGCTACTAAGGCTCAAACCCTAAGGTACTTTATGCTCTCATTGGACCCTGTTGTCCAAAATTGGTTCAATACCTTAGATGATGGAACACAAAAGTGTTGGGATCTACTTTACAAAGCCTTCATCCAATAATATGGATATAATGTTGAGTTAGAAGTTACCTTAATGGAAGTGGAGTCCATTAGGCAAAGGCCGAATGAGAATTTTGTAGATTATGTCAAGAGATGGAGAAACAAGATCGCTTTACTCAAGAAGAGGCCCGATGAATCCGATCAAATAAGGATGATTATGTGAGGGGTGTTGCCTAATCTTCATGAGAGGATGTCTCATACACTCATCCGTGATTTCAAAGACCTTCTCCAAGTTAGTTTGCAAATTGAAGAATGAAAAAGGGAGAAGAGCCATTTTGCAACAAAAAGGAATGAGAAAGGGAGCTATTAATCTGGTAGCCAAAGCATGCAAAAGGCTGTCGGTGTTAATGCTACTAACCAAGGAACGAGGAGACAATTTTTAGAATTGGGAAAACCGATGTCTTGGGTTCTCAATAAGCTTTAAAGAAAGGGATTACTACAACCCTTAAATCCTCGTCCCTTGCCTAACCCTCTCCCTCCTAATTTTGACACTAAAACATTTGTCAATTTCACCAAATGCAAGGGCATGACATGGATAGATGTGTAAGGTTGAGAGATGAGATCCAAAATCTAATTTACAATGGGAAGCTAAGCGAGCCTAATAAGCCAAACACTAAAGACAACCCATTACCAAAGTTTAATAGGGTACCACCGCCAGCAACCTTTATGATTGGAGGAGGTTTGCATGAAGATTTTGTCGTGTCTTCTTTTCAAGATGGAGAAGCCAAAGAAGAAGAGGTATTTGGTGAAATTAAACAAGCTATAATGGGTGGAGAAGTAACAATTTGTGTTGTCAATGGGTTTTGGGATTCAAGTGATAGTGATGATGATATTATAACCAAGAAGGAGGAGTGGACTTGGTCCGAGCCCGAAGAAGATGAAGTAATGAACACTAGATCTGGTAAGCCTTATGCAAGGCCACCACCTAAGGAGGTAGAAACTAATAAGGGGAAGGAAGTTGAAGTAGAAGAAGATGATGCTGTGCTCAAGCAATTGAAAAGAACCCAAGCAAGTGTTAGCATTTGGGACTTATTAGCTACTTCTAAAAAGCACCGAGAAACTATGGCCAAAGCCTTAGCTAGCATGCAAATTTCTACCTCCACAACACCGGAGGAGTTGATCAACTTCATAAAAATTGGGGAAGTAATGAAATGTGAAGAGGTTCAAGAAAAGAGTGAATTTAATATGGGAGTAGTTTCTTTTTTGGATGCGGACTTACCGGAGGAGGGGAGAGACCACATCCGCCCTCTCTTTATCAAAATAGAAGTCAAGGGGAAGATGACTCCATGTGTAATGGTTGATGATGGGTTCACCATATATGTTTGTCCACTTAAGATATTGCCAAAGCTAGCCATGTCAACAAGAGATCTAAACCCGACTGAGGTAACGATTCATGCTTATGACAACACTAAGAGGCATGCCGAAGGGACTTTCAAAGCGGCTGTCAAGGTTGGTCCAATTGAATCTATTGTTGAGTTTGTTGTTTTAGATATACCAGTCACCTTCGCCTTGCTCTTGGGACGACCATGGTTTCATCCTCTTGGTGGAGTTCCTTCCACTCTTCATCAAACGATCAAGTTCCCCAATGGAGATGGGACAGTGGTCATTGAAGCTGAAGACAATGAGATTGTTAATGCTCTAATGATTGAGAGGCCTCTCAATGGTTTTCAAGTAGCTGCAATTTTTAAGGATGAAATAGTGGACTCCAAAGTCTTGAATATGATGAAGAACATGAACTACCTTCCCGGAGTTGGTCTTGGAAAGGGAAAGGCTGGTTTGACAAAGCTGCCAGATTTTAGAACTCAAACTTCCAAGAAGGGGTTGGGATATGATGAAGACAATGATGTCCAGCCAAACAAAAGTGAGAAGATGAGCTTCCCACCACTTGAAGAGATTTTTGTCAAAGCTCTAGATATGGGACCACTCCAAGGAAAGCGCGAGCCAATCATGTTCATGGGTAAGTTAATCCCATGTTTTGAAATTTTTGCAGATGTTGTCGAGCTATTGGAGCAAGTAAAGAAAGAACTCACCCTGCCAACCAGTAAAGAATCCAATCCAAAAGAGAAGAATGAAGCTGTGCCGAAAGCCGAGAAGACTCCGGAGGAGATTGCTGCCCTGGTTGAAGAGAAGTTTGAAGACATTCTGCTTTATGATTTTGAGAACAATGATTTTGATTTTGATTCTAATTTGTCTGCTTTGTATGAGGATGATGATGTTTTCTTTTCCAAAATGAATGCAATAAAGTCTGATTTTGCTTACTTATGTGATGTTTCTCCTGATGGTTGCATACATTTAAATAGTAGTTACATGAGCATCTTTAATATTAATTCTGTTAACACACAATCATTAAATTTGGGAACAACTGAAAATCCTAAAAACATTAGCATAGCATCCGACCTTACTCCTGATGAGAGTGAGAGATTTGAAAAAATATTCAAAAAATATGAAGGAGTGTTTGCTTGGTCTTACAAAGATATGCCGGGGATAGATCGAGACATAGCTGAGCATCATATTCCAACTGACACTCACATAAAACCTGTAAAACAAAAGCTTAGGCGATTAAGACCTGAGTGGGCTGAATTGGTTAAAGAAGAGGTCACTAAGCAAATACAAGTGAAGTTCCTCGAAGTAATAGAATATCCAGATTGGCTAGCAAACATAGTACCCGTGCCAAAGAAAGATGGAAGAATAAGGGTCTGCGTGGACTATAGAGATTTAAACAAGGCTTCCCCTAAGGATGATTTTCCTTTACCTCATAGATGTTCTCATTGATAGTGCAGCCTCTAGCATGCTACACTCGTTTGTAGATGGATTTTCTGAATACAATCAAGTGTTAATTGCCCAAGAGGATAAAGCCAAAACTGCTTTCATTACTACATGGGGTATATTTTGTTATAGGGTGATGCCGTTCGGCTTAAAGAATGCTAGAGCGACTTATCAAAGGATGACCACCACTTTATTTCATGACATGATGCACAAAGAGGTTGAAGTATATATTGATGATATGATGGTCAAATCAGATACAAGGGAACAACACTTCCAAAACTTAGAATTATTCTTCAATAGAGCTTTGAAATATAAGCTAAGACTAAACCCAAAGAAGTGTGTATTTGGTGTTACTTCAGGCAAATTATTAGGACACGTGATTGGTCCAAATGGTATTGAGATTGATTCTGACAAAGTTAAAGCAATCAGGGATATGCCAGCCCTAAGATGGAGAGAGAAGTTTGGGGATTTATCAATAAATTACAATATATTAGCATATTTATAGCAAAGCTCACAACAATCTGTGAGCCTATCTTCAAGTTGCTTAGAAAGAATCAGCTGGTCATATGGAATGAAGAGTGTCAAAAGGCCTTTGAGTGAATAAAAGAGTATTTGCTGAATCCACCTATTTTAAAACCACCTAAACCCAGCAAACCTCTATTACTATACTTAGCAGTAGAAGAAGAGTCAATCGGAGCCATGCTAGCCCAAGCATATGAGTCAGGGATTGAGCATGCCATTTACTATTTGAGTAGAAAGCTTCTACCTTATGAAATTAAGTATAGTATCATTGAAAAGACATGTATAGCCATGGTTTGGTCTTCTAAGAAGTTGCGACATTTCTTTCAATCGTATAGTGTGCAAGCAATTTCCAGGTTGGATCCAATGAAGTACTTAAGGGAGACACCCTCTTTAATTGGGAAATATGGTCGATGATTGATAATATTAGAAGAATTTGAGATTGAGTATGTAACAAGGAAAACAATCAAAGGTACAAGGGTGGAAAATGTATTTTGATGGAGCAGTAAACAGGAAAGGAGCAGGTTTGGGAGTTATACTAGAATCGCCTGAAGGGGAACTCATCCCCTTACCCAAAAAATTGAAATTTAGGGCAACCAATAATATGGTGGAGTACGAAGCTTGTATTTTCAGTTTGGAAACCCTAATGATTATGAAGGTGGATAAGGTGGAAGTTTTTGGTGATTCATTGCTAGTTGTATCCCAAATAAATGGAGAATGGGAGTTGAAAGAAGAAAAATTAAAACCATACCACCATTACTTGACCATGATGAAGAAGAACTTTAAGGAGTGTAGGTTTATACACCTATCAAGAGAAAGAAAATCAGATGGCTGATGCCCTAGCCACATTGGCTTCGGTATAGGAAAACCCTGTTAGCCTATTCCTTAAGGCTCTAATCTTTACCAGTTCATCAACTCCTTGCTATGAATATGAAATAATCATGGAAATTGATACAGACCATGATGCGTGGTATGATACTATAAGACGATTTTTGGAGGAAAGAGAATACCCGCCGGGGGCAACAAGGAAAGAGAGAAGAGCCATAAGACGGTGGTCTTTGCAATACATCACATTCCATGGGGAGTTATATCGAAGATGGTCTGATGGAGTGCATTTAAGATGTTTAAGAAAACCTAAAGTGGAGCGTATCATGTCAGAAATACATGAGGGAAGTTGCGGTCCGCACATGAGTGGTTTGGCCCTAGTTAAGAAGATTATTCGACAAGGTTACTACTGGTTGACCATGGAGAAAGATTGTATTGAGTTTGTCAAGAAGTGCCAACAATGTCACATGTATGGTAACTTGAATCACATGCCTCCTGAAGAACTGCATTCAATGTCTTCACCTTGGCCATTTGCCACCTGGGGTATTGACATTATAGGAGAGATACATCCGACAGCTTCAAACGCTCACCGTTTCATTGTGGTAGCAGTAGATTATTTTTCAAAATGGGTCGAAGCCGAATCCTTCAATAAATTGGGTGCAAGCCAAATGGCTAGGTTTATTGAAAAGAACCTTATCTGCAGATACGGGGTCCCGCATAGTGTAATATCAGACAATGGGGTACAGTTTCAAGGAGCAGTTAAGAATTTATTCTCGAAGTACCAAATCCATCATCATAGATCCTCTCCTTATAGACCAAAGGCTAATGGTGCCGTAGAAGCAACAAACAAGACAATTAAGCAAATTCTGTCCAAGATGACCAAGACTTACAGGGATTGGTCAGAGATGCTTCCCTTTGCTTTATGGGGATATAGGATAAGTGTGCAAACACCTACTGGAATGACACCGTTCTCTTTGGTTTATAGGATGGAAGCTGTATTGCCAATTGAAATTGAGATCAAGTCGTTAAGAGTAGTCTTGGAAGCTAAACTGCCTGAAATGGAATGGGTAGCAAACAGATACACACAGTTAGCTCTACTAGAAGAGAGAAGGTTAAAGGCACTATATCATCATCAACTGTATCAAAAGAAAATAGCTCGAGCCTACAATAGAAGGGTTAAAATAAAAAAATTTAGAGTCGGGGATTTAGTGTTGAAGCAATATAAGCCTAACGTATCTGATCCAAGAGGGAAGTTTAGGCCTAGCTGGGAAAGGCCATATGTCGTAAAACAAGTCATGAACAAAGGTACAGTGAAGTTATCAGACATGGATGGGAACGAGTTTAGTGAGCCAGTAAACATTGACAGGTTGAAGAAATTTTATGTATGAAAAATAAAAAAGAAAGAGCTCGCTTGGTTGAAAACCCAAAAAGGATGGCCTAGGAAAAGTTAGAGTAGTCCGCTAGTTTCGAAAACCCGAAAGGGCAGGCTAGGCAACAATTAGGGCTAAATGAGAGAAAATCGTCAATTAGAAAACCCAAAAGGGCTAATTGGCAACATGAGTAATCTTGTGTATGCTGGCTTTATGTTTGGTTGTTCCCTAATTTAATAAAATATAATTAATGTTAAAATTGTTCTATGTGCACTGTTATAAGTATTTGACCAGATATGGATGAAATAAATAAACACAATAGCAAAAGGTGATGACAAATTATAAATGGAAAAGAAGCATCTTTTATTACTTTAATTATTTTTTCATCCTAACAATACACTTTCTGAATTGACAAATGTAAAATCTATGGCAGTCGATAAGTGTAACATGCAGGCCAGCTTTGCCTCAGCCGATCCAAGTAGGCTTCAGTCAAGCAAGGCACGTCTAAGTCGGGAGCAGGCAGGCTCAGCTCCATACCGACGGCCAAGTCGGTGAGGATCATAGCATGTACCTTGACAAAGAGCAGCAAGGGGAACGTACAGCAAGTATGTCCGCATGGTGATATGACAAATTTTCCACCAAGGTATCAACCAACGGATATTGACTTCGGATCGTGAGTGGATCCAGTCAACCCAGTTAGCATATGAAGAAGCAGGATGGAGTAGCTTCCTAGCAGAATGATGATGTGGCAGTATCTGGCAAAGTCCATGGATGGAGTATCAAGCAAATAAAAATGCTCCTGAAGCCAAATCTGTGAAAAAAGAGTTAAAAAAAGAGTCTGCTAAGTTAAAAACCCGCAAAGGCAGCTCAGGCAAAAATTAGGACAGCTCGCTAGTTTTGAAAACCCATATGGGCGGACTAGGAAAAAATTAGAGCAATAAAGAAAAGAAGAAAAAGAAAACCTAAATTGAAAACCTGAAAGGGCAGTTTAGGTAATTACCTGAAGCAGCAACAGACTCCCAGTCAGTCTCTTTAACAATTTTGATTTAAATCGATCTAATCCAACTAAGGTCTCGGCTAAGATCACAGGTACCGACGACAAGCCTCCTTCCATTTGGTCCATAATATACAATACTCGTGGATCAATATTGCCATCAGAAGAAACAAGCAAGAATTGACCAAGCAAGCAAAGATAAAGCATGCATCCCCATGCCTTAATAGGGGCCAAATGAGAGAAACAAAAGTCAATCAAGGGAGCAAGTAGAATTTTTTCACCTCTCATCAACCGAAGAACTTCGGGTTTTGGAATTTGAAATAACATCTGCATCTTCTGTTGAGTCTTGGAAATCAATGTGGGTAACGCCATTTGTTGATTATTGGGATATCCAAGGATGGCCTCAAATTCTTCAATCAAGGGACATATTTCAAAGCCATTAATTCTAAATACCCTAGAATCCGTATCCCAAAAGGAAGCCACGACATGTAAGAAGGAGTGGTCCAATTTGACATTTTGAAAACATTTTAAAACATCAAGTTTTGACCATGAAATTTGCTTCCAATGAATGGCATCCATATTCTTAAATAGAATTTTTATTCTCTTTAAATGATGCTCGGTCATGGTGAATGAATGAAGAAAAAATTAAAATTGTTAAAGGGAGTCTTCACGTTAAAAGAGAAAGAATTTTGGTTTATGTATTAAAATATGGCATGAAGGGTGATTTATATAGAAGAAATAAACCTTTTCCTAAAGTGAAAAGGAAAAGGTGATGGGAAAGGGTAAGACAATATGGCATAAGGAAAGGAATTAGCAATGAATTTCCTTTACCACATTTGATTTGGTTTAGCAAATGAAGTGGATGTAAATTATGGTGTACTGTAACAAAAAAAAGTGGTGCAGTAATGAAAAAAAAAGAGTTACAGTAAAGAGGAAAATTGTATTTTTTTTCATTATTGTACAAGATTTTACAATAGCTACAATATTTACATATCACTAAGAGGGTGGTGGTAGGTCATCAAATAAAGCCTTGAAAAAGTCGTTGCCTGTTGGAGGAGGGGGCAAATCACTCGTCCCGAGTCCGCCCAAAGCGGGAGCACCAAAACTAGGCAAATTACTCATCCTGGATCACCCGAAGTGGGAGCACCAAAATCTTTATTACCTTGAAGTTCTGATCCATCATAGTCCTCATCAGAAGCAGACGAAAGGATCTCATGGTTGTCAGTATGGGGGCATCTTGATGAAGAAGCACCAGGATCCCTCATCCCCTGAAATCAGAAGTCTCTAAAATGTTGTTCGGATTGATGATATAAACTTTCAAAATGAGAAGCCTGCTGATGAATTGCAGCCAACACTTCTTGAAGTTTCTTATTTTGTTCTTCGAGCATCATCTGTGAGCCAAGAAGGAAAAAGGTAAGAGCATACATAATCATGTATACATATAGCATAAACTACTATGAAATAAGAAACGTACAAGTAGTTCATATCAATGTCCTGCGGATGAGATGGCATATCTGGCGGGCTAGAATGAGCAAACGAAGGGGCAGTAAAAGAAGGTCCAACCTCATGATCAAATAAGCCAATAGCCTGCAACAATCATTAAAGAATCAAGGAAAGAAAAAAGCACGTGCAAGGGAAAAGTGGTTAAAGTGCAAAAACTCCCTTGGAAGATCAAAACAAGGAAAGAAGAGCATGAATCAAGCAAGACATGGCCAAGCCAAATCAAACTTGGCCGTGTCACCTAAAAGGAAATCTTGGCAGAACATGACACGGGCAAGAGACACGGCCAAGCCACTGGCCGTGTCTCACCTAAAGGGCAATGTCAAGAAGGACCAAGCAAAGAAAGAAAAGAAACAGTAGGTGACAGTGGCAGGTGACACGACCAAGCCACTGGCCGTGTCATATGACACGGCCATAAGCTTGGTCGTGTCCCATCCTAAGTGAAGAACAAAGAAGAACCAAAGAAAAGACACAGAAGTTGACACACCCAGGAGACACGGCCAGGAACTTGGCCATGTCACTCTCATCTTCAAAGAACAAAGAAGACCAAAGGAGAAATAGAAGATGACACACTCAGGTGACATGGCCATTTACCTGAGAAGTACTAGTCCTGAGATGTGGAACAGACTCCCCTGCAGCTCTGTGATGTTCTTCTTCATCTCTACCCTCATTTTCGTCCGAAATCTCCCGCACACCAACAGGAGATACATCAAAGTTCAAGAGTCTTCTTTGAATAAAATAGGCATAAAATGGACCCGGTAAATGGAGAAACGACTCGGCATCATAACCATATCGGGCCGTCCACCATGCATCCTCTGGCATTGACATAATATTTAAAGTATATTTCAGGATTTTCATCAGAAACCTCCGCTGCTCTGGACCGAGAAACCATTCATAAACTCTCTCCCCGAGAAACCAGCCACTAGACACTGGGCTAGCAATAACTCGACGAGAATGTTGGAAAGACAATGCAGCCCTCATCAAAGGAGACCAGTTTGCTCTCTCTTCTAGGCTCCACCAGGCCAAATTCACCTGCAAAATAACATAAGGTAAGTAAAACTTTCACATAAAATTTAAAGCATACTAATGTTATTTTACCTGGTCCCAGGTTAAGCGGCTCAACACATAGCGGTGAGTATGCACATGATGAGAGCCGGGAACGTCCACATGATCATACAACTAGAAATTTAATCTCGGATACCCGACTCTCTCTCGGGAAATATCGGGTACCCTCACGATGTTATGTTCATATGCCCATACCTACAACAATGATAGTAAAGATCAAATTCATGCAAGAAAAGAGTGGAAATAACATCGGTGAAGGAAAAGAATACCTCGAAACCGCCATCAAGTGGACAAAAGACTTCTTGTTTCAGCAAAGCTTATCAAGACCATGGTAAAGACACACGAGACCAGCTTCACCCCAACCAGAAGATGGTACCATTCTGAGATAAGAAAGGGCACTAAACACTGACAAGTGAATGGAGGATTCAGTGCTGCCTAAGATGGTCGACCCGAGCAGATATAACAAAAATCCTCGAGCATACTATTCGAATGTGTCTCTGCCAACCCGTCCTTCATAGTTCATCCAATAACTACGAATTGACTCAATTTTTATCTTAAAAGGCCCTTTATATGATGGTTCCATACCAATTAAATCTTGAATTTCTTCAAATGTTAAAATATCGTTGGTCAGAAGAACCGGAACACCATCATATAGAAGGCCGGTTATGGCAGTAAAATCGACTGGACCAATTGTCATCTCTCCAATGGGCAAGTGAAAAGTGTGGGTTGTATCCAACCATCGCTCTGCAAGAGCTTGGACTACGCTCCAGTCTATCTGATATTCCTCGGATGGCAATTGTAAGATGAACTGCTCAAAGCCGCAATCTCGGATAATCCGCCTTACCCGAGAAGGCACTATATCGTACCATTGTTGGGCTTTGTAAATACATCCTTCAGCCCGAACAACACAACGATCATGCTAACACAGACCCAGGTAAGTCAATACCAGGTAAGTACATATTATCCTATATACTTAAATTAATTTATTTTTCTTAAAAAAGAATAATATTATAAAATAATAATAAAAATAAACAAAAAATAAAGAATAAAAGTAAACAATAAATAAATAATAAAAAATAAAAAAAAACAACGAAAAAAATAAGAGAAATAAAAAAGGAAAAAAATAATTACCTCGCTCTTTTGATTGGAACTACAATGAAGCGGCATCCCGGCTAGTATATCTAAATCTCCATCTTCATGATGCCGAATAAACTCCAATAAATCGGCATTAGAATGAGTCCCTGACCTCGAAACATGCATTGTTTTTGAAAAATATATGCTAAAATTGAAAGAAATTTGAGAGAATCATGAAATTGAAATCGTGCTATGAAATGAAATGAAGGAATGGTGGCTTTTTATAGAGAAACGGTAAGCAAAAAACAAAATTCAAAATTGTTCATGAATAGTAAATTTTACTATTTATAAATAGTAAACTTTACTATTGATGAATAGTAAATTTACTATTCATAAATAGTATTATTATTGATGAATAGGAAAAGTACTATTTTCAATAGTAAATACTATTTGATACTATTTGCAAATAGTAAATTTACTATTTATGAATAGTAAATAGTACATGAACAGTGACTACACAGTAAATAAATAGTAAATTCAATTATTCACTTTAATCATTCAAATAATTGCGGGTATATAAATATTTTTACACCCAGGGGGAATAAGAAGACATATACATAAAAATTAGCCAAACTTTTTTAAAATAAAAAATTATTAGCTCGGGTCCAGAACCTAAATTTTCCTCAGGTCCAGAACCTAGAATTTATTTCTAAGTCCTAAACTTAGCTCGGGTCCAGAATCTAAATTTTCCTTAGGTCCAGAACCTAGAATTATCCTTGAGTCCAGAACTCAAACCGGATCCAGAACCCAAATTTTCCTTAAGTCCAGAACCTAGAATCTTTTCTAAGTCTAGAACTAAGCTCGGGTCCAGAACCTAAATTACCCTTAGGTCCAGAACCTAGAATTTATCTCTAAGTCCCAAAACTTAGATCGGGTCCAGAACCCAAATTTTTTTAGGTTTAGAACCTATAATTATCCTTGAGTCCAGAACTCGAACTGGGTCCAGAACCCAAAACCTCCACCATCTCAAAAATTAAGTCTTGTTGCTTTTCACCCTCTTTCACTAAAGTTTCAGATCATTCAAGCAGGGGCAAACTGTAGATCCTTAATTTTTGATCCAGTCCGGTCCAATATATTTTGTTTAGTACAAAATAATTTTGTGTTGTCTAATATATTTTAATTAGTCCAAAATAAATTTTGTTATCTTAATTAAATAATTTTTGCTTTATTATCTAATTTTTATTAATAAAAAATAAAATAAACAAATAAAAATCAAAAAATAAAAAATAAAAATCGACGACGAAAAAATTGGCGACGAAAAAATCATCACCGAAAACCAGCGCGGGCTTGGCCGTGGGCCATTTCACCCGCAGGAGTTTCTTGCGGGCGAAATGGCCCACAGGCCGTTCCCCGCCCCCTGCCACAGCCAACTACGGCAAATTTTTTTCGCCAGCTCAATTTTTCCGCAGTAGTTTTTTTTCGCCAGCGAAATTTTCCGACGCAAATGTTCTGAAACCTAATACAATTAAGTTTCGGTTTTTCTTTTTCAATATTGTATGCCGTGAGTAATTAGGATTGATAATAGAATTCTTCTATAAATAAGGAGGCAGAAAGAGGAGAAAATTAATGAGAAATTGGGACAGAAATTGATGACCGAGAGGAAGGAGGAAAACTTGGAACTTTAAATTCCTTCTAGCAGTAAATTGAATCGGACTGGGAGGAAGCAAACAAGTCATTAACAATTCATCAAAGGCAGCAACGGCCTTTGTTTTTATTCATCCAAGAAGCAATTTTTGGGTGTAACTCACAAATCAAGGTTTGAACTCTTAAATTCTTTTTGTTTTTTTTTACAGTAGCTTAATTCATCTAGTTGCTTCTTTTAATTCAAAAATCCCAGAAACTTAATTCCCTTTGTTCAAAGTTTAAAAACCCTAATTTGTTGCTTTATTTTCCAAAAGGGTTTAAAATTGTTATTTTTACTTTTTCAAAATATTAAAACCCTAATTGAACATGTTTTTCTTCAAAACCAAAATTTGATTCTGTTTCTTTTAACAAACCCTAAAAACATCTTTTCTATTTATATAAACCTTAAATCGTTGGTCTACTTTTATAAAATTATCAATTGCTTTTTCCAAATTCTAAAAGACCTAAGCATCCACCGAAACCCTAATGCTAAAATACTAAATCCAAATGCAACTTCCAAACCTAAAATAATAAAACCCTAACCCCTTTAAAACCTTAAACCCTAATTTTTTTCTAAATCCTAATCCTTTAAAACTTTAAAAACCATAAAAATACAAATATCTTAATTTCACACAGTAAACTTGAAACCATAAATTAAAAGTGTTTTAAAGAGTCCAAATTCTAGTTTCACGATTTTACATCATAAACCCTAGTTTGGTTAATCAAAGAGTCTTACCAACCTTTTAAAACATAAAATCCTCAATCTATTTTAATTCTCTTAAAGTCACAGTAGCCAAATTCCATTAATTCCAAAACCTTAAACACATGAAATAAAGAGCCCTAAATGGAAACAGTAGCTATAATTGGAATTTTATTTGCTATATTCAATTCTATATTTGATTATGCTTTGATTTATTTCTTAATTTATTTAAGTTCAATGCTTGGTTTATTTAATTTGTCATGGATGGATTTTACTTTCTATTGATGTTTAACACCTTTGATGAATGATTTATTTATGATGAATGGTTATTTACTTTTATCAATTTATTTAGTTTTCAAAATGTTGTAAGAGGTATGTTTCCACTTGGTGGGTACCTCATTAGTTAAATATCATGTAATTTAATTTGCTTTTCTATTTTAGAACCTATGTAAAGGACATGTTTCTACCTTTCGGTGGGTGTCCTATTTAGGCATGTGATGTAAGGATATATTTCCATCTTTGGATGGGTGTCCATTTATTTGTTTTGCTTGGACCTTGCTTTGATTTTAATATATTGATGCTTTCTTTTAATTATTGTGTGTAATATGGATAATGTTGTTATATTTAAGAATTTTATAATATTAAGACCTGTAAAGGAGGCCGTTTCCAATGAACCAGGCGTTATGGGGGTGCTGGGCCATTTCTCACCTTCCCCACACGTACCCAACTTTCTGAACCCATTAGGGGGTTGGGGATTCCTTAGAAATTGAGTCATCCACCCCTTTCTTTTTTCCCAGCCTGTCCGAGTGGCGACTCAATTTTCTCTGGACTTAGGTCCGTGTTCTCTAAGGCCCTGAGCCTAAACAGTGCCGAAGTCGCAAGAACCATTCCACCTGGAGTGGGGGCAAAAATCCCTGCTCAGAGTTGCATGTTTGAAATATAATGCTGTTATGTCATTATTGTATCATATGTACCACTAAGTTGTATGGCTTAGCACGGTTTTATGAATAGCACATGTGGGAGAGCTACAAATCTGAGGGATCCAGATTGCCGGTGAGATCTAGAATTTTAAAGTGTCGCAAGACCAACCATGCCAAAAGTGCATATATGTATAATTTTTATATTAATACATTTTGGATTATTATATATATTGTATACATTACATTAAGTTTGTATAAGTGAGATTGAGAAAAGTTTTATAAGTATTAACTGTGTTTATTGAGAATGTATATTTATAACATAAAGAGTTTTAGGAATATTATGTATGTATAAATATATTTGTGATGATGAAATTTTAATTGGAAATATGTGGATGTAAATTAATGAAGTAAAAGATTTTTACATGGTATGAACTTTGAGAGTGTAATAAATTTCATTTGCAGGTTGGGTTGTTTATTTTTTGGGATTTATTAGAATAGCAGATAAAACTATAGCAATTTTTTCCAGAGAATTTTCCTACAAAGTTTTTCGATAATACTGAATATAATTTTTCTATTAATACATAAATTAAAATTTTAAAAGTGTAATTATGAGGTTTTCACAAGCAATTCTGGTGGCACTCTTATATTTTATCTATGTACTCTATGTATTCGAAATATACGTATTATACATTATATAAGGTATATGGGTGTTACATAGTTTTGGTGACATGAATTGATATGAGTTAGTATTAGTTGATATGAATTAATATGAGTTGTTTTGATGTTGATAAAAGTTTGTATGCAATTGATATAAGTTCATATTAGTTATTTTTATGTTGGTATGGGTTATTTTGAAGTTGATATGAGTTAGTATTAGTGATATGAGTTGATATTAGTTAATATGAGTTTGATATGAGTTAGTATTAGTGATATGCATTGATATAAGTTAGTATTAGTGATATGAGTTAGTATTAATAATATGAGTTGATATGAGTTTGATATGAGTTAGTACTTGAGATATGAGTTAGTATTTGAGTTGTTATGAATCTAATATGAGTTGATAATAGTGATATGAGTTTGATATTAGTTAGTATGAGTTTAATATGAGTTGATATAACTTATTATTAGTGATATGAGTTAGTATTAGTGATATGCATTGATATGAGTTAGTATGAGTTTGATATGAGTTAGCATTGTCCCAAGATAGCAACTAAGAGGGGGAGGGGGTGAATTGGTTGATTTGAGAAGTGATGGAAAATTCAAAATTCAAAAATAAGAAATGATGAAGATGTAGAAGAAGATTGAGTAGAGTATAAAAGCAAGAACACAAAGAGTAATAGTGGTTCGGATTTACCTTGATCCTACATCCACTTCCTTAACAATATGTTAAGGTTCCACTAGTCTTATGTTTTTACAAGCTTAACTTTAACTTGGTGTTTTCATAAGCAAACTTTACAATGGTTTGAGATCAATCCTCACAACCTTTATAAGAGTTTTTGCAGGCTCACTCTAACAACCTAAGTGTTTCAAAGCTCACACTTAAACTTTTGATGGTGTTTAAAGCTCACACCCAACACTCAATCAATACAAATATAATTTTGTTGCAAAGAAATGAAAGTTGTTAAACTTGGCTATTACAATCACAAACTTTCATAAAAATGAAGTTTCTTGAGGTACTTATAGCCTTCAAGACTTGATATAGCCGTTTAAGATAGGAGCCAACGTGTTTGATTCTTATCTTCCACTAATTTCTCTGCCAGAGCATTTTCATGGTCGGACTAGACTTGGTCCAGCTCTTATCATAATATTTGATATTCTGACTAATGTTCTTCAAACAGTTGGTCCACGTGGCTTCCACTTATTGAATTGAGATGTAACAGCTTCTGATTTGAATAATTTTTAAAGAGTCCAATCGGACTTGCACCTGGTCTGGTTGGAATTCCTATGGCCCATTCAAAAATTGGGTGTACCCTTGGTCGGGAACTCTACTCGATGTTTTGGACAAAATATGCTTTAATAGTCATGTCAGGATGTATGACAGTCCGGTTGGGAATCCTTAGTACTCTAAGAAAATGGGAGTACTTCTGGGCATGAAACTCTCTATGTGAATTGCCTCTTTTCCCAGCCAATAATTAGGTCAGACTTGCCCATGGTCTGAGCGCACTTTTAATGGAACAGTAAGATTTTAGAAGTACTCTCCACTGTGAAACCTTTTGTGTAAAATTTGCTCATTTGGACATTAATGGTTCCGTTGGTCTTCTCAGTAGTCCGATCATACCTTTGAGGACTTCTTCAAAAAATTATCTTCCTGCAAAATGTAACTTGATACAAATGTTAGTTCAATTCAATTTGATTGCCTAATATCAAAAATAGAATAATTGTGCCAATGGTTTGGCTAAAAATCTCTCTTTTTGACTTTTGCAATTAAATTGAATTTAAAGTGTTCAAAGTGTGTTTGAGTGAAATTATGTTGATTTACTCCTCCATAATAAGTGCTTTATGCAAATTGATCTTTTAATGTCAATTTTAATTGTTCAATTCAATTAAATTAAAGAATTCTCCCCTTTTGACAAAGTAAAAAAGAATTATTTAAAGCAAAAAGAGTAAAACAAAGTTTAATTCATTAATAATGAAGCAAAGAAAAAAAAATATTAAAAACAATAAGTAAACACAATTACAATGAAATAATAGAAATTAAGAAACTAATGCCTAATTATCATTGTTGCTTTCTTCATCCTCTCCTTCTTCATCTCCTCCTTCTTCTTCATCCCCTTCTTCTTCTCCATGTTCCCCTTCCTTTTCTTCCCTTGGGAGAGAGGCAACAACTTCTTATTCTTCTTCTTGAGGATAGGAACCATGGATGAAGGGAGATAAACTTGGTTCATCTTCAAAGCATTTTGGTAGTCCCAAAGCTTCTTGGATAGTTTGAACGTCAAGATGAATATGAGAGATTTGGTTGGTAAGGCTATCAATTCTTATTCCTTGGGAGCTCATTTGTCCTTGTATATCTTGAAGGAGTTGGAGGATAGAGGATTGAGGTCTCATGGTTGAATATATAGGAAATTTAATTTGGAATGTCTTTTCCCCTTCCTATACAATCCTAGGTCTCTTCCTTTTGAGCTCTAGCACCTAGGGCTCCTAAAAGATAGACATATGTCCCATCATCATCCCTAATACATTTGGCATGTTTAAGATATCCTATGTTTATGGATTTTTTGGTGGGATCAAGAGGAGTAGAGAGAGTTTCTTTGTTTGTTGGTGTAAATGCACCAACATATTTAGCAATTTGTTTAATTTTTGAAGAGAGAAGAATAAGACCAGATTTGGTTTTCCTAATGTGTAGGAATGTGTCAATGAGGAAATTTCTGATTTGAATAGGTTGACCTCTAATTAGACAAAAAAGAAAGAGGAGATCTTTTTGTGTCACCTTCTTATTGCTTTCTCCCCTTAGCACTAATTGTTTATGAAATAATCCTATGCAACATCCAATAGGTCAAGGTCCTAAGGTTCTTGGCATTGGATTATTTGTGAAGAGAGGTTTCAATGGAAATTTCTTTTCAAAATTCTAATTAAACTTCGGGAGTGAGGATGGGGTTTGTGATGTGAGAGATACCTTCTAATTGGAAACCCCAAATAGATGAAAAATCCTCAAATGAAAGGCCACAATCTTGATTGAATAACCTAAAGGATATTCCATAATAGCATAAGGGGTTAATGCTCTTCTTGCTAACAATCAAAATTGTGAGAAACTCTTTTGTCAAGCTCTCCCAACCAAGGTCATCATGTTCTAGGAAAATAAATTTCTCCTAACCTAAGGTTCTAAGACATCCTCTAATATCATTCTCAATGCCTAAGGATACTAAAGTGAGGGTAGAGAAGAGACAGTTTGGTTCTACAATTTTATCTTTAAGGATACCATACCTTTGTCTTTCTTCATCATCTTTGAATCTAATCTTATGGCTTCTCTTTTATGGTTCTTCTTGTTGATAAGGGGTAGCAATTCCCTTCCCTTTTCAAATCTTGAAGCCTTTCTCATGTGTAGTCATTAAGTTAGATTGAAAAAATAGATGAAGGAAAGAAGAGATTTTGAGTATTATGAGTGTTTAAGTGTTCAAGATATGATAAAAGATGTAAATACTAATATATAAGGGTATTTATAGTATTTTGGTTGAAAACTAGCCATTTATATCCGTTGGAGGACAAAAATGCAAGTTTTGAATGAGTTCCAATGGCTATAAATTTTTGAATCTAGAGCAAAAGTTCGGTCAGATTACTAGGAGTCCGATGGTGAATTTTGGAAAAAAATACAAAGTTCGGTCGGACTATATAAAGATCGAATGGAATTTTTGGATTTAGGCACAACGATCATAAAAATTTGAAAAATTTTGATTGTACCACAGATGGTCTAGTCATACTTTCACAAAAAATTTGAAATAAAAGATTTTCAAATAAGTACGGTCAGACTATAAGGTGGTCTAATTGGGAAGCATCCAAAAATTAAGAATTTTAGGAAAATTATGTGTTTTAATTGGAAGTTTCAATGTAAGATAAAATATAGATACAAATGGGAAATGAAATAAGGTTTATCAAGCACTTCCAATTCCTACAATAAGGTGTTTCCATCTATCATTCCTAAATGTTGCCTTATGAAGTTAACCTTTATTCATTTAAGGGTTTTGTAAAGATATGAGCAAGTTGGATTTGTGTATCAATGAATTCTAAGACAATATTTTGGTTTTGAGCATTGTCTCTTAAGAAATGATGTCTAATATCTATATGTTTTGACTTAGAATATTGAATTGGATTTTTAGACAGATTAATGGCACTTGTGTTATCACATTTAATGGGAATGTGATCAAAAGTTTCTTTATAATCAATCAATTATTGTTTTATCCAAAGTACTTATGTATAACAAAAACATGCAGTAACATATTCGGCTTCTGCGGTAGATAAAGCAACCGGCACTTGTTTCTTGCTAAACCAAGAAACTAGGCAATTACTAAGAAAATGTCACGCCTCGATCGTGCTTTTCCTATCCAAAAGACTACCGGCATAATATGCATCCAAAAAGCCTAAAATGTCAAATGATGTATTTTTAGGATACTAAAGTCCTAAATTCAATGTGCCATTCAAGTATTTCAAAATTCTTTTAGTGGCATTCAAGTGTGATTCCCTAGGACATGATTGAAATCTAGTACACAAACATACACTATACATAATATTAGGTTTAGAAGCGGTTAAGTAAAGCAATGATCCATCTACTACCTTACTACTTTCATATTTGTCAAGTTATAAGGATGTACTCATGGGAGTCTAGCTATCTTTGAAACCATCCATTCCAAATTTTTTGAGGAGTTTCTTTGTGTACTTGGATTGGTTGATAAAGATCCCATCCTTGCATTGCTTGATTTGTAGTCAGAGGAAGAATTTAAGTTCACCCATCATGCTCATTTCAAATTCTTTAGTCATACAAGAGGCAAAATCCTTGCACAAAGATTCATTAGTAGCACCAAATATAATGTTATTAACATAAATTTGCACAATCAAAATGTTATGCATTTTCATTTAACAAAAAGGGTAGTGTCAACTTTGCCTTTTAAAAAAATCATTTTCAAGCAAATATGCACTAAGTCTATCATACCAAGCTCTTGGAGCTTGTTTCAATCCATATATTGCTTTGGTAAGTTTAAAAACATGATTTGGAAAGTTATAATCCTCAAAACCGGGAGGTTGTTCAACATAAACTTCTTCATTAATAAAACCATTCAAAAAGGTAGTTTTGACATCTATTTGAAAGAGATTAAAATTCATATGACATGCAAATGCAAATAAAATTCTAATTGCTTCTAATCTAGCTATGGGTACAAATGTCTCACATAGTCAATGCCTTCCTCTTGGTTATAGCCTTTGGCTACCAATCTAGCTTTGTTTGTAGTAATGAGACCATTTTCATCAAGCTTATTCCTATATACCCATTTACATCCTATAATTGGATGGTCTTTAGGTCTAGGAACAAGTTCCCATACATTTTTTCTCTAAAATTGGTTTGAGTTCATCTTACATAGAGATTACCTAACATTCATCACTAAGAGCCTCCTCAATGGTCCTTGGTTCAATGTGAGAAACAAAAGCAACATTAACATCTAAGTATTTAAGTTTGGATCTAATTGTTACTCCCTTTAATGTATCACCAATCATTTGTTCTTTTGGATGATTTTTCTTATATTGCCAATCTTTGGATAGCCATTGAGACTCTTTTTCTTGTTCATCATGATTATTCTTTGGAACATCAATTGTTTCTTATTGTTTAAATGTTCCTACAAAATCATTAGGAACACTACCTTTCCTTTGATCAAGTTTAGAAGATTCATCAAAAACAATATGCATTGATTCTTCAACTACTAGTGTTCCCTTATTAAATACTCTATATGCTTTGCTAGATGATGAGTACCCTAAAAATATGCCTTCATCCGACTTGGATGAGAATTTTCCAAGATTGTCCTTGGTATTCAATATAAAGCATTTGTATCCAAACACTCTAAGGTTTGAAATTTTGGGTATTCTTCCATTCCATAGCTCATAAGAGGTTTTGTTTATCAAAGGTCTTTTGTAGACACCATTTGAAATGTAACATGCGGTATTAATGGCTTTCACCCAAAAGTTAGATGGTAAATCATACTCATTGAGCATTGTCCTAGCCATTTCAGCCAACGTTCTACTTTTCCTTTCAACTACACCATTTTGTTGTGGTGTTCTAGGAGCTAAAAAATTGTGTGAATGTAATATCCCTAAGTGTGCCTAGAAGTTGTGATAATATTGTTATTAGTGAATTGAATGTGTGATTGATAAGTGGTAATTGTGTATGATTTATTTGGAGAATAATAGAAGTTGAGAAAATAATGTATATGTGTGTAGTTGGAAGGAATGCATTGTGTAGAGAGAAGTGTATATGTAGTGTATATGGTGATATATATAACATATAAGTTGGTCAAAGGGCTTGGTCAAGGGAAGAAGATATTTTATTTGTGATTTGTGAAATTACCTATATGGGTATATATGTGACAAAAGTTTAGTTAAATGGATGAGGGCATTATAGTAATTTTCTTTTGGATGAGTATTTAATGCATGTGGACTTTGTGTTTTCTTCATCATTTCTTCTTCTTCTCCTTGTGTTGGCCGGCTCCTTCATTGGCAAAGAAAAACAAAAGAACAAAGAAAGGTTTTGATGATTTTAAGCTCCAAAGTTGAGAGAGATTTCAAGTAGCTAAGTTGGATTTCAAGGAATTTTATCATCTTGGTAAGTTTTCTCTTGTTTACCTTGATTCTTTTTGAAGTTGTGTTTGGATTGAGTTATGTTTAGTAATAGTATGATTAAGTATGTTTGTAATTTGTTGAGAAGAGTTGAAATAGATTTGAAAAGGAGAAGTAAATTGGTGTTGGTGATGGAAGAGTAAGAGTTGTGTTTAGTGAATATTTTTCTGTTTTACAATTAGTAAAGGCTGTGACTTGTATGATTTTTAATTAATTCTAGAAAAATGTTCTTGAAGTGAATTTTTGATATGTTGTGCCTCTATGAGTCTAGAATGACTGAAAAATATGTTGATTCGATTTTGGAATGGTTATGAGTTTAGAAAGATTATTTTTATTAGATCTGTTCCAGCAGGTACCTTAACTGAGACAGCTATATTTCGGGATTTTTAATAAAATGTAGAAAAATTATATTCAATTGAATTTTGGATATGTTGTTGCTTAATGAGTCTAGTATTTGAGAAAAATAATTTGGAACCAAGTTGATTGAATTTAATTTATGGAATTCACAAAGTTTAGAACTGCTGCCAGGATGCAGGGCAATTGGGGCAGTCTGTTTGGGTGAACTATTTGACCAAGATTTTGTGTTCAGTTTGATCTGAAATTTTAAAGGAATGATTTTAAGATGTAAAATTAAGTTCTGTAAAAATTTTAGAGTTTTTAGTCAAGTATATTATTTTATACAAATTTTCAAAATAAGGATAAAATTTAGTCTAAAACCAGAATTTACTATTCATATGGTCATTTTGCTAATATTCCTTTTGGATTAGGTTGTGAAGAGGTTGAATTGCCCTAATCTAAGTGTTGAGGATTCTTGGAAGAGTAGGTGTATAGAGTGGTGTAAGTTGGTTTTAAGGTAAGTACAAAGTTTATATGATTGCACTTATTTACATGAATTAAGACTTAACACATTTGTTTGTAAATGTGTTAAGTGAATTACTATATTGTCAATATAATTTGATTAAGGTTATGATTGGATGATGTGAAAGATATGAAGATCATTCAAATAGGTAAGTACAATGCAATTTGTTATGATAAATATTGTAATGATGAATTGTGCTAATGTGTTTTGAGAAATGATGAAATGTATTGTAATTGTGGTTGGTAATAATGATTGAAATGAAATAAATAGACATGTTGATGATATGATGATGAATTTAAGATATATGCTCAATATAATTGTTTATGTATACTTGAATGATGAAGTGCTATAACGTGAATTGAAATATGATAAGAGGTGAAGCCATTGTGTTGGCTACGAGAATGTAAATGAATTATAATTGAGGCATGGTTGCCTGTTTTGAAAATGAAATGAATTGAGAAAGAAATGTACAAAGATATAAATGAAAAGAGTTGTGTCTAATATGTTAATTCAACTTTCAGAGTTCTGGATTTGACGACATGCCTATAACATATGAAATGTAACAGTCTTGCCGGGTTGAGGATCTCCTCAAGTTGTTGAGTTGATGGTCCAAGAGACTGGGTCTGTTACACTATATGAATTATAAATGTGAAATATATGAAAAGTAACAGTCTTGCCGGGTTGAGGATCTTCTCGATTAGTCGGGTGGATGGTCCAAGAGACTGGGTCTGTTACACTCTCCATGGATAGAGATATGATATATATGTTGCCTACGGGCTTGATTATTGTGATTATGGATCAAAGCAGTAACTCTGAACTTTGAATAACATATTAGTGTTTTGGGCCCGAGTCTGTCTTTATTGTCAATGTGAAATGCAAGTATTGAAATATTGATTGTGAGTATTAATAATGAATTATGCTTGGTGGATTGTGAATAATATAATGTTATTAAGTGTAATAGGAAAATGAATTGTGGTTGATGATAAAGGTTGTCTTTATTGGAAATATGATTTATGATTTATATGATATGTAGATTGTGTATTGCAATAATGAGTGATATGATGTGTAATGTGTGTATTGCAATAATGGTTGGTATGGTATATATATAATGTAGGGGTATTAATATATTGGTTTTGAGTATTGGTGATGCATTGGGGTTGGTGATAATATTATATATATATACATCTTATATGAAATTAGCTAGGATATATTAAAGATAAAGTTAAAAAGAAAAGAAGATATGATAAGAACTAATTATATATTGAATCGATGTATCATTACATATCAATACTTCTATACTATATGTTTATATTTTATATTTGGACTACTAAGCTCTCGGGCTTAGCGCGGGTGTTTATTCGCGCAGGTATTTAGATGGAAGATTTGAAGTCTTTTGTTATGCCACAAGAAGAGTAAAGTTTGTCGAGGCCAACTAGAGGGTTATGCATACATGTATAAATTTTAATTATGATGTATTTCTGACGAGAGAGTATTTATATGTATAAATCTAGTAATGTATAATAACTGTATGGTTTTAAATTGAGTTGGATTGTGAATATAGAAGTGTGAATTCTTCTTGCAGGATTGTAGTTGAGGTTATAAGGGTGGATTATTGGGAGTGTACTTGAGTTGAATTGTGAAACAAAATGTTTTTTCAAATATAAGAAAAATCAGTTTTGTTGACACTTGGGACCTAGAATTTTAAGGGAGACTCCGTCAAAATTTTTTTTTTTTTGAAAAATTTTTATAAGGAACATTAAGTAAGCTGACATAACCAGAGCTCGTATCTTGATGTAGCATTCCTCCTCGGCTTATTATAGGTCGGGAAGGGGTGTTACAATTGTTTTGGTATCAGAGCTTAGGTTCGAGATTCTCGGCCTAAGTAAAATTAAAAAGAAAAAGTTTTGAAACGCTTAAAATGAATTAAAAAGAAGAGTTTTGAAAATGAAATATGTAATACATGCATATGCATTCACACCTAGGTTGGTCTCGGAGGTGGCATTATATGATTTATAGTATATCTGTGTTATATGAAATGGATGTTAATGTGTGAATGATATGATGTTATGAGAAAACTGTTTTGTTGTAATGCGAGATGTTGAGGCATGATTACTTAACTTGCTTGTGAAAAAAGAAATGAATTAAAAAAATATTGATAAGTTTAATGAACGGACCTATCCGTCTCCTGCGGAACCATGCGGACCCAGTGGGTTGGGCAACCGATCTTGGACTACCGATCTGGTAGGAGGAAGGTTCGATATAGTCAGTATTATACGTACCTATTTGCCTCCTGCGGAACCATGCGGACCCATTGGAATGGGCAACCGAACTTGGACAACCGACCTGGATGGGGAAAGGTATGTTACTGATAATGTTATACGTGCCTATTTGCCTCCTGCGGACCCTTGGGATTGGAGGGCAACCGACCTGGTTGGGAAAGGGTACGTATATAAAGTCATAGTTGTTGGCTATAATGATAAATTTAAATGAGTATAATGAATGATATGAATTTATATAAGTCTAATTGATAATTAAAAAAAATGGAAATTTATGCAAGTAAAGTGAAGTGTTAAATGTGTTGAAGCATAAAGAAATGAAAAGGAAAATAATATTGAATGAGTTGATTAGTAAAGACAAGGTATGATTATTTAAAGTTTGGGGTATATATATAAAGTCAAGGTATTATTTAAAGGAAAAAGAGATGATATTGGTTATGTAAGAATATAAATTGGTATGGTTATTTTAATGTAAACATTGTGAATTTAAGGTTAGAAATGTGAGATGCTTGGATATTGTGAAAGCTCATGGTAATGGTAATAATATGTGATATTTGAGATTTTTCGAAATGAGCTTAATAATTGGGGAAGAAATATGTGTTGATATTGCTTTATGATATATATATATATCCGAGATGTTTTTAAAGTTGATTTTAAGAAAAGATGAGTTTGGTAAATTTAAAGTTTAAGCGAAGTAGTAAGTTGAAAAGTTAAAGTTCTACTAGAAACTGATAAAGATTGATTGGATATTGATGATTTAATGTATATTCAATACCTGAGCCAGGTGAAATGATTAATATTGCACATGAAAGTATTATGAATTAAGTAATGTGATTGATGGTATGAGAATTTGTTTTGAAGTAAAAAGAGAAATAGATAAGCAAATGAAAAGGAGCTATTTTAAGTCATTTTATTGCAAAAAAAAAAAAATGTTTTTTTTTAGATATGGAAGTATATTAAATTTTTTTTTAAAAAAAAAAAATGAAAGTAAAGAGATGTCACATTGGGAATGTGACCAAGATGGATGTGAAGTATTATTATAGTCAGAATATATATTTGTAGTGTGATTAAATACTTTTTATCATATTGGAAGAATGAGAATAATAGTATTCAAAAGAAAGTGATAAACACTAAATTTATAGTGAATGTATGAAAAAGGAAAATAAAAATCAGAGCATATAATTAAGTGTATAGGAGCTATTAGGCTCAATGTGTATATTATTAGGTGTAATGTACATATGTATAAATATATGAGTAAAATATATATATACGTTGAATGGTAAACAAACGGATATAAAGATGATATATTAAATGCATTTCAAAATAAAGGTGAGAGAGATGTCACCTTAGTAAGGTGACTAAGAATTTGTGAAGTATTATTGTAGTTAGGAAATATATATGTGTTGAGTTGATAAATAATTTAAGTTATGTCAAAAAGGGGTAAGAATGATGTTGATTAAGGAAAAGTAATAAATGTTAAATTGTGTTAAAGATATGTAAAAGAGGAATTATATATAATTGTATGACTATGTGTATACATGTATGGAAAATGTGGAATGAGCTTTTCGATATGAATGTAAATGGAAATGTAAGAAATGTGGAAAGCAAGTCATATTGTGAATGTGACCTAAGTATGTGAATGTGATATAATTATTTGTTTAGTGGTGTGGAGAATAATAGGGCATGTATCAGTGGATCTATGAGAGAATAGATTTTAACCTATGTAGAGTTAGATTATGGGATGAAATGGAGAGTGAGAAAGGACTCAAGTAACACTAGAAGATGAAATTGTTATGATAATAACTGAGTTAAACTATCATATAATGTTTCCTGGATTAAGGATTTTGTTTGTAGAAATTCTATATGTATAAGTATATAATAAAAAGGAAAGTATACTGTATGAAAAGTGTTACAAGAGATAAATTAGAAGTGGAGTAATAAATGGAATTTGTATATGATTAAATGTTGTGTATAAGGATGTTATATATAATATTGTTAATGTGAATTAGACTAATGATAATCGTATGTTCAAGAGAAAATTTATGGAGATGGAGTTGAAATGTGTTAACTCTTGGTGTAGTAAAAGTGTGGAGAATGGATATATAATTCTTGTGATACAACTAAATAGTGTAATTAAAAAGTTTGGATACAGAATAATCGAGAAACAGTATTGATTTATGAGTTACAGGTGTGTGACCATTCATCTCCTATGGCTATATGATTTGGTTAGTATGTGTAGCCGGTTAATTTTAGTATCCATAAATTTGGGACTGAGACAATATGACTGTAGTACAAATTGGTGAGATTGAAAATTTTGTTTAAGAAGCATAGTTAAATAGTTATTATAAGATTTGGTGGGAACTATACTAATATGATTTGAAGTGATTTGTTATCACAATAATTTGATTGAATATGGATTGGAAAAGATCAAGAAATTGTATATAAGTTTGCCCTAATTGAATTAGATCATATATACATATATGAATATGGTGCAATTTCATGATAAGTTATATAAATTAATCGTTGGATGGAATTGAACAAGATTGGAAAATGGATATATTGTGACAGAGAGATCAATTGATCTGAATTGGACTAAGATTATGAAGTATTATTGAGATTTAATATGTATAGTTGTATTAAGAATGTAATTAATTACGTGTCAATGTATATGATGTAAAATATTAAAGTAAGAATGGATAGGAATGTATGGAATTATAGTAATTATAAATTATGATAATAAGGGAGAAGATTGGTTATTTATAAAATAAATTGAAAGGCAATGTATTAAAATGTAAGTTAAGAGAAAAGCATGCTAAAGAGGTAACTCCAATTGTGGAAAATAAGGACCTTGTTATCCATTGAGGGTTGATAAATGTCTATTTAGACAGTGATTGTAATGACGGGATAATTAATGCTAAGATTCAAACCAATAATTGTTGAGGCTAAAGTTAAGAAAGTAATTACATAGAGGTGAAGGAACAAAATATATTGAATATAAAGATTGGATGAAGTATAAGTGTACTATAAAATGATTTGATTCCTGATTAAAAATGTTAATAGGAGATGTAATGAGTATTTTGAATGTTTGATCAAGGAAATAAGAAGGTATATAAACATATAGAACGATGAATTATGGAATTTAGAGGAGATTGTTGATTCTAAAAGAAGGAATTGAAGTTATATGATTGGATGACATAATAATTTAAGCATATATTTAACTTCAGGTGGAAGTGAAGATAGTATTTTTGTTAAGAATGAATTGTTATGGCATGGATAATTTCGAGGACGAAATTATTTAAGGGGGAGAGAATTGTAATATCCCTAAGTGTGCCTAGAAGTTGTGATAATATTGTTATTAGTGAATTGAATGTGTGATTGATAAGTGGTAATTGTGTATGATTTATTTGGAGAATAATAGAAGTTGAGAAAATAATGTATATGTGTGTAGTTGGAAGGAATGCATTGTGTAGAGAGAAGTGTATATGTAGTGTATATGGTGATATATATAACATATAAGTTGGTCAAAGGGCTTGGTCAAGGGAAGAAGATATTTTATTTGTGATTTGTGAAATTACCTATATGGGTATATATGTGACAAAAGTTTAGTTAAATGGATGAGGGCATTATAGTAATTTTCTTTTGGATGAGTATTTAATGCATGTGGACTTTGTGTTTTCTTCATCATTTCTTCTTCTTCTCCTTGTGTTGGCCGGCTCCTTCATTGGCAAAGAAAAACAAAAGAACAAAGAAAGGTTTTGATGATTTTAAGCTCCAAAGTTGAGAGAGATTTCAAGTAGCTAAGTTGGATTTCAAGGAATTTTATCATCTTGGTAAGTTTTCTCTTGTTTACCTTGATTCTTTTTGAAGTTGTGTTTGGATTGAGTTATGTTTAGTAATAGTATGATTAAGTATGTTTGTAATTTGTTGAGAAGAGTTGAAATAGATTTGAAAAGGAGAAGTAAATTGGTGTTGGTGATGGAAGAGTAAGAGTTGTGTTTAGTGAATATTTTTCTGTTTTACAATTAGTAAAGGCTGTGACTTGTATGATTTTTAATTAATTCTAGAAAAATGTTCTTGAAGTGAATTTTTGATATGTTGTGCCTCTATGAGTCTAGAATGACTGAAAAATATGTTGATTCGATTTTGGAATGGTTATGAGTTTAGAAAGATTATTTTTATTAGATCTGTTCCAGCAGGTACCTTAACTGAGACAGCTATATTTCGGGATTTTTAATAAAATGTAGAAAAATTATATTCAATTGAATTTTGGATATGTTGTTGCTTAATGAGTCTAGTATTTGAGAAAAATAATTTGGAACCAAGTTGATTGAATTTAATTTATGGAATTCACAAAGTTTAGAACTGCTGCCAGGATGCAGGGCAATTGGGGCAGTCTGTTTGGGTGAACTATTTGACCAAGATTTTGTGTTCAGTTTGATCTGAAATTTTAAAGGAATGATTTTAAGATGTAAAATTAAGTTCTGTAAAAATTTTAGAGTTTTTAGTCAAGTATATTATTTTATACAAATTTTCAAAATAAGGATAAAATTTAGTCTAAAACCAGAATTTACTATTCATATGGTCATTTTGCTAATATTCCTTTTGGATTAGGTTGTGAAGAGGTTGAATTGCCCTAATCTAAGTGTTGAGGATTCTTGGAAGAGTAGGTGTATAGAGTGGTGTAAGTTGGTTTTAAGGTAAGTACAAAGTTTATATGATTGCACTTATTTACATGAATTAAGACTTAACACATTTGTTTGTAAATGTGTTAAGTGAATTACTATATTGTCAATATAATTTGATTAAGGTTATGATTGGATGATGTGAAAGATATGAAGATCATTCAAATAGGTAAGTACAATGCAATTTGTTATGATAAATATTGTAATGATGAATTGTGCTAATGTGTTTTGAGAAATGATGAAATGTATTGTAATTGTGGTTGGTAATAATGATTGAAATGAAATAAATAGACATGTTGATGATATGATGATGAATTTAAGATATATGCTCAATATAATTGTTTATGTATACTTGAATGATGAAGTGCTATAACGTGAATTGAAATATGATAAGAGGTGAAGCCATTGTGTTGGCTACGAGAATGTAAATGAATTATAATTGAGGCATGGTTGCCTGTTTTGAAAATGAAATGAATTGAGAAAGAAATGTACAAAGATATAAATGAAAAGAGTTGTGTCTAATATGTTAATTCAACTTTCAGAGTTCTGGATTTGACGACATGCCTATAACATATGAAATGTAACAGTCTTGCCGGGTTGAGGATCTCCTCAAGTTGTTGAGTTGATGGTCCAAGAGACTGGGTCTGTTACACTATATGAATTATAAATGTGAAATATATGAAAAGTAACAGTCTTGCCGGGTTGAGGATCTTCTCGATTAGTCGGGTGGATGGTCCAAGAGACTGGGTCTGTTACACTCTCCATGGATAGAGATATGATATATATGTTGCCTACGGGCTTGATTATTGTGATTATGGATCAAAGCAGTAACTCTGAACTTTGAATAACATATTAGTGTTTTGGGCCCGAGTCTGTCTTTATTGTCAATGTGAAATGCAAGTATTGAAATATTGATTGTGAGTATTAATAATGAATTATGCTTGGTGGATTGTGAATAATATAATGTTATTAAGTGTAATAGGAAAATGAATTGTGGTTGATGATAAAGGTTGTCTTTATTGGAAATATGATTTATGATTTATATGATATGTAGATTGTGTATTGCAATAATGAGTGATATGATGTGTAATGTGTGTATTGCAATAATGGTTGGTATGGTATATATATAATGTAGGGGTATTAATATATTGGTTTTGAGTATTGGTGATGCATTGGGGTTGGTGATAATATTATATATATATACATCTTATATGAAATTAGCTAGGATATATTAAAGATAAAGTTAAAAAGAAAAGAAGATATGATAAGAACTAATTATATATTGAATCGATGTATCATTACATATCAATACTTCTATACTATATGTTTATATTTTATATTTGGACTACTAAGCTCTCGGGCTTAGCGCGGGTGTTTATTCGCGCAGGTATTTAGATGGAAGATTTGAAGTCTTTTGTTATGCCACAAGAAGAGTAAAGTTTGTCGAGGCCAACTAGAGGGTTATGCATACATGTATAAATTTTAATTATGATGTATTTCTGACGAGAGAGTATTTATATGTATAAATCTAGTAATGTATAATAACTGTATGGTTTTAAATTGAGTTGGATTGTGAATATAGAAGTGTGAATTCTTCTTGCAGGATTGTAGTTGAGGTTATAAGGGTGGATTATTGGGAGTGTACTTGAGTTGAATTGTGAAACAAAATGTTTTTTCAAATATAAGAAAAATCAGTTTTGTTGACACTTGGGACCTAGAATTTTAAGGGAGACTCCGTCAAAATTTTTTTTTTTTGAAAAATTTTTATAAGGAACATTAAGTAAGCTGACATAACCAGAGCTCGTATCTTGATGTAGCATTCCTCCTCGGCTTATTATAGGTCGGGAAGGGGTGTTACAGTGAAATACCAAACTCATTGCAAAAGTTTTCAAAATTCTCATTTTCAAATTCTTTGCCATGATCACTTCTATTAGATGTGATTACATAGCCTTTTTCATTTTGAACTCTTTTTGCAAATATTTTAAAATGATTGAAGGCTTCATTCTTTTGAGCTAAGAAATTAACCAATGTAAACCTTAAGTAATCATTAACAAGCACAAATACATATAACTTGCCACCTAATCTAGCAACTCTATTTGGTCCAAATAAATCCAAGTGAATAAGTTCTAAGGGTCTAGAAGTGATTATAATATTTTTTAGATTTGAATGAGCTTTGTGTTTCTTACCAAATTGACAAGGTGCACAAGTCCTATCTTTATCAAATCTTACTCTAGGGAGACCATCAACCAGTTCTTCTTTACTAATGCATTATAAGTGATCCATACTAGCATGTCCTAGTCTTCTCTACCATAACCAAGCATCATTATTAATAGAAATCAAACATTCAAATGTATTATTGGAATGTATGTCAATTTTATCTGTATTGCTGATTCTAACTCCTTTGAATGCAAGTTCACTATTCAAATTGGTAACTTTGCATCATTTAGAGTCAAAACTTACATCATATCCTTTATCACATAATTGACTAACACTAAGCAAATTATATTTTAATCCATCAATAAGCCACACATTTTCAATCATATTCTTACCAAGCATGCCAATGGAGCCAATGCCAGTGATTTTACCTTTAGCCTTATTTCCAAAAGTAACATTACCTCCATGCTTGTAAGTGAGTGTTGTAAAAAGCTTTGCATTCCCCATCATATGTTGTGAGCATCAACTATCCACAAGCCAAATGCTTTCATTGATAGTAGATTTTAGGCATACCTACAAGACAATAATATTCATCTTCTTTTAGGTACCCAAATGAAGTTGGGTCCTTTGGGATTAGTAGTAGAAGTATCTTCTAACTTGAGATGAGCCTTCCTAATATAGCAAAAGGTGCTTTTATGTCCAAATTTCTTACAATATGTGCATTGATACAAGGTTCTATACTTATGCACTTTTTAATTGAAATTCAATGAACCATGCTCACAATTGCAAGTGAGTGTTGAATGAGATTGTTTTTGTGCATTCTTGTGTTTATGTACATGTCTAATATACATGAATACATAATTTGCTCTTGGAACTTTAGTTCTAGAGTTTTGTGAACCCAATGTTATCCTTTTAGGATTTTTAGGTTTGGTTTGTTCATTAGTGTTTTTAACAACTTCAACATCAAAGGTTTGAGTTGTAGATGCTCTTAAAATGTTGGTGCATTGGATGTAGTGATGGATGAACCATTGAATCCTAAACCATGTTTTAAAGAGGGTGACCTTTGATTATCTATCAATGTGTCTAATGCCTCTTTTCCTGTATGAAATTTTGAAATTGATTCTTTTAGGTCTTTTTGTTTAGTCTTTAAAATTTCATTTTCATTAATCACATTTTCTAAGCTATGTGAATTTTTATTCATTTCATCTATTGATTTCAACAATTGTTCATTTGAGATCTTTAATTCTAATGTGGAGTTCTTTAAGCACACAAAATAATTTCTAGCTTAGAACATTATCCTTAAAAAATTTCATGTTAGAACAATACTTTTCTACTCTAAGGTTCATATGTTCAATCAAATCACTATCATCTAAAGCATCAACAACATCATTATCATATGCAATTAAGTTTAAGGATTGAGTACCTACCTCATTGGAGTCATTTTCATCCTCAATAGCCATGAGACATAGATTAGTAATTCCTTCCTCCTCTTATTCTTCTTCTTCACTTGAGGAAGAATCATTCCATGTAGCTTTGAGTGATTTCTTCTTTTCCTTATCCCACTTATTTTTGTTTTTCAACTTGAAACAATCTGATTTGATGTGACCAGATTTGCTACATTCAAAACATTTCACCACATTCTTTTTATCTTTATATTTGAAGGAGGATTTAGAAAAAAATGTACCTTTGTTAGCTTGCAATCTTCTCTTTTTCTTCCAATCACTCATTTTTTTTTTAAAACATAGCCATTTCTTCTTCATCATCACTATCTTCATTACTTGAGCTCTCAACTTCTTTGATTGCCATGAGATCTATTGCTTTCCTCTTATCCTTTTTCACCTTGTTCTTCTTCACTTTTGGTGTGCAATTCGAAGGTGAGTAGTTTTTCAACAAGTTCATCTATTCTCAAAGAGCTAAGGTCATGAGCTTCTTCAATTAAAGAAACGTTAGACTCAAAGTTCTTTTACTCTAAGCGCTCTCAAGATTTTGCTATTGACATCATCTTAATCATATATCTTGCCGTATTTCTTCAAATCATTGACAATGGCAAGCGGTTTGTCATGTCGATGGCATTTTCATTGGACTTCTTCTTGAATAGCTCATACTCATGTACATACATTTGCTTCTTGGTAAGTCTCACTTGGGTAGTACCCTCATGATAATTTTCAAGAGTTTTTCAAATGCAATATGCACAAGTGAGGTGTTAGACTCTCCCACCTTCTTCTCTTAATATTGAATTCATCAAGATGGAGGCTACCCTATTATTCTTGAACCAATTTCTCACATTGGCACTAGGCCATTATGATTTAGAAAGTGGAACTTAGCCACCATCAACCTCATGAGTAGAAGGTTTCCACTCATCTTCAACAAAATCCCAAAGCTCAATTCCTTCACTTTCTAGAAAAAAAAACATCTTATGTTTCCAATAGGAATAATCCATTCCATTGAAATAGAGTCTCAGGAATGCTTTTAGCTTTCCATGTGTAGAGGTGTTTTTTGGTGGAATGGTTGCCATTTTGGATCAAATTTCACAATTAAGTTTAAGAAATTTATTAGCTCTGATACCAATTATTGTCCTAAGATAGCAACCATCAAGGGGGGAGGGTGAATTGGTTGATTAGAGAAGTGATGGCAAATTCAAAATTCAAAAACAAGAAATGATGAATATGTAGAAGAAGATTGAGTAGAGTATAGAAGAAAGAACACAAAGAGTTATAGTGGTTTTGATTTACCTTCATCCTACATCAACTTCCTTAATAACTTGTTAAGGTTTCACTAGTCTTGAGTTTTTACAAGCTTAACACTAACTTGATGTTTTCATAAGCTCACACCAAACTTTACAATGGTTTGAAATCAATCCTCACAACCCTTATAAGAGTTTCCCAGGCTCACTCTAACAACCTAAGTGTTTCCAAGCTCACACTCAAACTTTTGATGGTGTTTAAAGCTAGCACCCAACACTCAATCAATAAAAATATAATTTTGATACAAAGAAATAAAAGTTGTTAAACTCGGCTATTACAATCCCAAACTTCCATAAAAATGAAGTTTCTTGAGGTATTTATAGCCTTCAAGACTTGATATAGCCATTTGAGATAGGAGCCAACATGTTTGATCCTTCTCTTCCTCTAATTTCTCTGCCAAAACATTTTCATGGTCGGACTAGGCTTAGTTCGATCGAAATTTATCAATCTCGATCAGAATTATCAAGGTCTAGTCATAATATTTGAAATTCTGACTAATTCTCTTCCAATTGTTGGTCCATGTAGCTTCAACTTATTAACTGGAGATGTAACAACTTCTAATTTGAATAATTTTTAAAATCAAACTTGCACATGGTCTGATCAAAACTCCTATGGTTTGTTCAAATATTGGGCACACCCTTGGTTGGGAACTCTACTGGATGTTTTGGACAAAATTTGCTTCAATAGTCCAGTCAGGATGTATGACAGTCCGGTCAAGAATCCTTGGTACTCTAAGAAAATGGGAGTACTTATGGTTGTGAAACTCGCTATGTGAATTACCTTTTTTCACAGCCAATAGTCCGATCACACTTGTCCATAGTCCGAGTGGACTTCTAATGGAATCGTGAGATTTAGGGAGTACTCTCCACGGTGAAACTTTCTTTGTAAAATTTACTCATTTGGACATTAATAGTCTAGTCATTCTTCTCAGTGGTCTGATTGTACCTTTGAGGGTTTCTTTAAAAAATTATCTTCCTGCAAAATATAACTTCATACAAATGTTAGTTCAATTCAATTTGATTGCTTAAGATCAAAAATAGAATAATTGTGCCAATAGTTTTGCTAACAGTTAGTATTAGTGATATGAGTTCGTATGAGTTGGATATGAGTTAGTATTAGTCATATGAGTTTAATACAAGTTAATATTAGTGATATGAGATTGATATGAGTTGATATGATTTTGATATCAGTTATCATTAGTGATATGAGTTTGATAGGTATTAGTATTTGAGTTTATATGAATTTGATATGAGTTAATATTAGTGATATGAGTTTGATATGACTTAGTATGAATTTCAATATAGGTTGGTATGAAATTATATGTTGACTTTATTCTTTGAAAATTGCAAAAATGAAGAAAAGATCAAGAAAATTGAATTGGAAGAAAAGAAAAATGAAGAAAAGGAAAAGGAAGAGGAAAAAAGAAAAAGAAAAAGAAAGACAAGAAAGGGGACTCAATATCTAAGAGTGCAATGTGCAAAATATGGAATCCTTTAGATACTACATGGCAGTTCATTTACAGGTGCATGCAAACAACTAGAGAAATAATGCTTATGATAGTTATGGACATTGAATATTGTGTATGAATATTGGGCAATTGAATTGTGAATATCTTAAGTTGTAAATATTATATTATTTTTAATTATTTATTTCTTAATTTAAGGAAGCAATTATTTATTTCACAGCATTGTCATGTATAGTTGTTGAAGTTGCTGTTGGATGCTTTATTGATGTTTGATATTATATGTTGATATGCAGTTGGATATAGGATGTATAGTAATTCTTAGCTTGGTTGTGGATGTTTGGGGGTTGATTTGTTGGTTACTGGTTTGGAATATTGTGGAGGGAAAATATGTTTGGTTTTCCTATATGTTTGGAAATATGCAATGTTTGAGTTGAGTATAGTCTAATAACATCATATCAAAAGCTAATTGTTTTGTAACATCGTATTTTTATTAAACATAATTAAATAATTAATGTGGAAGAATCAATTAATGTGTTGAAAGAAGAATATGAATATATACAATTAATGTATATGTAAGATACACATAAAGTATATATTTCACAAGATATACATAAAATATATATTTCACTAAAAAATAAAAAGTCAAAAAGTAAAAGTCAAAAATGTTAAAAGTAAAAAGTTAAATACATAATTGCTATTATTATTAAAAAAATAAAAATAAAATTTTTTATGGATAGGAAGATCAAAAGTATTATAATCTTTTCTTAATTAATTATACTATTATTATAAATAAAGATGAGGGGTATAATTAGAAAGTAGGATTTATAAAAAAAAAAAAACTAATCTTCTTCCTTTTCTTTACTTATGACTGAATTTCTTAGAGAGAAAGAGGAGAGCTTTTGCTTCATCAACACATCAAATTTCATAAGGTTTTCTAAGGATTCAAAGTTTTTTGAAGAGCAATCAAGGTAACTAATCATTGCTTTAAGCTTAGTTTTTATGATTTTCAAAAATATGTTATTTTTGGGTTTGAGATGAAGATATATGTAATTTATGAAATGGGCTATTTTGAAATAGTTTTTGTTATACAATTGAACTTTATTTTGATCATTGACAATCAAATTGATAGATGCTAGCAAGTGGAAACAAGTTTATTTTTGTAGCCACTAAACTCTAATATTTGTGCGACCACCTAAATAACCGAGCAATCACACAAATGATTAAAGCAAAGCCACTAAAGAAACAAAGAAGATAGCGGTCTTGGCATGCAGTGAAGTTGGAACATGAGACAGTTGTGCGACCGCACAAACTCTTAGAGTAACCGCGCAAACATATGAACTAAAAAATCAAAACTTACAGAAGCAATAGCGGTCAACTTGTGCAGTGCATCCTCAACACACAAACCTTTGTGTGACTGCCCCACCTTGTTGTGCGATTGCACCCTACTAACAAGTTTGAATTTTAGCGCCAAACATATTGGATCAATGATAATTGGACACGTGGAAGAAGAAATTCAAATTAAAATGTAACAAAGATTGCACGATAGCAAGACATGGTAGGATGGGTTGACATGATCCTGTTAGACAACCAATCTTACCGTTTGTAATATCCCAAATTTTTGAAAATTTTTAGTTTTTGGAAATTTGATAAAATAAATTATAAAATAATTGGATAAATAAAATAAATATGAAAAATGGGAGGTTTTTAATTGAAAAAGTGAAATGTATATGTGATATATATGTAAAATATACATAATATATAAAGTCAACAAAAAGTCTTTAAAGGAAAAGTCAAAATCAAAGGGCATTTTGGTAAATATACTTTAGAAATTAAAAATTTTAAAAATAATTCAAAAATATTTTATTTTTGAATGGAAGATATGAATTTTGAATGCTTATTAATTAAATAAATAATTAAATAATTAATTATAAATATATTAAAATATTATAAATATATGGTTATAAATATGAGTGTAAAGAAAGAGAAATTGATATTTTGGTCGTCTTCTTCTTCTTCTTCCTAATGTGCCGAATTTCCATGGGAGAAAAGTTCAAGATTTTGCTTCATTCAATCTTCCAAAATTGATAGATTTTCAAGGTTTTAATTGAAGATATGGTGTTTTCCACCAAAATTATTAAGCTTCCTAACTTTTTATTTGAATTTCAATGAAATTAAGAATATGTGAATTTTGGGTTGTTGAAATAATATGTTATGATTGTCTATTTGGGTATGAATGAAGTCATTTTGGGTAGTTAATAATGATTTTAAGGTTGGATTAAAGAAATGGTTGAGTTTGATTAAAGATTGGTGAGTAGAGAGAATTTAGGGTTATGGGAGAATTGAATTTTTGTAATCATATGATTTAATTGTGAAAATTGATTCTAAATGAGTTGTTTTGATGCATAAACAAGTATTTTAAAGTTAAATATTGGATTTGGTTGAGTTTGATTGGAGTTTGAGAATGGAAGTGGTGATTTAGGGTTTTGTAAAAGGGATTTTTCAAAGTTATTGAATTTTTTGATTTTATTGGTTTAAGCATGTTCTTTAGTAATAAAAGTGATGAATATAAGCTTGAAATGATAAATGGATTGAGTTGGAATGGAAAACCTTCAATGGGGGAAGGTTATGCCATTTTAGGATTTTGGTTATAAGTGTGTGTTTTTATAATGTAATTGTTTTAAACATGTTATAATATGTTATTAATAATATAAATAAACTTAAAACACCAAATTCATTGGCCTAGTATGGTATTCCAAAGTTGAAGTGAGGATAGCCTTAACTTTGAGATTTTTGTTTGAATGGTGTTTATTATGATTTAAGATTGGAAATCCCTTAGAATGTGATACTAAATGATTATTTATTATCACATTTGGTATAGGCATTGAGGAGAGTTGATTTGACTCATCCTAGTGTTGAAGGGCAAGTTGGAAGAGAAGGATTAGAGGTTGTTTTATGCTTGCTTTTGGTTGTTTTTAGAGGTTTGTACAAATTTTGGATGAATTGGTTATATTTGTATTACATTGGGCTTAACACATTTTGGATTGAAAAATGTGTTAAGCTACTTGATACATGGAACATGCATGAATAATATGCTATGACATATGTAATGTCATATATGTATTGAATGCATTATGAAAAGCCATTGTTAATGGCTAAATTATGTAAAATGTGAAATATGTGTAACACGTGAAAATGACGCAAAGTGTTTGGGTAATGCCATTTATTATGTATGCATTAAGGGCATTGTTAAAAAGCCATTGTTAGTGGCTAAAGTGCATAAAATGTGATTCATATATGAACTATGTGGAAATACCCAAAATAATTAGATAGTCTGTTGTAAATGTAAAATGTGATATATTATGATTATATGTTGAAATATGATGAAATTTGATGAATTGATATTGCTATAAGTGAGAAAAATGAGAAAAGTGAGAAAAAGATGAGAAAATAAGGCAATGTTCCAAATAGATAATAAAAAATGATGTAATGTCCCTAGCTTGATTATGAGAAAATGAGAAAGAGATTGATAATGAGAAATGTGAATTAATTGTGTGCCTAGTATGTTATTTAATTTTCAGAGTTCTGTATTTGGCGGTATGCCTATGAGGTTATCCTCATTATTTTCCTCCGGGGCTAGCCTTTGAACAATTATTGATTTGCCTTCGGGATAGACATTGGACAACATTTGCATTCGGGCTAGATGCTGGGCATCACTATGATTTGCCTTTGGGTTAGACGCTGGGCGTCACTTACCTTCGATCTAGACACTAGGTATCAATATGGACCAAAACAGTAACTCTGAAATTTAAATAGCATATTAGATCATTTAGACCCATGCTTGTGTTTGCTTTATATAAATTGTGAATTGTGAAACAATTGAGAAATATGTTAAAATGAAATGATATGAGATATGATATTCATATGCATTGTGCATTGGAATTGCATTTGAGATATGATATCCATATGCATTGTACATGGTAGATCCGGTAGAGCCGGAGAGTTCATCTAGACCAGGTCGGGTATAGCTTTGAGTTTGCTTGAGTTGATTTGGCTGCTTCTTAGAGATCAGTGCCAACTTCCAGCATGTATATGTTTTTATTACATTTTGATATTACATATATTCTATTATGTTTTTGGTATATATATTGTAAATTATAAAGGAAACTTTGGATAAACATATATATGTGTATAAATATTTTTTGAAATTTGGAGAAATTGAGGAGTATGGCTGAAATGATGATTTGATATTATTTGGGAGTGTTTTTGTGTGCAGGTTTTTTTGTTTGTTGAATTTAAAAATGTCCAAATTACATACAAAACTCTGACAAATTTTTCCCAGGAGATTTTTTATGAAAAATGCTTATTTTAGTACCTATGATTTATAATAATATTTTATTTGTTATCTAAAATATACATTTTTAAGTATTTAAGATTTTAAATTTGAAAAGTAAAAATTTTAATTAAACCGGTCTGTGATATTTTTATACCATATATACATATTTTACATATACTGAGTGTATGTATTGTATGTATATATGGTATAAGAGTGTTACACCATTAGAGTTAGCCGTTAGAGAAATATTTGAATTATATGACGGCACAATGTGTATTGCAATCTCACAATGCATCCAAGCAACCAATTAAGTGAAAGATAAGTGCTAAACAAGTAGGAACCACTTCAAATGCTAGTTGAAGTCCTAATGACTTTAAATACTATAAGAAACCTCTTTTTTTAGGGTAATTGTAATTGATATAGCCAAGCCAAACTACTTTTAATTTCTTGTATAAAAAATTAATAATTATATTGATTGAGTGTTGGGTGTGAGCATCAAAAACACCATTGTAATTTGAGTGTTAGCTTTGATACACTTAGGTTTTAGAGTGACCCTCAGAAAAACTCTTGTAAGGGTTGTGAGGATTAAACTCAAACATTGTAAAAGTTGGGTGTGAGCTTGTGAAAACACCTAGTTAGAGTTGAGCTTGTAAAAACTCAAGATTAGTGGAACCTTAACAAGTTGTTAAGGAAGTGGATGTAGGATCAAAGTAATCCGAACCACTATAAACTCCTTGTGTTCATTCTTATTTACTCTACTGCATCTTCATCTTGATTTTCTTGTTGCTTTAAAATTTTAATTTATCATCATTTCTCCAATCAAACAATTTACCCTCCTCTTGGTTTCTAGTTTGGGACAATAGTTTTTGATGTGGATGATATGGTTTTATGGTTGGATGGTAGAAATAGATTGGTTTTGGTGAAGTTTGAGAAGGGTAGTAGAGAAATTTAGGGTTTCCATGTAAGTTTGGCTAGGGTTTGAATAATTAGAGATTAGTTTGTTTAAAATTGGTATGTGAATGATTCTAATTTAATAATTTATCTTATTGTTTGGTTTAGGAGTGATTTGGCCAAAGTGGCCTAAGTGAAGGGATTTAGGGTTTATGGAAAGTAAGGATTGGAGAAAGATTTAGAGTTGAATTTGAAACGTTTAAAGGTTAATACATACTTTGATAACTTGTACTTTAATTATATTTGATTTGGCATAATACATTATTATTTTGAAGATGTGTTATATCATTTTGAAATGTCCTTGTTTATATAATATATGCATTATTTCTAAAATAAAAAGTGATTGGTGCATTGTATTTGGTATTTTAAACCATTATTTAATGGTAATTGTTAATGTTATGTAATGTTGGAAATATGAAAATTGCATGGTAAATGCAAAAATGGGTCACATTATAAATGCGACTAAGAATTTTAATAAATATGATTGAAGAATGTGGAAAATGACTATGGAATGTGGAAATTATGGAAAATGGGTAAAATGTGATAATGTGTGATGTATGTTTGCCTTATACAATATCTTCTTCTAGAGAATTGTATTTGTCACTATCAAGTTGGCATGCCAATGATATGTCATGACATTTTATTATACCTTCATGCAAGCCACGCTAGTGCTGGACACTATAGTGTCAAAAGGAGGCGACCTTTTAGCAGTATTATATGACACTTGACCTTCGGTGTCGAGAGAGGATGATGTTCGAGTGATATCTGTATGTGACACTTAGATCCCCGGTGTCGGACCTTTGGGTCGCGATAGGCCAAATCAATTATTCTAAAACTTGAATATTGTGTAGATAATTATTAGGCCCATGTGTGTGATAGTGATGTGTTGATGACTTTTATGAATTATAGAATGAAGAGAAAATTAATACATTGCAATGAAAGCATTGTATGACGTTCAAAGCATATTTTGGCTTTTGAAAAATATTATTGTGATATATTGTCAAAATATGTGCCACTATACTTATGACTTAGCATGGTTTAATTTGATTATGTAGGTGATAGGGTTACCAGGGGAGGGAGCCCAAATAGACCTAACCAGGTCTATTTTTTGAGTTTTTCTTAAAGTTAGAGATTTTGCCACAAGACCAGTTTCTTGGAACTAGAATGCATATCAAGTAAATGAAACTTTTGTTCAAATTTACTATATTTATGTACATTACATCATTTTGTATATTTGTTTACATAGTTATGGTTTTGTAAAGCATTATAAATTGAACTAAGTACATTGTACATGTATCTTGAAGATTTTGGAGGAAATGATGAATTTGTGAAATATCTGATGTTGATGGGAGAAATGGTGGATTTTGAGAAACTATATATATTTGGAGTGTAATTTCTTTTTACAGCTTGCCTTTTTATTAATTTGGGATTTGTCTAATTTATAGATAAACTTCGGGAAATTTTTTCTAGAGATTTTTTTTAAATATTATTTTTGATATTAACTATATATATGTATTTACCTATTAGATTTATCTTTTAAAAATTAATTTATTTTTGGTAATGAATATGATAATTTTCTACAGTTAATTACTGTGGCATTCTTATATTTCTTACATGTATTTTACATATATGGGGTGCATGTATTATATATATAGGGTATAAAGGTATTACATTTATTTTGGTATCAGAGCCTAAGTTTGATATTCTAGACCTAGGTGAGTTTTTTTTTTAAAGAAAAGTGGATTTTAAATTGTGATACATGCTTATTTATTAGCGTCTATACTAGTCTATGCTGTGACACTATTTATTTATTGTAATTGATATAGATTGAGATAGCTTCTAGGATGCATAGATCAGAGGAAGATAGTGTTGAGAGTGTTGATCCAGGTGATGGTGGAGTTGGAGCAAGTGCAGAGGGTGTTAGAGAGGCCCTATTACTAGCTGGACTAGCGACACATGATCCTCCAGTATGGCTGCAGCAAATGACAGAGCATTTCCATCAAGCCTCAACACCACAATAGAGTAGGGGATATAATAAACTCAAGAAGTATGAGGCCATTGATTTTGTGGGTCCTACAGATCCAGCCAATGCAGAGCAGATGTTGTATAGAGTGGAGAGGGTTTTCTTGTATATGGAGTGTAACACCCTTATACCCTATATACGTACAATACATATTTTCAGCATATGTAAAATACGCATATACGGTATAAAAATGTCACAGACCGATTTAATAAAAATTTTCACATTTCTGTTTAAAGATTTCAAATACTAATATATAAAATAAATAGTATATAAATATTCATTGCTTGTTATGTAAATCCAAAATAAATATTTTATATGAAAAGCTCTGGAAAAAATTCACCAGAGTTTGTTTGTAATTTGCACGTTCCCAATATTCAGCAAAACACAACCTGCATAAAGCGAATATTCCCAATAAAATCAATTCACCATTTCACTAATACTTCTCAATTTCTCCATATTTTCTCAAAATACTTATATATAGATATATAAAATAACAACACATATAAAATCCCATTTGAACAAATTATTCAAAACATTCTTTACAATTTACGTTATATACTTCCAAAAAAAAAACTTATCATAACATATATAATATCAAAATACATTGTAATATCAAAAATCTACATGCTGACAACTGGCTCTGATCTTGATGTACCCAAAAATAACTCTTCAAGTTCAATAATTACAAACCTAGACCCGACCAAGTCTAGTAGAACTCTCCGGCTCTACCAAATCATCCATGACACCTGCGCGACGAATTATAATCGCGCTAAGCCGAAGCCTAGTAGTACAAACTTTGATAATAACAATAAACTCAATGAAATGCCAATGCACAATGCATATAGATGTCACATCATTCTACTTTCTTATATTTTTCAAATATTTCATAATCACAACTCATAACATTATATTGCTCAATTGTATCACAATTCATAATTCACATTAAAACAAAGACAAGCATGGGCCCAAAAAGGGTCTAATATGCTATTCAAATTTCAGAGTTACTGCTTTGGTCCATAATGACACCATGTGTCTAGCCCCGTAGGCAATATATCCATGGATAATGTAATAACCCCAGTCTCTTGGGCCTCAACCCGGCTAGACCCTTAGGCCCCAGTATCTTGGTCCTCAATGCGCCTAGACTGCTACAGTTTTGGAGGCTTGCGACCCAGTCTTTTCACCCCAAAAACATCATATCTATCAGTTGGCCTGGCTTACGGCCTAGTCTTTTCACCATTCCAGTGTTTAGCCTGTAGGCAATCATATGCATGCCGCCAAACCCAGAACTCTGAAAATTGAATAACATACTAAGCACACAATTTATTCATAATTCTCATTATCAAATTCTTTCATAATTCTTTTATCAAAACTTTTCTCATTTTCCCATGATTAAACTAGGCACATTACCTTATTATATCATCTTTTTCTCACTTTTTTTTTTCATTTTTTCATTTTTCTCTTTATTAATCTCTTTCTCATTGTCACATATTCAATCTAGGCACATGGCCTTATTTTCACATTTCTTTCTCATTTTTCTCACTTTTCTCACTTTTCTCATTTTTCTCATTTTTATCAATATCAATTCATTTCATTATTCCACATATCACATTTTTGCATTCATAACACATTACCCAATTACTTTGGGTATTTTCACATAATATACATATTTCACATTCTACACAATTTAGCCATTATCAATGGCTTTTCATAATGCATTTAACACATATATGACATTACAAATGTCATAGCACATTATTCATACTCAATCAATGAACCAAGTAACTTAACACATTTTTCAACCAAAATGTGCTAAGCCCAAATGTCATGCAAATATAAATAATATATTCAAAGTTTGTACATACCTCCACTAGCAACCCAAAGCAAGCTTAACACAACCTCCAATCCTATCCTTCCAACTTGCCCTTCACCACTTGGATGAAGCAAATCAACCTCCCTCAATGCCTATACTAAATGTAATCATACATAATCATTTAATATCACATTCTAAGGTATTCTCAACATTAAACCATAATTAAACATCACACTAAACCAAATCCCAAAATTAAGCTTCACCTCACTTTAACTTTGAAAAACCATATCAAACCATTTAAATTAGTGTTTTAAGTTTATTAATATCATTAGCAACATATTTTAGCATGTTTAAACCTATTACATTAATTAACTACATGCTTATGTCCAAAATCCTAAAATGACATAACCTTCACCATTGAAGGATCTCCATTCCAACTCAATCCAATTATCATTTCAATCTTATTTCCACCACTTATATCCTTAAATAACATGATTTAAGCATTAAAATCAAACAATTAATCATTCTTTGAAAACTCACTTTTCCAAAACCCTAAATCAATACTAGCCTCTTCAAACTCTAACCAAACACAACCAAATCCAATATTTGACTTTAAAATACTTGCTTATGAATCAAAACAACTCAATTGGAATCAATTTGCACAATTAAAAATCATGATTTCAAAAACTCAAATGTTCCATAACCCTAAATTCTCTCTCTTCACCAATCTTACCAAAACTCAATCATTTCTTTAATCCAACCTTAAAATCATTATTTACTCATCAAAAGAACATCTTCCATACCCATTCCAACAATCATAACATGCTCTTTCAAAAACTCAATTCATACATATTCATAAGCTTTAAAGAACTTCATAATTTTGGAAATAAAGCTTACTTACTTGTTGGAAAATCACCAAAACTACTCTTATTCCCTTGAAAGCTTGAAGAATTTGATGATGGAAGAAGCTAAAAATCTCCCTCTTTGGCCATGGAGAATTTGTCTTGGAGAAGAAGAAGAAAGAAGATGAAGACTTTTAATTTTCTTTTTCTTTTCATCTTTTATTTTAAACCATATATATATATATTCAAATAATTTAATAATTAATTATTTAATAAATTAAAAGTCATAAATTCCCTCTTCCATTCAAAAATAATTTATTTTTGAATTATTTTATTAATTTTGAATTTCTAATATTTAATTACCAAAATACCCTTTTACTTTGACTTTTCTTTTAAAAAGTGTTGACTTTTATATGTTATGTATATTTTACATATATATCACATATATGTTCCACTTTTTCATTTAAAACCCCTTCATTTTTTATTTAAAACCATTAATTTAATTTATCCATTTAAATTATAATTTATTTTGTTAAATTTTCAAAAATTAGAACTTTTTAAAAATTTGGGATATTGCACATATGCACAAGTAATGTGTATCTTATATACACATCAAATGTACCTTATATGTGTATTAAATATTAAGTATGCAAGGTATTAATCCAACATATATAATTAATATACCATATGTATATGTTATATATACTCTAGATATATATATATTGAGTATATACAATTTTATATCTCCAAAATCACGGATGTTACATGGAGGCCACAACAGAAGAAAAGTTTGATTATGCCATCGCACTACTGTAGGCAGATGCTTATGACTAGTTGACGAAAGTTTCACATGGGTTGGATAGACCTCTAGTATTGAGTTATGATGATTTTCTGGTAAAGTTTGTAGAAAAATATATGCCCAAGGATTATAAAGATGAGAAGAAGAGAGAGTTTCTAAATCTGAAGTAGGGGGAGAAGATTGTAATAAAGTATGAGAAAGAGTTTCTAATGTTGAAAAAGTATGCTATTGGGATTGTATCAGATGAGAGGGATAGATGCAGAAGGTTTAACACCCTTATACCTTACATACATACAATACATATATCCATATATGTAGAGTACATATGCAGAATACAAGAATGTCACCAACCTGTTGTTTAGAATTTTTTTCATAATTTATATAGTAGAATTTATGAATTAAAAGACAATTGATTTAATAAATAAGTATATATATTAGACGATATATGTTAAAATTACAAATTTATAAGAAAATCTTTGTGAAAATTTTGCCGGAGTTTTGTCTATAATTTCAATAATTTCCAAAACATCAAAAATACAACCTGCATAGGAATAATCACTCCCAAAATATAGTTTTCACCCATTCTCTAAAACACCAATTCAATAATTCACATGCAAGTCTCAACATTTAAAACATTACTTTTTTTTTAATTAAATACTTACATAAGTATATACATATATATGTAACCATCTTAAATCTTTAAGGGAAACACAAGTGTTATTATTCAATATAATAAACCAAAATACTTAGAACTATCACTTTACATGAATGCAAATGACATAGTTAGTCTTGTGGCACCCTAAGTCACCAAGTATCAACCATAGCCTAGCTCTTTCTCTAAACAACAACTCTTCTACCTGCGCGATATATACTACCGAGCTATGCTTACAAGCTTAGTGATACATATATAAAAACAATAATAAATATTATATACATATTTACTTTACTCTCTCTCAATTTATAGCTTTACAATATTTTTATAAAACTTTTGTTAATTTTTAATTTATACATCATACATAAATATATCACCAACATTCTAACATGTAGGTATATTCACATACATTATCATTTTCATTTTGCACACTTCTCATATGATCATCTTACTCATTATCACTTTCCATAATCTCATTTACTATTCCCAACTACTTATGATCATCTCATATCATGATCACCATCTTATGATCTCTTTTTCTTTGAGCATTAAGCTCATCACTTTATTCATAATACCACATAATAAACTCAATCACACCAATCATTTACAACTTAACACATATATACACATAAACATATCACAAATACACATATTGGGCCCAAATAACCTTATAAAGTATTCCTATTATAGAGATATTATCATGGTCTATCACCACACCAAGGATCTAAGAGTCCCAACTATCCCCTTTGACATCTCTGTGTCTAGCTCTGAAGGCAAATAATAATGATGTCCAATTTCTAGCCTAAAGTCAAATAATAGTGATGCCTAGCATCTAGGCTGAAGGCAAATTATTTCGTAAGTGACGCCTAACGTCTAGCCCGAAGGCAAATCATATCAATAGCACCAAAAGCAATTCTCTGAAACAATATACTATATAAGGCAATGACACATTTTACACACATTATTATTTTAACATAACCAATTTCTTCATTGTTTATTTTTCATTACTTTTTCATCACTTTTCTTAATTCCCACATTTCATACCTATTTTCCATTTTCAAGTGATCATCTCGTGCTATGATCACTTTCACATCACATTTCCAACTATTCCATAACCATTTCTTATATTCCCAATCACATTTCACATTTTTCATCTTATTATTGCTTTTCATTAATTTCCAAATTTCCCACATTTTTCTATTTTTTTCCACATTTATACAAACATACACATATCATACATCACATTGCATAATGTTCATATATATCACATAATTCATATCCAATCACCATTTATATACTATGACAACATTAAATTATTCCATTTCAATAATTATACGCATCTATACTAAAACTATAATTTTTATATAACCCTAAATTTATCAACTTTGTGCAAACTAGCCCATAATTAATTTTCAACCATAAAATCATTATATATATATATTAAAACAACATTAAATCCATCTAAAATAAAAATTAATTTTTTTTATATCAAAACCCTTATTCACACATAATCTGTCACGATCCAACTTATACATATGTACAGTACGTCCATGTACAGTAAGAGGAACCATCCCGAGAAGCTACTCAAGAGCGCGAAGTGAAGGGAAGTTTTGTAGAACTGAAAGGACCTATTTGAAAAGATTGCAAAGTTTCGTGGAGGTGACTGTAATTACCAAAAGTTGTTCCAGAGGTCCTTAATAGTGCATATAACAGACTCCAGAAATGGAAAGTAGAGAAAAATCGGATAGCAACGGCGCGACACGGTTTTTCCCGAAAACGCACGGTTTGGAAGATATAGGTGATTTTAACCAGGGGCATCATGGTTATTTTCAAAAGTGTCTCGAAAGTAATAATGGATCTCAAAAATGAAAAGTAGAGGAAAAACTGAGTAAAAAAGTGTACCACAGCATTTGGTGGAAGTGCGCGGTTTAAAAGTTACGAACGAGTAATCGCCGGAGGGTATTTTAGTCTTTTCACATCTTAGACCATAAAATTACAGCACAAGGAGGTTGAGGGGCCAAAATATAATTAAAAGAAAGTCTAAGGGCTTGGGTTTTAAATAAATAAAAGAAAGAGACATTTGGACCAATGAGAATTAACCATTTTCCCACTTAAGTGTACCAATGGGAAATCAACACTTACACCATCACATCTTAACCTCTCTTGGCTACCATTTGGAGGAGAGAACACCAAATAAATAAAAGCCAAGAGCTCTCTTTGTTCTTGCTTGGCCGAATTGAAGAGAAAGGGAAAAGAGAGAGAGATTGTTTTTCAAGTTGCTAATTTTGGTTGCAAACTTGGGTGGAGAATAAGACTTTAAGGTAAGGAAATTCATCTACGGTCCTATTTCTTTCATTGGTTATATTATTTGCAAGATACAAATGAAAGAATAAATATGATAATCATAGAAAATTTAAGAAGTTGAAGAGAAAGTGAAAGAGATGATTTGCACATATAAGATTAAGGATAAAAAGGATGACTAGTAGTATTAGTTAGCAAAATAAGGCATGAAGCACTAAAATTTTATTATGTTCTTGACATGGATTTTATGAAAATTATAGGAAATCAAGAAGTGAGAGAGAAGGAAGCAAAGAAGGCATAAAAGAACTAGAAACAAGTGAAAAGAATTAAGGTTTGGTACTTAAATCATTGCCCTTTTCAATTAATTCACATATTTTGTATTATGGGACTTTTGAAATGGTTTTGAAATGATGTTATTATGTGTGGTAAATATGTGGGAAAGTGCTCTTGAACCATTTGTAATTAATTGATTGTAAAAAGAATGAAAACAAAACAAACTAGCTAAATTTGCTCAATTATCCATAAACTTTGATGAACTTTTAATCACCCCTTTGGTTTGATTTTTGAAAAAGGGACCCTTAGTCCTTCAATGGTAACACAAAAGGAGTCTAAAAATTAATTTTTGAAGAAAAAAATGAATTCCCCTCAAGTTTTGAAAATTGGGCCGAATGGTCCCTTTTGGGCACCATTCTGCAGCTTTCATTTTGGGCAGTCCGTTGAAGGGGCAAACGAAGGAATTTTCCGATGAAATTTTACATGCATTTAGTTAACCTATGAAAGTGTTTTCCTGCAAAATTTCAGCCAAAAATAAGTTTTTTCACTTGGTCAAAACGGTTTCCAAAGTTGACTGATTTTCAGCAGTAAAAATAGATTTTACCATTTAGTTGACGCGCGCCATTGTGTTGCCGATTTTAAGCGCCGAGCCACTATTCATTTGGTCATTTTTTCTAAATGTGTTAAAAAATTGAATATTATGATATGGATTGATGTTAAATCATATAAAATGACATGAAGGAGAATTGGAAATGATCAGAAAGGCATCATGACAAGCTATTCCGACAATACATGCATTATGGAAAAATCATGGCTTATTGAATATCATGCCAAATTAATTAATAAATTGTTTACGCTCTACATGGTTATGACAGAACCCTTGAGATAAGGGTAGATGCATCATACTATTATTGCAGTACTGCTCATGACATGACATGATATTCCGGCTGAAGGCCGATGATTACAATGGCATGATCAATGATTCAATGAACAATGGCTATTAGCACATGTGCAAGAATTATGATGAAGGATGATAAAATATGCACCATGACGCATATCATCCTGTAATATCTCACCATGATGAGATATGTTTATCATGACCCTTCCTTATCCGCTGATGTTCTGTTAAACCAGTAGAGCACCTAAATTGATAAAAGCAAAACAAGAAATTTCTAAATTCAGAATATGGGATTTAATCTTTTATCATTATGTTTAGATCTTACTCATTGATTTAAAGTATTCAAATACATGTTTTTAATTACTCTTTTAATCTATTTATTTAATGCAATGATTTAAGTACCCACTAAGCAAACGCTTAGCGAGTTTAGTTTTCTTTTCTAAACTCGTCGGTTGAGCGAGAAGCTGCTTTCTGCAGTGTCCCGAGCAGCTGGTGTTGGCAACTTTTTGGATAGAAAGTTATTATAAGTAATGTAACTAGAATGGCATGCACATATGTTAGCGTAAACTAAGAATTCTATGTATGACTAGTAAAAGACCAAAGTACGTGCGCTAAGTATATTAACTACTGTATGTTGGTATGAATTAGTGTGTATGGATGTGTGTGTAGAAGTGTGAAATTTTAATGCAGGTTTTGGTGGAGGATATAAGGAGGTCGACTATAGAAGTGCTTGAGATTGATTGGTTGAGATAAAAAAATGTTTTCATTAAAAAAAAATTAGTTTTGGCGACACTTGGGACCACCAATTATAGGGGAAACTCTGGCAAAATTTTTGTAAAATGTGTATTATAAATTGACTAAGTATAGAACCAAAACTTGAATATCATAAAATAGCATTCCATCTTGGTCTATAAACATAAGCTAAGATGGGTTGTTACATTTAGTGGTATCGGAGCATTGGTTTAGTCGATTCTGGGTAATTAGTTGAATCAAACTGTGAATGCATGACACATAGGTTTAGGAAGGGAATTTTAATAAGCTGATGTGTATGTTTATGATGCTTATTAGTAATATTGTGGTATTGATAAAAGGAGTGAGGATGAGTGATTCGAAGCAACCAACTAAATTGGCTTTAGGTTCTAAACCTTATCCTCGGGCCAGCACAAGTGAGAAACAAGCCATAGATAAGAAGCTTTTTGAATTGGGGAAGGAGAATCTGCGCCAGAAAATTAAAATGGAAGCCAGAGAGCGAGAAATAGCAGAGTTAAATGAAGAATTAGTTAGAATGAAAGGGAAACAGGAGGAGTAAGAGGAAGTAATAGATCAGTTGAGAGACTTGAGACTCTAGGACCAGGAAGACTTAGTGTTAGCCCTGGATAATAGTAGGCTCTTGATGGAAGATGTTAGGGCATTACAAGTGGATAAGAGGCAAACTACAGTAGAGCTTGAGAATGTGAATCATTTGGCTAGGACCTTGCAAGGACGGGTAGAGATGTTACAGGATAGAATGGATGAACTCCCTCGTAACCTTCCTAGAGTTCAGTCTAACGAGGTAGATCCGGATCCGATGGAGCTTGCTTCAAATAGTGCTACCTCTCCCCGAGCTCCTACTTATTGAGCTGTGATGGGCTGATGATTTTGCTACCCCTTTGGTTATGTATATAGGCGGATAAAAATGCAACAGTAGATAGGCCATTTTGTTGTAAATAGATATAAATAGGCCGGACAAGTAACAAACTAATATAGGCCATTTTGCTATACATAGATGTAAAATAGGCCATAATAGGAGTATGTGATGATGTATGTTAAATATGTATGAAAACGCGATTATGTGAATAAATAAGGTTATGTTTATATTAAGTGTATGATATGAAATTATGATTGGAATTTATCTATGTACATGCCATATAGGAAATTTAATATGCCAAGCCAAACCAGCTGCTAACTTTATTATGATATACATGTATATGATTGTAGAATGTCGCAAGGAGTTGAATCACAGAGAGCCGTAGACGAGGAGGGCGAGTCACGTGCCTCCGTGCCTACGAATGTAGAGGAGAGTCTTGGAACTATGCCCCCAACATGTAGCGGCGGCCGCGGAAGGCCCCGATGCTTATTTACGACAGATGGCAGCAGCATTTCAACAAATGGCAGGAATGGTACATGCTACTACCGAAAGAGAGAGAAAGCCCCCAATCAAGAAATTAAGGAAGTATGGGGCTAAGGAATTTAAAGCCAGTAGGGAAGAAGGATCTGAGGAAGCGGAATACTGGTTAGATAGTACCATTAGAGCATTGGATCAATTAAGGTGTACGCCAGAGGAAAGATTTATTTTTTCCACGTCTCTTTTGGTTGAAGAAATGTACATTTGCTGGGAGACTACACAGCAGCGCGTGCCACCAGAACAGCAGACATGAGAATTTTTCCAAACCGAGTTTAAGAAGAGATATATCACCGAGGCGTACTTAAATGTAAAAAGGAATGAATTCACATACTTAAAGCAAGGAAGAATGACGGTATCCGAGTATGAAAAAGAGTTCACTTGTCTTAGTAAGTACGCGAGGAGAATGATATAAACAGAACAAGAAAGATGCCAGAAATTCTTTGAAGGATTAAACAATGAAATCAAAGTGCAATTGGTAGCCATAGATATATCAGAATTTTCCAAGATTGTTGCAAAGACTTTGGACGTTGAGAAAGTACAAGTAGATGAGAGGAATAGGCATCAGCGCATGCAGCAAAAAAGACACAAACTCGAGGCTCGGGAGGACCTCAGCAGGCCCGAAAGAGATTCATGGGAGGAAGTAGTTCTATACAACAAGGCCGACGATCTCAGAATTAGAGGTCAGGCCGAGGTATGAGTTATCAAACATCTGTAGCTAGTGCACCGGGGTTGTTTGGAAGAGGATTAAGTAGAGGCAGAGGAAAAAGTAACAATCCAGGAATTAGTGGAGGATTTGGAAGAAACACGGGTTTTGAAGGATATACTTTTCCCCTATGTGAGCATTGCGGACGAAGACATGGGGGTGAATGTTGGTTTTTAACCGAAGGATGCTGGGAATGTGGAGCACCAGACCATATAAGGGTGAACTGCCCTAAAATACAGATGAATACTCCTGTACCAACGAAGAGGTCACAGCCTACCTTTGGCAGAGGCCGAGGTAGAGGAAGAGGAGGTAATCCAAATTTTCAAAAGGCACAATCAGAGACTGTTAACCAGCCTAGTACAAGTGCACCAGCAAGGGTATATGCAATGAGAACCTGAGAAGAAGAAGAAGCACCGAACGTCATTGTTGGTACATTTTATATGTTCAGCAAACCTATACATGCTTTAATTGATCCTGGATCCACACATTTGTACATATGCATGCATAGTGAGAATTTAGAAGGATTACTAGTAGAATATGTCAAGTCCGATATACTAGTTACAAACCCTATAGGAGATGAAGTAGTTACAAACAAAGTAATCAAAGAATGCCCTATAGAGATACACGGAAATGTATTTCCTGGAAATTTGATGGAATTACCATTTCGGGAATTTGACGTAATTTTAGGAATGAACTGGTTAGCAAAGCATAAAGCAATAGTTGACTGTAAGAAGAAAAGGGTGACGCTCCATACCCCTTGCGGAGAGGAAGTGACAGTAGTCGAAAAAAGAGGCGACTATTTGAACAACATAATATCAGCAGTGACGGCAAGGAAGCTAATACAAAAGGGATGCGAGGCATATCTAGTAAGCGCCATGGAAGCAAAGAAAAACGCTACTAAGATCCAAGACATACCGACGGTGCGTGATTTTCCCGATGTTTTCCCAGATGAGCTACCCGGACTACCGCCTAAGAGAGAAGTGGAATTCACCATACATGTTTATCTGGGAGCTGCACCAGTGTTGATTGCCCCATACCGAATGGCGCCAGCGGAACTCAAGGAATTGAAGACGCAATTACAAGAGCTACTCAACAAAGGCTTTATACGACCAAGGGTTTCCCCATGGGGTGCACCGGTACTTTTCGTCAAGAAGAAGGATGGATCCTTAAGGCTATGTGTGAATTATCGACAGTTGAACAAGCTCACAATCAAGAACAAGTATCCACTACCACGCATTGATGATTTATTCGATCAACTCAAAGGAGCTAGTGTATTTTCAAAGATAGATCTCTGATCGGGATACCATCAGCTACCAATTAAGAAGGAGGACATTCCAAAGACTGCTTTCAGAACTCGGTATGGACATTATGAGTTTCTTGTAATGCCTTTTGGGCTTATAAATGCACCAGCAGTATTTATGGATTTGATGAATCGAATTTTCCATCCGTACCTCGACCAATTCGTAGTGGTGTTTATAGACGACATTCTTGTTTTTTTCAAAGAATAAAGAAGAGCACGATCGACACCTCCGCATTGTATTACAAACATTGAGAGAAAAACAACTATATGCCAAGCTCAGTAAGTGTGAATTTTGGCTGGAAGAAGTGACATTCTTGGGACACATTGTTTCTGCTGAGGGCATCAGAGTGGATCCTAAGAAAATAGAAGCTATTTTGGATTGGAAACCACCAAGGACAGTAACAGAAATGAGAAGTTTCCTAGGATTGGCAGGATACTATCGACGATTTGTGAAAGGATTTTCCATTATCGCTGCCCCAATGACCAAGTTGCTTCAGAAGAATGCTATATTTCAGTGGACAGATGAATGTCAAAGAAGCTTCGAGAAACTGAAAGGAAAGCTAACAAATGCCCCGATACTCACGCAACCAGTGTCCGGTAAGGACTTTGTGATATACAGCGATGCATCGCACATTGGCCTAGGTTGTGCACTCATGCAAGAAGGTAAAGTGGTCGTGTATGTTTCCCGGCAACTTAAACCATACGAGAAGAATTATCCAACACGCGACTTAGAATTGGAGGCTATTGTATTGGCATTCAAGACATGGAGACATTATCTGTATGGAGAAAAATGCTACATTTATACGGATCACAAAAGCTTGAAGTATCTGCCAACACAAAAGGACCTCAATTTGCGACAAAGGAAATGGATCCTCAATTCAGTCCAGGCCAAAGATTTTAAAACAGTCTGAAATAATTTTAGTATTTAAGGAAATTAAAAATTGTTTTGAAACACACTGAAAGGGATCTGGATTTTGAAGGACTTTTGGGATCGGAACTATTGAAATTCTTTTTAGTAATTTATTCATAACCTCGAACTTGAAGGATCAAGAAGTAGCAAACAACATACAATCCATCAAAAGGCAGCACACACTGTCTTTTTTATTGTTTAACCAGAATTTAAATTGTAGTGGAACCAACAATGGAGATTTGAGCTTAACCAATAAATTCTTGTATTCCCAGCAACCATAATATGCTTCCTTTTAATGTTTTGGTAATGTATTTTGATATTAATTTTTCAGTAGCATGAAATTGTTGAATCCAAATTATATGTTTTATGAACCAAAACCCTAATATCTTAATACTCGTTAAATTAATTTTTGAAGTCTAAAACCCTAATTGCACTTTTTTAAAACCCCAAAACAATAATCTGTTTTCTCAAAACCATAATCAATTCTACTTTTCTAAGATTCACAGTAGCTTATTCTTTCCAAATACCTAACTTAAAATCCTATTTGCATGATCTTCAAATTTTATTTATTTAAACCCTAAACTTTAATATTAGTTTCATACAACTTTCGAAACCCTAAATCTAAAACCTCCATTCTTTAGATTCAAACCCTAATTTATTTCAAACCTAATCTTTAATTCAAACATCCAGTAGCTATATTATTTCCTTTATATTAAATATTTCTTAGTTGAGTAATCTAGTAGCTAAAATACAAAACCCAAATTGTTAAACATAAAACCCAAAAAACCCTAATTGATGCATAAACCCTAAATTTATATACTTACCATTTTATTTAAATTAGATGAATGTTTGTTATATATTTTGATTGATGTCTCATGTCTTTGATGAATGATTTATTTATGATGAATGGTTGGTTACTTTTATTGATTTGCTTTGGTTTCAAAACATTGTAAGAGGTATGTTTCCATTTTTTTTGGATACCTCATATTGTGAGCTTCATGTAATTTCATTTATTTTAAAATTTTTGGATCGATGTAAGGATATGTTTCCATTCTCAGATGGGTGTCCATTTATTTATTTTGTTTGGACATTGTTGTGATTTTAATAAAGTATTTATTTTTTCTTATGATCGCATGTAATGTGGATAATATCATTATATTTAAGAATTTTATAATATTAAGACCTGCAAAGAAGGCCGGTTCCAATGAATCGGGCGTTGTGGGGGTGCTGGGCCGTTTCTCACCTTCCCCACACATACCCAACTTTTCGAACCCATTGGGGAGTTGGAGATTCCTAAGGAATCAAGCCATCCACCCTTTTTTTTCTAGTCCGTCCGGGTGGCAACTCCATTTTCTCCGGGCTTAGGCCCTTATTCTCTAAGTACCCTTGCCTAAATAGTGCCGAAGTCGCAAGAACTATTCCACCGGGAGTGGGGGCGAAAATCCCGCTCACAAAGTCTCAACATTTAAAACATTACTTTTTATAATTAAATACTTACATAAGTATATGCACATATATGTAACCAACTTAAATCTTTAAGGCAAACTCAAGTGTTATAATTCAATATGATAAACCAAATACTTAAAACCATGATTTTACATGAATGCAGATGACACGGGTTGTCTTATGGCACCCTAAGTCACCAAGTATCAACCACAGCCTAGCTCTTTCTCTAAACAACAACTCTTCTACCTGCGCGATATGCACTACCGTACTAAGCTTACAATCTTAGTGATACATATTTAAAAACAATAATAAATATTACATACATATTTACTTTACTAACTCTCAATTTATAACTTTATAATATTTTTATAAAACTTTTGTTAATTTTAATTTATACATCATACATAAATATATTATCAACATTCTAACATGTAGGCATATTCACATACATTATCAATTTCATTATCATTTCCATTTTGCACAGTTCTCATGTGACCATCTTATTCATGATTACTTTCCATAATCTCATTTACATTTCAACTACTAGTGATCATCTCATATTATGATCACCATCTCATGATCTCTTTTTTTTTAGCGTCAAGCTCATCACTTTATTCCTAATACCACATAATAAACTCAATCACACCAATCCATTTACAACTTAACATATATATACACATAAACATATCACAAACACACATTGGGCCCAAATAACCTTATACAATATTTCAGTTCCAGAGATATTGTCATGGTCTATCGGGACACTAGAGATTTAAGTGTCGTAAATGTTCTCTGTTGACACCTCTAAGTGTAGCCCCAAAGGCAAATAATATTGACGTCCAGTGTCTAGCCCGAAGGCAAATAATAGTGATGCCTAACATCTAGTCCGAAGGCAAATCATTTCGTAAGTGACTCACAGCGTCTAGCCCAAAGGCAAATAATATCAATAGCACTAAAAACAATTCTTTAGAATAAGATACTATATAAGACAAACACACATTTTACACACATTATTATTTTAACATAACCAATTTCTTCATTGTTTATTTTTCATTACTTTTTCATCACTTTTCTCAATTCCCACATTTCATATCTATTTTCCATTTTCAAGTGATCATCCCGTGCTATGATCACTTTCACATCACATTTTTAACTATTCCATAACCATTGCTCATATTCCCAATCACATTTCACATTTTCCATCTTATTATTGCTTTTCATTAATTTCCAAATTTCCCATATTTTTTTTTTATTTTTTTTCCACATTTATACAAATATATACATATCACACATCACATTACATAACATTCATATATATCATATAAATCATATCCAATATATACTATAACAACTTTAAATTATTCCATTTCAATTATTATATGCATCCATACTAAAACTCTAATTTTTACATAACCCTAAATTTATCAACTTTGTGCAAACTTGCCCATAATAAATTTCTAACTATAAAATCATTATATATATATATATTAAAACAACATTAAATCAATCTATAATAAGAATTATATTCTTCCATGTCAAAATTTCTATTCACACATAATCATCCCATGACCATAAATTAACACTTAAAGGTTCAATAATGCACTTAAACATAATTTTAAAATTAAAAATCTACAAACATATTTTTTAAATTCCACAAAATTATTTATTTCATGATATAAAAATTTTATAACCAAATCCCTTCACAAATTAACTCCTAATCAATATTTTTCACAATTAAATCAAATTAATCAATTCAAAACCTCCCATAAGCAATTAAAATCAAAGAAAACCCAAATAATACAAAAAATAGTAAATATACAAACACTAACATTTCCAAATAGCTTTTCCCCTCTCTCTGTATTTCAATTTATTGGTTTATGATAACTTTCTTGAAGAATTACTCATAAAATCATCAAATTCCACTAAAATCATGAATTATTAACAAAAGCTTATTTTGTTTTTTTTAAGTAAATTAATGGAAGAAAAAGAAGAAAAATGAAAATTATGATGGAGATGTGGTGGCTATGGGAGGAAGAAGAAAAAAATGATAGAAACAAAGTCAAATTTAGCTTTTAATAATATCTTAGGGTTATATCCTATAAGGTGCGCTCACCATAACTTTAGTGAACTCACTTTCTTAATTTATTTTTGAATCTAATTTTAATTCCATAAAATCATAAAAATAATTTTATTAATTAATTTAAAGCTCTACTACTCATATTTCTCATCCAAGTTTTAATAAAATACGATTCTAAGATTATATGGGCATTTTTGTAATTTTTATTGCTTAAAAAATCTTTTTCAAAAATACTAATTTCATCTATACCCGAATTTAACTTTCAATCTTTTAAGGGTTAGTTTCCTCCAATTTCAATTATTCATGTCACTCTCAATACTATACATAGTCCAATATCCATATAATTTAGAAATTTACTGCTTAAAAAATTGGGACATTATATAAGGTTTGAAAAAGGGCCGAAGCCTACTATCAGATGTTAGATACAACATTTTAGTATGATATTTTCTCCAAACTAGTATCAATAGCTAGGAGTGTGGAGAAGGCCCAAAAAGTTATAGCAGTAGCAATATTGGAGGAGAGCAGAAGTAGAAAACCCTAGTTTGACGTGGGGTCATCTTCTTAGAAAAGAGGTAGAGGGAGTTCTTCTTAAAAATTTGGCAGAAGCTAGAGGCAGTCGGGTAGGTCATTTTAGCAGAGGTAGAGGCCTACAACATTAGTGACTAGTGCTCCCTATCCCATCTTCTTAGATATCTGTTCCATCTACCGGTACTCAGTGTGGTAGGGCACACAGAGATGTTTATTAAAGGATTAGTGCACCAGGAGGTTGTTTCAGATGTGGGTCTTGAGAATACTATGTTGGAGTGTAACATCCATAGTTTGTTAAGCATAATTAAATAAAATAATTTGGAAATGTTAAATGATGTGTTGGAAGGAGTAATAAGTAATGTATATGTAGAATATATGTTGAATATACATAAAATATACATTTCACTAAAAACGAAAAAAAATTAAAAAGTAAAATGGTAAAAGTCAAGTAAAAAAGGTAAAAAGTTAAAAAAATCATTTTGGATGGAAGATGATAAATATTATAATTATTAATTAATTAATTAATTAATTATATATGTATTAGTGGTTAAGAAAGAAAGAAGAAAAAAAAATCAAATTCTCATCTTCATCTTCTTCTTCCTTTTTGGCCGATTTTCCATGGAAGGCTAAGAAAGATCTTTTGCTCTTTAATTTACATCAAATTTTGCAATGATTACCAAGGAATTAAAATAGTTTTGAAGAATTAATAAGGAATAGGTAAGGTTTTTTAGTCTTAAGAAGGTTTCTTTAAATCTTTGAATATGTGAATTTTGGATTATTGAAGAAGATTGTTATAATTGTCAAAATGAATTATTTTGAAGTTATGCTGATATGTGTGTATTGATTTAAAGATTTAAAGTTGGATGTGATGGAATTTTAGTGAAGTTAGGGTTTTAGGGTTGAATATGTGAAAATAAGGATTTTGATAGAGGTTTCAATAATTGTAAATAGGAATTATTTTGATATATATGAAATGATTTTAAGGTTGGATGGTGTAAATAGATGAGCTTTGTGTTTTGATTAATTATGTATATATTTTAGGGTAATTTTATTGGTTTTAAGTTAATTTTTTTCTTTTAATTTGTGTTTAAAGATTGCTTGAATGTTTTCTTTACGTTAAAGTGCAAAACAATGGAGATTCAAATGAATTTGATGGATGAAGTTTGGAGAAAAGCATGTAACACAGCCAAGACACTTCATAGCTTGGCTGTGTCCCTCATCAAGGGCAAGAAAGATAAGGAACAAGCAAGACACGGCCAGGTCAACATGGCTTGGCCATGTCCATCAAGAAGTTTGGGCAGTAGAGAACACAAGCAAGAGACACAGCCAAGGCACTGGCCATGTCACATGGCATGGCCAGGGTCTTAGCTGTGTCCCACCTGAGGAACAAACGAAGAAAGAAAGGAAGCAAACATACAGAAGAGGACACTTTCAAGAGACATAGCCAATCCACTGGCTGTGTCACATGACACGGCCAGGGTCTTGGCCGTGTCACATGACACGGCCAAAAAGAATGCAGCCATGGACACGACCTAATGGCTTGGCCATGTCCAGTGAAAGTTTGAGTGACACGACCAAGTCACTCATGCCTTGGTCGTGTCTCATGTGGCTTCTTTCAATAATTTTGCCCGAGTCAAGGGACAAGTGGGAGACAACATGCATCATCTTTTGAAAAGAAATATTAAAAATGAGTAAATGATGGATGATTTTATGGGATTAAATATTAAATAAAGAAAAAGGAGGAGACAAGATAAGTGAGTGGAGTTGAAAACCATCTTTTGTCTTAAAATATTGAAAAGAATGGAGGTGGAGGGAAATGGAATATACATACACATTGGTCAGTTGGGAGTGGCCATCTTGTTCTTAGTTTTAGGCTTGGTTCTTAGTTTTAGTCTCATTTTTGGGTTTTTTTTTTGGATCTAAATGACAATATTTCTATGAGAAATGGGAAAGAAAAAACTGGCATAAATTTGATGCCTTACTCATTTTACTTGCTTTAGAACTTGGGTAACTTAAACCAACCAAGATGGTTTTTTAATTGGTGGATAGAACTCTTAGACTTTCTAAGGAAATTATAAAGGATGACATACTTTAGGTTGGGGGTTTAATTATTCCTGTTGATTTTATAGTCTTGGATATGGGGTAAAAGATCCCTGCTGATGATGAACATGCCATTTTATGAGGAAAGCCATTCATGGCCACAACTAACACCTTGATAGATGTTAAAAATGGAAAACTATCCATGACTATTTTAGGATAAATTATGGTATTTTAAAATTTTAACACTTCCTCGATTCCCACGACTGATGTTTGTGACAATTGTTCATTTTGATTACATTGGCCTTGCTGTTGGAGATATTTTCTTGCAACAAAGTAGTAAAGACAAGCTTGAGATGACCTTACCCTTGGGGATGAGGTTGAAATTTTTGATGCAGAAATTGAGGAGTGCAAGTTGATGTTGGATGGTGAGATTGATGAGATAGGGTTATAATATATTATGGTAGAGGAAGAGGAGAATCAACCAAAATTGGTTAATCTTAAAAACTCCCAAAACATTTGAAATATATTTTTCTAGGTGAGAACCATAAATAACCCATGATCATCTCTTCAACTATCAATTTTGAGGAAGTAGAAAAAGTTGCAAGAGTGTTAAAGAAATCTAAGAAGGCTATTGGTTGGGGATTGAGTGATATTAAGGGTATCAGTCTTTCTATGTGTATACATAGAATCATTTTAGAAGAGGGAGCTAAACTGGTGAGAGAGGCCCAGAGGAGGCTTAACCCAAACATGAGTGAAGTAGTTAAGAAGGAGGTCCTTAAACTCATTAATGAGGGGCAATCTACCCTATAAATGATAGTGAGTGGGTTAGTCCTGTGCATGTGATCCCAAAGAAAGCTGGACTAACTGTGTTCCAAAATGAGAAAGGAGAATTGGTACCAACACGCAACAAACTAGGTGGAGAATGTGTATAGACTATAGAAAATTGAATCGTGTAACAAAGAAAGATTAGTTTCCCTTTCCATTTATTGATCAAATGATAGATAGATTATCTAGGCATGCTTTTTATTATTATTTTTAATGGTCTTTCATGTTATTGCCAAGTTCTTATATTACCAGAGGACCAACCCAAGACAACTTTCACTTGTCCTTTTTGAACATTCACTTTTTAGAGGATGCCATTTGAACTTTCCAATTCACCGGGTATGTTTCAAAGATGTATGTTGTTAATTTTTTTTTACATGATGGATAAGTGCATGGTATTTATGGATTATTTTTCTATTTTTGGCACTTCTTTTTATGATTATTTACATAAATTGACTCTTGTGATTGAAAGATATATTGAATGCAATTTAACTTTTAATTGGGAAAAGAGCCATTTTAATGGTAGACCACGATATTGTTTTGAGGCATGTTGTATATGATAAGGGAATTGAGGTGGATAAAACTAAAGTTGACTTAATTTTCAATTTAACAACTCCCACATATGTAAAAGGGATTAGAAGTTTTTTGTGACATGTTGGGTTCTATAGGAGATTCATAAAAGATTTTTCAAAAATTTCACGTCCCATGTGTAATTTTCTTGGAAAAGTTGTTCCATTTTTTTTATGGTAAGTGCTTAGAAGCATTTAACAATTTAAAAGGAAAATTAACTTTTACCCCTATAATTGTTGCTCCCAATTGGGATTTGCCTTTTGAGATTATGTGATGCTTCGAATTATGCTATCGAGGTTGTGTTGGGTCAAAGGGTAAATAAATTCTTGTGTGTAATTTATTATGCAAGTTTGTCTTTAAAGGATGCACAAGTAAATTACACTACCACTGAGAGAGAGATATTATCTACGATTTTTACACTTAATAAATTTAGATCTTATTTGATAGGTTCTAAGGTCATTGTATTTTCAGATCATATGACCTTTAAATACATGTTGACTAAACCACAAGCTAAACCTAGGCTAATTAGATGGGTTTTAATGTTGCAAGATTTTGATATAGAAATTAAGGATAGGAAAGGAAATGACAATGCAGTGGCCATCCATTTTTCTAGACTAAAATCTAATGATGATGATGCACAAATTGCTTTTGAAAATGCTTTTGAAAAATTTCCAGATGAGAACTTGTTTGCTATAACTCAAGTGCCATGATATGCAGATATTGCTAGTTATCTTTCTTATGGTGTTTTAAGGAAAGACTTTAAGTTTTTCGAAAAGATGAGGTTTTTATTCTTGTAAGTATTATTTTTAGGATGATCCATATTTTTTTAGAATTTACAGGGATGAGATCAATCGAAGATGCATGACAGAAGAAGATCAATTACAAGTGTTGCAATTTCGCCACAACATGTATTGTAGAGGACATTTTAGAGATATGAAAATCGCCAAGAAGATTCTTCAAAGTGGTTTGTATTGGCCTACTCTATTTAAAGACACATATAACTTTTGTATAATATGTGATAGGTGCCAAAAAGTAGGAAACGTAATAAAAGAGAAATGAAATGGCTCTCTCTACTTTTGTTGTGGTAGAAATTTTTGATGTATGGGGAATAGACTTCATGGAGCTGTTTCCCAAATCTTTTATTTTTGAATATATCCTTCTTACTGTAGATTATGTTTCTAAGTGGGGAGAGGCTATCCCCATTAGGACTAATGATGCTAATGGTGTTTTGAAATTATTGAAGTAGTACATTTTGAGCAGGTTTGGGACTTCCAAAGTAATAATGAGCGATGGAGGAAGCCATTTTTGCAACAAATAGTTTGAAAGGTTAATGACCAGATAGGCAATCGGCATAAGATGGCAACTCCATATCATCCCCAAACATCTAGACAGGCTGAGATCTCTAATAAGCAAATCAAGGGAATTTTGGAGGAAAAAATAAGTGCAGCAAAGAAGGATTGGGCAGTCTGTCTTCCAGAAGAACTTTGGACTTACTGAACAGCTTTTAAAACTTCCTTAGGATGAATCCATATCTCTTATTCTTTTGCACGGCATGCCACTTTCCTATGGAATTAGAACATAAAGCTTATTGGGCAATTAAGGTTAGAAATATGAACTTAGATGGGGAGAAAGATGAGAGGATGTTCCAAATTTCTAAGTTAGATGAGCTTAGAAATGAAGCCTATGAGAGCTCAAGAATCTACAAGGAAAAGATTAAAGAAATGCATGACAAAATATCCATAGGAGAACCTTTGAACCAGGAATGAAAGTCCTCTTGTTTAATTTAAGAATGAGATTATTCATTGGGAAATTGAAGTCTTGTTTGAGTGGTCTGTTTCTAGTTGTTTAAGTATTCCCATATAGAGTTGTTGAATTGTTGAATTTGAAAACCAATGAGACTTTTAAGGTAAATGACCAAAGAGTTAACCCCTACTTGGAGGAGATACAGGTTGCAAAAGCCATAGAAAGTATGGTATTCAATGATGCATAAGGTAACCACATCCAATTATTACGATGTTAAAGAAGCGCTTGACGGGAAGCAACCCATTGATTTGGATTTATTTATTTAATTTATTTTTAGAGATTGCTGATTTCTAAGTTGTTTATGCTAGTTTATTGAAGGTTTGAATAAATTAAATGGAATAGGTGCTATGATGGGTTATTATTGTTGTGTTGAGTTTTGGGACAAAGAAAATGAAGGAAAAGGAATAATCAAACTTGGGAAGAAGCTAACACATACAAAGACACAACCAAGACGGAAACAACACATCCAGAGTATCAATTTTTACAAAAATATTAAATTTGGGCAGTAGTCGACATGGCCAGAGGTATTGGCCATGTCCATGACAGTGTCAAGTCCTTTAAAAATTTGTTCCAGATGAATAACAAAACATAGCCAGAGGTCCTGGCCATGTCATGCAATTTCCTCAAAATATTATTTTTGGTAGAAGGGAACATAGCCAAGCATCTTGGACGTGTCATTTAATTTTATCAAAACACATTTTTCACATGCCCGAACACAATTAAGAATCATGGTTGTGTCTCCAAGAACACACTGACATGGCTAAGACAATTTAGACTTGGCCATGTCCCTTATAGCATCTCAGACACGGCTTACATTTTTAAACATGACATGGCCAAGACCTGTCGAGCTTAGCTGTGTAACCCATTTTAAACCCCTTAAAATCCTAATATTCTCCCTCATTTCCTTCTAATTCAAACCCTAAACACCATTTTCCTTCTCTCCATCACCACACCCACATGGCCAAGTCACACCTCCCATCCCTCTAACCTTACCATTTTCACCAATTATTCTCAATTTCTTCATCAAAACAAAAGCAAATAATCCCTAAACCTTCAATTTCATCATTTTTCAAGATGCCAAGGACAAAGAAAGTGTCTCGCCATAAGGGGAGGAACCCATCATCTTTGTCTTCATCTTTTTCAAGGAGATTGGCTATTCAAGCAAGGGGTTTCTTCCCCTCAAGGTATGCGAGTGATGATGCTTTGAATGATTTGCAAATTAGAGAAAATTTAGAATTATATGTGAAGAACTTACAATGTGAGAAATTTATCACACTTAAACCATTGAAATTCCAAGAGTTAACCATTAAGTTTGTTTCCTCACTTACGGTAGAAAGAGTTAACTCTAAGTCTTATACTAGGCTAGGGATTAAATTAAATGGAAACCCATATATGATCACTATTGAGAAATTGAATGAAATATTTGGTTTTTCTCTTGAGGGGCATAAAACTATACCTAAAGACTTTAGGCCACAATATGCATAGGGTGGATTAGGATTTGGCGATACATATGTGGCTAAATCCGCTAAGGCAATTCAATCGTAAAACCCCATATTGAGATATTTACATAGGTTTATGGCCTGTAGTTTCTCTGTTAGAAAGAAAAATCCTGGGGTAGTTGAACTCAATGAGCAATTTTTTATGATGTGCCAATAATGCTATATTTGTGAGCATTAGTTTTTTATTGGTGGATATTCTAGATAATGTAGCCAATAAAAGAAAAGGGGCAATTTGCATAGGTGGATTAGTCACTACTTTAGTACTTACCCTTGATGGAAACTTTGACCCGCAGAATTGCGACATGAAGAGGATTTTTGGCAGTGATATGCTAGATGTAGCAGCTTTGGAAAAAATGCACATGATAACTAAGTGTGGAGAGACATTGGTGTTGGCTTCTGGTGAGCCAAGTTCCCAGAAAGAATGACAGAAGCGATCCTGAGTTGAGGAAGAATCTAACCCTAATTCATTAAGCTTGCATGAAGGTTTACTAGTTCCAAATAATTGAGTTAATAAGCAAAATAGAAGCACTAGAAGAAAAGGTTAATCAAAATCAAGCTCAAGTGCTCAACCAACTAGAGCTCAACAACACTAAATTTGCTAGGATTCTAAGCCTTCATTCCTCAGTTTCATCATCTTCACAAGCTTCTCCACAATAGCTTCAACTTGTTTTTGGATAGTTTTTATTATTTTCTATTTTAGCTGTTTTAATTTATGTCTTTAGTAATTAATACTTGATATTTATGAGTAGTTTGTTCTCTTTTCATTTTTATTTCTTTGCGGAATAATTAATATGTGTTTATGTTAAGGATTGAAGTAAGACCTTGTATCACACAATGAAATGAGGGGAACCAGGTTTTATCTAAACTCCTTTTCTTATAAATTATGTATGATCACATTGGGGACAATGTGAATATTTAAGTGTGGGGTGCAAGTTTTTTACTTTTAACTTAATTTCATTTTAAATTTATTTTATTAATTTGATGTTTCTCTTTAAGTAATGAATTTTTAAAAGCTTAATTGTTATAAGATTGTTGATTGATGACCTTTGAAATTTTTGAAACATGAATTGGAGAATTAAATAAAATTGATACTTGTTGTCAACTTTTATAGTCTTTCTTGGTGCCACCCTTAACTTGTGAGTACTTAAGCCAATTAAGTTGAGTTTTTATTTGTTAATTTTTTTTGAATGCACATTCTTGATTGATATATTGCTAGAACTTACTTTGATATGCATTTCAAGATCACATGAAAATTTCAATTGAGTATCAATAGGATTAAGGCATCTAGGTGTGCCCATTTAGCTTAAAAAAGCTAACTTTTTATATAACTTTAGTAAGCCAAATTTGAGCCTATGTTGTTCTCCCATTTCTTCCTCTTACATAATAACATTAACCATAAATTATTCCTTCCAATTCTTGTCCTTTCATTAGGAACAATAGCATATGAGGAATTTATTAATTGAAGGTTTTGTGTCAATTAAAGTGTGGGGTTAAATTTCGTAGGTTTAAAGTTGCGCATAAACACTTTGTAGTTACTTTGTTTATGTATTAGATTTTCTTGTTTTTGTCATTGTGTATCTATTTTGTTGTAACACCCATATATCCTATATATGTATAATACATACACCTAATATTTGTAAAATATGTATATAAAGTATAAAAATACCACAACTCGATTTAATAATAATTTCCACATTTCCAATTTAAAAACCCAAAAACTTTAAAATGTTTACTTAAATAGTAAAAATAAATATTCTTTATTAGTTATAAATTCCAAAATAAGCATTATATATAAAATCTTTGAAAAAAATTCATCAGAGCTTTGTTTGTAATTTGGACATCCCAAAAATTCAACAATTACACATCCTGCATAAAAACACACTCCCAAAAAACTAATCACACATTTCCATCTCAACTTCTCATATTCTCTATATTTCTTCAAAATATATATATATATACATATACATATCAAAACACTTATATAAACCCCACATTACACAATTTATCCAAAATACTCTTTATAATTTACAAAGTACTCCAAATATAACCATAATATATAAAATAACAAAATGTACTATAATATAAAATATATACATGATGGCAAATGGCTCTAATCTTGATGTAGCAAAATTAGCACAAGCAACCTCAAAGCTAGACCCTACAAAGTCTATAAGAACCCTCCGGATCTACCAGATCACCCCTATCACCTGCGTGATGAATTACAATTGTGCTAAGCTAAAAGTCTAGCAGTACAAACTTTGATAATAATAAAGCTTTAATATAATGCCAATGCATAATGCTTTTGCATGTTATGTCACAAATTGGCACTCAATACCACTTTTAAAATGCAATCTTTAATCATTTAATAATTCACATTAACACATACACAAGCATGGACCCAAATAAACTAATATATTATTCCAATTTAGGGTTACTATTTTGGTCCATATTGACACTAAGTGTCTACCCTAAAGGTAAATCATATAACAATGATGCATAGCGTCTAGCCCCAAAGGCAAATAAAATAACAATGATGCTTAGAATCTAGCCCTGAAGGCAAATCATATATCAGTGATGCATAGCACCTAGGCTCGAAGGCAAATAATGAGGATAACCTCAAAGGCATGTCGCCAAACACAGAACTCTGGAAATTGAATAACATACTAGGCACACAATTAATTCATATTCCCATAATCAACTTTTATTATCACATTGCTTCAATTTCTCATTTTTCTCATCACATTGACTTATTTTCTCATTTTCCCATCACATTGTCTCATTTTCTTATTTTTTTTCTCATTCATATCAATGTCAATTCATCATATCTCATTCTTTCATCACAATTTATGTAATTTTAAATAAAAATCACATTACCCAAATATTTTTGGTTCATTTTCACACAATGCACATATTTCACATTTCATTCATTTTAGCCATTAATAATGGATTTTCATATTGCATATAATGCATACATAACGATTCACATGTCATAACACATTTTCCATCCAAAATGTGTTAGGCCAAAAGTAATACAATTACACCTCATTTATCAAGAGTATACATACCTCAAAGGGCACTCAAATCCAAACTAAAAATATTCCACCAACCTTTACTTCCAACTTTCCCTTCAATACTTAGGTTGGGCAATCTACTACCTTTTAATGCCTATACACAATGTGAACAAATACTATCACTTAATATCACATTTTAAGGTATTTCCAACATTAAACCCTAATTAAGCATCACTTTTATAAATTCCCAAAAATTAGCCTTACTTTACTTTAACATGGGAAAACAATGTTAATCCAATTAAGTTTATTTATATCATTAAAAATATATTATAACATGTTTCATCCAATTAAATTAAATAAACACATATACTTTGTTAAAAACCTTAAATGCCATAACCTTCATCATTGAAGGTTCTTCATTCCAACTCATTCCAATTATTAATCTAAGCTCATTTCCATCACTAATATCATTAAATAACATGATTTAAACAATAAAATCAAACAAATACCAATACTTTGAAAATTTCCTTTCCAAAACCCTAAATTTATCACTACCTTATCCAAACTCTAACCAAACTTAACCAATTCCATCATTTGACTTTAAAATCCTTGTTTATGTATCAAAACAACACATTCAGAATCAATTTTCACAATTAAACATGATTTGACAAATTCAAATTTTCCATAACCCTAAATTCTCTCTCTTAAACCAACTCACTCAAACTTAACCATTTCTTCAATCCAACTTAAGAATCATTAATAGCTAATCAATATCCACAAAAACATGCTACCACAAAAACCCAATATCCACATAATTGCAATTTCATAGAAATCCAAAGAACTTGCAAAATTGATAAAGAAACTTACCAATGGATGAAGAATTTCCAAAAACTCCACTTGAATCATTAAAATTCCTTCAATCCTTGGTGTATGGAAGAAGAAAAATCTTAGCTTGGTTGGCTATGGAGGTTCGGCATCCTAAGGAAGAAGAAGGAGAAGGAGAAGACAACTTTAGATTTTCTCTTCCTTTCCACTTTAAAAATGACCATATATATTATTTTATTATATTTTTAATTATTTAATTATTTATTTTTTTAAAAATAACCATAAATTTCCTCTTCCATCCAAAAAATAATTTATTTTTAAATTATTTTAATTATTTTAATTTTTCAATGTATATTTACAATTATGCCACTTGATTTTTGACCTTTTTGACTGTTCTATTTAAAAATGTTGACTTTAAGAGTTGACTTTTGTATATATTATGTATATTGCATATATATTTCACATATACACTCTATTTTCTCACTTCTAAACCTTCCATTTCCCATTTAAATTATTTATTCAATTCATTTAATTTAATTTGAGTTGTGATATATGGTTGTGATTGTGTTGTGATGCTTGTAATTGAGTTGTTTTCATGTTTATTCAAGTTCATATGGTATATTGATGGTTTTGGTTAAGTTTGTTTGGAGTGGAAAAGGGTAGAAGAAAGATAAATGTTGGATGTGGCATTTTTTATGTCGATTTTAGGTATTTGGCCCGACATGCCCATTAACACGGCCATGTCTTTAGGTGTGTCATTGGTTCTATTTCCAGTATGGGTGACACGCCCATGTCACTGAGCGTGTCACAGCTTCTATGTAATAGTAGCATTGACACGTCCAGTGGCACGCCTATGTCACTGAGCATGTCATAGCTACTGTGTTGTTGGAAGATTGACATGTCTAGTGACATGCCCATGTCACTGAGCGTGTCATAGGTTCTGTGTTGGAGCAGAATTGACACGTGCAGTGACATGCCCATATCATTGAGTGTGTCAAAGCTTCTGTGTTATGGGTATAGGCCACGGTCAGGGACACGCCCATGTTGTTAAGCATGTCAAATGTAGAGTTTGCCCTAGATAGTTCTTATCCTTATTTTCTTATGTGTATCAGTAAGTGAGTATTTATAATCACCTTTGGATTAGGATTTGAAGAGAATTGAGTTACCCTAGCTAAGGTTTTAGGGATATCTTGGAAGAGGAAGTTGATAGAGTGTTGTTGTTGCTTTAAGAGGTAAGTACAAACTTTGAATTATTGCATACATTTATATGACATTGGGACTTAACACGTTTAGTTGAGAAATGTGTTAAGTTAATTGATACATTATTGATGAATGAGTTATATGTTATGATATGCATGATGTGAATTACGTTGATGTATCAATGCAATTGAGTAATGTGGTGTATAAGAAAAGAAATATGGAATAATGTGGTAAGACATGTGAAATCATAATGTAACAAATTGATATTGATACAAAAGATAAGAATGAGAAAAGATAATAAAATGATGATATAATAAGGCAATAAGCCTAGTTTGATTATAAGAAATTAAATGAGAAATGAATTATTAAAGTATCTGATAATGAGATAAATGAATAAGTTGTGTGCCTAGTATGTTATTCAATTTTCAGAGTTCTGAGTTTGGTGGCATGTCTATGAATTGCTGGGCAGGTGAAAAGACTGGGTCGTAAGCCTAGCCCAGCTGATAAATGTGATGTTTTTGTGGTGAAAAGACTGGGTCGTAAGCCTCAAAAACTGTAGTAGTCTAGCCGGGTTGAGGACCAAGATACTGGGGCCTAAGGGTCTAGCTGGGTGGAGGTTTAACAGACTGGGGCTGTTAAATTATCCATGGATATATATATTGCCTATGGAGCTAAACACAAGGTGTCATAATGGACCAAAGCAGTAACTCTGAACTTTGAATAGCATTTTAGATCCATTTTGGGCCCATGTTTGTCTGTACTTTAATGTGAATTATGAAATGTGATGGAAATGATTAATATGTTGATATATAATGTAATGAGTTGATATATTCATATGTATTGTGCTTTAGCATCGCATTGATCTATATTGAATCAAAGTTTGTACCATTGAGCTTTCTGCTTAGCGCGATTGTAGTTCATCGCGCAAGTGACAGGGCAGATCCGGTTGTGCCGGAGAGTTCATCTAGACCGAGTCGAATCTAGGCTTGAGTTTGTGAGAGCAGTGTTGAGTTGTGGACATCAAGATCAGAGATGAACTTCCAGCATGTATAAACTCTATAATTTTGTAAACATTGATTTTGATATATACATATGTATATTCCGCTGCATTTTTCACTGCTTATTAAACTAATGTTTTGGATAAACTTTTGGGGTAATGAAGACATATGAATATGTATTTTAGTAAGGATTATTTTATCTATTATTTTCTATAATATACGATTAAATATTTTAAGTTTACTTAGATTTACTTACAATGATTTGATGATAAAGTTTTAAAGATTGGTTTGTCTAAAATGGACTGTGACACTCTTGTATCCGGTATACGTATATTACATATGGGGGTGTATGTGGTGTACATATATTGGGTGTGGGGGTGTTACAATTATTTTGATATAAGAGCCTAGGTTTGAGGTTCTCAACGTAGTTGAATTGTAAGAAAAAGAAAAAAAATTGATTTTTAAAATATGGTTTTTAAATAAGATACATGCATTGGCACTGGTAGTTTCTAATATTTGATGAGGTAATTTCTGCTGTGTTTACAGATATAGGTAGTGTAACACCCCTATACCCCGTATACGTACACAGCATGCTAATACGATCGTAATATACGTATACTGAATATAGAAATGCCACATTTTTTCAAATCACTCATGTTATCACTCTTATATAATGTAAACAATTGAAAACTTTTGAAAGAGTTTATAAAACCAAATAAATAGAAAGTTCATTTAAAACGCAGCGGAAAATAGAACAAATGTTTACAAATACTTATACATCAAAATCAGAATATACAAATATAAAATATATACATGACTGGCAGCTCTTCTCTGATCTTTAAGTCCAAAAGTCAACTCTTCAATGTCTAGACTCACTCGGTCTCGAAGAACTCTCGGGTTCAACTCTGCTACCTGCGCGATGAACCACAATCGCGCTGAGCTAACAGCTCAGTAGTACAACTCATACTAACATTATGCTTTAATGCAATGCAAATGTCACAATTCTACATTTCATAAACCATACGTAAGCATATCACATCTCATAATTGTACATTAAATCTTATTATTCATCATTCATAATTTACATTGACAATTAAGACAGACACGGGCCCAAAACACACTAATATGTTATTCAAAGTTCAGAGTTACTGATTTAGTCCATATTGACACCTTGTGTCTAGCCCCGTAGGCAATATCTATCCATGGATAATCAACTAGATTTGAGTTTACGACCCGGTCATTTCACTCAATCTAGTTCCAATAATATGTTTTTGAGGTTTACGACCCGGTCATTTCACCCCAAAAACATCACATTTCACATTTATCAACTGGATTCGGCTTACGACCCGGTCATTTCACCTATCCAGTTATTCATAGGCATACCGCCAAACTCAGAACTCTGGAAATTGAATAGACATATTAGATACACAATGATTTCGTTTATCTCTTTATAAATTTCTTTCTCAATTCATTTCTCATTTCATGATCCATAATCAACTAGGCAACCATGCCTTAATTATCTCATTTTCATTATCATAGCCAACAATCATGGCTTCATATCTTTCACATTATATTTCATCATCACATTAATCAATTCATTATTCACATGGATATAATTAATGGCATCAACACATATTTTACATGCTCATCACAACATTCATATATAATCAATTATGTCTCAATTCTCAATATCATATGAGTGTATGCAATAATGTATTTTGAACTATTTCAAAATGACCCACACAACTCTAAACACTTACCTTTCAAGAATCTATCACCACTTGAGTTAGAGTAAATCACCTTCTTCACAACCTATTCCAAAAGAATGAGGAAACTCTCATGAGATCACAAGGTTAAGGATCAATTAGGGAAAACTCTAGACTTGACACGCTCACACACACGGGCGTGTCCCTGACCGTGCCCTAACTCCACAACACAGAAACATTTACACGCTCAGAACCACGGGCGTGTCACTGGGCGTGTAATACATTCTGTCTCTCAGAAATAACGACACGTCCAACATCATGAGCGTGCTCATGGCCGTGTAAATTCTCAAAACTCACAGTAGCTATGACACGCTCAACAACACGGGCGTGTTAATGGCCGTGTCACACCTACTGCCACTCAAAACAATTGACACGCCTAAGGACCTGGACGTGCTCCTGGGCGTGTCAGGCCAAAAACCCAGATTCCGGCCAAGACAACACCACTACCAACAAAACACTTCTATCCATCAACATCCACTTCAAACAAACTTCACAAAACATACCCAAAAACCATCTCAAACTTACAACAACACCACAACAAGCTAAAACACACATCAAACACAAATCACAACATCAACAAAACTCTAAACACAACCTCAACTCAATCTATCCCAACCAACTTACTCTTTTCTTCAATCCAACCCCAAAATCCAAAACCACATAAACCAAATACTCTTAAACACAATATAATCAACCCAAACACATTCTCAAACACAACTTCAACTCACAAACCCACATAACTTCAAAAACAACACAAGAAATCAAGAGAGAACTTACTAAGGATGAAGAACTCTTAGATTCCAACTAAATCTCTTGTAAACTTCTTTAATCTTGATCTTGTAAGGTCAAATCTCTCCCTCTCTCTTGTTCTCTTGCTGCTGCCGTCCAAGACAAAGAAAAGAGAATAAAATGGAATGAAAGCCACGAAGGAAGGAGAAGGAAAGAAGAAAAGGAAAAGAAGTACAAAAGCAAAGTCAACTTCTCTTTCTTCAAAACAATCTCCTCCACACAATAAACAATATAATATTCAAAATATCTCCATCCACTTATCTTATTCCACTAACTCAATTTCAAATTAATTTCCTTTATACCCTTCACCCTTAGAATGGTATATGTTGTGTATATCACAATATAAATAACATAAGCACTCTACTATTACAACATATCTCTTTCCAATTAAACACAAATACACTTAATCCAAATACAACAACAATTATATACCAACTTCTAGGGTATATTTTGGGATATTACAATTCTCCCCCTCTAAAAAGAATTTCGTCCTCGAAATTACCTGATATTAAATCTGAAACAAATGAGGATATTGATCTCGCATTGCTTGCTCACTTTCCCAAGTTGCTTCTTCTTTTGCATGATTCTTCCATAAAACCTTCACAAGTGGCACTTCCTTATTTCTTAACTCTTTCACTTCATGTGCCAAGATAGCAACTGGTTCCTCTTCAAATGTCATATCCGGATTCACCTCAATAGATTCAACTGACAACACATGAGATGGATCTGATCGGTATCTCCTCAACATAGAAACATGGAAAACATTATGGATTCTATCCAAATCAGGTGGCAAAGCAAGCCGATAAGCAACTGGCCCAATTCTTTCCAATACTTCATAAGGTCCAATGAAACGCAGACTCAACTTCCCTCTTCGACCAAATCTCAATATCTTTTTCCAAGGAGACACTTTCAAAAATACTTTATCTCCCACATTATACTCTATGTCTCTCCTCTTCAAATCTGAATAAGACTTCTGTCGATCTGAAGCTGTTTTCAATCTATCTCGAATCACTTTCACTTTATCTTCTGTTTCTTTAACCAAATAAGGACCAATTAACTTACCTTCTCCAACTTCATTCCAACATAGAGGCGTCCTACACCGTCTACCATACAATGCTTCAAATGGTGCCATTCCAATGCTGGACTGATGACTGTTATTGTAAGCAAATTCCACAAGTGGCAAAAATTTGTCCCAACTACCAGAGAAATCAATGACACAGCTTCTCAACATATCCTCTATAATCTGTATCACTCTCTCTGACTGTCCATCTGACTGCGGATGGAAAGCAGTACTAAAGTGTAGTCGAGAACCCAAAGCACCATGTAAACTCTTCCAAAATCTTGAAGTAAACCGGGGATCTCGATCAGACACTAAAGAAATTGGGACTCCATGCAACTTCACAATCTCATGGATATACAGCTCAGCCAACCTCTAAGAGAATAATCCATCCGAACCGGAAGAAAATGAGCTGTCTTAGTCAACCTATCAACAATTACCCAAATAGCATCATGTTTCCTCTGAGTCAATGGCAATCCAAACACAAAATCCATTGTAACTCTTTCCCATTTCCATTCAGGCACTGATAAAGGTTGAAGTAACCCTGTTGGAACTTGATGCTCAGCTTTAACCCTCTGACATGTGAGACATTTGGATACAAATTCCGCTATGTCTCTCTTCATACCTGACCACCAGTAATGCTGTCTCAAATCATGATACATCTTAGTACTACCCGGATGCAAAGCAAAAACTGACTGGTGTGCTTCTTCCAAAATAATCCTTCTCAAATTAGCATCATCAGGTACACACAATCTGTTCTTAAACCAAAGACTCCCATCACTTTTTACCAGAAAATCTCGATTCTCTTTATTTTGGCAACTTGAAATAATTTTCTGAACTTTCTCATCAACCAACTGGGCTTCTTTAATCTGATCCAACAATACCGGTCTCAACTGCAATTGTGCCAACAATGCACCATCATCACAAGATACAAAGTTAGCATGCAATGCTCTCAACTCAACAAGCAACGAGAGCGAATAAACAGTCAAACCTGCCAAATACTTCCGACTCAAGGCATCAGCAACCACATTTGCCTTACCAGGATGATAATCAATCAAATAGTCGTAGTCTTTAATCAACTCCAACCAACGTCTCTGCCGAAGATTAAGCTCTCTCTGAACTCCCAAATATTTCAAACTTTTATGATCAGTATAAATAAAACACTTCTCCCCATACAAATAGTGTCGCCAAATCTTCAATGCAAACACAATGGCTGCTAACTCCAAATCATGGGTCGGATAATTAAGCTCATGCGGCTTCAACTGCCGAGAAGCATAAGCTATCACTTTACCTTCTTGCATCAAGACACAACCCAAACCACTATGTGAAGCATCACTGTAGATCACATATGGTTTTTCCTCCACAGGTAAAGTGAGAATAGGTGCTTGAGTCAACATTTCCTTTAACTGATAAAGCTAGCCTGACATTGATATGTCCACACAAATCTAACTCCCTTCCGAAGTAATCTGGTAAGTGGAGTAGCTATCAAAGAAAATCCTTTCACAAAGTGCCGATAATAGCCTGCCAAACCCAGAAAACTTCTAACTTCTGTCACAGACTTTGGTGGACTCCAATTCATAACAGCTTCAACTTTACTCGGATCAACTCTAATGCCATCTGCTGAAACTATATGACCGAGAAAAGTCACATAATCAAGCCAGAACTCACACTTCGACAGCTTAGCATACAATTGCTTCTCTCTCAAAATCTGCAACACAATCCGCAGATGCTTGTCATGCTCCTCCTCATTGCGTGAATACACCAAAATATCATTGATGAAAACCACTACAAACTGATCCAGATAGGGTCTAAACACCCTATTCATCAAATCCATAAAAGCTGCAGGTGCATTCGTCAACCCAAAAGGCATAACTAGAAACTCATAATGTCCATACCTTGTACGAAAGGCTGTCTTAGGAACATCTTCATCTCTGACTCTTAACTGATGGTACCCTGATCTCAAATCAATCTTGGAAAACACTGCTGCTCCCTTCAATTGATCAAAGAGATCATCAATTCTAGGCAAAGGATATTTATTCTTGATAGTCACCTTGTTCAATTGCCTATAATCGATGCATAATCTCATAGTACCATCCTTCTTTTTCACAAACAACACAGGAGCTCCCCACGGTAAAACACTAGGGCGAACAAACCCTTTATCCAACAACTCCTGCAACTGCACTTTCAACTCTCTCAATTCAACAAATGCCATTCTATAAGGAGTAATAGAGATAGGAGTGGTACCAGGCAACAATTCAATACCAAACTCCACCTCTCTCTCAGGAGGCAACCCTGGCAACTCCTCTGGAAACACATCTGGAAAATCTGCAACTGTGGGTATACTGTCAAGTCGAGAACCCACTACTCTAGTATCCACAACATGAGCAAGATAAGCATCACACCCTTTTCTAATCAACCTCTTAGCTGAAACAGCTAAAATAAACAAGGATGCAAGCTGTCTCTGCTCACCAGATACCATCACAATTCTACCATCATCGGTTCTCAAAGTAACACATTTCTGTTGACAGTCTACTACCGCTCCATGTCTAGACAACCAGTCCATGCCCAGTATCAAATCATACTCTTTAAATGGCATTTCAATCAGATCACCCAAAAACTCCTCACCCTGAACCACTATTGCACTATCTCGGTGCACCTTGCTAACAATCACACTATACCCTAAAGGATTTGTCACCAACACATCAAATCCTAGGGATTCAGCATGCAGTTCAGACACAGGAAAAATGGATGCACTTATATATGAATGAGTAGATCCTGGATCAATCAAAGCAAGTACTGAAATACCAAATAAAGAGAAAGTACCCGCTATGACTGCTGAAGCATCTGGCTGCCTCTGCATAACATACATCCTCTGAGAAGATCCAGCCTCTTCTGGTCTATTCTCCCTGAATGTAGAACCTCCTCTAGGACTGAACCCAGATCTACCTCCTCTGCTAAAACTTCTGCCTCCTCTACCTCCCCTCACAACAGGTCGAGAAACTGCCGAATCTACTGACCTCTGCTCCTGCAACTCAGGACACTCTCTAACAAAATGATCCGGCGATCCGCATCTATAGCATCCAGTTGATCCTCTGATCCTCCAACAAACACCCCAATGGGTCTTACCACAATACTCACATACCGGAGGAGTAGATCTCTGAATTACTGGGGTCGGAGCACTCGCCACTGAAGCTGTAGGTCTCGATCTCTGCCTCTGAAACTGAACTGACCTACCAGCTGGCCTCTGACTCCTACTAATCCTGGGAATAAAGCTTCCCCTACCTCTCTTCACAGATGAAGACCCTGCCTCAAACTGGGGTCTCCTAACCCTGGTCTCTTCCTCTGTAGCAACTGCTGCAATACCCTGAGCTCTCTCCACACTCCTAGCTGCTGCAACAAGCTAGGAAAAATCATGATATCAAGAACCAGCCACATGACACATGAGAGAGGGCCTCAATCCCTCCTCAAATCTCCTGCATCTATCAATCTCATCAGATATGATACCCCCAGCATAATGGCTCAACCGGATGAACTCAACTTCATACTCGGTTACTATCCTGTAGTCTTGCTTCAAACTCAAAAACTCCATCTTCTTCACATCTTTATACTCCCTCGGAGTATACTTCAATTCAAACTCCCTGAGAAAATCAGCATAGGACAATGTAGGTGGATCATCCATAGCATGGGGCACTGTCTTCCACCAGTCATATGCATCTTTCTGTAACAATGATCTAGCATAGTCAAATTTTTCTTCCGGAGCTGCTTGCAACTGAACAAATATCCTCTGTATCTTATCTAGCCACTGCCCAGCTACAGCTGGATCAATAGTACCCAGAAAATCCTCTGCTCCATACTTCCTTAATTTATCATACTGTCTCACTGATACCAAAGGCTGGGGTGGTGGTGGTGGCTGTTGTACTGGGGCTTGCCTCATAAATTCCATCATATGCCTAAACCAAACTGGTGGAACCTCCTCACCAGCTGGTCTACCTGGCACAGAAACAGGTATCTCTCCAGCACTAACCACTCTAGCTCCCTCTCTAACCTCATCCGGAGCTACACTCTCCGCACTACCCTCAACTGACTGACGTAAATGAGAATCCATCACAACTTATATCTGTAAATACAGCAGAATGCACCTTATTAAAGATCAGAGACTGCCAATATCAAGTATATATATCTTATTCAAAAACCAACTTTTAAAAGCAAAATACCCTTTTTCCTTACAATATACCTAGGTTGAGAATCTCAAACCTAGGCTCTGATACCAAAACAATTGTAACACCCCTATACCCCGTATACGTACACAGCATGCTAATACGATCGTAATATACGTATACTGAATATAGAAATGCCACATTTTTTCAAATCACTCATGTTATCACTCTTATATAATGTAAACAATTGAAAACTTTTGAAAGAGTTTATAAAACCAAATAAATAGAAAGTTCATTTAAAACGCAGCGGAAAATAGAACAAATGTTTACAAATACTTATACATCAAAATCAGAATATACAAATATAAAATATATACATGACTGGCAGCTCTTCTCTGATCTTTAAGTCCAAAAGTCAACTCTTCAATGTCTAGACTCACTCGGTCTCGAAGAACTCTCGGGTTCAACTCTGCTACCTGCGCAATGAACCACAATCGCGCTGAGCTAACAGCTCAGTAGTACAACTCATACTAACATTATGCTTTAATGCAATGCAAATGTCACAATTCTACATTTCATAAACCATACGTAAGCATATCACATCTCATAATTGTACATTAAATCTTATTATTCATCATTCAAATTTACATTGACAATTAAGACAGACACGGGCCCAAAACACACTAATATGTTATTCAAAGTTCAGAGTTACTGCTTTGGTCCATATTGACACCTTGTGTCTAGCCCCGTAGGCAATATCTATCCATGGATAATCAACTAGATTTGAGTTTACGACCCGGTCATTTCACTTAATCTAGTTCCAATAATATGTTTTTGAGGTTTACGACCCGGTCATTTCACTCAATCTAGTTCCAATAATATGTTTTTGAGGTTTACGACCTGGTCATTTCACCCCAAAAACATCACATTTCACATTTATCAACTGGATTCGGCTTACAACCCGGTCATTTCACCTATCCAGTTATTCATAGGCATGCCGCCAAACTCAGAACTCTGGAAATTGAATAGACATATTAGATACACAATGATTTCATTTATCTCTTTATAAATTTCTTTCTCAATTCATTTCTCATTTCATGATCCATAATCAACTAGGCAACCATGCCTTAATTATCTCATTTTCATTATCATAGCCAACAATCATGGCTTCATATCTTTCACATTATATTTCATCATCACATTAATCAATTCATTATTCACATGGATATAATTAATGGCATCAACACACATTTTACATGCTCATCACAACATTCACATATAATCAATTATGTCTCAATTCTCAATATCATATGAGTGTATGCAATAATGTATTTTGAACTATTTCAAAATGACCCACACAACTCTAAACACTTACCTTTCAAGAATCTATCACCACTTGAGTTAGAGTAAATCACCTTCTTCACAACCTATTCCAAAAGAAGGAGGAAACTCTCATGAGATCACAAGGTTGATCAATTAGGGCAAACTCTAGACTTGACACGCTCACACACACGGGCGTGTCCCTGACCATGCCCTAACTCTACAACACAGAAACATTTACACGCTCAGAACCACGGGCGTGTCACTGGGCGTGTAATACATTCTGTCTCTCAGAAATAACGACACGTCCAACATCATGAGCATGCTCATGGCCGTGTAAATTCTCAAAACTCACAGTAGCTATGACACACTCAACAACACGGGCGTGTTAATGGCCGTGTCACACCTACTGCCACTCAGAACAATTGACACGCCTAAGGACCTGGACGTGCTCCTGGGCGTGTCAGGCCAAAAACCCAGATTCCGGCCAAGACAACACCACTACCAACAAAACACTTCTATCCATCAACATCCACTTCAAACAAACTTCACAAAACATACCCAAAAACCATCTCAAACTTACAACAACACCACAAAAAGCTAAAACACACATCAAACACAAATCACAACATCAACAAAACTCTAAACACAACCTCAACTCAATCTATCCCAACCAACTTACTCTTTTCTTCAATCCAACCCCAAAATCCAAAACCACATAAACCAAATACTCTTAAACACAATATAATCAACCCAAACACATTCTCAAACACAACTTCAACTCACAAACCCACATAACTTCAAAAACAACACAAGAAATCAAGAGAGAACTTACCAAGGATGAAGAACTCTTAGATTCCAACTAAATCTCTTGTAAACTTCTTTAATCTTGATCTTGTAAGGTCAAATCTCTCCCTCTCTCTTGTTCTCTTGCTGCTGCCGTCCAAGACAAAGAAAAGAGAATAAAATGGAATGAAAGCCACGAAGGAAGGAGAAGGAAAGAAGAAAAGGAAAAGAAGTACAAAAGCAAAGTCAACTTCTCTTTCTTCAAAACAATCTCCTCCACACAATAAACAATATAATATTCAAAATATCTCCATCCACTCATCTTATTCCACTAACTCAATTTCAAATTAATTTCCTTTATACCCTTCCCCCTTAGAATGGTATATGTTATGTATATCACAATATAAATAACATAAGCACTCTACTATTACAACATATCTCTTTCCAATTAAACACAAATACACTTAATCCAAATACAACAACAATTATATACCAACTTCTAGGGTATATTTTGGGATATTACAGGTAGTGATGGTGTCTCAGTCACATCAGTTTGTAGAAGGTAGTGCTGAGAGTGTAGCTCCTATTGAGGGTAGAGATGGAACTAGGGTTGATTTAACTGGTGGGGAACCTGCTCCTGTGCCAGAGAGACCAGCTGCTAATGAGATTCTTCCAGTTTGGTTATGGCATATGGTAGATTTGTTGAGGCAGGCTCCAGTGCAGCAGCCGCTGCCACAATTGCTGCCATAAGTACCAGTGAGGCAGTATGATAAATTGAGGAAGTTCAGAGCTGAGGACTTCTTTGGTACTACAGATTCTGCAGTTGCTTAGCAGTGGTTGGATAAAGTTTAGAGGGTATTCATCTAGTTGCAAGCTACTCCTGAAGAGAAGTTTGAATATGCTAGATCTCTTCTATAGAGAGATGCATATGATTGGTGGAAGACGGTTCCACATGCCATGGATGATCCACCGACGTTGTCTTATGGTGATTTTCTGCGGGAGTTTGAGAAGTATACTCTGAGGGAGTATAAAGATGCTAAGAAGATGGAGTTTCTGAATCTGAGGCAGGATAACCGGACGGTAACAGAGTATGAGTTAGAGTTCATCCGGTTGAGTCATTATGCCGATGAGATTATTTCAGATGAGATAGACTAGTGTAGGAGATTTGAGGAGGGGTTGAGACCCTCTATTATGTGTATTGTTGCTGGTTCCTGGTATCAGAATCTTTTCCAGCTAGTTGCAGCGGCCCAGAGTGTTGAGAGAGCACAGGGTATTGCAGCAGCTGCTACTGAGGAGGAGATCAGAGTTAGGAGACCCCAGTTTGAGGCAGGATCTTCATCTGCAAAGAGAGGCTGAGGAGGTCATTTTCAGAGGTTCAGTAGGGGCCAGAGGCAGCCTGTTAGGTCAGTACCACATCAGAGGCAAAGATCGAGACCTACAGTTTATGTGGCTAGTGAACTCCACCTACATGTGTCCATTATGGTAGGATACATGGGGGTGTTTGTTGGAAGATAGGTGCACCAGCTGTGTGTTTTAGATGTGGATTGCCAGATCATTTCATCAGAGATTGTCCGAAGCTACAGGAGGATAGACAGACTGATTCTGCAGTTTCTCGACCTAGTGTCAGAGGAGGTCGTAGTGGTAGAGGTTTTAGTAGAGGTGGTTGACCTAGGTTTAGTCTGAGAGGAGGTTCTACATCTGAAGGTAGTAGGCTAGATAAGACTGGGCCATCTCAACGAGTGTATGTGATGCAGAGGCAGCCAGATGCTTTAGCCGTCATTGCAGGTACATTTTCTTTATTTGGCATATCAGTTCTTGCTCTAATTGATCCAGGATCCACTCATTCATATATAAGTGCATCCATCTTGCCTGTGTCTGAATTGCATTCTGAGTCCCTAGGATTTGATGTATTGGTGACAAATCCTTTAGGGCATAGTGTTGTGGTGAGTAAGGTGCACCGAGATAGTCCAGTTATTGTTCAGGATGAGGAGTTTCTCGGTAACCTGATTGAGATGCCTTTTAAGGAGTATGATATGATATTAGGCATGGATTGGTTGTCTAAGCATGGAGCTATAGTAGATTGTCAGAAGAAGTGTGTTACCCTTAGAACCGGTGATGGTAGGAGTGTGATGGTATCTAGTGAGCAGAGACAACTTGCATCTATGTTTGTTTCAACTGTTGTAGTTAGGAGGATGATTCAAAAAGGGTGCGATGCTTATCTTGCTCATGTTGTAGATACCATAGTAGTGGGTTCTCAACTTGATGGTATACCCACAGTTGCTGAATTCCCAGATGTTTTTCCTGAGGAGTTGCCAGGGTTGCTGAATTCCCAGATGTTTTTCCTGAGGAGTTGCCAGGGATACCCCCTGAGAGAGAGGTTGAGTTTGGTATCGATTTGTTGCCTGGTACCACTCCCATCTCTATTACTCCATATCGAATGGCACCTACTGAGTTGATAGAGTTAAAGGTGCAGTTGCAGGAGTTATTGGATAAAGCATTTGTTCGACCTAGCGTGTCTCCATGGGGAGAGTATATTTTGTTTTTAAGGAAGAAGGATGGTACCTTAAGATTGTGTATTGACTATAGGTAGTTGAATAAGGTGACTATCAAGAATAAGTATCCTTTGCCTTGGATAGATGATCTCTTTGATCAATTGAAAGGAGCATCAGTTTTCTCTAAGATTGATCTGAGATCAGGGTATCATCAGTTAAGAATCAGAGAGGAAGATGTTCCCAAGACAGCTTTCCGCACAAGGCATGGGCATTATGAGTTTTTGGTGATGCCTTTTGGGTTGACAAATGCACCAGCAGCTTTTATGGATTTGATGAATAAGGTGTTTAGACCCTATTTAGATCAGTTTATAGTGGTCTTTATCGATGATATTTTGGTGTATTCGCATAAAGAGAAGAATCATAATAAGCACTTGTGGATTGTATTGTAGACCTTGAGAGAGAAGCAGTTGTATGCTAAGCTATCTAAGTGTGAGTTTTGGCTTGATCAAGTGACTTTTCTGGGTCATGTGGTTTCAGCAGATGGTTGATCCGAGTAAAGTTGAGGCCATTTTGAATTGAAGTCCACCAAAGATTGTGACTAAAGTTAGAAGTTTTCTGGGTTTGGCAGGCTATTATCGCCGGTTTGTGAAAGGTTTTTCTTTGATAGCTACTCCACTCACCAAATTACTTCGGAAGGGAGTTAGATTCATGTGGATAGATCAGTCTTAAGCAAGCTTTGAACAGTTGAAAGAGATGTTGACTGAAGCTCCTATTCTTACTTGCCTGAGGAAGATAAACCATATGTGATTTACAATGATGCTTCACATAATGGTTTAGGTTGTGTTTTGATGCAAGAGGGTAGAGTCATAGCTTATGCTTCTCAACAGTTGAAGCCGCATGAATTGAATTATCCAACGCATGATTTGGAATTTGTAGCCATAGTGTTTGCTTTGAAGTTTTGGTGACATTACCTTTATGGGGAGAAGTGTTTCATTTATACGGATCATAAGAGTTTGAAATATTTGGGTGTTCTGAGAGAGTTGAATCTTCGGCAGAGATTGTGGTTGGAGTTGATTAAAGACTACGACTGTTTGATTAATTATCATCCTGGTAAGGCGAATGTTGTTGCTGATGCCTTGAGTCAGAAGTCTTTAGCAGGTTTGACTGCTTATTCGCTCTCGTTATTTATTGAGTTGAAAGCATTGCATGCTAGCTTCGAGCCTTGTAGTGATGGTACTTTGTTAGCTCAATTGCAGTTGAGGCCAGTCTTGTTGGATCATATTAGAGAGGTTCAATTGGCAGATGAGAAAATTTAGAAAGTTGTATCGGATTGTCAAAAAGGAGAGAGTAGAGAATTTCATGTGAGAGGTGATGGTAGTCTTTGGTACAAAGAGAGATTGTGTGTTCCTGATGATGCAAGACTGAAAAAGATTATTTTGGAGGAAGCACATCAGTCGGTTTTTGCTATGCACCCTGAGAGTACCAAGATGTATCATGATTTGAAGCAATATTATTGGTGGTCGGGTATGAAGAGGAACATAGCGGAGTTTGTATCCAAATGTCTCACTTGTCAGAGAGTGAAGGCTGAGCACCATGTTCCTTTGGGGTTGCTCCAACCTTTAACAGTGCCAGAATGGAACTGGGAGCGAGTAACGATGGATTTTGTGACTGGTTTGTCGTTGACTCAGAAGAAGCATGATGACATTTAGGTGATTGTTGATCGATTGATGAAGACAACTCATTTCTTTCCAATTCAAATGGACTATTCTCTTGAGTAGTTGGCTGAGCTGTATATCCATAAGATAGTGAGATTGCATGGAGTCTCAATTTTTTTGGTGTCTGATCGAGATCCTCAGTTTACTTCAAGGTTTTGGAAGAGTTTTCATAATGCTTTGGGTTCTCGGTTACATTTTAGCACTGCTTTTCATCTGCAGACAGATGGGCAGTTAGAGAGAGTGATTTAGATTTTGGAGGACATGTTGAGAAGTTGTATCATTGATTTCTCTAAAAGTTGGGATAGATTCTTGCCATTGATGGAATTTGCTTATAACAATAGTCATCAGTCCAGCATTAGAATGGCACCTTATGAGGCATTGTATGGCAGAAGATGTAGAACGCCTCTATGTTGGAATAAGGTTGGAGAAGGTAAGTTGGTTGGTCCCGATTTGATTAAAGAAATAGAAGAGAAAGTGAAGATAATTCAGAATCATTTGAAAGCAGCTTCAGATCGATAGAAATCCTATTCAGATTTGAAGAGAAGAGACATTCAGTTAAGTATTGGAGATAAAGTATTTTTGAAAATCTCCTTTGAAGAGAATTTTGAGATTTGGCCGCAAAGGAAAGTTGAGTCTCCATTTCATTATACCTTATGAGGTACTGGAAAGAGTTGGACCAGTGGCCTATCGACTCGCTTTGCTGCCTGATTTGGATAGAATTCACAATGTCTTTCATGTTTCTATGCTGTAAAGGCACAGGTCAGACCCATCTCATATTTTGTTAGTGGAATCTATTGAGGTGAGTCTGGATCTGACTTTTGAGGAAGAACCGGTGGCTATTTTGGCACATGAAGTGAAAGAATTGAGAAATAAAAAGGTGCCACTTGTGATGGTTTTTTGGAAGAATCATGCTAAGGAAGTGGCAACTTGGGAGAGCGAGCAAGTGATGCGAGATCAATATCCCCAGTTGTTTCAGACTTGAGAATAGGTAATTTTGAAGACGAAATTTATTTAGAGGGGGAAAATTGTAATATCCCATATAGTACCTTAAAATTTTTGGAAATATTATTTGTTGAGAATTAATTATATGAGTTTAAGTGTATGTTTAATTAAGTGAGAAGATAAGAGGAAGGAGTGTGTATATGTGGTATATATAGAGATATATACAATATACATACAAATCTATAGCTTATTTGGTCTAAAGATATATTTTAATTATATAAGATAGTGGTAGTGGATATTTGGTTTATTATATTATTATATTAAGTTAGTGGAAGATGATGTAAGTGGGTTTAATATTATATTGTTAAATTACTTGGTGGAGAGTGATTTGGGGACAATATTTGGTTAAAAGAGTGTGGTTTGACTTTGCTTCATCTTCTTCTTCTTCTTTCTTCTTTGGCCGACCATCACCACCATCTTCAAGAGGGAGAGATTTGTTGCTTCCGAACTCAAGAGATTGAAGGATTTCAAGAGATCAAGTTGGAGTTTTAAGGATTTTCTTCACTTTTGGTAAGTTTCCAACTTGTTTCTTTGTTTTCTTTTGAGTTTGTGTTTTTGGGTTTGTTGGATTGGTTGTTGTAGATGTGTTTATGGTTGATTTGGTATGTTTAAGGTTGTTTTTTTTTTGTTAACTTTGATTGTGGGGTTGGATTGAAGATAAAAGAGTTAAGTTTGGTGAAAGAGACAAGAGTTGTGGGTGTTGTGACTTTGAGTTGTGATATATGGTTGTGATTGTGTTGTGATCTTTGTAATTGTGTTGTTTTGATGTTTATTCATGTTCATATGGTATATTGATGGTTTTGGTTAAGTTTTTTTGGAGTGGAAAAGGGTAGAAGAAAGATTATTGTTGGATGTGGCATTTTTGGTGTCGATTTTAGGATTTTGGCCTGACATGCCGATTAACACGGCCATGTCTTTGGGTGTGTCATTGGCTCTGTTTCCAGTATGGGTGACATGATCAATGACAAGTCCATGTCACTGAGTGTGTCACAGCTTCTGTGTAGTAGTAGCATTGACACATCTAGTGACACGCCCATGTCACTGAGCATGTCATAGCTACTGTGTTACTGAAAGATTAAACAGTCTAGTGACATGCCCATGTCACTAAGCGTGTCATAGCTTCTGTGTTGGAGGAGAATTGACATGTGCAGTGATATTCCCATGTCACTGAGCATGTCAAAGCTTCTGTGTTGTAGGTTTAGGGCACAGTCAGGGACATGCCCGTGTTGTTGAGCGTGTCAAGTGTAGAGTTTTCCCTAGATAGTTCTTATCCTTATTTTCTTATGTGTATCACTAAGTGAGTATTTGTAATCACCTTTGGATTAGGTTTTGAAGATAATTTAGTTACCCTAGCCAAGGTTTGAGGGATATCTTGGAAGAGGAAGTTGATAGAGTGGTGTTGTTGCTTTAAGAGGTAAGTACAAACTTTGAATGATTGCATACATTTACATGACATTGAGACTTAACACGTTTAGTTGAGAAATGTTTTAAGTTAATTGATACATTGTTGATGAATGAGTTATATGTTATGATATGCATGATGTGAATTACGTTGAGGTATTAATGCAATTGAGTAATGTGTTGTATATGAAAAGAAATATGGAATAATGTGGTAAGACATGTGAAATCATAATGTATCAAATTGATATTGATACAAAAGAGAAGAATGAGAAAATGATGATATAATAAGGCAATGAGCCTAGTTTGATTTTGAGAAATGAAATGAGAAATGAATTACGAAAGTATCCGATAATGAGATAAATGAATAAGTTGTGCCTAGTATGTCATTCAATTTTCAGAGTTTTGGGTTTGGCGGCGTGCCTATGAATTGCTAGGCAGGTGAAAAGACTGGGTCGTAAGCCGAGCCCAGCTGATAAATGTGATGTTTTTGCTGTGAAAAGACTGTGTCGTAAGCACTGGGTCGTAAACTGAGCCCAGCTGATAAATATGATGTTTTTACGGTGAAAAGACCGTGTCTTAAGCCTCAAAAATTGTACCAGTCTAGCCGGGTTGAGGACCAAGATACTGGGGCCTAAGGGTCTAGCCGGGTTGAGGTTTAAGAGACTAGGGCTGTTACATTATCCATGGATATATATATTGCCTACGAGGCTAGACACAAGGTATCATAATGGAGCAAAGCAGTAACTCTAAACTTTGAATAGCATATTAGATCCTGTTTGGGCCCATGTTTGTCTTTGCTTTAATGTGAATTATGAAATGTGTTGCAAGTGATTAATATGTTGAGATATAACGTAATGAGTTGATATATTCATATGTATTGTGCTTTAGCATCGCATTGATCTATATTGAATAAAAGTTTATACCACTAAGCTTTCTGCTTAGCGCAATTGTGGTTCATCGCGCAGGTGACATCGCAGATCCGATTGTGCCAGAGAGTTCATCTAGGTCGAGTCGAGTCTAGACTTGATATTGTGAGAGCAGTGTTGAGTTGTGGACATCAAGATTAGAGATGAACTGCCTGCATGTATAAGCTCTATAATTTTGTAAACATAGATTTTGATATATACATATGTATATTCCGCTGCTTATTAAACTAATGTTTTGAATAAAATTTTGGGGTAATGAAGATATTTGAATATGAATTTTGGTAAGGATTGTTTTATCTATTATTTTCTATAATATAAGATTAAATATTTTAAGTTTACTTAGATTGATTTACAATGATTTGATGATAAAGTTTTAAAGATTGGTTTGTTTAAAATGGACTGTGACACTCTTATATCCGGTATACGTATATTACATATAGGGGTGTATGTGGTGTAAGTATATTGGGTGTGGGGGTGTTACACCCAGATTGCATCATGCTTCTTTTGGGTCAAAGGTAGTCCAGTCACAAAATTCATCATCACTCATTCCCATTTCCACTTAGGAAATAATAATGGCTGAAGCAACCGTAAAGGAACTTGGTTCTTAGCTTTCACCCTTTGGTAAGTGAGACATTGTATACAAATTCTGCTATGTCCCTCTTCATACCTAACCACCAATAATGCTGCTACAAATCTTAATGCATTTTGGTACTTCTAGGGTACATAGCATAGAATGACTGATGTGCTTCCTCCAAAATCTTCCTCTTCAATCCTACATCATTAGTAATACACAACCTATCTTTATACCACAAACTGACATCATCTCTCATATGAAAGTCTTGACTCTCCCCCTTTTGGCAATCCATCACAATCTTCTAGATTTTCTCATCTGCCTGTTGGGCCTCTCTAATCTAATCCAACAAAACTGGCCTCAACTGCAACTGCGCCATCAATGTACCATCATCACAATACTCTAATATGGCATGCAACGCTCTCAACTCAACAAGCAACTAGACTAAATAAAGCATTCAAACCTACCATAGACTTTTGACCCAAGGCATCTGCAACAACATTTATCTTGTTAGGATGATAATCAATCAAACAATCATAGTCTTTAATCAACTCTAACCACCGTTTCTGCTGAAGATTCAGCTCTCTCTGAACACCTAGGTACTTCAAACTCTTATGATCAATATAAATGAGGCATTTCTCACTATACAAGTAAAGCCGCTAAATCTTCAATGCAAAAACTATTTCTGCTAGCTCCAAATCATTAGTCGAATAATTTAGCTATGAGGCTTCAACTGTCGAGATGCATAAGCAATGACTCTACCCTCCTGCATCAGAACACAACCTAAACCACAATGTGAAGCATCACTGTATATCATATAAGGTTTACCTTCCAAATGTAGAGTAAGGACAAGAGCTTGAGTCAACATATCTCTCAACTGCTCAAAACTTGCCTGACACTAATTTGTCCACACAAATCTAAGCCCTTTCCGAAGTAATCTGGTGAGTGGTGTAGCTATCATAAGAAAAGCCTTCACAAACTGACGATAATAGCCTGCCAATCCCAGAAAACTTCTAACTACTGTCACATTCTTTGGTGGACTCCAATTCAAGATAGCCTCAACTTTACTTGGATCAACTCTAATACCCTCTGCTAAAACCATATGACTAAGAAAAGTCACCTCATTGAGCCAAAATTCACACTTAGATAGCTTAGCATATAACTGCTTCCCACTCAAGGTCTGTAATACAATCTGCATATGCCTATCATGATCTTCCTCATTACATGAACACACTAGTATATCATCAATGAAGACCACAACAAACTTATATAAGTATGGTCTAAACACCCTATTCATCAAATCCATAAATGTTACTGGTGTATTCGTCAATCCAAAGGGCATCACCAAAAACTCATTATGCCCATACCTCATGCGAAAAGCTATCTTATGTACATCCACATCTCTAACTCTCAACTAATGTAACCCTGATCTAAGATCAATCTTATAGAATACTACTGCTTCCTTCAACTAATCAAAGAGATAATCTATCTAAGCCAAAGGATACTTGTTCTTGATGGTCACCTTATTCAACTGCCTGCAATCAATACATAATCTCAAGGTGCCATCCTTCTTCTTCACAAATAAGATAGGTGCTCCCCATGGTGACACACTAGGGTAGATAAGCCCTTTATCAAGCAACTCCTACAACTATATCTTCAACTCCTTCAATTTTGATGGTGCCATTCGATAAAGGTTAATGGAGATAGGAGTGGTACCAGGCAATAGATCAATACCAAACTCCACTCTCTCTTAGGATGTACCTCTGGCAACACATCAGAAAAAACATCTGAAAACTCAGCAACTGTAGGTATACTGTGCAACACGAGCAAGATATGCCTCACATCCCTTCCAGATCATCCTCCTAGCTAAAACAGTTGAAATAAACATGGATGAAGGATGTCTCTACTCACTAGATACCACCACATCTCTACCATCACGTGTTCTCATAGTAACACATTTCTGATGATAGTCTACCATAGTCCCATGTTTGGATAACCAATCTATGCCCAGAACTAGATCATATTCCCTAAAAAGAATCTCAATCAGGTCACCGATAAACTCCTCATCCAGAAAAACAACTAGACTATCTTGGCACACCCTGCTAACTACATCACTGATTTGTAACCAACACATCAAATCCTAGGGATTCAGAATGCAATCACTCACAGGCAAGATGGATGCAATGATGTATGAGTCGACCTAGGGTTAATCAATGCATGAACTAAAGTACCAAATAAAGTAAAATACCAGCTATGACAGCTGAAGTATCTAGCTGCCTCTACATCACATAAATCGATTGGGATCGTCGTGTATCCTCTGGTCTACTCCCTACTACTAAACCTCTGCTATGACCAGACCTTGATTTATAACCTTTACCAAAATCTCTGCCACCATGACCCCCTCTGACACTAGGTCTAGAAGTTGCTATATTTGTCTATCTATCTTTCAGTGGCTCTGGACAGTCTCTGAGAAAATGGTTGGGTGATCCACACCTGTAATATACTGTTGGTGCACCAGTCCTCCAACAGACACCTCCATGTGCCCTACCAAAATAAACATATATAGGTGGAGCATGACTTGGAGTTAATGGGGCTAAAACTGTAAGTCTCTGTGTCTGCCTCTGTTGCTATGATGACCTGCCAAACTACCCCTGGCTCCTACTGAACCTCTGAGGGTATCCCCTCAACCTCTCTTCGATGATGAAGACCCTACCTCACCCTGGGGTCTCCTAGCTCTACTCTCCTCTGTTATGGCAGCTACTGTAAGTCCCTATGCATTCTCTACACTCCTACCAGCTGCAACCAACTAAGAAAAATCTTGATACCGAGAGCTTACCACTAAACACATGATAGAGAGTCTCAACCCCTTCTAAAACCTTCGACATCTGTCAATCTCATTTGAAATAATCCCTCCAATAATCCCTCCAGCATACTGGCTTAGCAAGATCAACTTAACCTCATACTCATTCACACTCCTCGCGTTCTGCCTCAAACTCAGGAACTCTATCATCTTAGTATCTTTATACTCTCTGGGAGTACACTTCTTCTTGAATTCCCATAGGAAATCGGCATATGTCAAAATTGGTGGATCAATTGTACCATGGGGAACCGTCTTACATAACTCATATGCATCTCTCTGCAACAAAGATCTAGCATAATCAAACTTCTCCTCTGGACTAGTCTGCGGTTGAAAGAACACCCTCCGGACCTTGTCCAACCACTGCTCTGCTACAGCCGAGTCTGTAGTGCTGACAAAATCTGTGGCTCCAAAATTCCTCACTTGTCATATTTTTGAGTCGGCAATTGCTGCTATGGTTGCGGTTGTGGTGGCGACTGTGGCTACTGAACTGAATCTTGTCTTAACAACTCCACCATATGTCATACCTAGCCTGGTAGAACCTCCTCAGTTGCTGGACTAACTGGCACAGATGTAGATGCCTCTCCAGCAGTCTCAACACTAGCTCCAACTCTACCCTTATTAAGAGCTACACTTTCTGCACTACTGTAGACCCTTAATTTTTTACCTAATCCGATCCAATATGCTTTATTTAGTTTAAAATGATTTTTCTTGTTTAATTGGTCCAAAATAATTTTAATTAAATAATTTTTGCTTTAGTATCTAATTTTTATTAATAAAAAATAAAAATAAACAAATAAAATTTTAAAAATAAAAATAAAAATAAAATCAAAGTCGGAAAAAAATCGGCAGCGAAAAGTGGTCGCGCGGGCCCGTCTGGCCAGCAGAACCTCACCTGCAGGCCTGCGGGTGAAATAACTTTCCTGCAGGAATTTCCTGCGGGCTGGGGTGCCCACACGCCCAGCCACGGGCCCGGCCGCAAAAATTTTTGACGCAAATTTTATAAACCTAATTCAATTAGGTTTTAATTTTTTTTATTAATATTAATTGCAATGTGGAATTAGTAAGAAATAACCTAAAAACCACTATAAATATGGATCAATTGAACCAAATCAAGGGAGGAAAAAAAAAGAGGCAGTAAGCTTGATCTTTTGAAACCAAATTAGTGAAGGAAAAGGGAAATTCAATTCTATTGATCTTTAAAAGCAGCAGCACCACAAATTAAGAAATTAAAAGGTAACCAAGACTTGTCTTTTGAGCTAGTTCATCCAAGAAAAATTATTTTTTGGAGAATCAACAAAAGAAGGTATGTTAAATTCTTTTTGATTTATGTTTTACAATAGCCAAATCATGGAATTAGGGTTTTCTTAAATAAAAAACTTTAGAACTTTAATTTAATTTTTCCAAGATTAAAACACTAAAACGTGACCTTCTGTTCTAAAAAGACTTAAAATTGTTATTTTTTCTTCTTAAAAAACCTTAAAACTCTAATTGAACATATTTTTTTTCAACAAAACCAAAACCAAATTCTATTTCTTTCAAATTCTTAAAGTAGGTTCTAGATTATTCAAAAAAAAAACCTTAAAAAACATCTTTTCTACTTATAAAAACTTCAATCCATTTGTTTAAATTCATAAAACTTTATAAATCATCAAATTGCTTTTTAAAACCCTAAAAATAATTCATTACTCGTGAACCCTAATTTCAAAGCCAAAATCCAAAATTCATCTTTTAAACATAAAATAACGAACCCTGACCCTTTTAAAACCTTAAACCCTAATTTTTTTGAACCCTAATCCTTTTAAAACATAAAAAAACATACAAACTCAAAAATTACACAGTAGCTTAAATCATTATTTAAAACCATGAATTAAAAAGTATTTCAAAGTGTCCAAAACCCTAGTTTCATGATTTCACCATTCAAATCTTAATTTGTTTAATCAAAGTGTCTTGCCAACCTTTAAAAAACATAAAACCCTAATCTATTTTAATTCCCTAAAAAGTCACAGTAGCTTAACTTTAGAAATTCCAAAACCTTAACACATGAGATAAAAAACCCTAAATAGAAATAGTAGCTATACTTGAACTTTTATTTGCTTTATTCAATTCCATATTTGATTATGCTTTGATTTATCTCTTATGCTATAATTTATTTAATTTCAATACTTGATTTATTTAATTTATCATGGATGGATGTTTATTGATATTTAAATGCTTTCAATGAATGGTTTATTTATTATGGACGATTACTTACTTTTATCAATCAATTTAGACTTCCAAAAGTTGTAAGAGGTATGTTTCCACTTGGTGGGTACCTCATTAGTTAAACATCATGTAATTTAATTTTCTTTTTTATTTTAGAACTTATGTAAAGGGCATGTTTCTACCTTTTGGTGGGTGTCCTATCTAGGCATGTGATGTAAGGACATGTTTCCATCCTTGGATGGGTGTCCATTTATTTGTTTTGTTTTGTTTGGACATTGCTTTGATTTTAATATAATGATGCTTTCTTTTTATTGTGTGTAGTATGGATAATATTGTTATATTTAAGAATTTTATAATATTAAGACCTGTAAAGGAGGCCGGTTCCAATGAACTGGGCATTGTGGGGGTGCTGGGCCATTTCTCACCTTCCCCACACGTACCCAACTTTTTGAACCCATTAGGGGGTTGGGGATTCCTTAGGAATCGAGTCATCCACCCCTTTCTTTTTTCCAGGCCTGTCCGGGTGGCGACTCCATTTTCTCTGGACTTAGGTCCGTGTTCTCTAAGGCCTTGAGCCTAAACAGTGCCGAAGTCGCAAGAACCATTCCACTGGGAGTGGGGGCGAAAATCCCCGCTCATAACTACCCTCGGCGGACTGATGCGTCCTAGACACTATAACTACCTATTTATGCAAATAAAAAAGAAATTGCCACATCAGGGATCAGATAAAATGTCAGTGTCAATGCATGTATCACATTTTAAAAAAAATATTTAAAATTCTCATTTTCTCTCTCTAAGAACCAACATAGGTTAGAAACCTCAAACCTATGCTTTAATACCAAAATAAATGTAACACCCTTATATCCTATATACCTATAATATATACACCTAGTATATGTAAAATACATATATAAAGTATAAAATACCACAACCGGATTTAATGAAAATTTCCACATTTCCAATTTAAAAACCCAAACACTTTAAAATGTTTACTTAAATAGTAAAAATAAATATTCTTTATTAGTTATAGATTCCAAAATTAGCATTATATATAAAAATCTCTCAGAAATATTTGCCAGAATTTTATCTGTAATTTGTATATTCCAAAAATTCTACAATTACACAACCTGTATAAAAACGCACTCCCAATAAACAAATCACACATTTCCATCTCAATTTCTCAATTTCTCCATATTTCCTCAAAACATTTATATATATACATATACATATCAAATCACATATAAAATCCCCATATGACACAATTTATTTAAAATACTCTTTATAATTTATGAAGTACTCCAAACATAACAATAATATACAAAATAACAAAATATACTATAATATAAAATATATATATGATGACAAATGTCTCTGATCTTTATGTAGCAAAATCAACGCAAGTAACCTCAAAGCTAGACCCTACTAGGTCTAGAAGAATCCTCCAGATCTATTGGATCACCCCTGTCACCTATACGATGAATTACAATTGCGCTAAGCTAAAAGCCTAGTGGTACAAACTTTGATAATAATAATAAAGCTTTAATATAATGCCATTTCATAATGCTTTTGCATGTTATGTCACAATGTGGCACTCAATGACACTTTAAATTACAATCTTTAGTCATTTAATAATTCACATTAACAAATACACAAGCATGGGCCCAAACAGACTAATATATTATTCAAATCTCAGAGTTACGATTTGGTCCATATTAACACCAAGTGTCTAGCACCGAAGGCAAATCATATAACAATGATGCGTAGCATCTAGCCCCGAAGGTAATCAAATAATAGTGATGCCTAGTGTGTAGCCCCGAAGATAAATCATATATCAATGACATATAGCGTCTGGCCCCGAAGGTAAATAATGAGGATAACCACATAGACATGCTGTCAAATACATAACTCTGAAAATTAAATAACATGCTAGGTAAACAATTAATTCATATTCCCACAATCAACTTTCATTATCACATTTATTTAATTTCTCATTTTTCTCATCACATTGCCTCATTTTCTCATTTTTCACATCACATTGTCTCATTTTCTCAATTTTCTCATTCATATCAATGTCAATTCATCATATCTCATTCTTTCATCACAATGTATGTCATTTTACATAAAAATCACATTACCTAAATATTTTTAGGTCATTTTCACAGAGTACGCATAATTCAGATTTCATTCATTTTAGCCATTAATAATGGCTTTTCATAATGCATACATAACAATTCACATGTCATAGCATAATGTTCATGAATGTTCAAGCTACCAAGTAGCTTAACATATTTTTCATCCAAAATATGTTTGGGCAAAAGTAATGCAATTATATCTCATTTATCAAGAGTTTGTATATACCTCAAAGAGCACTCAAATCCAAACCAAAATTCTCCCACCAAACTTCACTTCCAACTTGCCCTTCAATACTCAAATTGGGTAATCTACTACCTTTTAATGCCTATACCCAATGTGAACAAATACCATCACTTAATATCACATGTTAAGGTATTTCCAACATTAAACCCTAATTAAGCATCACTTATACAAATTTCCAAAATTTAGCCTTACCTTGCTTTAACATGGGAAAACCATGTTAATCCTTTTAAATTTGTGCTTTAAGTTTATTTATATCATTAAAAACATATTATAACCTCTTTTAACGAATTAAATTAAATAAACACATATACTTTGTTAAAACCCTAAAATGTCATAACCTTCACCATTGAAGGTTCTTCATTCCAACTCATTCCAATTATTAATCCAAGCTTATTTCCATCACTAATATCATTAAATAACTTGATTTAAACATTAAATAACTTGATTTAAACATTAAAATAAAATAAATACCAATACTTTGAAAATTTCCTTTCCAAAACCCTAAATTCATCATCGCCTTATCCAAACTCTAAACAAACTTAACCGATTCTATCATTTGACTTTAAAATCCTTGTTTATACATCAAAACAACACATTTGGAATCAATTTGTACAATTAAAACACATGATTTGACAAATTCAAATTTTCCATAACCCTAAGTTCTCTCTATTTAACCAACTCACTCAAACTTAACCATTTCTTCAATCCAACTTAAGAATCATTAATAGCTAATCAAAATAGCTTCATACATACCCATTAAAGTCATTAAATCATGCTACTACAAAAACTCAATATCCACATAATCACAATTTCATAGAAATCCAAAGAACTTGCAAAATTGGTAAAAAAAACTTACCAATTGATGAAGAATTTCCAAAAACTCCACTTGAATCATTAAAATTCCTTCAATCCTTGGTGTATGGAAGAAGAAAAAGCTTGGATTGGTTGACTATGGAGGTTCGGCCTCCTAAGGAAGAAGAAGGAGAAGGAGAAGACAACTTTAGATTTTCTCTTCCTTTACACTATAAAAATGACCATATATATTATTTTATTATATTTTTATTTAATTGATTAATTATTTATTTAATTATTTAAAAATAACCATAAATTTCCTCTTCCAATAAAAATTATTTATTTTTAAATTATTTAAATTATTTAAATTTTTCAAAGTATATTTATAAATTATGCCACTTAACTTTTGACCTTTTTGACTTTTCTATTTAAAAATGTTGACTTTAAGAGTTGACTTTTGTATATATTATGTATGTTGCAGATATATTTCGCATATACACTTTATTTTCCCAATTCTAAACCTTCCATTTTCCATTTAAATTATTTATTTAATTTATTTAATTTAATTTTAAATTATTTAATTTAATTTATAAAAATTAAGGATGCTATATTTGTTTTGAGTTAAAAAATATATATAAACAAAAATAAATAAATAATATCATTTTTCTTGTAGCTAAGGTTGGAATAAGTTGAGTTATGATATGCAAAAAAAGAATAAGAGGATCTTATGATTGCAAAAAAATTAAGTTGAGCCTCAAATGCTAGGAAAATAAAGGTTGGTTTGAAGATTACTGGTGTGTTGGTTGATTCATTCTTAAAGTGCTCTTAAACTTAATGAATGACTAACATTCCCTAAATACCATGCCTTTATGTTAGCCTCATTACAACCAAATGATTGACCTTATGATTAATGTAATATCCCAAAATATACCCTAGATGTTTTGGGTTTTATTATTATTATAATTGGATTTATTGTATATGTTTTATTGTTAGAAAAAGGGGTTTTTAAAAGAAGTGTATATGTGATGTATATTAGGATATATATAACATATACCTAAGTCATGGAAAGTCAAAGTTTTGAGTTAGTGGAAGAAGATATTTGTTGTGTTTTTGAATTTGTTATTAATTAATTAATAAGGATTTGAATGTGTGGAAGAGGTTGAAAGAGATTAGTTTAATATTTTAAATTGCTTGGTTGAGGGGGTTTTAAGGAAAAGAGGGGTTTGACTTTGGATTTCTCTTTCTTCCTTCTTCTTTCTTTCTCATTGCCATGGATCACTTTCTCCTTCTCCTTCCTTTGCTTTGTTTGGCCGGTTAACACAAGAAACAAGAGAGCAAAGAAGAGATTTGAACCTCTAACTCAAGATCTAAGGAAGCTTTCAAGAGTTCAAGTGGAAAGTTAAGAGATTTCTTCATCTTTGGTAAGTTCTTCACTTGACTCTTTGATTTCTTTGAGTTTTTGAGTTGAGTTGTGATTGGTATGTGATTATGTTGTTTAAGATGGGTTTAAGAGTGTTTGGGTAACTGATTTCTTGTTTTTGGGGATGGATTGGAGGAAAGAGTAAGTTGTTGGAAGTGATTGTTTTGAGGTTGTATTTTAGGTTTGTGTTGATGATTTTTGATTTGAGATTTGAGGAATGCTTTAGTTGTTTTGGTGTTTTTGTGAGTTTGTTATGGTTTTTGGGTATGTTGAGATGACTTTGGTTGAAGTGGTTTTTGGTGAAAGAAAGAGTTTTGTTGGTTGTGTTGTTGTTTTGGCCGGAATCTGGGTTGTTGGCTTGACACGCCCTAGGGCACGTCCAGGATTTTGGGCGTGTCGATAGCTCTGTATTTTGGGTTGAGTGGCACGACCAGTGACACGCCCATGTCACTGAGCGTGTTGTAGCTTCTGAGTGGCAGTAGGATTGACACGACCAGTAACACGCCCGTGTTATTGAGCGTGTCATAGCCACTGTGTTTTTGGGGAATTGACACGGCCATGAGCACGTTCTTGATGTTGGACGTGTCACTATTGTTGTGAGGCAGAAGGTATTACACGCCCAGTAACACGCCCGTGTCATTGAGCGTGTAAAAGCTTCTATGTTGTGGAGTTAGGGCACGGTCAGGGACACGCCCGTGTGGGTGAGCGTGTCATGGTTAGAGTTTGCCCTAGTTGGTTCTTAGCCTTATGTTCTTATAAGGGTTTCATCTTCCTTTGGATTAGGTTGTGAAGAAGGTGAATTACTCTAATTCAAGAAGTGAAAGATTGTTGGAAAGAGAGGTGTTAATATTGTGTGGGTTGCATTTAAGGTAAGTATAAACTACATTATTGCATACATCCATATGATGTTGAAATTTAACATACATTTCATGATATTGATGATGCTTATGAATAATGTTATGTTGTGTATAATGTGGAATATGATGTGAACATTTATAATGATGTGAAAGATATGATAATGTGATGAATTGTATTTATGTGATGAGAAGCCATGATTGTTGGCTATGATGATAAAATAAATTACAATTGAGGCAAGGTTGCCTATTGCGAAAATGAGAATGAAATGAGAATGAAATGATTTTGTGTAAAGTGTGTTATTCAACCTTCAGAGTTCTGATTTTGGCAGGCATGCCTATTGTAGTAACAGTCTAGCCGGGTTGAGGATCTCCTCAAGTTGTTGAGTTGATGGTCCAAGAGACTGGGTCCGTTACTTTATAAATGTGAAATGATAGATGTAAATTGAAGTAACAGTCTAGCCGGGTTGAGGATCTCCTCGATTTAGTCGGGTTGATGGTCCAAGAGACTGGGTCTGTTACAGGTAACATTCTAGCCGGGTTGAGGATCTCCTCAAGTTGTTGAGTTGATGGTCCAAGAGACTGGGTCTGTTACCCTATCCATGGATAGAGAGATATGTATATTGCCTACGGGCTTGATTATTGTGATATTGGACCGAAACAGCAACTCTGAACTTTGAATAACAAATTAGTGTCTTGTGGGCCCATAGGTGTCTTTGTTGAATGAGTATAATGGATGATGATATGATTATTGAAATTATGAAATGTAACCTTCATATATATATATATGATTATTATTGATTGAATGTATGATATTGATATTGACATTTCATATTATCATGATGGTTTGTACTACTGAGTTTTGGCTCAGCGCGATTGTGGTTCATCGCGCAGGTGGTAGAGTTGATAGGGTTGAGACTGAGGATTCCTCTAGACCTAGTTGAGCTTTACTTGAAGAGTTGGATTAGAGCTTAAAGATCAGAGAGTCAAGCTGCCAATCATGTATCTATTCTATGTTGTATATATTTTTGACGTTTATGTATTTGAACTTGTAAAAATTTGTAATAACTTCCGCTGTGAATTTATAAATGTTTTTATACATAGTGTCTTTTGAATTTCCTTTAAACATTCGAGTTATGAGTTGTGTATTTTAAACAGTGGCATGTTCTATATTCAGTATACGTATTATACGATCGTATAAGCATGCTTGGTACGTATACGGGATATAGGGGTGTTACAATTAATGTTTAATTGCAATTAACTAGTAGAGATTTGATTGAGAAGCAAGCCTGTGAAGATATTCTTTCATTGAATGTAAAGAGTACAAACACTACCCTCATCAAACACAAGAGAGATTTTTTTATAAGGGAGTAGCATGGAAAGATTATTAAATTACTTTATATTGAGTTTATTTGATTCAATATTGATTGTGGACATTATGAAGAAGGAATTCTTGATACTATCTTATAATCCGTGAATAAGTTAAATTTTTCCTCTTCTATTTTATTTATTTCAACTTTGTTTAGGGACAAGTAAATAATTAAGTGTGTGGTAATTGTTATGATCATTTTTATATGTGTTTTTTAAGTTGATTTTGTTTGTTTTTTAGTCATTCTTTAAACGATTTGTTTAATATTGTTACTAGGTTTTATATTTCATATTGAAGCACAGAGATTATGAGGAACTAGAAATAAAAAGTGCTTAAGTTGAAGAATAATTTCATGAGAACAGCCACACGGCCAAGACACATCTTGGTTGTGTCCCCTAATTGCATGACTAAAATAAGCAAGGCTTAAAGGTTGAACTAGACACATTCAGTGTCTTAGCTGTGTCTCTCACATGAAAGAATAGAAATTTTGGCAGAATGGGACACACCCACCTGTTTTGGCCGTGTCACATGACTTGGCCAAGACAACTTGAAAGCTTGGCCATGTGAAGTTGAAGGCACACGGTTAAGACAAGACTAACTTGGCCATGTTCTATTCCAAGAACTCAAGAATTCAAGCAATGCTAAACATGTTCGGAAGTCTTGGTCAAGTCCAAGGAGGAACTTAAGAGACACAACCAAGATATACTAAAAAGTGGTTGTGTCTGTATTGGATAAAAGAGATATGTATTTTCATGTTTAAACATTTCTTTAGACATACATGGGAACAAATAAAAAGAAGCAGGATGGAAGCAATTGGGGGATAGGTTAAAATGAGCTGGTTGGGAGACATGGAAATAAAAAGGTGTCTCACACAAGAGAAAAGGCATCAGTTTTTAAAGTATGGTTTTTTTTAGAGAAAAAGGGATCCATTAACATAGCCATCGATATACACCCATAAACAGAGATACAAGAAAAGGTTCTTAGAGAAGGAAGCAAGAAATTCTTAAGAGGTTTTGGGGGAGATTGGAGGGAGTTCATCATTCAATCTAAGAAGAAAAGAAGAGGAGCCACTCTAGCCTCTTCAAAATGGGTTTTTCTATTCCTTCAATTAGTTCAACTTTCAAAATTAATTATTAAATACATAAATATTTCAATGAAGTTTTGTAATTTGAATTCTATTAAAGTGATTTTATTTATTGTCATGATGAGGAGCTAAATTGCTTATGCTTAGGATTCGTAATAGATTTAATTGGATGTTTTAATTCAATAATTTCCATTAATATACCTTATTTTGAGTTCCTTGCAGTGAAATATATGTTAGGTTCGTAGATTTGCCACTTATTAATCTTTAGATTTTGAGTGAAGTATCGAGAGGTGAAACTTGATATTGGATTTTTACATTCAACTACCCTAGAGAATGAATTAGAAATAAAAGTTCTAGGGTTCAATTAATTTGCAATTCAAATAATAGGTTCTTGTTAATTCATGAATGTGAAAATTAATGTATTGATAATTTCTAATTAATATTAATGAAGAAATTAAGTTACAAGGTTAAATTAGTGGAAATTTTAAGAATTAAAATTTCATTAAATCGATCTATGAATCCTAGGTATTCTCTTAAAAACTTAACATTCATTCTTGCACAACCCATTAAATTTATCATACTTTTCATTTTAAACTTCGTCAACAACTTTCAACATTACCAATTTATTCTTTAATTCATTTTTCTTTTTAATCTAATTATTATAAACAAATAACTTCCTTGAGAGATGACCTTGGGATGTCCACCATTACTATAATAACCCCGTACACTTACAAGAGTTGCTTTTTAGTAGTGTTAAGTAGGGCACAATAAGTTTTTGGCACCGTTGCCGGGGAAGACTACTTATGTAGTAGCAGTTTGATTCTTTAATTTAATTGTTTGAGTGTTCTCTTTAAATTGCTAGGTGTTTTATGCAAGGACGCAGGTCTCAGGGTAGCGAACTTGTTCCATTTACATTTAACATTCATAGACTTCCTAGAACGGGAAGGATAGATTCCTTGGGATAAGAAGGAGAAGAGGTTGAAGAGAAATCCAAAGAAGAAACAAAAGTTGATATGGGTGAAGCAGAAGACCACCCATGAAAGAGTTTGCCTGACCAATTATTGGCATAACCACATCTTGCATATGGTTGAACAATGCAGAAAGAAGCTATGAACTGAAGAATACCCATTACAACATGTTGCCATCTTTTCATGGAATGCAGAATGAAGATGTTATAATCAAGTATATATGTGCTTTCTAGGTACTTTTAATTGATTTTTAATTGTTTTCTAAGTGATTTGTTCCAGTTGTTCAAAGGATTTTGAATTTTAGATTGAAGCAAGGGAACTTGTGAAAAGAAGAGATAAATAGTTCCATCAGATGAATCATTTGTAGAAGAAATGCATAACACGACTAAGCAAAAATCAATCTTGGTCGCGCCTCTCAAGAAACAAAGAAATAAAAAGGGCAGAAATAGACACATGCACCATCTTGGCTTGCCATTTAAGAGAAAAGAGGTGACTAAATGCAGAGCTAGAAACAAGGAATAGTCTTGGCCATGTCACATGACACGGTTAAAGTAATGTTATCTTGGCCATGTCATACTCCAAAGAAGCAATAAATTAGGTAGAGAGGGACACATGCACTAATCTTGGCCGTGTCTCTGACCGTGCCCCATCACACAGCCAAGACAACCTGGTCTTGGCCGTGTTACACTTAATAAATGGAAACATTTTAATTTCACAGTAAGGGATACACCCATCCATCTTGGCCATGTCTAAGGTAAGGTATGGAACACACAACCAAGTCATGCCAAAGCCCGGCCATGTCTCTCAAATAAAGAAGTCAAGTTGATGAGTTGGAAAGTGAGACAAAGAGAGAAGGCTCGACTGGATAGGAGGAATGGGGTATTATTATAATGAAAAATGAGATGGAATATGGAAGTTAAAGAAGACAAATGGTAATGGCAGAGAAAAGCAAGTGGTTTTTAATTGAAAAAAGGAGAGAAGCTTTTGAAATAAAAAGGGTCATTGATCATGCAGTCCTGGAGGCATCATTTCTCTTAAAAACCCATACAATCTTGGTCATGTATGGGGAAGAAGTTCCATTACTTTACAGATATAGAGTACAAGATAGAAAGGCACAAGCAGGACACACGGCCAAGACTTCATCTTGGAAGCAAGGGTCTTTAGCAAGCCATTTTGTATGAGACGATTGAGAGATCATCAAACTCAAGTGGAGATAGGAAAAGCAAACTAAACTCATATTCAAAATGGGTTTTTCTAACCCTTCAATTTATTCACTTTTCAAATTTTGATTATGAAATACATTCATATTTCAATGAGGTTTTGTAATTTGAATTCTATTGAAATGGATGCTTTTGTTAATTTGATGATGAGCTAAACTATTTATGCCTAGGATTTGTAGTAGATTTGATTAAATGATTAATTCAATAAATTCCATTAATATGCCTTATCATATGTTGATTGCATTGGAAGGAATGTTAGATTGATATATTAGCCACCTATTAATCCCTAGGTTTTGAATGAAGAACCGATAGGTGAAATGTAATATTTGAACTATGCATTCAACAACCCTAAGAATGAATTATAAATATAAGTTCTAATGTTTACTTAATTTGCAAGATAAAAATAGTTAGATTTTATTAATATAGTAATGTGAGAACTAATGAATTGATGATATCTAATTAATCTTAAGGAAGAAATTAAGTCACAAGGTTATATTAATGGATAATTGAGGATTGGACTTTGATCAAATCGATCTATAAATCCTAGGTACCCTTCCAAGAATTAAACCAATTCAAAGCATACTGATAAACTGATAATTGTTCACTTGCAATTTTACTTTTATTAGGATTTCAACAACATTGTAAACATCACTCACTAATTCTTTTATTTATTTTGTTTCAATTAAATTATTATGAACAACACCTTCCTTATGAGACGACCTTGGGGCAACCACTGTTACTATAATAACCTCGTATATTTATGAGTATCACTTTTAGTAGTGTTAAGTAGAGCCCTGTAGACCCTTAATTTTTGATCCAGTCCAGTCCAATATTACAAAATAATTTTTGTGGTATTTTAATTAAATAATATTTATTTTAATATTCTACTTACAATATTTATTTTTAATAAAAATAAAAAGGTATCAGTAAAAAAAGATAAAAATAAATAAATAAAAATCGGCGAGGAAATTCGCCGCCGAAGACGAATTGGCTTGGGCTAATTTGCAGCAGATTTATCTAAGGCAAAATGGCCACAAGCCAATTTGTCGCAGGATTTTCCTACAGCGAATTGGCTGGCCCTCGCCCGCAACTATTTTTTTGTCAGTGCACTTTCACACGCGGTTTTGCTAAAAAACATTTCTACTGGGTTTTTAATTCTATTTCCTAAAAGGTTTTTATTTTTTTAGCTAATTATGATTAGGTTTATTATTTTTTTCTTATAAATACCACTTTAAAGGCACAAAATTAAGGATCAGAAATTTTTTACTTGACTTTGGACTTTTGGATTTTTTTCAGCCAATCTAAAGCTTGAAAGATCAAGAGGCAGCAAACAACAAACGATCCATCAAAGGTAGCCTACACTTTCTTTATTATTGTTCAACCAGAATTCAAAGATTGTTGTGGAACCAACAACGAAGGTTTGAATCTCTATTTCTTTGTTTATGTTTACAGTAGTTTCATCAAGTTGGATTAATTGTTTCATCATACAATTTGATCAATTATTCTACTTACAATCCAAGCTCTATTTGAAACCCTAAAACTATTTCTTTTAAAACCCTAATGCCTTAAAAATTTGTAACACATATTTTTAAAACCTAAAACCCTAAATTACACTTTTCTAAAACCACAATGATCTATTTTCTTAAAACCCTAACCAAATCTATTTTTCTAAAATCACAATAGCTTATTTTTTTTAAATACCTAATCTAAAAAATCAATTTTCATGATTTTTAATCTTATTTATTTAAACCCTAAATTTTAATATTATTTCCTTACAACTTCCGAAACCCTAAATCCAAAACATCCATTCTTTAGATTCAAACCCTAATTTATTTCAAATCTAATCTTTATATTCAAACATCCAGTAGCCATGTTATTTCTTTAAAATGTTTCTCAACTAATTAAGCTAGTATATGCAAAACCCTAATTGTTAAACATAAAACCCAAGAAACCCTAATTGATGCATGAACCCTAAAGTTATATACTTACTATTTTACTTAAATTGGATGAATGTTTATTACACATTTTGATTGATGTTTGGTCTTTGATGAATGATTTATTTATCATGAATGGTTGTTTACTTTTATTTATTTATTTTGATTTCAAAACTTTGTAAGAGGTATGTTTCCATATTTTAGGTACCTCATGTATTAAGCATCATGTAATTTAAATTGCTTTCATATTTTAGACCAATGTAAAGGACACGTTTTCACCTTTCGGTGACTGTCCTATTTAGTTTTAGACATGGATGATGTAAGGACATGTTTCCATCCTCGGATGGGTGTCCATTTATTTGTTTTGTTTGGACATTGCTTTAATTTTAATATATTGATTGTAGGCCCTTAATTTTTGACCTAGTCTAGTCCATTATTTTTTATATAGTCCAAAATAATTTTTGTAATATTTTAATTAAATAATATTTATTTTAGTCTTTAGTATTTATATTTTTTAATAAAAATAAAAATGGTAAAGTTAAATAAATAAAAAAATAAAAAATAAAAATAAAAATAAAAATCGGCGACAATAAAAAATCGTCGCCGAAGGTTGAATTGGCCAGGCCAATTCGCCTGCAGGAATTTCCTGTGGGTGAAATGGCCTTGGGCCATTTCACAGCAGGAAATTCCTACAGCGAATTGGCTGGCCGCCCAGCACCCTCCGGCAACGATTCTAGCAAATCCTCACAGTTTTCGCTAGCAATTTTTTTGCTAGCGTAATTTTCCAATGTAGTTTTTCCGAGACCAAATTCTATTTGATTTTGGTTTCTTTTCCTAATTGGTTTTAATTTCCTTAAACAATTAGAAGTAGGTTTATGATTTTTCCTATAAATAACACATTAAAACTCAAAATTAAAGTCAAAAATTATTTTACTGGATCGAAACTTTTGGACTTGACCTTGGGACTTTTTGATTTCTTCGGCCAACCTCAAGCTTGAAAGATCAAGAGGTAGCAAACAATCATCAATCCATCAAAGGCAGCAACATTGCTTTTGTCATTGTTCATCCAGAAGTCAATTGTGGAGGAACCAACGAATGGAGGTTTGAATCTCTATTTTCTTTATTTATTTCTTTGTAGTATCTTCATCATTCAAATTGGATTAATTGTTTCATCATACATTTGATTAAAAACTTCAAAACTTCAAAAACCCTAAATCATCCTTCTATTTCTAAAACTTCAAAACCCTTAAACTACTCTTCTGCTTCCAAAATTTTAAGACCCTAACCTAAACTTCAAGTATCAAAAGCTTTAACCCTAATTAATTATTCTTTCCAAAATCACACAATAAGCATTATTCTTTTAAAAATAACATTAGTTTCTTCCAATCTCGAAACCCTATTTTCTAAATCTTAAACCCTAAAATCTTAATTTTCAACACCAAAACCTACAACCCTAAAAGCCAATTTTCAAAATCTTCCGGGGTGCGGCCCCCGACCCCGCAAGGGGCGCTACCCCCTTAACCCCCGCTTGCTAACCGGCTAGCGGGACCGCCGTATGGGCTCTGGTCAATATTTATTTATGGATTATAAATATTTATGTTTAACATCCTTTATTATGATTATTCAAAATACAGTAGCTTTAATTCAAAATACAAACCTAAACCCTAATTTATTCAAAACATAAATCTTAATTCTGTTTTCAAATCTTCACAGTAGCTTTTTATAATTTTATTCACTAGGATATTTTAATCTTTCAATAACTCCATTAAAGACTTTCTATGTTTGTTTCATCTAAAAATACTTAAGTAGTCATTATAGTCAATATTAAAACCATACATAACTTTGATCCCGGTAAAGCATCGAATCCTAAATCATAATCTACAAAATCAAGGTTTCAAACCATAAAACCCTAATTTGATTAACCAAAAACCTTACTAATTTCTTAAATTTATAAAACCCTAATTCATTCGAATTTTTCAAAATCTTTACAGTAGCCTAAATAATAACAATAATAATTCTAAAATTCCAAAACCCTAAATGTTAATTAAAGAACTCTAGATTGAGACATAAACCTAAACTTGTATCTTTACTTGCTTTATTTAATTTTACATTTGATTATGTAGTTTATTATATGTTTTGATGGTTGATTTAATTTCAATGCTTGATTTATTTAATTTACCATGGATGAGTATTTTCTTTATTGTTATGATTGTTATTTGTTTGTTTTAGTATTAAAATTGTAAGAGGTATGTTTCCACTTTGTGGGTAACTCATCAGTTAAATATCATGTAATTTAAATTGCATTTATATTTTGGACCAATGTAAAGGACATGTTTCCACCTTTCGGTGGGTGTCCTATTTAGTTTAGACATGGATAATATAAGGACATGTTTCCGTCTTCGGATGGGTGTCCATTTATTTGCTTTGTTTGGACATTGCGTTGATTTTAATATAATGATGTTTTATTTCAATTGTTGCATGTAATATGGATAATACTATTATACTTAAGAATTTTATAATATTAAGACCTGCAAAGGAGGCTGGTTCCAATGAATCGGGCATTATTGGGGTGCTAGGCCATTTCTCACCTTCCCCACATGTGACCAACTTTCCGAACCCATTAGGGGGTCGGGGATTCCTTAGGAATTGAGTCATCCACCACTTTCTTTTTCCCGGCCTGTCCAAGTGGCGACTCCATTTTTCTCCGGGATTAGGCCCATGTTCTCTATGGCCCTGAGCCTAAACAGTGCCGAAGTCGCAAGAACCATTTTACCGGGAGTAGAGGCAAAAATCCTCGCTCATAGTTGTGACTTCACTGGGGATAAGAGAAGTTGATTCCATTGGTCTTTTTATTATTCTATTCTTTCTTATCATGGTATTATCCATTGCATCATTTAGTTTGCATCGTGGGCATGAGTTAGGACGCCCATTTTACACATGTTGTGTTATGTAAGGGATACCATACTTTCACTCAAGGTATGGAGATCAAGCATGGCATAACCACTCATAGCCTTGTACCATTTGGTATATACTTGCTATGGGAACCTAAGCCTTTTAACCCAAAGACTAAAGCTCATGTAATTGGCCTAGTTACATTCCTTAGGTTTTTACCATAAATGCTTGTTGTTTGACTATGGTTAGTTAATCTTGGTTTAAATCATGGCTTATTTGGTTTGTTCTTTTTATAATATGACCTAAGTACATTGTAAGCACAAAATAAAATTTTCTTTAAAGACCAAAAAACCAAAGCTATTTTCAAAACATTTCAAGATGGTCTTTGTACATAAAACGTTTTTAAAAATAAATTAAAAATTCTTTTTTCATGACCCAAATACAAAGCCCAAAAACCATTTTTTCTCAAATATTTTTACAATGTTCTTAAGAAAAAAGAATTATTTTCATAACCATTAAAAGAGCTTACAAATTATTTAGGTCAATTATGAAAATACCAAAAATCAATTGTGAGCCTAGTTTATATTATGAGTTATTAATCATGGGCTTGTTTTTGGCTTGAATCACTAGTTACTTTTTCAAGTGAGAAATCTATTTATAATAAACCTCTTAATTTAGTTTTAATCCAATATAGCATAAAAGCTATTTTAGTTGGTTGGATGGATTAAAACTTAATTAATGGGAATTATCATGAACTAATTTTTATTTTTAAAATATAAATATTGGTTGAAACGTCTGAGGGAAATATTCAAAAACAAGATACCCCATGTTGGAACTTTGTTAACCATATACTTAGGAATAGAGACTTGGCATCCGCTTGTGGAAGTTACAAGGTTGGAAGGGACATTCTACTTATCTTTGTCTATTGTTTGTGCATACATGCATACATTTGTATCTCATATCATTGATCCTTTCTGGATCACAGCCCTAGATTATGATAGTTCAAAAGCTAACGACAATCTAACCTATGCCAAAGATGAAGAATCTAGCAACGACTCAATCACTTGCTCACCAAAAGCAATGGAGCCTGAACAAATTTAAAGAATGGTGGATGACACCCTCGATGATAAAATGGAAGAAATAAAAGAGGCCCTATCTGAGACCATGAAGAACCAATTGGCTGCAATTTTAGGGGACATCGTTGAAGCATCCACAAGCACCAAGAAGCCAAAAGACAAGGGGAAGGCTAATGCTGGTGAAGTGGTTTTTGATGATGATAAGGTGATCATTGATGATGATAACGATTGGGCTCAATACTTCCAAGATCCTCAAGACAAGAAGAAAGAACCAAAGATTGTTGAAAAATCAGCTATGAAGAAAACTAAAAATTTTGATGTTGAAAAGATGATTACGGATTTGGAAAAGAAATTTGAGAAGAAGCTGAAAACCGAAGAAATGTCTGAAGTTGACAAATTATTTGAGCTAGATGAAGAAATTCCGTACAAGTTCAAGATGCCATCCTTTGCAAAGTTTAATGGAATCGAAAATTCTCATCTCCATGTGAAGTAGTATATCACTGCTATGCAGTCTGCCCGAGCTACTAAGGCTCAAACTCTAAGGTACTTCATGCTCTCATTGGACCCTATTATCTAAAATTGGTTTAATACCTTAGATGATGGCACACAAAAGAGTTGGGATCTGCTATACAAGGCCTTCATCCAACAATATGGATACAATGTCGAGATGGAAGTTATCTTAATGGAAGTTGAGTCCATTAGACAAAGGCCAAACGAGAATTTTGTGGACTATGTGAAAAGTTGGAGGAATAAGGCTGCTTTGCTCAAGAGAAGGCCTGATGAATCCTATCAAATTAGAATGATTGTGAGAGGAGTGTTACATAACCTTTGCAAAAGAATGTCTCATACACTCATTCGAGATTTTAAAGACCTTTTGCAAGATGGTCTACAAATTGAAAATTGGGAAAGAGAGAAGAATCACTTTTCAACAAGAAGGGAAGAGAAAGGAAACTATCAGTTTGGTAACCAAAGTAAGCAAAAGGCAGTTGGTATTAATGCTACTGGCAAAGGAGGAAGAAGGAAGTTTTTAGAATTGGGGAAGCCACTATCTTGAGTCCTCAATAAGCTACAAAAGAAGGGATTGTTATAACCCTTAAATTCTCGTCCTTTTCCTAACCCTCCTAATTTTGAAACTAAAGCATTTTGTCAATTTCATCAAATGCAAGGGCACGACATGGACAGATGTGTGAGGTTAAGGCATGAGATCTAGAATTTGATTAATAATGGGAAGTTTCCCGAGCCCAACAAGCCAAACACCAAAGACAACCCATTGTTAAGGTTCAATAGAGTACCACAACCGGCGACCTTCATGATTGGACTAGGGTTGCATGAAAGTTTTGTCATGTTTTCTTTCCAAGATATGGATGAAGAAACAACCAAAAAAGAAGTGGTATTTAGCAAAGTTGAACAAGCTTCTGTAGATAAAGAAGTAGCAGTCTGTGTTGTAAATAAGATTTGGGATCTAAGAGATAGTGATGACAATCTTATACCCAAGAAGGAGGAATGGTCCTAGTCCGAGCCCGAAGAAGATGAAGTAATGAACACAAGATCTGGTAATCCTTATACAAGGCCACCACCTAAGAAGGTAGAGGTTAATAAAGGAAAGGAAGTCAAAGTGGGAAATAAAGAAGAGGAAAATGATACTGTGCTTAAGCAATTAAAGAAAACCCAAGTAAGTGTTAGCATTTGGGACTTATTGGCTACTTCTAAAAAGCATCGAGAAACTATGGCCAAGGGCTTGGCTAGCATGCCAATTTCCACCTCCATAACACCGGAGGAACTGATTAACTTCATAAAAGTTGAAGGAGTAATGAAGTGTGAAGAAGTTCAAAAGAAGAGCGAAGTTAATATGGGAATGGTATCTTTCTCAGATGCGGATTTACCGAAAGAGGGGAGAGATCACATCCACCCTCTCTTTATCAAAGTAGAAATCAAAGGAAAAAGCACTCCACGTGTGATGGTTGATGGTGGGTCCACCATAAATGTTTGTCCACTTAAAGTATTGCCAAAGCTAGCTATGTCAACCAAGGATCTAAGCCCAACAGAGGTAACCATTCGGGCTTATGGCAACACTAAGAGGCATGTAGAAGGAACTTTCAAAGCTACTGTGAAGGTTGTTCTAATTGAATCTATTGTTGAATATGTTATTTTGGAAATACATGTTACATTTTCCCTTCTTTTGGGATGACCATGGTTCCATTCTCTTGGTGGAGTTCCTACCACCCTTCATCAAAAGATCAAGTTCCCTAACGAAGATGGGACGGTGGTCATCGAGGAAGAGGATAATGAGGTTGTTAATGCTCTAATGATTGAGAGGCCACTCAATGTGTAGACCCTTAATTTTGACCCAATCCGGTCCATTGTGTTCTATTTGGTTTAAAATGATTTTTCTTGTCTAATTGGTCCAAAATAATTTTAATTAAATAGTTTTTGCTTTATTATCTAATTTTTATTATTAAAAAATAAAAATAAACAAATAAAAATCAAAAAATAAAATTAAAAATCGGAGTCGAAAAAAATCGGCAGCGAAAAACAGTCGCACGGGCCCTAGGGAGTTTTGCCCCGCAGGAAAATCCTGCGAGTAAAACCTTCGCCCGCAGGAAATTCCTGCGGGAGAGCTATTTCGCCCGCAGAAAACTCTTGCTGGAGAAATATTCGCCCGCAGGAATTTCCTGCGGGGAAAGTTATTTCGCTCGCAGGCTCCTGCGGGCGAAGCTATTTCGCCCGCAGGAATTTCCTACGGGTGAAATAACTTCTTGTGGGGCAAAGTCAATTTGCCCGTAGGAAATTCCTGCGGGCGAAATAACTTCCCACAGGAAATTCCTGCGGGCTGGCACGCCTATTGCCCCCTGCCATGGGCCCGGCCGTAGTTTTCTCCAGCGCAAAAGTTTTTGACGCAATTTTTTGAAACCTAATCCAATTAGGTTTTAAATTCTTTTTCTTATTAATATTAATTGCCGTGTGGAATTAGGAAGAAATAACCTAAAAACCACTATAAATATGGATCAATTAAACCAAATCAAAGGAGGAAAAAAGAGAGGGAGTAAGCTTGATCTTTTGAAACCAAATTAGTGAAGGAAAAGGGAAATTCAATTCTATTGATTTTTAAAAGCAGCAGCACAACGAATTAAGATTTTCAAAGGCAATCAAGGCTTGTCTTTGGAGCTAGTTCATCCAAGAAGAGTTATTTTTTCAAGAATCAACAAAAGAAGGTATGTAAAATTCCTTTTGATTTATGTTTTACAGTAGCTACGTTATAAAATTTATGTTTTTTAAATAAAAAATCTTAGAGATTTAACTTAATTTTTCCAAGATTAAAACACTAAAACGTGACTTTCTTTTCTAAAAAGACTTAAAATTGTTATTTTTTCTTCTTAAAAATCTTAAAACTCTAATTGAACATATTTCTCAACAAAACCAAAACCAAATTCTGTTTCTTTTAAGATTTTAAAGTAGGTACTATTTCATTCAAAAAACCTTAAAAAACATCTTTTCTACTTATAAAAGCTTCAATCCATGTGTTTAAATTCACAAAACTTCATAAAATATCAAATTGCTTTTTTAAAACCCTAAAAATAATTCATTACCCGAGAACCCTAATTTCAAAGCCTAAATCCAAAATTCAACTTTTAAGCCTAAAACAATGAACCCTAACCCTTTTAAAACCTTAAACCCTAATTTTTATGAACCCTAATCCTTTTAAAACATTAAAAAACTTAAAAACATAAAAAGTCAGAAAGTCACAGTAGCTTAAATCACTATTTAAAAATCATGAATTGAAAAGTATTTCAAAGTGTCCAAAACCCTAGTTTCATAATTTCACCATTCAAACCTTAATTTGGTTAATCAAAGAGTCTTACCAACCTTTTAAAACATAAAACCCTAATCTATTTTAATTCCATAAAAAGTCACAGTAGCTATAATTGAACTTTTATTTGCTTTATTCAATTCCATATTTGATTTTGCTTTGATTTATCTCTTATGCCTTAATCTATTTAATTTCAATACTTGATTTATTTAATTTATCATGGGTGGATGTTTATTTTATTGATATTTAAATACTTTTAATGAATGATTTATTTATTATGGATGATTATTTACTTTTATCAATTAATTTAGATTTCTAAAAGTTGTAAGAGGTATGTTTCCACTTGGTGGGTACCTCATTAGTTAAACATCATGTAATTTAATTTGCTTTTCTATTTTAGAACTTATGTAAAGGGCATGTTTCTACCTTTTGGTGGGTGTCCTATCTAGGCATGTGATGTAAGGACATGTTTCCATCCTTGGATGGGTGTCCATTTATTTGTTTTGTTTTGTTTGGACATTGCTTTGATTTTAATATAATGATGCTTTCTTTTTATTGTGTGTAATATGGATAATGTTATTATACATAAGAATTTTATAATATTAAGACCTGTAAAGGAGGCCAGTTCCAATGAACCGGGCGTTGTGGGGGTGCTGGGCCATTTCTCACCTTCCCCACACGTACCCAACTTTCCGAACCCATTAGGGGGTTGGGGATTCCTTAGGAATCGAGTCATCCACCCCTTTCTTTTTTCCCGGCCCGTCCGGGTAGCGACTCCATTTTCTTTGGACTTAGGTTCGTGTTATCTAAGGCCCCGAGCCTAAATAGTGCGGAAGTCGCAAGAACCATTCCACCGGAAGTGGGGGCGAAAATCCCTGCTCACAGTGGCGACTCCACTGGGGATAAGAGAAGCTGATTCCGTTGGTCTTTATATTATTCTATTCTTTCTTATAATGATATTATTCATTGCATCATATTAGATTGCATTGTGTTCGTGAGTTAGGACGCCCGTGTTACCCATGTTGTGTTATGTAAGGGATACCATGCTTTCACTCAAGGTATGGAGATCGAGCATGGCATAACTACTCATAGCCTCGTACCATTTGGTATATACTTGCTATGGGAACCTAAGCCTTTTAACCCAAAGACTAAAGCTCATGTAATTGGCCTAGTTACTTTCCTTAGGTTTTTACCCCAAATGCATGTTGTTTGACTATGGTTAGTTTATCTTAGTCTAAATCATGACTTATTTGGTTTGTTCTTTTTCTAATATGACCCAAGTACATTTGCAAGCTCAAAATAAATTTTTCTTTAAAATCCAAAATACCAAAACTATTTTCAAAACTTTTTAAGGTGGTCTTTGGACATAAGACTTTTTCTAAAAATAAATCAAAAATCCTTTGGCTCATGGCCCAAATACTAAGCCCAAAATCCATTTTTCTAAAATCTTTTACAATGGGCTTAGAAACAAAACTATTTTCACCCAACCTTTCCTTATAAAGAGCTTGCAAAAATATTTAGTTCAATTATGAAATACCAAAAATCAATTGTGGGCCTAGTTTACACTAAGAATAAATTATGGGCTTGTTTTTGGCATGAACCACTAGTTACCTCTTTTCAAGTGAGAAATCTATTTATAATAAGCCTCTTAATTTCGTTTTAATCCAATATAGCATAAAACCTACTTTGGTTGGTTGAATGGATTAAAACCTAATTAATGGGAATTATCATGAATTGATTTCCATTTTAAAAAATATAACTATTGGTTGAAAAGTTCGAGGGAATTATTCGAAAGCAAGGTACCCCATGTTGGTATTTTTGTTAACCATATACCTAGGAAAAGAGACTTGCCATTCGTGTGTGGATGTTATAAGGTTGGAAGGATCGTCTTAATTACACTTGTTTATTGATTGTTCGTGCATACATGCATACATGCATACATTTGCATCTCATATCATTGGTCCTCTCTGGCTCACAGCCCTGGATTATAAAATTTCAAAAGCTTACGACAATCCGACCTACGCCGGAGATGAAGTATCTAGCAACGGCTCAATCACTTGCTCACCAAAGACAATGGAGCCCGACCAAATTCAAAGAATGGTGGACGAAGCCCTCAATGCCAAGATGGAAGAAATCAAAGAGGCCCTAGCTGAGACCATGAAGAACCAATTGACTACAATCTTAGAGAACCATGCCGAGGCATCTGCTAGCACTAAGAAACCAAAGGACAAAAGGAAGGCCAAAGTTAGTGAAGTGGCTTTTGATGATGAAAAGGTGGTCATTGATGATGATGATGATTGGGCTCAATACTGCCAAGAGGTTCAAGAGAAGAAGAAAGAACCGAAGGCTGTTGAGAAGGCAACTATTGAAAAGACAGAGACATCTGATGTTGAAAAGATGATTGCTGATTTCAAAAAGAAATTTGAGAAGAAGCTGAAAACCGAAGAGATGTCTGAAGTTGACAAGTTATTTGAACAAGATGAAGAGGTCCCTTATAAATTCAAGATGCCTTCCTTTGCTAAGTACAATGGCACCGAAAATCCTCATCTCCACGTGAAGCAATATATCACTGCCATGCAATCTGCCCGAGCTAGTAAGGCTCAAACCCTAAGGTACTTTATGCTCTCATTGGACCCTGTTGTCCAAAATTGGTTCAATACCTTAGATGATGAAACACAAAAGAGCTGGGATCTACTTTACAAAGCCTTTATCCAACAATATGGATATAATGTTGAATTAGAAGTTACCTTGATGGAAGTGGAATCCATTAGGCAAAGGCCGAATGAGAATTTTGTAGACTATGTCAAGAGATGGAGAAACAAGGCTACTTTACTCAAGAAGAGGCCCGATGAATCCGATCAAATAAGGATGATTGTGAGATGGGTGTTACCTAGTCTTCGTGAGAAAATGTCTCATACACTCATCCGTGATTTCAAAGATCTTCTCCAAGCTGGTTTACAAATTGAAGAATGGGACAGGGAGAAGAGCTGATTTGCGACAAAAAGGAATGAGAAAGGGAGCTATCAACCTGGTAGCCAAAGCATGCAAAAGGCCGTCAGTGTTAATGCTACTAACTAATGAACAAGGAGACAATTTTCGGAATTGGGAAAACTGATGTCCTGGGTTCTCAACAAGCTTCAAAGAAAGGGACTGCTACAACCTTTAAATCCTCGTCCTTTGCCTAATCCTCTCCCACCTAATTTTGACACCAAAGCATTTTGTCAATTTCATCAAATGCAAGGACATGACACGGATAGATGTGTGAGATTGAGACATGAGATCCAAAACTTAATTGATAATGGGAAGCTATCCGAGCCCAACAAGCCAAACACCAAAGATAACCCATTGCCAAAGTTTAATAGAGTACCACCACCAGCAACCTTCATGATTGGAGGAGGTTTACATGAGGACTTTGCCATGTCTTCTTTTCAAGATATGGGAGGAGAAGCAATCAAAGAAGAAGAGGAATTTAATGAAGCTAAACAAGCTATGATTGGTGGGGAAGTAGTAATTTGTGTGGTCAACAGGTTTTGGGATTCAAGTGATAGCGATGATGATATCATACCCAAGAAGGAGGAGTGGACTTGGTCGGAGCCTGAAGAAGATGAGGTGATGAATACTAGATCCGGTAAGCCTTATGCAAGGCCACCACCTAAGGAGGTAGAAACTAATAAGGGGAAAGAAGTTGAAATGGAAGAAGATGATATTGTACTCAAGCAATTAAAAAAAAACCCAAGCAAGTGTTAGCATTTGGGACCTGTTAGCTACTTCTAAAAAGCACCGAGAGACTATGGCCAAAGCCTTAGCTAGCATGCCGATTTCTACCTCCACAACACCAGAGGAGCTTATCAACTTCATGAAAATTGGGGAAGTAATGAAATGTGAAGAGGTTCAAGAGAAGAGCGAAGTTAGTATGGGAGCAATTTCTTTTTCCGATGCGGACTTACCAGAGGAAGGGAGAGACCACATCCACCCTCTCTTTATCAAAATAGAAGTCAAGGGGAAGAGGACTCCTTGTGTAATGGTCAATGATGGGTCCGCCATAAATGTTTGTCCACTTAAGATACTACCAAAGCTAGCCATGTCAACAAGAGATTTAAACCCAACCGAGGTGACAATTCGTGCTTATGACAACACTAAGAGGCATACCGAAGGGACTTTCAAAGCGGTCGTCAAGGTTAGTCCAATTGAATCTATTGTGGAGTTTGTTGTTTTGGACATACCAGTTACCTTTGCCTTACTCTTGGGATGACCATGGTTTCACCCTCTTGGTGGAGTTCCTTCCACCCTTCATCAAAAGATCAAATTCCCCAATGGAAATGAAACAGTGGTCATTGAAGCTGAAGATAATGAGATTGTTAACGCTCTAATGGTTGAGAGGCCTCTCAATGGTTTTCAAGTAGTTGTAATTTCTGATGATGAAGCAGTGGACTCCAAAGTCTTGAATATGATGAAGAACATGAATTACCTTCCCGGAGCTGGTCTTGGAAAGGGTAAAGCCGGTTTAACAAAGTTGCCAGATTTTAGAACTCAAGCTTCCAAGAAGGGGTTGGGATATGATGAAGCCAATAATGTTCAACCAAAGAAGAATGAGAAGATGAGTTTCCCACCACTTGAAGAGATCTTTGTCAAAGCTCCAGCTTTGGGACCACTCCAAGGAAAGCCCGAGCCGATCATGTTCATGGGTAAGTTAATTCCCGGTTTTGAAATTTTTGCAGATGTTGCTGAGTTAGTGGAGCAAGTGAAGAAAAAGCTCACCTTGTCAATCAACAAAGAGAAGAATGAAGCTGCCCTGAAAGCTGAGAAGACTCCAGAAGAGATTGCTGCGCTAGTTGAAGAAAAGTTTGAAGACATTCTGCTTTATGATTCTGAGAACAATGATTTGATTTTGATTTTAATTTGTTTGCTTTGTATGAGGATGATGATGTTTTCTTTTCCAAAATGAATGCAATAAAGTATGATTTTGCTTACTTGTGGGATGTTTCTTCTGATGGTTGCATACATTCAAATAGCAGTTACATGAGCATCTTTAATATTAATTCTGTTAACACACAATCATTAAATTTGGGAACAACTGAAAACCCTAAAAACATTAGCATAGCAACCGACCTTACTCCTGATGAGAGAGAGAGATTTGAAAAAATATTTAAAAAATATGAAGAAGTGTTTGCTTGGTCTTATGAAGATATGCCGGGGATAGATCGAGACATAACCGAGCATCATATCCCTACTTACACTCACATTAAACCTGTCAAACAAAAGCTTAGATGATTAAGACATGAATGGGCTGAATTGGTTAAAGAAGAGGTCACTAAGCAAATACAAGTGAAGTTCCTTGAAGTGATAGAATACCCAGATTGGCTAGCCAACATAGTACCTGTGCCAAAGAAAGATGGGAGGATAAGGGTCTGCATGGACTATAGAGATTTAAACAAGGCTTCCCCTAAGGATGATTTTCCTTTACCTCATATAGATGTACTCATTGATAGTGCAGCCTCTAATGTGCTACACTCGTTTGTGGATGGATTTTCCGAATACAATCAAGTGTTAATGGCCCAAGAGGATAAAGCCAAAACTACCTTCACTACTACATGGGGTATATTTTGCTATAGGGTGATGCCTTTCGGCTTAAAGAATGCTGGAGCAACTTACCAAAGGATGGCCACCATATTATTTCATGACATGATGCACAAAGAAGTTGAAGTATATGTTGATGATATGATGGTTAAGTTGGATACAAGGGAGCAACACTTCCAGAATTTGGAATTATTCTTTGATAGAGCTTTGAAGTATAAGCTAAGATTAAACCTGAAGAAGTGTGTATTCGGTGTTACCTCAGGTAAATTGTTGGGACATGTAATTGGCTCGAATGGCATCGAGATAGATCCTGAAAAGGTCAAAGCAATCAAGGATATGCCAGCCCCTAACACGGAGAGAGAAGTTCGGGGATTCATTGGTAAACTACAGTACATTAGTAGATTTATAGCAAAGCTCACAACAATCTGTGAGCCTATCTTCAAATTGCTTAGGAAAAATCAGCCGGTCCGAAGAATGTCAAAAGGGCTTTGATCGAATAAAAGAGTATTTGTTGAATCCACCTGTTTTGAAACCACCTAAACCTGGTAAACCTCTATTACTATACTTAACAGTAGAAGAAGAATCGATAGGAGCCATGCTAGCCCAAGCAGATGAATCGGGGATTGAGCATGCCGTTTACTACTTAAGTAGAAGGCTCCTACCTTATGAAATTAAGTATAGTATTATTGAAAAAACATGTATAGCCGTGGTTTGGTCTTCTATGAAGTTGTGGCATTACTTTCAATCATATAGTGTGCAAGCAATTTCCAGGTTGGATCTAATGAAATACTTAAGGGAGACGCCCTCTTTAATTGGGAAATATGGTCGATGGTTGATAATATTAGAAGAATTTGAGATCGAGTATGTAACCAGGAAAACAATCAAAGGTAGAGCGGTGGCAAAATTTCTGGCTTAACAACCATTACCAAAAAGTGAAGAGGTAATCTTGGAATTTCCAGATGAACATTTAGAAGCAATTGAAGTACAAGGGTGGAAAATGTATTTTGATGGAGCAGCAAACAGGAAAGGAGCAGGTTTGGGAGTTATACTAGAATCGCCCGAAGGGGAACTCATCCCTTTAGCCAAAAAGTTGAAATTTAGGGCAACCAATAATATGGTGGAGTACGAAGCTTGTATTTTCGGTTTGGAAACCCTAATGATTATGAAGGTAGATAAGGTGGAAGTTTATGGTGATTCGTTGCTAGTAGTATCCCAAGTAAATGGAGAGTGGGAGTTGAAAGAAGAAAAATTGAAACCATACCATCAGTACCTGACCATGATAAAGAAGAATTTTAAGGAGTGTAGGTTTATACACCTGTCAAGAGAAGAAAATTAGATGGCTGATGCCCTAGCCACATTGGCTTCGGTTTAGGAAGATCCTATTAACCTATTCCTTCAGCCTCTGATCTTGACCAGTTCATCAACTCCTTGTTATGAATATGAAACAATCATGGAAATTGATACAGACCATGATGCATGGTATGATACCATAAGGAGATTTTTGGAGGAAAGAGAATACCCGCCGGGGGCAACAAAGAAAGAGAGAAGAGCCATAAGGAGGTGGTCATTGCAATACACCACATTCCATGGGGAGTTATATCGAAGATGGCCCGATTGGGTGCATTTAAGATGTTTAAGAAAGCCCGAAGTGGAGCGCATCACGTCAGAAATACATGCAGGAAGTTGCGGTCCGCACATGAGTGGTTTGGCCCTAATTAAGAAGATTATTCGACAAGGTTACTACTGGTTGACCATGGAGAGAGACTGTATTGAGTTTGTCAAGAAGTGCCAACAATGTTAGATGTACAGTAACTTGAATCATATGCCTCCTAAAGAACTGCATTGAATGTCTTCACCCTGGCCCTTTGCCACTTGGGGTATTGACATTATAGGAGAGATACATCTGACAGCTTCAAATGGGCACCGTTTTATTGTGGTAGCAGTTGATTATTTTTCAAAATGGGTCGAAGCCCAATCCTTCAACAAGCTGGGTGCAAGTCAAATGGCTAGGTTTATTGAAAAGAATCTCATCTGCAGATATGGGGTCCCGCACAGTGTGATATCAGACAACGGGGTACAGTTTCAAGGGGCAGTTAAGGATTTGTTCTCCAAGTACCACATCCATCATCATAGATCCTCTCCTTATAGACCAAAAGCTAATGGGGCAGTGGAAGCAACAAATAAGACAATTAAGCAAATTCTGTCCAAAATGACCAAGACTTATAGGGATTGGTCAGAGATGCTTCCCTTTGCTTTATGGGGATATAGGATGAGTGTGCGAACACCTACTAGAATGACACCGTTCTCTTTGGTTTATGGGATGGAAGCAGTGTTGCCAATTGAGATTGAGATCAAGTCATTGAGAGTAGTCTTGGAAGCGGAGTTGCCTGAAACAGAATGGGTAGCGAGCAGATACACACAGTTAGCTTTATTAGAAGAGAGAAGGCTAAAGGCACTGTATCATCACCAACTGTATCAAAAGAAGATAGCTCGGCCTACAATAGAAGAGTCAAAATTCAAAGATTCAGGGTAGGGGATTTGGTAATGAACCAATGTAAGCCTAATGTATCTGACCCAAGAGGGAAGTTCAGACCTAGCTGGGAAGGACCATATGTCGTGAAACAAGTCATGAGCAAAGGTGCAGTAAAGTTATCAGACATGGATGGGAACAAATTTAGTGAGCTAGTAAACATTGATAGGTTGAAGAGGTTTTATGTATAAAAAAAAAGAGCTCGCTAGGTTGAAAACCCAAAAAGGGCAACCTAGGCAAAAGTTAGAGCAGTATGCTAGTTCCTAAAACCCAAAAGGGCGGGCTAGGCAACAATTAGTGCTAATGAGAGAAAATCGTCAATTAGAAAACCCGAAAGGGCTAATTGGCAACAGGAGTGATCTTGTGTATGCTGGCTTTATGTTCGGTTGTTCCCCAATTTAATAAAACATAATTAATGATTAAATTTGTTTTATGTGCACTGTTATAAGTATTTGACCAGATACAGATGAAATAAATAATCATAATTGCAAAAGGTGATGACAAATTATCAATGGAAAAGAAGCATCTTTTATTACTTTAGTTATTTTTCATCCTAACAAAACACTTTATGAATTGACAAATGTAAAATCTATGGCAGTCGATAAGTGTAACGTGCAGGCCAGCTTTGCCTTAGTCAGTCCAAGTAGGCTTCAGTCAAGCAAGGCATGTCTAGGTCAGGAACAAAATCAGAATCATGACGCTCAGCTCCATATTGACGCCAAAAGTCGATGAGGATCATAGCATGTACCTTGACGAAGTGCAGCAAGAGGAACGTACATCAAGTATGTCCGCATGGTGATATGAGAAATCTTCCACCAGGGTACCAACCAACGGATATTGACTTCAAAGCGTGAGTGGATCCAGTCAACCCAGTCAGCATATGAAGAAGCAGGATGGAGTAGCTTCCTAGCAGAATGATGACGTGGGAGGTATCTGGCAAAGTCTATGGAGGGAGTATCAAGCAAACAAATACGTTCTTAAAGCCAAACCTGTGAAGAAATTTTTTTTTAAAAAAAAAAGGTCCGCTAAGTTGAAAAAAACCCGTAAGGCCAGCTTAACAAAAATTAGGACAGCTCGCTAGTTCCAAAAACCCACATGGGAGGACTAGGCAAAAATTAGAGCAATAAAAAAAAACCTAAATTGAAAACCCGGAAGGGCAGTTTAGGTAAGTACCTGAAGTAGCAACGGGCTCACGGTCAGTATCTTTGACATTCCTGATTTAAATCGATCTAATCCGACTAAGGTTTCGGCTAAGATCATAGGTACCGGCGACAAGCCTCCTTCCACTTGATCCACGATATCTGTAACACCCCATCTTAGCCTACGTTTATAGACCAAGATGGACTGTTATCTCACGGTGGTTGTGTCTTAATATTTTACTTAGCCAATTTTAAGTGCAGATTTTAAAAAAAATTTGCCATAACCTCCCCTAAAAATGGAGGTCCCAAGTGTCGTCAAAACTGATTTTTTTTTTTGAAAACAATTTTGATCTCTATCAAAAAATTGCAACACTCCTCAAACACTTCTATATTCATCACCCTTATATCCTCCACCAAATCCTGCACTAAAACTTTACACTTCTATATGCTAAATCCAAATAAGATTTATTAGATTACTAGTTGTGTATGTGTTCTAGCTTCTCAGTATAATACATTTATTTGCTAGATCATACAAGCTTATGTACATGCCATATTGCTACAATCAATCATATCCAAACTCCTACCCAAAGTAGTAGTCAAGGCCAGCTGCACAGGACATGCTGCAATCTCGTCTCCTCATTTAACCTACGAGTTTAGAAGGAAACTAAACTCACTAAGCAATTGCTTAGGGGGTACTTAAATCATTGCAATAAATATATAAAATGAAACAATGATTTGAACATACATTTATATACTTTAAATAATTGAAAGGAATAAATACAAAACACAGAAGGTAAAAAGGCTTGACTGAATAATTTGAATTTAAATCATTTTTCTTGCTTTTATCATTTTGGTTGCTCTACTGGTTTAACAGAACATCAACGGATAAGGCACGGGTCATGATAAATATATCACATCATGGTGAGATATTATAGGATGATATGCGTCGTGGTGCATATTTCATCATCCTTCATCATAATTCTTGCACATGTGCTAATAGCCATTGTTCATTGAATCATTGATCATGACATTGTAATCATCGGCCTTCAGCCGGAATATGATGTCATGTCATGAGCAGTACTGCAATAATAGTATGATGCATCATACCCTTATCTCAAGGGTTCTGTCATAACCAAGTAGAGCGTAAACAATTTATTAATTAATTTGATCATGATATTCAATAAGCTGTGATTTTTCCATAATGCATGTATTGTCGGAATAGCTTGTCATGATGCCTTTCTGATCATTTTCAATTCTCCTTCATGTCATTTTATATGATTTAACATCAATCCATATCATAATATTCAAGTTTTAACACATTTAGAAAAATGACCAAATGAATAGTGGCATGGCGCTTAAAATCGGCAACACAATGGCGCGCGACAACTAAATGGTAAACTCTGTTTTTACTGCTGAAAATAGTCAACTTTGGAAACAGTTTTGACCAAGTAAAAAAACTTATTTTTGGATAAATTTTTGTAGGAAAATACTTTCATAAGTTAACAAAATGCATGTAAAATTTCGTCAAAAAATTCCTTGGTTTACCCCTTCAACGGACTGCCCAAAATGAAAGCTGCAGAATGGTGCCCAAAAGGGACCATTCGGCCCAATTTTCAAAACTTGAGGGAAATTCATTTTTTTCTTGCAAAATTGATTTTTAGACTCCTTTTGTGATACCATTGAAGGACTAAGGGTCCCTCTTTCAAAAATCAAACCAAAGGGGTGATTAAAAGTTCATCAAAGTTTATGGATAATTGAGCAAATTTAGCTAGTTTGTTTTGTTTTCATTCTTTTCACAATCAATTGATTGCAAATGGTTCAAGAGCATTTTCCCACATACTTACCACACATAATAACATCATTTCAAAGCAATTTCAAAGGTTCCATAATGCAAAACATATGAATTAATTGAAAAGGGCAATGATTTAAGTACCAAACCTTGTTTATTTGCTTTGTTCCTTGCTTGTCCTATTCTTTCTTCCCTTCTTCTTCTTTATCCCTTTGATTTCCTATAATTTTCATAACTTCCATAATAAGAACATTATAAAAACCATATGTTCAAGCCTTGATTCTTGCTATCTTAAGCTACTAATTACCATTTATTCATCACTTCTACATGTATGGATCATATAATCTAATTTCTCTTTACTTTCTTAACTTTTCCATATTCTTCCCAATCTTTCTTTGGATGATAACTTAAGAAACATCAACTAAATGAATAAATTGATACTACAATTGAATTCCTTACCCTAAAATTAGGCTTTTCCCTTTGAAAATCCAAGTTGAAAGTGTGAAAAATCTTCCTCTTCTCCTTCTTTGGTGGTTCGGCCTAGCTCTTCTAAAATGGAGGAGTTCTTCTTCTTCTTCTTTTTTTCTTAAATGTTCATTCTCTCCCTTTTATACTTATGATTTTTGATTTAATTAATTAATTTAATTTTGGAGGGTTAAGATTTAACCACCACAAAAGTGTCTTTAACTAGGATGGTGCCATGTGTCCCTCCTTGGTGCCATGTGTCCCTCCTTGTAAAATTACCAAAATGGTCCTTGAATTATCATATATGTCCTGCTTGATGCTTGGGTGAAAGTGAAAAGATCAAAATACCCTTCAATTGAAGGTTTTGCCTTTTCTTCCTAACCGGGTGGTTTTACGACACGTAAAACATACCGTTCTCCTCCTTTCAACCTCTAGTTTCCATTTCCAACATTCATTCTTGATTTTGAACTAATTTATAAAAATTACACTCATGCCCTTGACTTTTGTAAAAATTTTCTTTAGGTCCTTACGTGATTCGGGTCTCCACTTAGGTTCGTTCTTCAACATCAATCACTGCGGAGTACTTCCGTTTACTTCGGATACCTTTACGTGTCTTGTTTTCCAGTGTATAAATTATAATCACAAGAATGACGAAAATACCTTTGGTCGAGAATCCACTGTATCTCTCAAATTGTGCGTTTTCGGGAAAAATCGTGGCGTTCCGTTTCGACCCGATTAAGGACCTTAAGAACAACTTTTGTTAATTATGGCCACCTCCACAAAACTTTACAATCTTTTCAGTTAGGTCCTTTTTGTCCTATAGAGCTTCCTTTCACTTCGTGTTCTTTGGTGGTTACTCGGGATAGCTCCTCTTACTGTACGCGGATGTACTGTACATATGTACAAATTGGGTCGTGACATTTTTTCCCCTCTAAAATTTAGGCATCGTCCCAAAGCCGTCGGGTGTAAAATTAGGCTTCAATCTTCATTATTCCTTCTCTTTCCCAAATTATCTCTTCCATTCTATGATTCCTTCGCCGCACTTTAACTGGAGGAATTCTCTTATTTCTTAATCCTTTGACTTTTCGTGCTAAAATTTCTATTGGTTCTTCATAATTTAGGTCAGATTGGACTCTGATGTTTTATGTCTTTATATCGTGTGTGAAGTTCAAACGATATTGCCTTATCATTGAAACGTGAAAAACATTATGTATTTTGTTCAGTTCTGGTATTAGAGTTAACCGGTAGGCTATTGATCTATGTGTTCGATGATCTCGTATAGTCCAATGAGCCTAAGGCTTAACTTACTTTTCTGCTTAAATCTTAATACCTTCTTTCATGGGAAAGTCTTAAGAAAAACCTTGGCTTCCACTTAGAGTTCTATGTCCCTTCGTTTCGAGTCCGCATATGATTTTGCTCCTACCTACCCGCTGTGACTTTCGGTTTGTCTCAAATGATGTTTATCTTTTCCTGAGTTCCCTTCACAACATCGGGTCCATGAATCTTGTCTTTACTTAATTCCGTCCAACACTCTGGTGTTCCATGTTTTCTTTCGTATAATTCTTTATAGGGTGTCACCATATGCTGAATTAATAGTCGTTGTTATATGCATATTCAATTAAACTCAAATACCTATTCCAGCCACCCTTAAATTCTATAACACATACTCTTAATATGTCCTCCCAAAATTTGGATTACTCTTTCAAATCGTCCATCTGTTTACGGGTGAAAGGCAGTGCTATAATTTGTTTGGGTTTCAGAAGATGTTTGCAACTTCTTCCATAAATTCATGGTGAATGTGGACCTCTGCCTAAAATGATAGACGTTGGAATCCTGTGTAATCGTACAATTTCCTTGGCGTACATTTCCACCAACTTATCTATTGAATAATCCATTTGTAAAAGTAGAAAATGAGCTAACTTAGTTAGGCAGTCAACGATTATCCGAACAATGTCATGTCGGCCTCGTGTCATTGGTAGTTCTATGACAAAATCCATAGTGATATGTTCCCATTTCCATACCAGAGTGGAAATTAGTTGTAACAGTCCCAATAGTATTTGATGTTTCGCTTTTGCTTGTTGACATATTACACATTTGGTCATAAAATCAACAATGTCTCTCTTCATTCCAGGCTACCATTAAAACTTCTTTAAATATTGATACATTTGTAACTCTTGGATGCATTGCGTAGAGACTACTATATGCTTTTCGAAAAAATTTTCTTTCTTATGTCTCCCATTGTTAGTATCATTACTTTATTGTCCTAATACAAACTATTGTTCTTAGAAATTTAGAATTTTATATCCTTTCCTCCTTGCACTTGCTTGATCCATTTTTGTATTTGTTCATTTTCCTTTTGCACTTGATGAATTTCTTGAAAAGAAACATAGTTTATGCTTGTATTTCTACTACTAGTACTTCCTCTTCCATTGGTCTTAAACTGATCTTTATAGCACCTAAGGCTGGTATTGATTTTCCACCAAGTGCGTCGGCCACCACGTTAGCTTCTCCTAGATGATAATTTATAACTTAGCTGTTGTTTCCAAAACTTGGGTTTACTTTCCTTACCATAAATTGAGATCCTCTTGGGTTGGCGGATATTTTAAACTTTTTCGTCTGTATAAAGATAACACTTTTCTCCATATAAATCATATCTCCAAATCTTGAAAGCCAATAAGATAACTGTTAATTCCAAACAGTGTGCCGGGTTATTATTTTTTTTTTCGTATGGTTTAAATCATCAAAAGACTTATGCGACTATTTTATCCTTTTGCATAAGCATATAACCTTAACCGATGTGTGAAGCATCACTATATATCACAAATTCTTTGTTGGACACGGGCTGTATGGGTATTGAAGCATTCGTTAACTTTTCCTTTATTTTCTCAAAGTTCCTCTAACATTTATCAGTCCATTGGAGTTTGGCATTCCTTTGAAACAACCTTGTCATTGGGATGATAATAATGGAAAACCCTTTTATAAAACATTAATAGTACCCAGCCAGTCCTAAGAAGATTCTTACTTCTATTACTGTCTTTGGTGTTTTCCATTCCAAAATGGCTTTTGTTTTCTTAAGACCTACTTTAATGCCTTATGCTAATATGGTGTGTTCTAAGAATGTCACTTTTTCCAATCAAAACTTGCATTTGTCATGTTTGACGTACAACTGCTTCTCTCGCAACATTTGTAATACTATGCAAAAGTATCGATCGTATTCTTCATTGTTCCTTAAATAAACAAAGGTGTCGTCTATGAACACCATTTACAAATTGGTCAAAGTATGGATGAAAGATATGATTCATTAAATCCATGAATACTACTGACACATTTTTGGGCTCAAAAGGCATTACAAGGAACTTATAACGTCTGTATCGAGTTCTAGATGTAGTCTTTGGAATGTCTTTTCCTTTGATCCGCAGCTGCTGATATCCCAGTCGGTGATCTAATTTTTTTTTTGAAAAGACCTTGGTTCCTTTAAGTTGGTCGAATACATCGTCGATGGACGGTAATGGATATTTATCCTTAATCGTAAGCTCATTCAACTACTTATAGTTCACATATGACCTTAAGGATTTATCTTTCTTCTTGACGAAGAGTTCTGGCGTGCCCCATGCAGAAATACTTGGCCGTATAAGACCCTTGTCGAGTAGCTCCTATAATTGCATTTTCATTTTTTTTAAGTTCCGCTGGTACCATTTGGTATGAGGCAACCGACACCGGTGCAGTTCCCGGATATACATTTATAGTGAATCCTACTTTTCTCTTAGGTGATAATCCGGGTAGCTCGTCTAAAGAAACATCAAGAAAATCATGCATTGATGATACCTCTTGAATCTTTATCACATTCTTCTTTGCTTCCATAGTGCTTACCAAGTGTGCCTCACATCCGTTGGTATGGAACGCCTTGTTGTAACTGCTGCTATTACGTTGTTTAGGTAATCGGCTCTCTTTCCTACTGCCGTCACTTCCTCCTTGTGGGGAGTATGAAGTGTTACTTTCTTTCTTCTTATAATCGACCACTATTTTATGCCTTGTTAGCCAATCCAATACCAACATTACGTCAAATTCTCGGAATAGTAACTCTATTAAATTTTCTGGAAATGCATTTTCATGTAACTCTATAAAACATTCTTTAATCACTTATGTGTAACTACCTCGTCTCTTATCGGATTTATAACTAATGTTTCAAACTTAACATATCCTACTGGTAATTCTTCTAAGTTTTCATTGCGTAGGCTCTGGCTGGTGTACTTGAATTGAGATAGTCAACGGTCTCTGATTGTGCTCTTTGAAAATTCGAATCACTTTCCTTTCCCCTGCTTCGACCTCGGCCAAAAATGGGCCGTGATTTTTCTGTCGGTGCGGGTGCATTCACTTGTCTTTCTAGCAATTTACCCTAACACGATCTGGTGCCCCACATTCCCAGCATCCATCTGTTAAATACCTGCATTCACTCTTATGTCTTCATCCACAGTGTTTGCATAGAGGAGTAATATATCCTTCAAATCTATATTTCTTTCCAATCCTCCAGTAATTTTTGAATTGTTACTTTTTCCTTTTTCCTTTACCTAGTCCTTGGGTTGTTATTACTTTCATTCTTTTCCTTTTTAATCTGATTTTTAATTCTGCACTGTCTACCTCTTTGGTTCTTAATTTCTTCTCTTCTCTCTCTCTTTTTTTTCCCATCATTTCCTGAATTCATAAATCACATATATCTTCTTCTTATAATTTCTTAATTTTGATGATTACATTGGGGCATTTTCAGGAGAAATCACAATATAGTGTTTTGATTAGATTTCGTCTAGTTTCTACTCATATGGTCCGTCACCTACCTTATTAAGACTTCATGGGATGGTCACCCATCATCATTGGTCGAGCACGTTTAACTCTGGTTTCCTACTAAATTTCAACACGACGGTGTCGGGTCAGCAGTATCTTCTTAGTGCGCTTACTTCATCTGCTTATGTGAATATTGTACATGGGGTTATTGTACATATTCTCTAGTGGCCGAACATGAGAATTTCTCATATACTTATTTCTGTTCACTCGTCTTTGTTATCTAAGTTCTATCTATTTTATCTCTTACCGTCTGGTCTTAACATTTTACGTACTTTTCTTTAATCCACTTATTCTATTCCTCTTTTTATTCCATTCTTCGAATTTCATTTTCTTATATACATTTTCATTTTTACATTCATATATGCCTATCTAACCTTCTCCTGGAACCCCCTTATAAGGACCCCAGTATACTGGCTATGGATGTTTGGCGCCTTGAATCTCGGCAGGATCCTTGACTTTGCGATCGCTGGCTTTACTGTGCAAAACTATCTTCACTTCTAAACTTCTTCTCAACTTGTCGAAATCTTCCCAAGCTTTAAGTTTGTACTCTCTTTTGTTGCATACGTTAGTGTCTACTTCTCTAATCTATGTATACCCTCTCAATACCTAAAACTTTCACAACTAATCTTAAAAATTCAAACACATCCATGACTAATAATTGTACTTTAATTCCATTATTTAATCCTTCCAAAACCTTTGACGTCTTTCTTGCTTTGTTTCTATCATTTTCTTTGCATACTTACTGAGGTGGGTGAACTCTCTATCATACTCAGATACTGTCATTCTTCCTTGCTGTAGATATATAAACTCATTTCTCCTTGCGTTTAAGTATGTTTTACCTAGAGTATGTTTCTTCTACCCAAAGGGACATGGCATAATTAAATCTTTTATCTGGCGTGCATCTCAGTTGTTCCAATGCCCTACTAGTACTGTCCAAACAGTACTCAACTTCTTCAAATCCTTCTTCCCTACTAGCCTTAAATTCTTTAGCCCCATATTTCCTTAACTTCTCAATTGGGGACTTCCTTTCTCTTTTGGTAGCAACAGGTACCATTCTTGCTGTTTATTGCAATGGTACTGTCATCTATCTTAAATAAACTTCGGGGCCTTCCACAGCCATCGTTGCGGGTCGTGGCATAAGTCCGAGACCCATTTCTACATTTATGGGTACGAAAAGCGTGCAATTCCTTCCTCATATACTAATGTATTTATAATATTCTTTCTACTATACTGACATTTCGTACCTAAATGATATATGCTCTCATTTCTTATCTGCTATAGGATATCCCATTTTACATTGGTAATGGCCACTCCCAACATAAAATGTGTATCCTTCTATGTTGAATTTCCCAGGACCGGCTAAACCGGTACTCTGACACCATTAAATGTAACATCCCATCTTAGCCTACGTTTATAGACCAAGATGGACTGTTATCTCACGGTGGTTGTGTCTTAATATTTTACTTAGCCAATTTTAAGTGCAGATTTTAAAAAAAATTTGCCATAACCTCCCCTAAAAATGGAGGTCCCAAGTGTCGCCAAAACTGATTTTTTTTAATTTTTGAAAACAATTTTGATCTCAATCAAACAATCGCAACACTCCTCAAACACTTCTATATTCATCACCCTTATATCCTCCACCAAATCCTGCACTAAAACTTTACACTTCTATACTTGCATACATAAGTGCTAAATCCAAATAAGATTTATTAGATTACTAGCTGTGTATGTGTTCTAGCTTTTCAGTATAATACATTTATTTGCTAGATCATACAAGCTTATGTACATGCCATATTGCTACAATCAATCATATCTAAACTCCTACCCAAAGTAGTAGTCAAGGCCAGCTGCGCAAGACATGCTGCAATCTCGTCCCCTCATTTAACCTACGAGTTTAGAAGGAAACTAAACTCGCTAAGCAATTGCTTAGGGGGTACTTAAATCATTGCAATAAATAAATAAAATGAAAGAATAATTTGAACATACATTTATATACTTTAAATAATTAAAAGGAATAAATACAAAACACAGAAGGTAAAAAGGCTTGACTGAATAATTTGAATTTAAATCATTTTTCTTGCTTTTATCATTTTGGTTGCTCTACTGGTTTAACAGAACATCAACGGATAAGGCACTGGTCATGATAAATATATCTCATCATGGTGAGATATTACAGGATGATATGCGTCATGGTGCATATTTCATCATCCTTCATCATAATTCTTGCACATGTGCTAATAGCCATTGTTCATTGAATCATTGATCATGTCATTGTAATCATCGGTCTTCAGCCGGAATATGATGTCATGTCATGAGCAGTACTGCAATAATAGTATGATGCATCATACCCTTATCTCAAGGGTTCTGTCATAACCAAGTAGAGCGTAAACAATTTATTAATTAATTTGATCATGATATTCAATAAGCTATGATTTTTCCATAATGCATGTATTGTCGGAATAGCTTGTCATGATGCCTTTCTGATCATTTCCAATTCTCCTTCATGTCATTTTATATGATTTAATATCAATCCATATCATAATATTCAAGTTTTAACACATTTAGAAAAATGACCAAATGAATAGTTGCGCGGCGCGTAAAATCGGCAACACAATGGCGCGCGACAACTAAATGGTAAACTCTGTTTTTACTGCTGAAAATCAGTCAAATTTGGCAACAGTTTTGACCAAGTAAACAAACTTATTTTTGGCTGAATTTTTTTAGGAAAACAATTTCATAAGTTAACTAAATTCATGTAAAATTTCATCAAAAAATTCCTTCGTTTGCCCCTTCAACGGACTGCCCAAAATGAAAGCTGCAGAATGGTGCCCAAAAGGGACCATTCGGCCCAATTTTCAAAACTTGAGGGAAATTCATTTTTTTCTTGAAAAATTGATTTTTAGACTCCTTTTGTGATACCATTGAAGGACTAAGGGTCCCTCTTTCAAAAATCAAACCAAAGGGGTGATTAAAAGTTCATCAAAGTTTATGGATAATTGAGCAAATTTAGCTAGTTTGTTTTGTTTTCATTCTTTTCACAATCAATTGATTGCAAATGGTTCAAGAGCACTTTCCCACATACTTACCACACATAATAACATCATTTCAAAGCAATTTCAAAGGTTCCATAATGCAAAACATATGAATTAATTGAAAATGGCAATGATTTAAGTACGAAACCTTGTTTATTTGCTTTGTTCCTTGCTTGTCCTATTCTTTCTTCCCTTCTTCTTCTTTATCCCTTTGATTTCCTATAATTTTCATAACTTCCATAATAAGAACATTATAAAAACCATATGTTCAAGCCTTGATTCTTGCTATCTTAAGCTACTAATTACCATTTATTCATCACTTCTACATGTATGGATCATTTAATCTAATTTCTCTTCACTTTCTTAACTTTTCCATATTCTTCCCAATCTTTCTTTGGATGATAACTTAAGAAACATCAACTAAATGAATAAATTGATACTACAATTGAATTCCTTACCCTAAAATTAGGCTTTTCCCTTTGAAAATCCAAGTTGAAAGTGTGAAAAATCTTCCTCTTCTCCTTCTTTGGTGGTTCGGCCTAGCTCTTCTAAAATGGAGGAGTTCTTCTTTTTTTTTTTTCATAAATGTTCATTCTCTCCCTTTTATACTTATGATTTTTGATTTATTTAATTAATTTAATTTTGGAGGGTTAAGATTTAACCACCACAAAAGTGTCTTTAACTAGGATGGTGCCATGTGTCCCTCCTTGTAAAATTACCAAAATAGTCCTGAAATTATCATATATGTCCCGCTTGATGCTTGGGTGAAAGTGAAAAGACCAAAATACCCTTCAATTGAAGGTTTTGCCTTTTCTTCCTAACCGGGTGGTTTTACGACGCGTAAAACATACCGTTCTCCTCCTTTCAACCTCTAGTTTCCATTTCCGACATTCATTCTTGATTTTGAACTAATTTATAAAAATTACGCTCATGCCCTTGACTTTTGTAAAAATTCCCTTTAGGTCCTTACGTGATTCGGGTATCCACTTAGGTTCGTTCTTCAACATCGATTACTGCAGAGTCCTTCTGTTTACTTCGGATACCTTTACGTGTCTTGTTTTCCAGTGTATAAATTATTATCACAAGAATGACGAAAATACCCTTGATCGAGAATCCACTGTATCTCTCAAATTGTGCCTTTTTGGGAAAAACCGTGGCGTTCCATTTCGACCCGATTTTTCTCTACTTTTCATCCTTAGAGTCTGTTATGAACACTATTAAGGACCTTCAGAATAACTTTTGTTAATTACGGCCACCTCCACAAAACTTTACAATCTTTTTAGTTAGGTCCTTTTTGTCCTATAGAGCTTCCTTTCACTTCGTGTTCTTTGGTGGTTACTCGGGATAGCTCCTCTTACTGTACGCGGATGTACTGTACATGGATGTAATGTACATATGTACAAATTGGGTCGTGACAATATCCAATACTCATGGGTCAATATCGCCGTCAGAAGAAGCAAGTAAGAATTGGCCGAGCAAGCAAAGACAAATCATGTGTCCCCAGGCCTTAGTAGGAACCAAATGAGAAAAACAAAAGTCAATCAAAGGAGCAAGAAGAATTTTTTCACCTCTCATCAACCGAAGAATCTCGGGTTTAGGAATTTGAAATAACATCTGCATCTTCTGTTGAGTTTTGGAAATCAATGTGGGTAATGCCATTTTCTGATTATTGGGATGTCCAAGGATGGCCTCAAATTCTTCAATCAAGGGACACATTTCAAAGCCATTAATTCTAAACACCCTGGAATCTGTATTCCACAAGGAAGCCGTGACATGTAAAAAGGAGTGATCCAATTTGACATTTTGAAAGCATTTTAAAACATCAAGCTTTGACCATGAAATTCGCTTCCAATGGTTGGCATCCATATTCTTAAATAGAATTTTTATTTTCTTTAAATGGTGCTTGGTCATGATTGATGAATAAAGGGGAACCAAAATTGCTAACGAGAGAGTATTTACTTTGGAAAAGAGATTCTTGGCTTATGAATTGAAATATGGCATGCAAGGTGATTTATATAGAAGAAAATAAACCTTTTCCAAAAGTGAAATGGAAAAGATGATGGAAAAGGATAAGACCATATGGCACAAGGAAAGGAAGTGATCACAATTTCTTTTTCCATTTTGGATTTGGTTTAATAAAACAAGTGGATTAATTATGATGTATTATATATAAAAAAAATTAATAAATAAAATTAATAAATAAAAAATGGCAGTAACGGAAAAAAAAAGATTACAGTAAAAAGGAAAATTGTATATTTTTCATTATTGTATAATGTTTTACAATTGTTTCAATATTTACATATCACTAAGAGGATGGTGGTAGGTCATCAAATAAAGACTTAAAAAATTCATCGCCTATTGGAGTTGGGGTGCAAATTACTCGTCCTGGGATCATCCGAAGCAGAAGCACTAAAATCCCTATTGCCTTGGAGTTCTGATTTGTCTTGGTCCTCATCAGAAGCAGACGAAAGGATCTCATGGTCATCAGCCTGAGGGCCTCTCGATGAAGAAGCACTGGGATCCCTTATTCCTTGAAATCGGAAGTCTCAAAAATTTTGTTCGGATTGATGATATAAACTTTCAAAATGAGAAGCCTGCTGACGACTTGCAACTCTTCTTGAAGCTTCTTGTTTTGTTCTTCGAGCATCCGCTGTGAGCCAAGAAGGAAAAAGGTAAGAGCATACATAATCATGCATACATATAGCATAAAACTATTGGGAAATAAGAAACATACCAGGTAATTCAAGTCAATGCCTTGCGGATAAGATGGTCCAGCCTCATGATCAAACGAGCCAACAACCTGCAATGATCATTAAAGAATCAAAGAAAGAAAGAGCAGTTGCAATGGAAAAGTGGTAAGAGTTTTACCTGAGAAGTATTGGTCCTGAGATATGGAATAGACTCTCCTACATGTTCCTCCGCATCTCTACCCTCATTTCCATCAAAAATCCCCCGCACACCAACAGGAGACGCATCAAAGTGCAAGAGTCTTATTTGAATAAAACGAGAATAAAATGGACCCGGTAAATCGAGGAATAACTCGGCATTAAAACCATATCCGGCCGACCACCAAGCATCCTTCGGCATCTACATAATATTTAAAGTGTATTCTGGGATTTGCATCGGGAACCTCCGCTGCTCTGGGCTGAGAAACCATTCGTAGACTCTCTCCCCGAGAAACCAGCCGCTAGACACTGGGCCAGCAATAACTTGGCGAGAATGCTGAAAAGACAGTGCATCCCTCATCAAAGGAGATCAGTTTGCTCGCTCTTCTGGATTCCACCAGGCCAGATTCACCTGCAGGTTAACATAAGGTATGTAAAAATTTTTGCAAAATATTTAAAGCATACTAATGTTATTTTACCTGATCCCAGGTTAAGCGGCTCAACACAAAGCGATGAGTATGCACATGATGAGAGCTGGGAACGTTCACACGATCGGACAACCAGAAATTTAATCTCGGATACCCGATTCTCTCTCGGGAAATGCCGGGTACTCTCACGAGGTTGTGTTCATATGCCCATATCTGCAATAACAACAAAGATCACAAGAGGAAAAGGGAAAAGACATTGGTGGAAAAAAAATAATAATAATACCTCGACAACCGCCATCAAGCCGACAAAAGAATTCTTGTTTCGACAAAGCTTATTAAGACCATGATAAAGACATGCGAGACCAGCTTCGCCCCAGCCGGAAGATGGTACCATTCAGAGATAAGAAAGGGCATTCAGCACTGATAAGTGAATGGATGATTCAGTGCTGCCAAAGATAGTCGATCCGAGCAGATATAACAAAAATCCTTGAGCATACTGTTCGGCCCTGTTTCTGCCAATCCGACCTTCGTAGTTCATCCAATAACTACGAATCGGCTCGTTTTTTATCTTACAAGGTCCTTTATATGATGGTTCTATACCAATTAATTCCTGAATTTCTTCAAATGTTAAAATTTCATTGGTTAGAGGAACCGGAGCACCATCATATCAAAGGCCGGTTATGGCAGTGAAATCGACCGGACCAATTGTCATCTCCCCAATGGGCAAGTGAAAAGTGTGAGTTGTATCCAGCCATCGCTCTGCCAGCGCCTGGACCACGCTTCGGTCTATTTGATATTCTTCGGACGGCAATTATAAGACAAACTGCTCAAAGCCGTAATCTCGGATAATCCGCCTTACCCGAGAAGGCACTACATCATACCATTGTCGAGCAATTGTAAATACCCTCCGGCCTAAACGACACAACGATCGTGCTAACACAGACCTAGGTAAGTACGCATTATTCAATCTATTTTAATTAATTTATTTTTCATAATAATAATAAAAAGTAAAAACAAAAAAATAAAAAAATAAAAAAAATCATCATTACCTCGCTCTTTTGATTAGCACTGCGATGAAGCGGCATCCCGGCTAGTATATCTAGATTTCTGTCTTCATGATGCCGAATAAACTCTAATAATTGGGCATTAGAATGAGTCCGCGACCTCGAAGCAAGCATTGTTTCTGAAAAATATGTGCTGAAATTGAAAGAAATTTGAAAGGATTACAAAATTGAAATTGAAAGTTTGAAATTTTATGGAGAATTGATGGCCTTTTATAGAGGAACAACAAGCAGATGAAAACAAACTCAAAACTATGCATGAATAGTGAATTTTACTATTTATGAATAGTATTACTATTGATAAATAGTAAATATTACTATTTATAAATAGTATTACTATTTTATAAATAGTAAATATTACTATTCATAAATAGTATTACTATTGGTCAATAGTAAAATCACTTTTTCCAATAGTAAATACTATTTAATACTATTTGTAAATAATAAATTTACTATTTATGAATAGTGAATAGTGCATGGACAGTGACTACACAGTAAATAAACAGAAAATTCAATTATTCACTTTAATCATTCAAATAATTGCGAGTGTACAAATATTTTTATACCCAGGGGGTAATAGGAAGACATATGCCTAAAAATTGGCTAAACCTTTTAGCTCGGGTCTAGAACCCAAATTTTTCTTAGGTCCAGAACCTAGAATTTTCGAAGTCCAGAACTTAGCTGGGGTCCAGAACCCAAATTTTTCTTAGGTCCAGAACCTAGAATTTTCCAAGTCCAGAACTTAGCTCGGGTCCATAACCCAAATTTTTCTTAGGTCCAGAACCTAGAATTTTCTAAGTCCAGAACTTAGCTAGGGTCCAGAACCCAAATTTTCCTTAGGTCCAAAACCTAGAATTTTCTAAGTCTAGAGCTTAGCTCGGGTCCAGAACCCAAATTTTCTTTAGGTTCAGGACCTAGAACTTAGCTCGGGTCCAGAACCCAAATTTCCTTTAGGTCCAGAACCTAGAGTCATCCTTGAGTCCAAAACTCGAACCGTGTCCAGAACCCGAATTTATTCAACGCAAATTTTTCGAAACCTAATCCAATTAGGTTTTGATTTCTTTTTTTATTAATATTACTTACCTTAGTTAATTATGAAAAAATAACCTTAAACCACTATAAAAAGGACCAAAGGCAATTAGAATTGGGTGGCCGAGAGAGAGGAAATCCAAAGGGAGTTTGGAAAATTTGAAACCAAATCAAAGGAGGAAAAGAAGAAATTAAATTTAAATTTTTTTGGAACAGTAGCATCACGAAAAGAGGGATTCCAAAGGCAAAAAGGCTTGTCTTTGGAGCTAGTTCATCCAAGAAGAATTGTTTTTGGAGCAACTTACAAAAGAAGGTATGAAATTCTAAATTCTAATTTTTTACACAGTAGCTAAACTAGGATTTTTTGTGTTTTTCAAAAGTTAAAATCTTAGAATTTTAATTTAGTTTTCCAAAGTTAAAAACACTAAAACGTGACTTTCTTTTCTAAAAAGACTTAAAATTGTTATTTTTTCTTCTTAAAAACCTTAAAACTCAAATTGAAAATATTTTTCAACAAAACCAAAATCAAAGTCTGTTGCTTTCAAATTTTTAAATTAGGTTCTATTTCATTCAAGAAGCCTTAAAAAACATATTTTCTACTTATAAAAACTTCAATCCATTTGTTTAAATTCATAAAACTTCATAAAATATCAAATTAATTTCTAAAACCCTAAAAATTATTCATTACCCGAGACCCAAATTTGAAAACCCTAAAATCCAAAATTCAACTTTTAAACCTAAAATAATGAACACTAACCCTTTTAAAATCTTAAACCCTAATTTTTATGAACCCTAATCCTTTTAAAACATTAAAAAACATAAAAACTCAAAAATTACACAGTAGTTTAAAATTCAATAACCAAAAATCACAAATTAAAGTATTTTAAGGTATTTAAAACTCGAGTTTCATGATTTCATCATTCAAACCTTAATTTGGTTAATCAAAGAGTCTTACCAATCTTTTAAAACATAAAACCCTAATTTATTTTAATTCCATAAAAAGTCACAGTAGCTATAATTGAACTTTTATTTGCTTTATTCAATTCCATATTTATTTATACCCTGATTTATCTCTTATGCTTTAATCTATTTAATTTCAATACTTGATTTATTTGATTTATCATGATGGATGTTTATTTTATTGATATTTAAATACTTTTGATGAATGATTTATTTATGATGAATGATTATTTACTTTTATCAATCAATTTAGATTTCCCAAAAGTTGTAAGAGGTATGTTTCCTCTTGGTAGGTACCTCATTATTTAAACATCATGTAATTTAATTTGCTTTTCTATTTTTAAACTTATGTAAAGGGCATGTTTCTACCTTTTGGTGGGTGTCCTATCTAGGCATGTGATGTAAGGACATGTTTCCATCCTTGGATGGGTGTTCATTTATTTGCTTTGTTTGGACATTGCTTTGATTTTAATATATTGATGCTTTCTTTTAATTATTGTGTGTAATATGGATAATGTTATTATACTTAAGAATTTTATAATATTAAGACCTGTAAAGGAGGTCGGTTCCAATGAACCGGGCGTTGTGGGGGTGCTTGGCCATTTCTCACCTTCCCCACACGTACCCAACTTTCCGAAACCATTAGGGGGCTGGGGATTCCTTAGGAATCGAGTCATCCACTCCTTTCTTTTTTCCCGCCCCGTCCGGGTGGTGACTCTATTTTCTTCGAACTTAGGTCCGTGTTCTCTAAGGCCCCGAGCCTAAACAGTGCCGAAGTCGCAAGAACCATTCCACCGTGAGTGGGGGCAAAAATCCCCGCTCAAAGTGGCGACTCTACTGGGGACAAGAGAAGTTGATTCTGTTGGTCTTTATATTATTCTATTCTTTCTTATAATGATATTATCCATTGCATCATATTAGATTGCATTGTGTGCGTGAGTTAGGACACCCGTGTTACCCGTGTTATGTTATGTAAGGGATACCATACTGTCACTCAAGGTATGGAGATCGAGCATGGCATAATCACTCATAGCCTCGTACCATTTGGTATATACTTGCTATGGGAACCTAAGCCTTTCTTCCCAAAGACTAAAGCTCATGTAATTGGCCTAGTTACTTTCTTTAGGTTTTACCACAAATGCATGTTGTTTGACTATGGTTAGTTTATCTGAGTCTAAATCATGGCTTATTTGGTTTGTTCTTTTTCTAATATGACCCAAGTACATTTTGCAAGCTCAAAATAAATTTTTCTTTAAAATCCAAAAGACCAAAACTATTTTCAAAACTTTTTAAGATGGTCTTTGGACATAAGACTTTTTTAAAAATAAATTAAAAATCCTTTGGCTCATGGCCCAAATACTAAGCCCAAAATCTATTTTTTTAAAATCTTTTACAATGGGCTTAGAAACAAAACTATTTTCACCCAACCTTTTCTTATAAAAAGCTTGCAAAAATATTTAGGTCAATTATGAAATACCAAAAATCAATTATGGGCCTAGTTTACACTAAGAATAAATTAACTATGGGCTTGTTTTTGGCATGAACCACTAGTTACTTCTTTTCAAGTGAGAAATCTATTTATAATAAGCCTCTTAATTTCATTTTAATCCAATATAGCATAAAAGCTACTTTAGTTGGTTGAATGGATTAAAACCTAATTAATGGGAATTATCATGGATTGATTTCCATTTTCGAAAATATAACTATTGGTTGAAATGTCTGAGGGAATTATTCGAAAGCAAGGTACCCCATGTTGGCATTTTGTTAACCATATACCTAGGAAAAGAGACTCACCATACGTGTGTGGATGATATAAGGTTTGAAGGAATGTCCTAATTTGTCCTTATATGTTGATTGTTTGTGCATACATGCATACATGCATACATTTGCATCTCATATCGATGATCCTCTCTGGCTCACAGCCCTAGATTATGAAAGTTCAAAAGCTTACGACAATTCGACCTACGCCAGAGATGAAGTATCTAGCAACGACTCAATCACTTGCTTACCAAAAATAATGGAGCCCGAACAAATTCAAAGAATGGTGGATAAAGCCCTCAATGCCAAGATGGAAGAAATCAAATAGGCCTTAGCCAAGACCATGAAGAACCAATTGACTGCAATCTTAGAGAACCATGCCGAGGCATCTGCTAGCACTAAGAAACCAAAGGAAAAAGGGAAGACTAAAGTTAATGAAGTAGCTTTTGATGATGAAAAGGTGGTCATTGATGATGATGATGATGATTGGGCTCAATACTACCAAGATCCTCAAGACAAAAAGGAGTCAAAGGTTGTTGAGAAGGCAACTATTGAAAAGACCGAGACATCTGATATTGAAAAGATGATTGCTGATTTAGAAAAGAAATTTGAGAAAAAGCTGAAAACTGAAGAAATGTCTGAAGTTGACAAATTATTTGAGCTAGATGAAGAGGTCCCATACAAGTTCAAGATGCCATCTTTTGCAAAGTATAATGGCACTGGAAATCCTCATCTCCATGTGAAACAATATATCACTGCCATGCAGTCTGCCCAAACTACTAAGGCTCAAACTCTAAGGTGCTTTATGCTCTCATTGGACCCTGTTGTCCAAAATTGGTTCAATACCTTGGATGATGGAACACAAAAGAGTTGGGATCTACTTTGCAAAGCCTTCATCCAACGATATGGATATAATGCTGAGTTAGAAGTTACCTTGATGGAAGTGGAGTCCATTAGGCAAACGCCAAATGAGAATTTTGTAGATTATGTCAAGAGATGGAGAAACAAGGCTGCTTTACTCAAGAAAAGGCCCGATGAATCTGATCAAATAAAGATGATTGTGAGAGGTGTCCTGCCCAATCTCCGCGAAAGGATGTCTCACACCCTTATAAGGGACTTCAAAGATCTTCTCCAAGCTGGTCTACAAATTGAAGAATGGGAAAGGGAGAAGAATCACTTTTCAATAAGAAGGAATGAGAAAGGGAACAACCAGCCTAACAATCAAAGCACACAAAAAGAAGTTGATGTTAATGTAACCGGTCAAGGGAATAAAAGACAATTCTCAGAATTGGGGAAACCTCTATCTTGGGTTTTTAGCAAGCTGCAAAAGAAAGGGTTGTTACAACCGTTAGCTCCTCAACCTCTACATAATCCACTGCCACCAAACTTCAATGCCGAGGCCTTCTGTCAATTTCATCAAATGCGAGGGCATGAAATAGATAAATGTGCTCGTCTAAGGCATGAGATTCAAGACCTAATCGATAGTGGCAAACTACCCGAGCCGGATAAGCCCAACACCAAAGACAATCCATTACCAAGGTTCAATAGAGTACCTCCACCGGCAACCTTCATGGTGGGAAAAGGATTGGAAGAAGACTTTGTTTTATCATCCTTTCAAGATGGAAATATTGAAGATGTGATAGGAAAAGAAGCCGAACTCAATGAACTTTCCTTAGCTTAAATGTTGCTTTTCAATCTTACTTTCTTTAATATTTTGGAACTATTATGTTTTTCAAATTTAAATTTGTTTGAATAAATTATTTTTATCATAAATTTTTATTGGTCTTTGTTCATTTTGGTGCTTAACTAATGAGGAATCTAGCTTGATAATTCATGAATTAATATATTTATGCATCATGACTCGAATGACTTTACTAGGTGAGGGAATTACTCTATATAGCATTGAGTTGTGTATGCTTACTTAGAGAGGGCTCCTACATAATTATCTTTGTCTAGGTCCTAGTCAGTCTTAGAACATGCTTTGAAAACTTTCGAGGTGAAATTGAACTCTACTTATTTAAGGGAGAAATGATCTAGGCATTGTTTGGTTAGCCAACAACTAGTATCCACCCAATTAAATAGCAATCCCTAGTTATCCCTTTGAGCCTTCATAAAATTTTAGCTTTCTTCATTGGCATATAGCCCCAACAACCTGCCCTGAGCTGTTGTGATTCTTTTGACAAGTCTTATGATCAATAAGATGAATAGGCAAGAAGATCAAAGAAAGCAATGATTAGTCAAGATCATGAGGATAGTTGAAGTTTGAAGACCATGAAGATAGTCGAAGTTCTCAAGACCATAAGGGTAGTTGATGTTCTCAAGACCATAAGAGTAGTTGATGTTTTCAAGATCATAAGAGTATTTGAATTGTTCAAGACCACAAGGGTAGTTGAAGTTCACTTAATATCTCTAATATATCAAGACAACATTAGAGTAACAAATGGTTTATCCCTGTTAATAAAGATTTATGTTACTCCCCTCATCCATTATTGAAAGCCCAAGAGACAACTCTTTTAGAGCTAGAACCACACAAAAAATATTAAAATAAACAAAAAAAAAGAGAGAAGAGAAAAAAGAAGAAAAAGAAAAGAAAAGGACAAAAGAAAAAAAAGAAAAAAAAGAAAAAGAAAAGAAAAAAACAACAAGAAAAGAAAACGTAAAAAGGTGGTTCAGAAAGCCAACTGAGTTCTCTTTTACCTAAGCAGCAAAAGGCTTCCATTTGGACAGTTTGACTTAAATTGGTCCAACCCAACCAAAGATTCAATCAAAATCAAAGGAAAAGGAGAAAGACCATCCAATTCTTGAAAGTTCTATACTTGACAGCCCTACAAGGAAGAAGGACAAAATGATAAAAGAAAGGGAAGAGTAAGGAAAGAGAAAGAAGAGGGAAGAGTAAGAAAAATAAAGAGAAAAAAAGGGAAGAGTAAGAAAAATAAAAAGAAAGAAAAAGGGAAAAGAAGAAAGGAAATGAATTTGAGTACCAAACTTTTTGCAACGGCAAAGACTATCCTAATCAAGATCCAGATTAATGCCGAGAAGATAGAAGGAATTTGGAGCCTAGAAAGATTGTTCCCAACTGTCTAAAGTTTCAACAAGAAATTTGTAGTGTGAGGGTTTGTCCATTGTGTCACACCAACTCCAATCTCAAAATGGCCTTCACTTTAACCCATGTCCCTTATAGACCCCATTTCAAGCCTACCAAAGACCTGTTGATTTCTCTTAGTAGGTAGAGTCTATTAGTGGAGATAGTTTGGATAAGCATGCATATGAGATAGACAATATTTAAACTCAAATGAGACCCTTGGCCAAGTAATGTGTATGTGCCTATCTGAAGTGCAACAATTCTTGCTTAAATAGAAATGATTCCCGAGTTTAGTATGGTAACTAGGGTTGTCATGTTATAGATATGTTAATTGGAAAAATCAAACAAAAAATAGTTTTGTCATACAAAGCCTTCAAGTTAAGGGAAGTATGTTGAACCTCCAAAGGACACATTGGGCAAAGGAAATTATTATTGGCAAAGTCATGAAGAAGCTATCAGCCGACATGCTATGGATGTATCCCTGACTCTGCTGCTTGGGGTCTCCATCACTCATGTTTTCAACATCTTTAAGATACAAGCCACAAATGCAAAGCTTTCAATCATTCCAATGCAAGACTTGAACGAGCATCAAAAAGGAACCAATGAGAACACTTTTGTTGATCACCTTGGTCTGTGAGTCGATGGAACAACTGTAAGTATTATTCATGCATATCATGCATACATGAGCATATCACATCGTACTTTCTTGTCTTGTATTGTCTATTTTTTTATCAAAGTGAACAGCAAACACTCTATGAAGTAAAGAATCAAAAGAAGATGTCAAAACAGGGGGGCATGGAAAGCCCATTGCTTGAGAAAGCTCCAGTCATTTTGCGAAGAGAAGAAATATGTGCTTGTGCGAAGAACTAGACGGAAAAACATCAATCAAAGCTTACAGGGATAAAATATTTGGTTTGAGCCTACACAGGGGGCAAAGTTTCTCCTTTTCAATTTTTGAGTTTATATACCAAATATTTTTAAACTCACTTACAAATATTTTGTCACACAGGGGGGCAAGGAGAGGATATAAGGTCCAATTAAAAATAGCTAAATCTTTGCAAAAAGGAAGAACAAAAGAATGGAACATTAGAACTCTCAAAAGAATGAAGATGCAAAAGACAAAAGACCAATCCAGCTAAAAGAGCTAAAGCCAGGGTAAAGACCCGACCTCCAATGGATAAAGACCCATGTTTCAAGGGTAAAGACCCAATCTCAAGGGATGAAGATCCATTTGCAAGGGTGAAGACCCAATCTCAAAGAATAAAGATCCATTTTTCAAGGGTAAAGACCCGATGTCAAAAGATGAAGATTCATTTTCAAGGATGAAGATCCATTTGCAAGGGTGAAGACCCAATCTCCAAGGATGAAGATCCATTCTGAGGGTGAAGAATCACAATGCATAGAACAGCCGGAGCAGTCAGACTTCTCAACTGATAAAAGGTTAGTCAAATTCTCGGGTCCAAATACCTAAATCAAATCTAATCTCGGGTCCAAGTACCCAAATTAAATCAAAATCAATTCAAATCTCAAGTCAAAGTACCCAGGTTAGGATCGAGTATCCCCATCAAGTTTAGGATCGAGTATCCAAATCCAGTTAGGATCGAGTGTCAGAATCCAGTTAGGATTGAGTATCCAAATCCAGTTAGGATCGAGTATCCCAATCAAGTTTAGGATCGAGTATCCCAATGAAGTTTAGGATCGAGTATCCAAATCAAGTTAGGATCGAGTATCCCAATCCAATTTCGGATCGAGTATCCAAATCTGATTTAGGATTGAGTATCCAAATCCATTTAGGATCGAGTATCCCAATCAAGTTTAGGATCGAGTATCCGAATCCAGTTACGATCGAGTGTCCGAATCCAGTTAGGATCGAGTGTCCAAATCCAATTAGGATAGAGTATCCCAATCCAATTTAGGATCTAGTATCCAAATCCAGTTAGGATAGAGTGTCCCAATCCAGTTTAGGATCGAGTATCCAAACCTTCCGGGTCCAGAACCCAAAATTACTCTTAGGTCTAGAACCTAGAATCTTTTCTAACTCTAGAACTTAGCTAGGGTCTAGAACCCAAATTACTCTTAGGTCCAGAACCTAGAATCTTGTCTAAGTCCAGAACTTAGCTTGGGTCCAGAACCCAAATTTTACTTAGGTCCAGAACCTAAAACCATCCGTGAGTCCAGAACTCAAATTGGGTCCAAGTACCCAAAACAAGTCGCCATATCAAAAATTAAGTTTTATTGCTTTTCACTCTCTTTCACTAAGATTTCAGATCATTCAAGCAGCGGGCAAACTGTAGACCCTTAATTTTTGACCCAATCCGGTCCATTATGTTTTATTTAGTTTAAAATGATTTTTCTTGTCTAATTGGTCCAAAATAATTTAAATTAAATAATTTTTACCTTAGTATTTAATTTTTATTGATAAAAAATGAAAATAAACAATTAAAAATTAAAAAATAAAAATAAAATCAAAGTCGAAAAAAAAATCGGCAGCGAAAAGTGGTTGCGCGGGCCCGTCGGCCCAGCAGCAGCTCACCCGCAGGCCTGTGGGCGTTTCGCCCGCAGGGATTTCCTGCGGGCGAGTTATTTCGCCCGCAGGAAATTCCTGCAAGTAAAATAACTTTCTCATTTCGCCCGCAGGAAATTCCTGCGAGCGAAATAGCCGCCCAAAAAAATAACCTTAAACCACTATAAAAAGGACCAAAGGCAATTAGAATTGGGTGGCCGAGAGAGAGGAAATCCAAAGGGAGTTTGGAAAATTTGAAACCAAATCAAAGGAGGAAAAGAAGAAATTCAATTTAAATTTTTCTAGAACAGCAGCATCACGAAAAGAGGGATTCCAAAGGCAAAAAGGCTTGTCTTTGGAGCTCGTTCATCCAAGAAGAATTGTTTTTGGAGCAACTTACAAAAGAAGGTATGAAATTCTAAATTCTAATTTTTTACACAGTAGCTAAACTAGGATTTTTTGTGTTTTTCAAAAGTTAAAATCTTAGAATTTTAATTTAGTTTTCCAAAGTTAAAAACACTAAAACGTGACTTTCTTTTCTAAAAAGACTTAAAATTGTTATTTTTTCTTCTTAAAAACCTTAAAACTCAAATTGAACCTATTTTTCAACAAAACCAAAACCAAATTCTGTTTCTTTCAAATTTTTAAATTAGGTTCTATTTCATTCAAGAAGCCTTAAAAACATATTTTTTACTTATAAAAACTTCAATCTGTTTGTTTAAATTCATAAAATTTCATAAAATATCAAATTGATTTCTAAAACCCTAAAAATTATTCATTACCCGAGACCCAAATTTGAAAACCCTAAAATCCAAAATTCAACTTTTAAACCTAAAATAATGAACACTAACCCTTTTAAAATCTTAAACCCTAATTTTTATGAACCCTAATCCTTTTAAAACATTAAAAAACATAAAAACATAAAAACTCAAAAATTACACAGTAGTTTAAAATTCAATAACCAAAAATCACAAATTAAAGTATTTTAAGGTATTTAAAACCCGAGTTTCATGATTTCATCATTCAAACCTTAATTTGGTTAATCAAAGAGTCTTATCAATCTTTTAAAACATAAAACCCTAATTTATTTTAATTCCATAAAAAGTCACAGTAGCTATAATTGAACTTTTATTTGCTTTATTCAATTCCATATTTATTTATACCCTGATTTATCTCTTATGCTTTAATCTATTTAATTTCAATACTTGATTTATTTGATTTATCATGGATGGATGTTTATTTTATTGATATTTAAATACTTTTGATGAATGATTTATTTATGATGAATGATTATTTACTTTTATCAATCAATTTAGATTTCCCAAAAGTTGTAAGAGGTATGTTTCCTCTTGGTAGGTACCTCATTATTTAAACATCATGTAATTTAATTTGCTTTTCTATTTTTAAACTTATGTAAAGGGCATGTTTCTACCTTTTGGTGGGTGTCCTATCTAGGCATGTGATGTAAGGACATGTTTCCATCCTTGGATGGGTGTTCATTTATTTGCTTTGTTTGGACATTGCTTTGATTTTAATATATTGATGCTTTCTTTTAATTATTGTGTGTAATATGGATAATGTTATTATACTTAAGAATTTTATAATATTAAGACCTGTAAAGGAGGTCGGTTCCAATGAACCGAGCGTTGTGGGGGTGCTGGGCCATTTCTCACCTTCCCCACACGTACCCAACTTTCCGAACCCATTAGGGGGTTGGAGATTCCTTAGGAATCGAGTCATCCACCCCTTTCTTTTTTCCCGCCCCGTCCGGGTGGTGACTCCATTTTCTTCGAACTTAGGTCCGTGTTCTCTAAGGCCCCAAGCCTAAACAGTGCCGAAGTCGCAAGAACCATTCCACCGTGAGTGGGGGCAAAAATCCCCGCTCACACACTTCCATCCCATAAACCAAAGTAAACGGTGTCATTCCAGTAGGTGTTCGCACACTTGTCCTATATCCCCATAAAGCAAAAAGAAGCATCTCTGACCAATCCCTGTAAGTCTTGGTCATCTTGGACAGAATTTGCTTAATTGTTTTGTTTGTTGCTTCAACCGCACCATTAGCCTTTGGTCTATAAGGAGAGGATCGATGATGATGGATTTGGTACTTCGAGAATAAATCCTTAACTGCCCCTTCAAACTGAACCCCATTGTATGTTATCACTCTGTGTGGGACTCCGTATCTACAGATGAGGTTCTTTTCAATAAACCTAGCCATTTGGCTTGCACCCAGCTTGTTGAAGGATTCGGCTTCGACCCATTTGAAAAATAATCTACTGCTACTACAATGAAACAGTGACTGTTTGAAGCTGTCGGATGTATCTCTCCTATAATGTCAATACCCCAGGTGGCAAATGGCCAGGGTGAAGACATTGAATGCAGTTCTTTAGGAGGCATGTGATTCAAGTTACCATACATGTGACATTGTTGGCACTTCTTGACAAACTCAATACAATCTTTCTCCATGGTCAACCAGTAGTAACCTTGTCGAATAATCTTCTTAACTAGGGCCAAACCACTCATGTGCGGACCGCAACTTCCCTCATGTATTTCTGACATGATACGCTCCACTTCAGGTTTTCTTAAACATCTTAAATGCACCCCATCAGGTGATCTTTGATATAACTCCCCTTGAAATGTGATGTATTGTAAAGACCACCGCCTTATGGCTCTTCTCTCTTTCTTTGTTACCCCCGGCGGGTATTCTCTTTCCTCCAAAGATCGTCTTATAGTATCATACCACGCATCATGGTCTGTATCAATTTCCATGATTGTTTCATATTCATAGCAAGGAGTTGATGAACTGGTCAAGATCAGAGGCTTAAGGAATAAGCTGACAGGGTTTTCCCATACCAAAGCCAATGTGGCTAGGGCATCACCCATCTGATTTTCTTCTTTTGATAGGTGTATAAACCTACACTCCTTAAAGTTCTTCTTCATCATGTTCAAGTAATGGTGGCATGGTTTTAATTTTTCTTCTTTCAACTCCCATTCTCCATTTACTTGGGATACTACTAGCAATGAATCGCCATAAACTTCCACCTTATCCACCTTCAGAATCATTAGGATTTCCAAACCGAAAATACAAGCTTCGTACTCTACCATATTATTGGTTGCCCTAAATTTCAATTTTTTAGCTAAAGGGATGAGTTCCCCTTTAGGCGATTCTAGTATAACTCCCAAACCTGCTCCTTTCCTATTTACTGCTCCATCAAAATACATTTTCCACCCTTGTACTTCAATTGCTTCCAAATGGTCATCTGGAAATTCCAAGATTACCTCTTCACTATCTAATAATGGTTGTTGGGCTAGGAATTCTGCCACCGCTCTACCTTTGATTATTTTCCTGGTTACATACTCAATCTCAAATTCTTCTAATATTATCAACCATAGACCTTATTTCCCAATTAAAGAGGGTGTCTCCCTTAAGTACTTCATTGGATCCAACCTGGAAATTGCTTGCACACTATACGATTGAAAGTAATGTCACAACTTCTTAGAAGACCAAACCACGGTTATACATGTCTTTTCAATGATACTATACTTAATTTCATAAGGTAGGAGCTTTCTACTCAAATAGTAAAGGCATGCTAAATCCCTGACTCATCTGCTTGGGCTAGCATGGCTCTGATTGACTCTTCTTCCACTGCTAAGTATAGTAATAGGGGTTTGCCGGGTTTAGGTGGTTTTAAAACAGGTGGATTCAACAAATAATCTTTTATTCGCTCAAAGGCCTTTTGACACTCTTCATTCCATATGACTGGCTGATTCTTTCTAAGCAATTTGAAGATAGGCTTACAGATTGTTGTGAGCTTTGCTATAAATTTTTCAATATATTGTAATTTATCGATAAATCCTCGAACTTCTCTCTCTGTCTTAAGGGCTGGCATATCCCTGATTGCTTTAACTTTGTCAGGATCAATCTCAATGCCATTTGGACCAATCACATGTCCTAATAATTTGCATGAAGTAACACTGAATACACACTTCTTCGGGTTTAGTCTTAGCTTATATTTCAAAGCTCTATTGAAGAATAATTCTAAGTTTTGGAGGTGTTGTTCCCTTATATATGATTTGACCATCATATCATCAACATATACTTCAACTTCTTTGTGCATCATGTCATGAAATAAAGTGGTGGCCATCCTTTGATAAGTCGCTCCAACATTCTTTAAGCCGAACGGCATCACCCTATAGCATTGGTCCAAAACCTAAATTACCCTAAAGTCTTGAACTTAGCTTGGGTCCAGAACCCAAGTCTTTTTCGAGTCCAAAACTTTAACTGGGTCTAGAACCCGGACCATCTCGGGTCTAGAACCCAAGTCTTTTCGAGTCTAGAACTCAAACCGGGTCCAGAACCTAAAACCCAAACCATCTCAGGAAAATTAAAAATTATGTCTTGTTGCTTTTCACTCTCTTCTACCAAGTCTCAGATCTTTCAAGTAGGGGGCAAACTGTAGACCCTTAATTTTTTACCTAGTCAAATTCGATAGTCTAAAATAATTTTTGTGGTATTTAAATTATTTTAATAATATTTAAATTACTTGTAATATTTAATAGTTATTTTTAATAAAAATAAAAATATAAAAAATATAAAAAAATGAAAAAATAAAAATCAGGCCAATCGGCGGGCGATGCGTGGCAGCCCATTTCGCCTCAGAAGTTGTCTACGGCGAATTGGGCAGTGCCCAGCTAGCCCATCACTCCCATAGCCCGCAGCAATTTTTTGCTAGCATAATTTTCACAAGCGCAGCCCATGGGTCCGACAACCTGCACGTTGTTGATTTTTTTACCAAACCTTGTTTTGCATGGTTTTGTAATTTTTCCTAAATAGTTAGTATTTTTTTTTATTAAAATAGGATTATGTCTTATTTTTTCTTATAAATATCACATTAAAACACAATAAAGAGGGAGGGAAAAAAAACCCTAGGATGAAAAAGGGAGACAAAAAACCCTAGGAGAAAAAACGGCAAAAAGGAATGAGCAGCAAGTGAGCATTCATCAATCATCAATCCATCAACCTAGCATCATTGCCTTTGTTATTGTTCATCCATAAATTAGTTTTTTGGTGGAACCAACTACGCAGGTTTGATCTTTAATCATAAATTATATGCTCACAGTAGCTTCATTTTCTTTGATTAATAAGAATATGTAGCAACTTGATCATTGTTTTAATAACTTTAATTGTTTACTTTAGTTAATACATTAATCAGCTGGTTTTCAAAACTCCACTTGCATGTTTTATAAAAATTAAAAAATTAAAACCATCCAGTAGCCTAAGTCATTGATTAAATTATCAAAACCCTAAACCGTTCTTTTGTTTCCAAAATTTTAAATCCATAAATCTTTCTCTCGTAAAACCTAAATTTCTTAATCATCTAAACCCTAACTTATTTGTTTGAAACTTCAAAATGTCTTCTTAATTCTCCAAACCCTAATCTTCTTTATAGTTTCTAAAAACTTTAATCTTAATCATTTTTATAAAACTCTAAATTGTTTCCTTAAATCCTATGATCGAATATGTTTTCCAAAATATAAAAAACCCTAAACAATCTTATTAATTCTCAAAACCCAATCCAGTAAACCCTAGTTTTCCTAAACCCTAATTCTTAAAACATCAAAACCTTATGACAAGTTCATCAATACCCTAAAGCCCAAATCTAGTGAGCCTAAAACCCAATATAGTAAATTTAAAATCCTAATTCCTAGCTCAGTAACCATAATCCTCAAAACCTAAAATATTAAATTCCAAATCTCAAACCCTAATTTTATTTACTTGGTAAATTAAATTCCAGTTTTAATTATTTATTTGGTTTGCTATTTGTTATATGATGAATGATTTATTTTATTTATGACGTAAGTTTTATTTTAGTTATAGCACTTGAATGATTTAATTTTACTTAATTATTTATTTGGTATTAAAATTGTAAGAGGTATGTTTCCATTATTGGGTACCTCATTAATTAATTTTTATGTAATTTACATTGTTTTTATATTTAGGAATTAATGTAAAGGACATGTTTTCACCTTTCGGAGGGTGTCCTATTTAGTTATAGACATGGACAATGTAAGGACATGTTTCCATCCTCGGATGGGTGTCCATTTATTTGCTTTGTTTGGACATTGCTTTGATTTTAATATAATGATGCTTTATTTTAATTATTGCATGTAGTATGGATAATATTGTTATATTTAAGAATTTTATAATATTAAGACCTGCAAAGGAGACCGGTTCCAATGAACTGGGAGTTGTGGGGGTGCTCGACCATTTCTCACCTTCCCCACACATACCTAACTTTCTAAACCCATTAAGGGGTTGGGGATTCCTTAGGAATCAGCTCTATTTTCTCTGGGCTTAGGCTTGTATTCTCTAAGGCCCCGAGCCTAAACAGTGCCGAAGTCACAAGAACCATTTCACCAGGAGTGGGGGCAAAAATCCCCGTTCACGCAAAGAAAAAGAAAAGAAAAAATTAAAATTAAAATAAAATCCAAAGTAATAAAAATTTAATATTATTGATGTTGAAATTGTTGTCATTATTGGCAACGACATCAAAAACTTGTCGTGCTAGATTTACCTTTGCTAGTGCAAGTACCTCTAACAAGCGATAAAGAGTAGAGTATCGTTCCCATGAGGAAGGGTTGATCTTAAGTACAAAAAAATTAAATTATTTATTATTTGGAAAAGCAATTTATATTAATATTAAGAAAACTAAAATAATTAAACTAAAAATTTAGTAAATTAAACTTTTATATTTAAATACTAGGATTAGACTTCTTGAATGGATTATTTATGATTTTTCTAAGGTATTAACTCACTATTATCTTTTTTTGAATATTGGTTGAATCTTTCTAAATTAGCTTTTAGTATCTCTCAGGTACTAAAACTAATATTGATTTTAACTCTTGTGTCTACTCTCAAGATCACAAGTAATTAAAGTCAAATCACTAAGATTTGTGAAGAAAATTAAAAAACCTCTTAAGCGTTCTTCTTTTCTTTAAGTAAAAACTTCTAAAGATTATTATCTCCTGGAACTAATATTATACTTTCACTCTCACTTCATCACATAATATCTTAGATCTAACAATTATTGATTATGTAATTATAGCTTTAAGCACAAAGAAAATAAAATAATTAAAGAGAAATATTTATTGAATTAAATAACTATTAAGATCACTATAAAATAATCAAAAGAATTGTCTAACCCTAATTTAGGGTTTAGCTAGACATAATTTATGTTTTGTAAAGCCACACTTCAAAAATATAATCATTTTGGATTTTATAATAGAAACACATCAAATTCTATTAATAACAATAAAAATATAACTAAAATAATAACTAAATATTATGCAAAATATGGCTTTATCAATTTATAATAATATATGTCTAATGTGCTGAAAGCAAATTGAATATTGAACCTTATTGAAAGCAAATTTAATATTAAGCCTTATTGAAAGGAAATGCAATATTGAACATTACTTTATTATAAAAAAATAATATTGTTTTTTAAAAAATTATTTCAATAAATTATAAAATAAATTTAATGCTTAATTGCAATTATTGTTTTTAACAATACAAATTCATGAATTTAAAATGCTATTGAAATTTAAATAGGTAAATATTTTTATATTTAGTAGTATTAGTTTTATAATAACAAATAAATGTGATATAATTTTATTCATGTTGAATCTTATTTTGGAGGGAAAGTATATTCTATATTGAATAAATTATTATTTCTCAAAATAGTTAATGTATTTTGTAGTTTTTATTTTTTTAAAATTAATAAAATATCATAAATTAAATTAAATAAGATTGAATTAGATTAAAATTAAAAGTTTGAATTATAAAATTATAAAAATAAAAAAAATCAAACATATTTAAATTTTTTCTAAAATAATAATCTGTTTAGGAATTTTTTGAATAAATGTTACAAAACATTCATAATTTTTTAAGTTTTAAAATTAAAGTTAAATATAAACTATAATTTTAAATTGAGTTATTTAAAAAATTAAATATTAATATCAATATAGAAAGAAAATTAAAAATCAAAATATTAATATTCCCATACCTTATTAAGAGTCACTGAAGATATATGCATATATTTCATTTATTAATAAGATAGTTTTGTAACACCCTTATAACCTATATACAAACAACACATATACTTCGTATACGTACTATATGCGTATAGAATATAAGAATGTCACTTTAAAAAATTATAAAAACCTCAACTTTTCAAAATACTTTTACATTCATTCACATTCAAAACATTCTTTATAAAAATAATGCCCATCTTTAGTTACACATACATACATAATGTCTCAAAAATACATTTATTATATAAATGATATACATTTAAGTTATACAAATCAAAATTGCATGATTTAAAATATATTATAGATGTATGTTATACCTTATATGCTAAGTTGGTCTTATGGCACCGTCACTCTTATGCATGGTTGGAAACAAAAAAGAAAAAAAAGGAAAGAAACCAACTTTGAGTCTGTTTTAGTTTTCTGCGGCCACCATAAGTATAAATGAAAACAAAACTTTTGTTTCTCTTTGGTTCTTCTTTGGGTAGCAAATAGAGGAATAGAACACAAAAGGAAAAAAAGGCCAAATTTCATGATTTTTTGTTAGCTTTTATTTTGAAAGTTTTCATCAAAGATTCCAAGCAGTTATTAGACCAATTTTAGATTATTCACTAGTTTTCTTGGTGTACTTTATTTCTTCAATAGTGGATTTTATTGCAAAACTTATCCCATGGTTTTACCTCAACACTGGAGAATTTTTCTATGTTAAATCTTGTGTCTTGCTTCTGTGGTTGTTCTTTGCTTGTTACAATTCTTTTTGGTTGTTTATTGATATTATTTGGCTTGAGATTATTTTAATTAGCATAATTAATTATTATTAATTGAAAATCCCAATAAGTGGTATTAGAGCCTAGTTCTTTGAGTGTGTAATGAATTATATAAATTAAAATGGATGAATTCGCAGTTATAATGATTAATTATTAGCTTTAAAATATTCAATTTAGAAGTAGAAGATTGAGGACCTTCTTTATTTTAAGGACCTATATGATCCTATAAAATTATAATTTTCAAAGCCAAGTGAGACATATGATGATGATTGGGAGAAAATCATAGGAAAACTATTGGTACTATCTAGCAATACGTAGATAATAATGTCTACCATCATAAAAACAAAGAAGTTGATGCTCATAAATTATGGCAAAATTTGGAAAATATGTATGAGAGGAAAAGTTCTCAGAATAAACCTTTTATAATTAGAAAGCTTGTGAATTTGAAGGTAATGGATAGACGGTCATTAAAGAACACTTAAGTAAATTTCAAGACTTGGTAAATCAATTGAGCATCATGAAGAAAATTCTACATGATAAATTTCAGGTATTATTGCTCTTGAGTTTTTTTTTGCCAGATAGTTATGAGACCTTGGTAGCATCTCTTGCTAACTCTACTCCAAGCAGTGCTTTCTTTTTATCCTTTTTAAAAGATAGTTTGTATAATGAGGAGACTAGAAGAAAGGATATGAGCATCGATACTTTATAGGCTTGTTACAACTATAGAGAGCAGGGGAAAAAGTGAAAGCTGAGGTCCAAAGAGACACTATAAATCCAGAGGCAAGTCACAATTGAAAGGGAAATTGAATTATTATCATTGCAACAAGGAGAAGCATATTAAACGATATTGTAGAGCTTTGAAAAAGGAAAAGAATAATGAGAAATCAAAAGAAGTTTGATGCTCAGAATACCACTGTAACTGTAGCTAATGTTAGTGAAGAGATGGTTGTACTCTCCATTGTTGAGGAGCATAAAAATATTGCTAATTTTGATAAAGTATAGGTTGTTGATTCAGTAGCACCCTACCATGCTACACTGAGGAGAGATGTCTTTGTTGAGTACAAAGCAAGTATAGTGGATATTGGATCTACATAGTTGTCACAATATCTTTGTAAACTCATTAAAGGTTTGATTGTAGCTACTAGAGGTAGATTGAAGATGGGTAACACCGGCTATGCAAATATAATAAGTATTGGTGAATTCTATATTCAGAAAAAAGTTGGTTGTATATTGAATTTGAAGAATGTATGACATGTGCTAGATGTCTACCTAAATTTGATTTCTACTCATGTCTTTGATATAGATAGTTATTACAACACCTTTGTCATAAAAAGTGGAAATTCGCCAAAGGTTTGATTGTGGTACCATGAGGTAGATTGTGTTATATACTCTACAAAACTCAAGTGAAGACAATCAAAGGTGCTCTAAATGCAGTTGAAGATGATGCTTTGCTAGACTTATATCATAAGAGTTTGGCTCACATGAGTGAGAAAAGGCTGCAAAATTTTGATAAAGAAGTCCCTCATTCCCTTTGCCAAAGGTTTGTGTCTAAACCCTAGTGATCATTATTTATATGACAAGCAACATAGAGTCTTGTTTAGTAGTTCATCATAAAGGAAAAAATGTACTTGAGTTAGTTTACTCTTATATATGTTGTTATGTGGATACAATAGGAGGTAGTAGATATTTTATCATTTTTATTAATGATGCTTTACGAAAGTTTTGGGTGTTTCTTCTAAAAGGAAATGTTAGGTTATTCAATGCTTTAGGAAGTTCCATACAATGGTAGAAAGAGAGAAAGGAACATCCTTAAAGTGTCTTCGCAATGATAATAGGGGTGAATATACTTCAAAGGACTTTTGAGAATTACTGGTTAGAGTATGGAATTATACATGAGAAGACTATTCATGGTATTCTACAACATAATGGTATAATTGAAATGACAAATGAACCATCTTGGAGAAAGTTAGATGCATCCTAAAAATGGCTAAACTCTCTAAGCCATTTTTGGGTGAAGTGCTCTACACTGCCTGTTACTTGATGAATCGCTCTCCATTAGCTTTTTTGGATTTTGATATTCCTAAGATAGTATGTTCTAGAAAGGATGTTGCTTACTCTCACTTAAAGGTACTTAGAAGCAAGGCTATTGTGTATGTGCCTAAGGAATAAAGACATAAACTTTATGATAGCATTATTCTATGCATTGTTTTGGGGTATGGAGATGCAAAATTTTGATACAAATCCAGTGAAGAGGAAAGTTATTGTAACACCCCGATACCTTATATAAGTACTATACATATACCTGGTATACATACGGTAAGTATATAAAGTATAAGGATGTCACTTTTCGTTACCTTTTTAAAACCTGTAAAAGAATTCCAAACCATAATACATTAATTTAAATAACATTTACCAAATCATTATCTTTATCAAAACTTCATTTATACATATAATTACTTTCTCGTCATAAATACATCAATATAAAAGTTATACATGTATGCATTTCCCTCTAGTTGGTCTCGACAAACTTTTACTCTTCTTGTGGCATAACAAAAGACTTCATATCTTCCATCTATATACCTGCGCGAATAAACACCCGCGCTAAGCCCGAGAGCTTAGTAGTCCAAATATAAAATATAAACATACAGTATAGAAGTATTAACATATAATGATGTATAAATTCAAGGTATAATTAGTTCTTATCATATTTTATTTTCTTTTTAATTGCATCTTTCATATATCCTAGCTAATTTCATATATGATGTACATATATACATAATAATATCACCAACCCTAATCCATCACCAATACTCAAAATCAATATATTAATACATCCACATTATATATACCATACCAATCATTATTGCAATACACATTTTACACATCATACCAATTATTATTCACATTTCCAATAAAGACAACCTTTATCATCAACCACAATTCATTTACATATTACACTTAATAACCTTATATTATTCACAATTCACCAAGCATAATTCATTATTAATACTCACACTCAATATTTCAATACTTGCATTTCACATTGACAATAAAGACAGACTCGGGCCCAAAACACTAATATGTTATTCAGAGTCCAGAGTTCTGCATTGGTCCATAACCACAATGATCAAGCTCGTAGGCAATATATCTCATGTCTCTATCCATGGATAGCGTAACAGACCCAGTCTCTTGGATCATCAACTCGGCTAAACTCGAGGAGATCCTCAACCCGGCTAGACTGTTACTACAATTCACATTTCACATTTTATCAAGTAACAGACCCAGTCTCTTGGATCTCAATTCATCTCAATGCAAAGAGATCCTCAACCCGGCAAGACTGTTACCTTTCATGTATTTCGCATCAATAATTTACATAGTGTAACAGACCCAGTCTCTTGGACCTCAGTTCACTCAAATTGAAGAGATCCTCAACCCGGCAAGACTGTTACATTTTCACATTCTCTAGGCATGCCGCCAAATCCAGAACTCTGAAAATTGAATCAACATATTAGACACAAAATCTTTTATTTTCATTTCATTCTCAATTGAATTATCATAGCCAATAGCAATGGCTTAACATCTCATTTGAATCACTATAGCCGATCACAATGGCTTCATATCTCATTTGAATCATCATAGTCAATCACATTGACTTCACAACATATCATACTTCAATCCATATGATACATATAACATTATTGATATAACATTTCAAAATATATTATTCATATAATACATTGCCATTCACAATGCATATAACATAACATTTCATCATTTCTCAAAACACACTAACACCATTCATTATTAGAACATTTATCATAACAAATTGCACATACCTTAAAAATGATCCTCATTTCTTTCTACCTTTCCATTTCATATTTCATCCTTTATATTTATATATATAAAATGATTTACATTCTTCATTTACATTCATAATATAATAGCTTATTTAACACTTTCATCCCAATGTGTAAATGTTCAAAGACATATAAGGATATACAATCAAATAGGGTTTATGCTTACCTTGTTAATGATCTTCACATCCTTCACATCATTATCATCACCTTAGTCCAATTATATTAACAATATAGTAAACCACTTAACACATTTGCAAACAAATGTGTTAAGCCTCAAATCATGTAAGTAAATACAATCATATGTATTGGTACTTACCTCAAGAACTACTCCCATCAATCTATACATTTCCTTTTTCCAAGAATTCTCCACCTTTAGGTTAATGCAACACAATCTCTTCAAAACCTAATCCAAAGATCATTATTCATAGGTTTAGAATCATCTACATACATTTGATTAGGGCATTCTTTGTTTTAAACATGTTTAAAGTGTTTATGTTTAGGTTTAGGTACCATAATACCTTTGAAGAATCAAAGCCATGCTAAAAGAACAAAGAATAAAAACAATAATCATTATATTTGAGGGACACGGGCAGCCCACTTGAGGGACATGGCCAAGCTTGTGGCCGTGTCTCTCAACCACAATTGGCAGTAAGCAACACGGGCAAGGGACACGGCCAAGCTTGTGGTCGTGTCTCCCAAAACAAATTGGCAGTGGCAGACACTGGCATGAGACACGGCCGTGTCTCTCAAAAATCAACCCAACACGCCCAAAATTTCCATGTCTTGGCCGTGTCTCTCCATGCTTTTGGCCGTGTTACTCACAACATACCCTAACCAAAAACCAACACTCTTCCAATTGCATTTACACACCCTTTTCACAACAAAACCTCATTCAAATGGATACAATCAATAACATAAACACATATCTTACATAATCAATTAAACCACACATTAACAATACAATTAAACATATACCATCTCAAAATCTTAAAACCAACATTCTTCTCCATCTTTCAAAATCAACATCCACCACTTCCAACAACAAAATCTCTTTAAACTCTTAACTTAAAACCAATTTTAACACTTAAAAACACAACACAAACACATCTCATCATCAAACCAACAAACCCTAATTATCTTCAAAAGAATGAAAGGAATCAAAGAAAAGATCTTACCTTAGATGAAGTAATTACACAAATCTTTGATTCTCCTTAAAATTTTGAGCTTAGCATCTCAAGAACCTCTCTTAGCTCTTTCTTTCTCTTTGTCTATGGAGGAGCCGGCCACACATGAAGAGAAGAGGAAAAGATGAAGAAGCAAAGTCAAATTTTTTTTTTAATCTCCACCAAGAGTTCAATTCAAGCAATTACCAAAACACCCTTTAATCATTTAACTAACCACTTGTCTCTTATATGCCCATACATGTAATTTCACATATCCCACAAAAATATCCTCTTGCATTGACTCTCACTTTGATCAATTTATATGATATATATATCATCATATAAACAACATATACATTTCTCTCTAAACCCTCTTTTCTTTCCCAAAACACATATACATAAACCTTCTCTTCCCATTTCTTTTCTCTTCACATAACATATACATTCAATCCAACTTACAACAACAACATAATCCAAACTTCTAAGGCATACATGAGGATATTACAGTTATCAGTTCCAGAGGTGTAATCTTACATAAACATAAGACTTTGATGGACTTTGAGATATCAAGGGAGACTACAAGTAGTGATGAAATTTCTCTTCCTGTATTATTTCTCGTTCAATAAAAAATTCCATAAATGAGAGAGAGTTGCTTGAAGAACATGGAATTGATGATATGGTTGTACTAGTTGATGTTGATAATGATGTCGAGCAGGGGGATCAACCCCTTCCTCGTCAGATTATAGAAGAACCTCAAATTACAAGGTCAACTAGAGAACATCATCCATCTACTAGGTATCCCAGTTTTGAGTATGTAATAGTTACTAAAGAGGGGGAGGAGCCAGAAAGCTTTCATGAAGTTTAGAATCATAAAGAGAAGGCTCATGGAAGAAATTGATGTAAGAGAAGATGAGTTCTTTAAAGAAGAGCAATACTTATGAGCTTGTTGAACTTCTAAAAGGTAGAAAAGCCTTGAATAACAAATGAGTATGCAAACTTAAGATGGATAGAGAGAAGCTAGTGAAGTATAAAGTTCATTTGGTAGTAAAAGGCTTCAATTAGGAGGAAAGGGGTTGATTTTAATGAGATATTTTCTTCCGTTTTGAAGATGAGCTCCATTCAAATGAATCTTGGTTGACTGCTAGCTAGATCTTGAATTTGAACAGTTTGATATAACAATTGTATTCCTTCATGGTGATGTGGAGGAAGTAATCTATAGGGAGCAACCAAAGGGATTTGAAGTAAAAGGGAAAGAGCATATATTTTTCATATTGAAGAAGAGTTTTAATGGGTTGAAAAAGGTTTCGATACAGTGGTACAAGAAATTTAGCCTTTTCATTATGAGTCATGGTTATACCAAAATGAATACAGATTATTGTGTGTACTTCAGGACATTTCTAGATGTTAAATTTGTGATCTTTTGCTCTATTTATATGATATATTAATAGTAGGATAAGATGCTATAGTAATCAATAGATTGAAAAGGACTTTTTTGTGAAAAACTCTTTGTTAAAAATAAAAACAATAAAGATATATCTATTCCTGTTTAGGAAAACGGCTACTCCTTCTTTTTTTGATATCTATACCGGCTTAAATCGTAGGATTGGAACGACTCGAATGCTTGGTCTATCTTTTTTTTTTTTGTTTTTTATAATTTTATAAATTGAGTCTGTTTTTATGTTATTTTGTACTGTACAATTCCTTTTTTTGGCTCCTTTGATATGAAGGATTTGGATCTAGCATGATAGATTTTAGGCATGTAGATTGCTCATGAAAGGAAAGCTAAGAAGTTGTGGCTGTCATAGTAGAAGTATGTTGAGCAGGCTCTAAGCATATTTTATATGAAGAATGCTAAGCTAGTTAGCACACCTCTTACTAATCACTTAACACTTAGCAAGAAACCTTGTCCTTCTGCTCAAAAAGAAAAGGAACAAATGAAATGATTTTTTAATCCTCTGCAGTTGGGAGTTTAATGTATGCAACGGTTTGCTCCGAACCAAATGTTGCTCATGTTGTTGGTTTGGTCAACAAGTTTCTTTTAAATCATGGTAAAGATCACTTAGAGGAGGTCAAATGGATTCTCAAGTATTTGAGAGGCACTTTTATGATGTGCTTATGCTTTAGAAGCTCAAAACCAATCCTAGAAGGATATACAGATGCGAATATGGTATGTGAACTTGATGACAGGAATTCAACTTCAAGATATGTGTTTACTTTTACAAGGGGATCTATATCATGGCAATCTAAATTTAAAAAGCGTGTTGCTTTGTCCACAATTTAGGAAGAATATATACTTATGATTGAAGCAGGTAAATAAATGATTTGATTGAAAAGCTTCCTCAAAGAGTTGGGTTTTAAGCAAGCTAAGTATGTGATGAATTATGATAATTAAAGCACTCTAGATTTGAGCAAGAAAGCCACATACCACTATTCGATTAAGCATATTAGTTTGAGATACCATTAGATTCATGAAATGGTGAATAATTAAGAGATGTTATTGAAGAAATCAAAATTGCAAAAATCCAGCTAACATGTTGACCAAGGTGGTAACTCTTGACAAGCATTAGTCCTGCACCAAGATGGTGGGACTGTGTCGACCCTTAATTTTTGCCCTAGATGAATTTGGTCCTAATTAAAAACCCAAGTTGAATTTGGTCAAATTTTAAAATTCCAAGTCAAATCCAATCTAATTGTAAAAGCTTAAATTATGTTCGATCCAATTTTAAAATCCCAAATCATGGATGGTCCAATTTTAAAAAGTCCAAACCAAGCCCCTTTTAACTCAAAATGCCAAAACATGGTGAATTGAGCATGCCAATTTTCCATGAGCTAAGATTGTGGCTAATTGGCCTTGGCCAACTCAGCTCATGGCAAATTGGCCAAGGCCAATTCATCATAATCCCTTAAATCTGGCGTAATTAATTTTGGTTTAGTTTTAATTATCTGTAGACCCTTAATTTTAGCATGGATTAAATTCAGTCCTAAATAAAAGGGCTCTGTATAATTTTAGAAGCTTAAACCTAGTCCGGCATAAACTTAAAAGCTTAAACAGTTTGAATTAAGTCTGGTTTAATTTTAGAAGCCCAAAATAAAGATGAACTGACTTGATCTGAGCCAAAATAGTTTTGTTTGACCCAAAACCTAGAAACCATGTCGAATTGGAGAGCCAATTCAACATAGGCCAAATCTTATGTCAAATTGGCACTTGCCAATTCGACATGGAGCCTTATATTAAGGCTCATGTCGAATTGGAACACGAACTTGGCTCCATGACAAATTGGCAAGGTGTTCGACCCTTATTTCAAGCAAGTATAATTTTAATTGGAAATCATGAATAGGCTCAGTCTACATACTGATGGGTTAACCTAATTTGTTCATTATAAATAGAGGCTTAAGCAGCACTTAATGGGTCATCCACAATTAACAAATCGAGAATGATAAAAGTAGAGATAGAATTAAAAAAGGGGAAAGCAACACACAAAAATTTAAAAAACACACAACAACCAATAAGGAGCCAGTAGCCATCGTGCCCCTACAATGCCTCGTCCCACCAAGATTAAAGTTGATTCAATGAATTAATATTGGTGGAATCTAAAAACGAAGGTACGTTCTTATGTGTTTATTTCATTTAAGTTTACTGTATTTGTTTTTTCTTTTATTGTTATCTCATATGGTGTTTTACAATTATTTAAGCATCCAGTAGCCAAACCATCAACAACATTAATTTTAATACAATGGCAATTTATGCAAACCCTAATAATAGTATTTCGTTTGATTCCAAAAACCCTGAAACCTTGTTTTACGTACTAAAACCCTAATTATGTTTCCAAAAAGCTTAAAATCCTAGTTTGATAATCAAAACCCTAATTGTCGTCCCAAAACCCTAAAATTATAATTTTATCCCCAAAATACTAGTTTAACCTTAAATTCCTAATTTAGGAAATATCCTAATTTCTATAAATATAAAACCCTAGCTTAGATAGAAACCCTAATTCCCCAACAAAATCATATCATGTAAACTATTTATCTTTCGGAGGCACTGCCCCCCTTGACCCTTTAAGCATGACCCTCATCATTATGCACTATATTTCCTTAATTTGATAATATTAAGATGTTTTTGTTTATTTTCTTTTTAATTATTCAATTATTGTTCATGTGTGTTGTATTATTTTTTTCTTGATTTATTCTTTTCCTTAGATTTATATGTATTTTTAAAGGTAATTGTAAATGGCATGTTTCCATCTAGTGTGGGTTCCTTGTTTATTTATTTTTTGAAATTTAATTTATTTAAAGACTTTAGGATGATTGTAAGGGACATGTTTTAACTTTTTGGTAGGTGTCCTACTTTATTTATTTTCTTTGTGGACATTCAGACATTGTAAGGGCATGTTTCCATCCTTAGAATGGGTGCCTATTTTATTTGTTTTAATTCAATAAAATGATAAATGCTTATTTCTTTTCATTTCATGTAATATGGATAACATGATAATAATAAATTAATCAATAATATTTAGACCTAAAAAGGAGGTCAGTTCCAATGAACCGGGCGTTATGGGGGTGCTAGGCCATTTCTCACCTTCCCCATGCATACCCAACTTTCTGAACCCAATAGGAGGTTAGGGATTCCATAGGCATTGAGTCATCCCCCCCTTTCCATTTTCTAAGCCCCTCCGGGTGGCGACTTTATTGTCTCCAGGTTTAGGCTTGTGTTCTCTAAGGCTCTGAGAGTAACAGTGTCGAAGTCGTAAGAACCATTCCATATGGGAGTGGGGGTGAAAATCTCTGCTCACAGTATTCTAATTTTACTTAAACTCAAGGGGACCTATAAAATAGAAGCTTTTCTAGTAGGATTAGGATAGATTAGCCAGTTGGTTGCCCTAATTTTGTGTATAAAAAACAATTAACAATCAACAATGAGGGAGGAAGTCACGAGTAGCAAATAATTAGTAATTAAGTAGAAAATAATTAAAGATCTAGTGGCTATTCAAAATAAAGAGAGACAAAAGGAAACTAACAAAAGAGAGACACAGTAGTAACAAAAGCTAAAAACAACATACTGCAATTGAGAATACAGGAGCAAACTTTAATTGTTCCTTGCTCATCCAAAAACCCTAGTTGATCTAAGCCATCGGTGCTTTTCAAGACAATACCTATTATTAAATCTTATTAAAATATTATGTTGATTTGATCCATAAGATTTGGTTCAACATTAATTATTTTGGTGGAGCCAACAATGTCAATATGATTCTACTACTTTATTGAATTATTATTCTTGCTTGTTATATAAATCTGTGGATATATTTTTCTTTGACATATTATTTTGATTTTGCTAATTTGATAGTTAAAACCCTAATTTTACTAGCAAAATCATAATTTTGCAAACCAAAACTTTAATTGCATGTTAAACCCTAGTTGTAGGATTAAACCCTAAATTATGATTTAAAACCTTAATATATGATTAATGTTATGGAAGTAGTAACTCATTCAACGAGTATGGTAGATCGTTTACCTTTCAAGGGCGCTACCCCCTTGAACCCTACCTACTAACCAGCTAGTAGGACCGCCATATGTGTTATGCCTTATATTTCATTAACAAGTTAATATTTATTTGTGGATTGCAATTTTTATTATTAATCTTTATATCTTTTTAATTAAGCCCTAATTTTATGATTCTTTGTATGATGATTATTTATAGATTTATAGATTTGTGTTTATTTTTATATTTGGATGTTAAGATAAAAAAGATTTGTTTCAACCTGTGGGTGTCTTATTTATTTATCTTATGTTATTTGATTTATTTTTGGGACAATTTTAAGGGATACGTTTTCACCTTTTGGTGGGTGTCCTATTTTATTTTTTTATGGACTTGAACATTTGTAAGGGCACGTTTCCATCTTGTATGGGTGCCCATTTTGTTCTATATGTTTAATTTATAATATGATGTTGATTTATTTTAATAATGCTTGTAATATCAGTAGTATTATAATAATTAAGAATTTAATAATATTTAGACCTGAAAAAGAGGTTGGTTCCAATGAACTGGGTGTTATGGGGGTGTTGGCCGTTTCTCACATTCCCCATGCATACCCAGCTTTTTGAAACCAGTAGGCGTTGGGGATTCCTTAGGAATTGAGTCATCTACCCATTTCTATCTTCCTGACCTGTCTATTTTATTGGTTTTTGTTATAGATTTGTGTCTTGTTTATTATGATAATTATTGTTTTATTTAGGTATTTTGTTAGTTTTTATCGGTTTATTTAGTGTTTTCATTAATTTTGTTAGTTTTAGTTTATTTCAGTGTTTATATCGTTTTTGATCTAGTTTTTAGTATGTGTTTATGTTTTGTTGGTTAATGTTTATTCACTTCTTATTTGCAATTTGTTTGAGTTTTGTTTTAGGTTAAAAAAGCCAAGGAACCAAGACTGAAGGAAAAATGGACAGTAGCTGACACAGGCAGAGGACACGGCCAAGTCACTGGCCGTGTCCCATATCAAGCTGAAAAGAAGCCACAAGACACAGTGATGGACACATGCAAGGGACACGGCCAAGTCACTGGCCGTGTCCCTCCAAAAATGCTCAAACACGGCCAAGTCACCATCAACTTGGCCGTGTCTCACCTAAATCCAAAGCAAAGAAGAGCAATTCTCACAGTAGGTGACACATGCAAGCGACATGGCCAAGTCACTGGCCATGTCCCTCCAAAATGGTCCAACTTGCCCGTGTCACCATAAACTTGGCCGTGTCTCTCCCTCCAATTCACCTCCAACACGGCCAAGTTCACTTTAACTTGGCCATGTCACTCATGGATCAATGAAGACGTGCGGAGGTTTCGTATAAATAAAAAAGTTAGGGTTTTTCTTTACATGGTTGACGATTTGGAGATTCAATTGAGCCGTCAGAGAGTGAAGTTAGGGTTTTAACTTTGTTTTCTTTATTTTGATTACACTTTTGGATTAATCTAGCTTAGATTAGATTGTTCTAGCCATTGATACATCCTTCTTGCAAGATTTGAACAAGAGATTCTTCATAAGCTTCAAGGAGTTTGTAATTTGGTTTTGTTCTCGAACTTATTCTCTTTATTTTCATTAGAATTATATTTATGGATATTATAATGTTTAATTTGATTTCTTTGAACATTAATGAGATGAGTATGTTTGATTGCATCATGAGCTAATTTGATATAGTCTAGGGTTTGTATGGATATGCTATGATTGTATGAATTGGTTATTCTCTTAGCTAATAATTTCTTTAGCCTTGATTGAATGGAATATTGTTAATATATAATTGATTGGCCACCAATTATGTGTTTTAGGTATTAGATGATGGATTGAGAGATGAAGTCTAATGCTGGAACAATTCAATTAAGGACTTAGGTGAATTAGAGATATAACCTATTAAAAAGATTAATTCAATTATAACAAGATTAGTTGAATGAGGTTTGAATGCGAGAGCTTATTTCCTTGACTCGATTAATTGAGTTGTTTGAGATTTAATCTTTGAAATTAAATTAGTTAAGAGGAATAACCGTTCATGCATATAAGTAGCAGAGAAGTGCAAACCCTAGACTTTTCTATCAAGTGAATCAAAACAATCAGCTTAATTTATTTTTATTCATTTTAAACTTCAATCAATCTTTTTCATTAGTTGTTAGCAATTTCAATTTTCTTAATTACTTGTTATTCATAATCTGATAATCAATTAGCCACTTTAGCTTCCTTGAGAGACGACCTTGGGGTGATCACCTTTGCTACAGCTACCTCGTATACTTACGAGTGACGCTTTGTGGTAGAGTTAATTCGAGCGCAACAAGTTTTTGGCGCCGTTACCGGGGAGGCTAATTGGCAAAATTGTTTATTAGGCAAAAATATTTTAGATTATTTTTCACTGTTTATTTTTTATTTTATTTTGTCTTTTGCTTTTAATAATTTCTTTTTCTAGAAAAATTCTATTTATGCAAGGCAGGAGATAGCTCGAAGGAGAGCTACATCCATTCATTCTAGAAATTCAGAGAGTGAAAAGGAGCAGAGAAGAGTTTGAGCTCTACACCGGATTTTATACAGAGGAGGACACTTCTGAATTTGAGTCAGATTCTGCACAATCAGTTAAAATGGCTGAAGAAAGACAAAGAACCATGAGAGATTTTGCTAGACCTGTCATTGGGACTTCCACATCTTGTATAAGGTTGACAGATGCAGCAAGGAATTATGACTTGAAGAACATTCACTACAACACGCTGCCATCATTCTATGGAGTTCCAAATGAAGATCCTTTGAACTTTATTCGGGATTTCTACTCCACCCTCAACACTTTTCCATTGGGAGGATTAACAGAGGATCAGTTGAGGATGCGGTGTTTTCCATATACTTTGAAGGATAGGGCAAAGAGCTGGCTTATGATGTTGCCCGAAAACTCACTGACAACTTGGGAGCAAGTTTATAACAAGTTCATGGGCAAGTTCTATTCACATCAAAAGACAGTTGAGTTGAGAGGGAAGATTGCCACATTCTCTCAATTTGAAGGAGAACCATTTCATGAGGCTTGGGACAAATTTAAGATCCTATTGATCCAGTGTCCACATCATCACTACCCACTTTAACTTCTGAACCAGTTTTTCTATGATGGTCTCACCCAACAATTTCAGAACACTGTCGATAATGCAGCTGGGGGAGCTATGGGAGAAAAGACAGCTGATGAGACTTATGAGATCTTTGAGATGTTGGGAGCTAATTCTCAACAAAAGAGTGTAAGGGGAAGAAGTAAAGGGGTGAATCAATTGGAAGCCAATAGTGAAATGGTCAGTCAAATAGCTGAATTGACAAGGCAGGTTCAGATGCTAAACATGAAGAACAATATTTCTTCATCTACTCAAGAAGTGTGTGGAATCTGTGGGAGGCATGGAGCAAACAGTTTCCCCTCTGCATATGAATCATATGGGAATGAAGCTGAGCAAGTCAATGCCATGGGGGGATTTCAACCAAGAGCTCGGAATGACACTTATTCAAATTCATACAATTCTGGTTGGAGGAATCACCCAAATTTTTCTTGGGCAACAAATAATTCTCAGCAGCCTTTCCATTTGCTCCAGAGACAGAACCAACAGCAGGGCCAATCCTCAAATCAAGGGCAGTCTAAGATAGAGAGCTTGGAGGAAAGTTTACAAGCTTTCATCAAAGTCAGTGATCAAAATCAAGAGATGACTAATAAGAGGCTGCACTCATTAGAAGCATCCTTTAAAAAAGTGGAGACTCAAGTAGGACAACTTGCACAACAGATGCAGATTCAACAGAAGGGGAAATTCCCAAGTCAACCTGAGCAGGCACATTCAGTGACTGTTCTTAGGAGTGGTAAGGAAATTAACAATAATGTTGAAAATGATTTTGTGAATGCAGGTGACCAAGAGAACAAGGAGGAAGGAGAACCAGAGAACAAAGGTGATAGAGTTATATCAGTGGAGAAATCACCTTCAGCAGATTTACATAAGGCAAGCAATCTGTACCGGCCTCCTATACCATTCCCTAGCAGGTTGAAAGATGATAAAAAAGATAAGCAATTTTCTAATATCTTTAACATGCTGTCTAAGGTAAGTATTAACTTACCCTTACTTGAAGCAGTAAAGAATATGCCAGATCTTCAAAGACCTGATCACCAAGAAAAAGAGGTATGAGCCAAACGAAAAGGTGATAGTTTCCGAGGTAGCTAGTGCTGTTCTGCAGCATAAACTACCTCCCAAACTAAAGGATCCTAGTAGCTTTATAATTCAACTTTCTATGGGGAATGGAAAGGGGACTGAGGGCATGTGTGATCTAGGAGCTAGTGTGAATTTGATGCCTTATTCTGTGTATAAAGAATTAGAACTAGGGGAACTCAAATCAACCAAAATCATGTTGCAATTAGCTGATAGATCTTTTAGATTCCCGAAAGAGGTTATAGAAGATGTGTTAGTTAAGGTTGGTGGGTTAATAGTACCTGTAGATTTCATAGTTCTTGACATGGAAGGGAGTAATTCTGCACCATCAGCACACACTATTTTACTGGGTAGGCCTTTCATGGCTACTACCAACACCTTAATAGATGTTAAAAATGGTAAGTTGTCAATGACTGTCTTAGGAAAAACTATAGAATTTTCTATTTTTAACACTTCTCCCATTCCTACAACTTCTTTATATGAGAATTGTTCTTTAATTAATTCTGTTGATGTAGTTGTTTCAGATGATTTCTTGCATACAGGTTCCTCAGATAAAGTGGGACTGACACTGACCTTAGAAGAGGAGGCTAAACCAGTGGGGGAGTCCCAAAAGTGCCTTAACCCAAAGGCATATGAGAGCTCGAGGAATTATAAGGATCACACTAAAGCACTTCATGACAGATTTATTGGGCGACAGACATTGAGTCCAGGTATAAAAGTTTTACTTTTTAATTCTCGACTCCGTCTGTTTTCAGGTAAACACAAATCTCGATGGAGTGGTCCTTTCGAGGTAACTAAGGTATGTCCTTCTGGTTTGAATTGCTTAACTCTAGAACTAATAAGATTTTTAAAGCAAATAGACATAGAGTTAAACCATATAAAGAAGGATTTCATGAAGTGAGGATCATTGACAGTACTTTGATCCACGATTCCTAGTCTTGCATGATGTCCAGCTTTATGACATTAAAGAAGCGCTTAATGGGAGGCAACCCATTAGTTTGAATTTCTTTTTCATAGTTATAATTTTATATTTAGCAATTTTGATTTTATGTTTAGTTTAAATAAATGGAAACCCTTAAGCTCTCTTGTATCTTGTTTTTGACCATTTGTGTTTGTGATGAAAAGTTAGGGTTTTGCCTCACCAGGGTACGATGGAAGACAGGTTGTACTTTCTCTTTCTCTTTATTATTCTTGTTTTCCATTGAGGACAATGGAAATTCTACAGTGTGGGGTAATCTTTTAGCTGTTCCTTAATTCTTATTTTGTTTGTGTTGGTGTGTTTTATTGTGTTGTGCATGGCATAATTGTTGAAAATTTATTGATCTTTTCTGTGATTCTAGCATTGTAGTTGAGACTTTAGTATCAGCATAGAAATGAGCATTTGAATTCATTCAGGATAAATTTTCACATTCTGCAATTTATGACATATAAATCTTTGTAAACCCACCTGTGTGAGTTTTGAGCCTCATAATTTGATATTATTATCAGTTGATTTTCTTTTCTTAAGTGTGCACCTTCATGATTTTGCATCTCTAGAGTTTGCTTTTGCATACTAATTGAACTCACATTATGATTTAATCTCAAGTTTTAAAATGATGAAGGCAAATTAGGTTAGCCCTTTAGCTTAAAAAGACCTCCCTTAATATTGATTTCCTTAGTGAGCCAAGTTGAGCCTTTGACTTTTTCTTGTTTAATCAACACAATTCTCAACTTAACATGTTATTATTATCATCATACTTCCATTAAGGAATGGAGTTTTATGATATGACAATAGGGTGGTTTGTTTCAAAGTGTGGGGTAAGCAAGTAAAAAAAAAAAGAAAGAAAAATGGAATTGCTAATTGGGGGTTGAAATGCATACTTTGCACATTGTATTGGATTAAGAGTTGATTATTCTTTTCCTCTACATTTTAAGCTAGATGTTCCATGCAAGTTTATATTTTGTATATATATATAATTATAAAAATAAAAAAAAGTGAAAATAAAAAAAGATATATATATATATACAAAATTCATATATTTTCTAGCATTAGAGGAATGTCGACTCATGTATTTTTCTTTAAGTATGCAAGTATGCGAAAGTATAAAGGTTGGTGAGTATGCCATTTGAGGGAGTTATGAATTTCTTAGCAAGAGTATTGTCTAATTTAAATACTCCATTTCTTGATGCTCCAGCTTAAATGTCTTTTCTCATACCTTCACCTTAGCCCCATTACATCCAAATAAAAGACCTTCGGATTATTTCTTGAGACAATCAGTGAGGGAGATTGGATGTAATATCCTCATTTATGCCCTAGAAGTTTTGCATGTTGTTGTTGTTGTTGTTGTTGTTGTTGTTGTTGTTGTTGTTGTATTGTTGGTTTAAATTGAGAAAAGAAAAGTATAAGTGTTTTGGGAAAGAATTTAGGGTTTAGAGACAAGTTTATATGTTGTGTATATTGTGATATATATAACATATACATTGGTCAAAAGAGTTGGTCAAGGCAAGAGGAGATATTTTTTAGGTCATGTGAAATTACCAAAATGGGCAAGAGATAACAAAGAGAATTAAGATATGTATGAGGGCATTATAGTAATTTTCCTTTGGATGGGTATTTAATGAAGTTTGACTTTGTGATTCTTCATCATCTTTTCTTCTTTCTTTCAAGAGGTGGCCGGCTCTCCATTAGCAAAAGGGAAGGAGAAGTGTTCTTGATACTAAGATCAAATTGAAGAAGGAATTGAGAACTTTGGTGAAAGAATTGTGGAATTTCTTCATCTAAGGTAAGTATTCTTTTGTTTCCTTTACTTATTTTGTAGTAGTGTTGAAGTTATGATTAGGGTGATTTGTGATTTGTTGGTTTGATGATTAGATGTGTTTGTGTTGTGTTCTCAAGTGTTGAATTGGTTTTAAGTTAAGAGTTTAAATAGGTGTTGTTGTTGGAAGTGGTGGATGTTGATTTTGAAAGATGGTGATTTTAGGGTTTTGAGATGATTTGTGTTTAAGTGTAATATTAATGTGTTATGAGGTGATTCTTATGATGATTATGTGTTTAGAACATTGTTTATGTTCATTTGAAACATGTGGTATGATGTATATTGAGTTTAAATGCAATGGGGAAAGTGTTGGCTTTGGTTAGGGTTTTGGTTATGGGTGACACGGCCAAAAAGTTATGGGAAACACGGCCAAGACATGAAATTTTGAAGGTGTTGGATTGATTTTTGGGAGACACGGCCGTGTCCCCAAGCCATGTTTGCTACTGCCAAAGTTTGGTTGAGAGACACGGCCACAAGCTTGGCCGTGTCCCTTGCCCGTGTTGCTTACTGTCCAATTGGGTTGAGTGACACGGCCACAAGCTTGGCCGTGTCCCTCATGTGTGCTGCCCGTGTCCCTCATATGGGTTAGGTAAGTTTTGTTTTCCTTGACCTAGTTGCAATGTTTTGGTTCTTCAAAGGTAGGTTGGTTCCTAAACCTAAACTTAAACACTCTAAACATACTTTAAACTATGAATAAGCTAATCAAATGCATATGAAAGATGCTAAAGCTATGAATCATATAAATTGTTCTTTGCCCTAATTGCATTGTTGAGATTTAAACAAGGTTATGTTATGCATTGTGAAAGGTAAGGTGTTTTATGAGTAATGTACCTTGAAATGTTATATCAAAGATGTGATATCAATGATGCTTTATGCATAATATGAATTGAAATGTGAAATGTAATACAAAGCCATTGTTATTGGCTATGATGATGATATTGAGAGAAAGAAGGCATGTATGCCTAAATGTTGATGATAATTGGAAATGGAAATGATAATTGAATAATAGATGAATTGTGTGGCTAATGTGTTATTCTATTTTCAGAGTTTGTTGTTGGTGGCATGCCTAGTAAGTGTAACAATCTCTTGAAGTTAGGTTGGATTGAATCCTTGAAGCCTAATTGAGATGTTACCACCCTTGAAGCTAGGTTGGGTTGGTTCTTGAAGCCAAGTTGGGTTGAAGCTTAGCATGCTTTGCTCCCCTTGAAGCTTGGTTGAACCTAATCCTTGAAGCCTAGTTGGGTATATGATATTGATAAATGTGATGATAGAACCAAAACATTAACTCTGAAAATTGAATGGCATATTAGTGTGTCTTGGGCCCATGCTTGTCTATGGTTAATGTGAGTCATGAATGATGCTTGCCTTTGCTTATTGTTGATGATGAATGATTAAATGAATATAAATGAGGTCTATGATAAGATGTGAAGTATGATATGCCTATATATATATACATGTTGAGTTATAAAATGGAAAGCTATGTTATCAACTTGGCATATATGATGTCACATGCATAATATGGATTGAGAATTGGTACTGCATTGCATTAAAGCATAACATTAGCATGATTATCTTACTAAGCCGTTGGCTTAGCGCGATAGTGTTTAATCGCGCAGGTAATAGAGTTGATAGAGTTGATCCCGAAAGCTCTTCGAAACCGACCGAGGGTAGACAGTGAAGAGTTGATTTTGGAGACTTAAAGATCAAAGAAAACTTGCCAATCATGTATAACTCTTTTATATTTTGTAAAGTATTGATTAAATGTACATATATGTATATTTGTAAATATGGAATTAAGTGTTTTCAAATATGTAAATATGTAAATATTTTATGACTTCCGCTGTGTAATAACTATATGTATGTATATATATATATCTAATGTGTTTTATTTTAAAAGTAAATGATCTACTTTTCTATAATATATAATGATAATAGTATTGTATCTATTTAAATGTTTTGAATGTTGAAGAAAATCGTAGCATCCCTATGTTTGGTGCACTTATGCTACATTGTTGTGGTTGTAGTGTGTGTGCATTGGATGTGGGGGTGTTACAATTGTTTTGGTATCAGAGCCTAGGTTTGAGATTCTCAACCTAGGCAATATGTTATAAAAAGAATATTTTGAATTAAAAAGTGAGTTTTTGAAATAAAATACATGTTTGGGATTGGCAATCTTTGATCTTTAATAAGGTGTGTCCTGTTGTGTTTGCAGTATTAGGTGTTGATGGATTCTCATTTGAGACAGTCAGTTGAGGGCAGTGAGGAGAGTGTTGCTCCTGATGAGGGAGTTAGAGTTGAGAGTGCTGGGGAGGCACCTGCTTCTGGGTCGGGGAGACCAACTGGTGAGGAGGTTCCACCAGCTTGGTTTGTGAATATGATGAAGACTTTCAGGCAAGCGCCAGTACAACCAGTGCCACCACCCCCTCAGCCTTTGGTGCCAGTGAGGCACTATGACAAGTTAAGGAAGTATGGAGCTGAGGATTTTATTGGTACCACTGATCCAGCTGTAGCAGAACAGTGGCTTGACAAAGTTCAGAGGATCTTTATTCAGTTGCAAGCCACCCCTGAGGAAAAGTTTGATTATGCAAGATCTTTGTTGCAGAAGGATGCATATAGTTGGTGGAAGACAGTGCCCCATTCTATGTATGATCCATCAACCTTGTCATATGCTGACTTTCTGAGAGAATTTGAATTGAAGTATACTCCAAGGGAGTATAAAGATGGGAAGAAAAGAGAATTTTTAGATTTGAAGCAAGATCACCGGACCGTAACTGAATATGAGGTTGAGTTTATTCGATTAAGTCAGTATGCTGGGGGCATAATATCAGATGAGGTAGATAGATGTAGGAGGTTTGAAGAGGGATTGAGGCCCTCTATCATGTGTCATGTGGCTGGATCCAGATATCAAGATTTTTCCCAGCTAGTGGCAGCAGCTCGGAGTGTGGAGCGAGCTCAGGGTATTGCAGCTGCTTCAGAGGATGAGGTTAGGGTGAGAAGGCCCCAGTTTGAGGCAGGGTCTTCTTCAGTGAAGAGGGGTAGAGGAAGCTTTGTTCCTCGGAGTATTAGGAGTCTGAGACCAGCAGGTAGATCAGTGCAGTTCCAGAGACAAAGATTCAGACCTGCAGCTTCAGTGGCAAGTGCTCCAACCCCTATGGTTCAGAGATCCACCTTACCTATCTGCATCCATTGTGGGAGGCCCCATGGTGGTCCTTGTTGGAAGGCTGGTGTTGCAGGAGTATGTTTCAGGTGTGGGTCACCTGACCATTTTGTGAAAGATTGCCCTGAGAGGCAAAGGCAGATGCCAGTTGATTCTGCCGCTTCTCGAGCCAGTGTGAGGGGAGGCAGAGGTGTCAGCAGAGGAGGTAGATCAGGGTTCAGTGCTAGAGGAGGTGCTACATCCAGGGAGAGTAGACCAGAGGAGGTTGGATCTTCCCAGAGGATGTATGTTATGCAGAGGCAGCCAGATGCATCGGCAGTCATAGCTGGTACTTTTTCTTTATTTGATACTCCAGTACTTGCTTTGATTGATCCGGGTTCCACACATTCATATATTAGTGCATCTGTTTTACCTGTATTTGATGTGCATGCTGAATCCCTAGGGTTTGATGTGTTAGTGACAAATCCGTTAGGGCATAGTGTGGTTGTGAGTAAGGTGCACCGAGATAGTGCAGTAGTGGTGCAGGGTGAGGAGTTCCTTGGGGATTTGATTGAGATGCCATTTAAGGAATATGATGTGATCTTAGGAATGGATTGGCTATCTCGACATGGAGCTGTGGTGGATTGTAAAAAGAAAATTGTTTCTTTGAGAACTGGTGATGGTAGGGAGGTGATAGTATCTAATGAGCAAGGACAGCTAGCCTCCTTATTTGTTTCAGCTGTTGCAGCTAGGAGGTTGATTAGGAAAGGGTGTGAAGCCTATCTTGCTCATGTGGTAGATACTAGAGTAAGAGGTTCTCCTATTGATAACATTGCCACAGTTGCAGAGTTCCCAGATGTATTTCCAGAGGAGCTGCCAGGATTGCCTCCTGAGAGAGAGGTGGAGTTTGGTATTGAATTGTTGCCTGGTACCACTCCTATCTCTATTACTCCTTACAGAATGGCACCAGCAAAATTGAGGGAGTTGAAAGTACAATTACAGGAGTTGTTGGATAAAGGATTCATTCGCCCCAGTGTTTCTCCTTGGGGAGCTCCTGTGTTATTTGTCAAGAAGAAAGATGGTACTATGAGGTTGTGCATCGATTATAGGCAATTGAACAAGGTGACCATTAAAAATAAGTATCCTTTGCCTAGAATCGATGATCTCTTTGATCAATTGAAGGGAGCGTCAGTATTCTCTAAGATTGATCTGAGATCGGGGTACCATCAGCTGAGAGTCAGAGCTGAGGATGTTCCGAAGACAGCTTTTCGGACCAGGTATGGGCATTATGAGTTTTTAGTTATGCCTTTTGGTCTGACAAATGCACCTGCAGCTTTCATGGATTTGATGAACAGGGTGTTTAGGCCCTATTTGGATCAGTTTGTAGTGGTCTTCATCGATGATATTCTGGTGTATTCGAGGAATGAAGAGGAACATGATAAGCATCTGCGGATTGTGTTGCAGATTTTGAGAGAGAAGCAGTTATTTGCCAAATTGTCGAAGTGTGAGTTTTGGTTGGATCAAGTAGCTTTTCTTGGACATATAGTTTCAGCAGAGGGTATTAGAGTTGATCCGAGCAAAGTTGAAGCTATTCTGAATTGGAGTCCACCCAAGTCTGTGACTGAGATTAGAAGTTTTCTGGGTTTGGCAGGCTATTACCGGCGGTTTGTGAAAGGGTTTTCTTTGATAGCTACTCCACTCACCAGATTACTTCGTAAGGGAGTTAAATTTGTGTGGACTGATCAGTGTCAGGCGAGCTTTGAGCAGTTGAGAGATATGTTGACTCAAGCGCCTGTTCTTACTTTACCTATTGAAGGCAAACCATATGTGATCTACAGTGATGCTTCACATAGAGGTTTGGGGTGTGTGCTGATGCAAGAAGGTAAAGTGATAGCTTATGCATCTAGACAGTTGAAATCGCATGAGCTTAATTATCCTACCCATGATTTGGAGTTAGCAGCCATTGTGTTTGCATTGAAGATTTGGCGCCACTATCTGTTTGGGGAGAAATGTTTTATCTACATTGATCACAAGAGTTTGAAATATTTGGGAGTTCAGAAGGAACTCAATCTTCGCCAGAGGAGATGGTTAGAATTGATTAAAGACTACGACTGCTTGATAGATTATCATCCAGGTAAAGCAAATGTTGTTGCTGATGCCTTGAGTCGAAAGTCTTTAGTTGGTTTAACTTTTTACTCGCTCTCGTTGCTTGTTGAGTTGAGAGCATTGTGTGCTAGTTTTGTACCTTGTGTTGATGGTGCATTGTTAGCACAGTTGCATGTGAAACCAGTTTTGTTGGATCAGATTAAAGAGGCTCAGTTGGCTGATAAGAAGATTCAGAAGATTATGTCAGATTGTCAGAATGGAAAGAGTAGAGATTTTGTTGTGAAAAGTGATGGAAGCCTTTGGTTTAAAAACAGATTGTGTGTACCCGATGATGCTGATTTGAAAAGGATCATTTTGGAAGAAGCACATCAGTCAGTGTTTGCTATGCATCCGGGCAATACAAAGATGTATCATGACTTGAGACAGCATTACTGGTGGATTGGGTTGAAGAGAGACATTGCTGAATTTGTATCTAAATGTCTCACTTGTCAGAAGGTTAAAGCAGAGCATCAAGTTCCCACTGGGTTGCTTCAACCGTTGTCAGTGCCAGAATGGAAGTGGGAAAGAGTGACAATGGACTTTGTGTCTGGATTGCCATTGACACAAAGGAAACATGATGCCATATGGGTGATTGTGGATAGATTGACTAAGACAGCTCATTTTCTTCCGATTCGGATGGATTACTCTTTGGAGAGGTTGGCTGAGCTGTACATCCATGAGATTGTGAGATTGCATGGTGTTCCAACTTCTTTAGTGTCTGATCGAGATCCCAGGTTTACTTCGAGATTTTGGAAGAGTTTGCATAGTGCTTTGGGTTCTCGACTGCATTTCAGCACTGCTTTTCATCCACAGACGGATGGACAGTCTGAGAGGGTGATACAGATCATTGAGGATATGTTGACAAGCTGTGTCATCGATTTCACTGGAAGTTGGGATAGATTCTTACCTCTTGTACAGTTTGCTTATAACAACAGTCACCAATCCAGCATTGGTATGGCACCATTCGAAGCACTGTATGGTAGACGGTGTAGGACACCGCTGTGTTGGATTGAACTTGGGGAAAGTAAGTTAATTGGGCCTGATTTGATTAAAGAAACTGAAGAGAAAGTGAAGTTGATTCGGGGCAGGTTAAAAGCAGCTTCAGACCGACAGAAGTCCTATGCAGATCTGAAGAGGAGAGACATTCAGTTTGATGTTGGAGATAAGGTATTTTTGAAGGTATCTCCTTGGAAGAAGATTTTGAGGTTCGGTCGGAAAGGGAAATTGAGTCCTCGTTTCATCGGACCGTATGAAGTGTTAGAAAGAGTTGGGCCAGTGGTGTATAGACTTGCTTTGCCACCTGAGTTGGATCGTATTCATAATGTGTTCCATGTATCTATGTTGAGGAGGTACAGGTCGGATCCATGTCATGTGTTGCCATTTGAATCTATTGAAGTGAGCCCAGACTTGACATTTGAAGAGGAACCAGTTGCTATCTTGGCACGAGAAGTGAAAGAGTTGAGGAACAAGAGTGTACCATTGGTGAAGGTTCTATGGAAGAACCACGGAAAAGAAGAAGATACTTGGGAAAGTGAACAAACCATGCGAGAGCAATATCCTCAGTTGTTTCAGACTTGATATCAGGTAATTTCGAGGACGAAATTTCTTTTTAGAGGGGGAGAATTGTAATATCCTCATTTATGCCCTAGAAGTTTTGCATGTTGTTGTTGTTGTTGTTGTTGTTGTTGTTGTATTGTTGGTTTAAATTGAGAAAAGAAAAGTATAAGTGTTTTGGGAAAGAATTTAGGGTTTAGAGACAAGTTTATATGTTGTGTATATTGTGATATATATAACATATACATTGGTCAAAAGAGTTGGTCAAGGCAAGAGGAGATATTTTTTAGGTCATGTGAAATTACCAAAATGGGCAAGAGATAACAAAGAGAATTAAGATATGTATGAGGGCATTATAGTAATTTTCCTTTGCATGGGTATTTAATGAAGTTTGACTTTGTGATTCTTCATCATCTTTTCTTCTTTCTTTCAAGAGGTGGCCGGCTCTCCATTAGCAAAAGGGAAGGAGAAGTGTTCTTGATACTAAGATCAAATTGAAGAAGGAATTGAGAGCTTTGGTGAAAGAATTGTGGAATTTCTTCATCTAAGGTAAGTATTCTTTTGTTTCCTTTACTTATTTTGTAGTAGTGTTGAAGTTATGATTAGGGTGATTTGTGATTTGTTGGTTTGATGATTAGATGTGTTTGTGTTGTGTTCTCAAGTGTTGAATTGGTTTTAAGTTAAGAGTTTAAATAGGTGTTGTTGTTGGAAGTGGTGGATGTTGATTTTGAAAGATGGTGATTTTAGGGTTTTGAGATGATTTGTGTTCAAGTGTAATATTAATGTGTTATGAGGTGATTCTTATGATGAATATGTGTTTAGAACATTGTTTATGTTCATTTGAAACATGTGGTATGATGTATATTGAGTTTAAATGCAATGGGGAAAGTGTTGGCTTTGGTTAGGGTTTTGGTTATGGGTGACACGGCCAAAAAGTTATGGGAAACACGGCCAAGACATGAAATTTTGAAGGTGTTGGATTGATTTTTGGGAGACACGGCCGTGTCCCCAAGCCATGTTTGCTACTGCCAAAGTTTGGTTGAGAGACACGGCCACAAGCTTGGCCGTGTCCCTTGCCCGTGTTGCTTACTGTCCAATTGGGTTGAGTGACACGGCCACAAGCTTGGCCGTGTCCCTCATGTGTGCTGCCCATGTCCCTCATATGGGTTAGGTAAGTTTTGTTTTCCTTGACCTAGTTGCAATGTTTTGGTTCTTCAAAGGTAGGTTGGTTCCTAAACCTAAACTTAAACACTCTAAACATACTTTAAACTATGAATAAGCTAATCAAATGCATATGAAAGATGCTAAAGCTATGAATCATATAAATTGTTCTTTGCCCTAATTGCATTGTTGAGATTTAAACAAGGTTATGTTATGCATTGTGAAAGGTAAGGTGTTTTATGAGTAATGTACCTTGAAATGTTATATCAAAGATGTGATATCAATGATGCTTTATGCATAATATGAATTGAAATGTGAAATGTAATACAAAGCCATTGTTATTGGCTATGATGATGATATTGAGAGAAAGAAGGCATGTATGCCTAAATGTTGATGATAATTGGAAATGGAAATGATAATTGAATAATAGATGAATTGTGTGGCTAATGTGTTATTCTATTTTCAGAGTTTGTTGTTGGTGGCATGCCTAGTAAGTGTAACAATCTCTTGAAGTTAGGTTGGATTGAATCCTTGAAGCCTAATTGAGATGTTACCACCCTTGAAGCTAGGTTGGGTTGGTTCTTGAAGCCAAGTTGGGTTGAAGCTTAGCATGCTTTGCTCCCCTTGAAGCTTGGTTGAACCTAATCCTTGAAGCCTAGTTGGGTATATGATATTGATAAATGTGATGATAGAACCAAAACATTAACTCTGAAAATTGAATGGCATATTAGTGTGTCTTGGGCCCATGCTTGTCTATGGTTAATGTGAGTCATGAATGATGCTTGCCTTTGCTTATTGTTGATGATGAATGATTAAATGAATATAAATGAGGTCTATGATAAGATGTGAAGTATGATATGCCTATATATATATACATGTTGAGTTATAAAATGGAAAGCTATGTTATCAACTTGGCATATATGATGTCACATGCATAATATGGATTGAGAATTGGTACTGCATTGCATTAAAGCATAACATTAGCATGATTATCTTACTAAGCCGTTGGCTTAGCGCGATAGTGTTTAATCGCGCAGGTAATAGAGTTGATAGAGTTGATCCCGAAAGCTCTTCGAAACCGACCGAGGGTAGACAGTGAAGAGTTGATTTTGGAGACTTAAAGATCAAAGAAAACTTGCCAATCATGTATAACTCTTTTATATTTTGTAAAGTATTGATTAAATGTACATATATGTATATTTGTAAATATGGAATTAAGTGTTTTCAAATATGTAAATATGTAAATATTTTATGACTTCCGCTGTGTAATAACTATATGTATGTATATATATATATCTAATGTGTTTTATTTTAAAAGTAAATGATCTACTTTTCTATAATATATAATGATAATAGTATTGTATCTATTTAAATGTTTTGAATGTTGAAGAAAATCGTAGCATCCCTATGTTTGGTGCACTTATGCTACATCGTTGTGGTTGTAGTGTGTGTGCATTGGATGTGGGGGTGTTACATTGGATAATTAAGCAAGTTTATGGTAGTATGCAGTCATGAGTGGTTTGAGTGATTAACCTTTGAAATCGAGTGAAACACTTAGATGAGAGATAAGATTTGTGTGTTTGGATTAATGTATGAGTTAAGAAAATCCTTGATTGAAGTAAGATGCAAATATTTATGGCTGAGTCTTAAAGGATTTCATCTATATACTGGAATTATAGTTAAGGTTGTTTGAGTTTTTAATTTATGCCATGTGAATTTGCTTGAGGACAAGCAAAGTTTTAAGTGTGGGGTAGTTGTTTTATTGGTTTTTGTTATAGATTTGTGTCTTGTTTATTATGATAATTATTGTTTTATTTAGGTATTTTGTTAGTTTTTATCGGTTTATTTAGTGTTTTCATTAATTTTGTTAGTTTTAGTTTATTTCAGTGTTTATATCGTTTTTGATCTAGTTTTTAGTATGTGTTTATGTTTTGTTGGTTAATGTTTATTTACTTCTTATTTACAAATTGTTTGAGTTTTGTTTTAGGTTAAAAAAGCCAAGGAACCATGACTGAAGGAAAAATGGACAGTAGCTGACAATGGCAGAGGACACGGCCAAGTCACTAGCCGTGTCCCATATCAAGCTGAAAAGAAGCCACAAGACACAGTGATGGACACATGTAAGGGACACGGCCAAGTCACTGGCCGTGTCCCTCCAAAAATGCTCAAACACTGCCAAGTCACCATCAACTTGGCCGTGTCTCACCTAAATCCAAAGCAAAGAAGAGCAATTCTCACAGTAGGTGACACATGCAAGCAACATGGCCAAGTCACTGGCCATGTCCCTCCAAAATGGTCCAACTTGCCCGTGTCACCATCAACTTGGCCGTGTCTCTCCCTCCAATTCACCTCCAACATGGCCAAGTTCACTTTAACTTGGCTGTGTCACTCATGGATCAATGAAGACGCGCAGAGGTTTCGTATAAATAAAAAAGTTAGGGGTTTTCTTTACATGGTTGACGATTTGGAGATTCAATTGAGCCGTCAGAGAGTGAAGTTAGGGTTTTAACTATGTTTTCTTGATTTTGATTACACTTTTGGATTAATCTAGCTTAGATTAGATTGTTCTAGCCATTGATACATACTTCTTGCAAGATTTGAACAAGAGATTCTTCAGAAGCTTCAAGGAGTTTGTAATTTGGTTTTGTTCTCGAACTTATTCTCTTTATTTTCATTGGAATTATATTTATGGATATTATAATGTTTAATTTGATTTCTTTGAACATTAATGAGATGAGTATGTTTGATTGCATCATGAACTAATTTGATCTAGTCTAGGGTTTGTATGGATCTGCTATGATTGTATGAATTGGTTATTCTCTTAGCTAATAATTTCTTTAGCCTTGATTGAATGGAATATTGTTAATATATAATTGATTGGCCACCAATTATGTGTTTTAGGTATTAGATGATGGATTGAGAGATGAAGTCTAATGCTGGAACAATTCAATTAAGGACTTAGGTGAATTAGAGATATAACCTATTCAAAAGATTAATTCAATTATAACAAGATTAGTTGAATGAGGTTTGAATGCGAGAGCTTATTTCCTTGACTCGATTAATTGAGTTGTTTGAGATTTAATCTTTGAAATTAAACTAGTTAAGAGGAATAACCGTTCATGCATATAAGTAGCAGAGAAGTGCAAACCCTAGACTTTTCTATCAAGTGAATCAAAACAATCAGCTTAATTTACTTTTATTCATTTTAAACTTCAATAAATCTTTTTCATTGGTTGTTAGCAATTTCAATTTTCTTAATTACTTGTTATTCATAATCTGATAATCAATTAGCCACTTTAGCTTCCTTGAGAGATGACCTTGGGGCGATCACCTTTGCTACAGCTACCTCGTATACTTGCGAGTGACACTTTATGGTAGAGTTAATTCGAGCGCAACACTGTCCATGTGGCAACTTCTATTCTCTGGGTTTAGGCTCGTATTCTCTAAGGCCCAAAGCCTAACAATGCCGAAATCGAAAAAACTATTCCACTATGAGTGGGGACAAAAATCCCCGCTCGCAGTGGCAACTCTACTTGAGATAAGATAAGTTTATTTCATTGGTCTTTATATTATTTTATTCTTTCTTATTATGATATTATACATTGCATCACCTAAAAGTGTATTGTATATGTGAGTTAAGATACCCCGTGTAACCAGTGTTATAAGTGTTTAAGCAATACTATACTTTCACTTAAGGTATAGAGATCAAGCACTGCATAATCACTTATAGCCTTATACCTTTTTGTATATACTAACTATAGGAACCTAAGCTTTTCAACCCAAAGATGAAAGTCCATCTAATTGGCCTAGTAACTTTCCTTAGGTTTACCTTATATGATTGTTGTTTGACTATGATTAACTTGTCTTGTTTTGAGTTATGGCTTATTTGGTTTGTCTTTTCCTGATATGACCTAATTATGTTGTAAGACCAAAATAATTTTAGTCTCTTAAGCCTAAAAGACAAATTATTTTCAAAATTTTTAAGATCGGTCAAAAATTATTTTCTATCTCATGGTCAATACATAAAGTCCAAAATTATTTTTTAAATAATCCTTTTCACAATGGGCTTTGAAATATTTTCAAAGATGAGCTCAAGACTATTTTCACTTCATAACCCAAATTCAAACTTTTATCACAATCTTTTCTTAAGTGAGCCCATAACTAGTTAGGTCAATTATAGAATATTAAAAGCAATTGTGGGCCTGATTTATACCAAGAGTTAATCATGGGCTTGTTCATGGCATGGATCATTAGTTGCCTGTTTCCAAATGGGAAATCTATTTATGTGTGAGTGGGGATTTTTGCCCCCACTCCCGATGGAATGGTTCTTGCGACTTTGGCACTATTTAGGCTCGGGGCCTTAGAGAATACGGACTTAAGTCCGGAGAAAATGGAGTCGCCACCCGGATGGTCTGGGAAAAATAAAAGGGGTGGATGACTCGATTCCTAAGGAATCTCTAACCCCTTAATGGGTTTGGAAAGTTGGGTACGTGTGGGGAAGGTGAGAAATGGCCCAGCACCCCCACAAGGCTCGGTTCATTGGAACCGGCCTCCTTTACAAGTCTTAATATTATAAAATTCTTAAATATAAAAATATTATCCATATTACATGCAAAATTGAAATAAAGCATCGTTATATTAAAATCAAAGCAATGTCCAAGCAAAGCAAATAAATGGACACCCATCCGAGGATGGAAACATGCCCTTACATCATCCAAGTCTAAACTAATAGGACACCCACCAAAAGGTAGAAACATGTTCATTACATTGGTCTAAAATATAAAAGCAATTTAAATTACATTAGAACTTAATTAATGAAGTACCCACAAAGTGGAAACATACCTCTTACAACATTTGAAAATCAAAATAAATCGATAAAAGTAAATAACCACTCATCATAAATAAATCATTCATCAAAGATATTAAACATCAATAAAAATATAAACATTCATCCATGATGATTTAAATAAACTAAGCATAGAACTTAAATAAATCAAAGCATATAATAAACTACATAATTAAATCTAAAAATAAAGTAAGTCTAGATACAAATTAGGGTTACTGTTTCTCATTTAAAATTCTTTAATTAATATTTAGGGTTTTGAAATTTATTGGTTTAGGCTACTATAAGTTTTAAGGGAATTGAAATGGATTAAGGTTTTATAATTTAAGAGATTGATAAGGTTCGTTGATTAACCAAATTAGGGTTTAAGGGGTAAAATCATGAAATTAGGGTTTGGATACTTTAAAACATTAGGTTTATGATTATTAGCTACTGGATTGTTGTTTTTAGGCTTACTGTGTTGAATTTTAATATTTAGATTTATAAGGTTTTAAGGTTTTAAGGATTAGGGTTTAGGAAAATTAGGGTTTATGGTTTTGGTTTTGAGAGAATTAGGGTTTTTGGTGTTTTGGAAAACATGTTTTGGTTTTAGGATTTGAGAAAACAGTTTAGAGTTTTATAAAGTTTTTGGAAATAGGCAAGACGATTTAAGTTTTTTGGAAACAGAAAATATTTTTTAGGGTTTTTGGAAATAGAAGGATCAATTTAGTGTTTTAAGGTTTTGAAAAATTGGAAAACAAATTAGGGTTTTGGGAATTAATAAAACGATTTAAGGTTTTGGAAAGTTGGAAAGTAGATTAGGGTTTTAAGATTTTTGAAGAAATAGATTAGGGTTCTTAGGTTTTAGAAGAAACTGAAAAGTAATTTTAGGGTTTTTGAAAATAGAGAAACTAATTAAGGTTTTAAAAATCAAAAGTAACAATTTAATGATTGAAGCTACTGTAAGGAAAAAAGAGATTAGATATTCAAACCTTAGTTTGTTGGTTCCACCAAAAATTGCTTCTTGGATGAACAAGGACAAAGGCAAGATGGATGCCTTTGATGGATTCATTGCTTGCTTGCTTATTCTCCTCTAAAAAGTCCGATCATTTTTACTGCCAAAAAATTTTTGAAGTCCGATCTCCTTTCAAAAATTTCTCCCCCTTCTGTCTGTTTTTTAGTCTTATTTATAGGAAATTTATATGATTAATTCAAATTGTTTACGGAAACTATCATTAATTAGGAAAAGGAAACAGAAAACAAATAGAATTTAGTTTCGGAAAAAATTGCGACGGAAAAATTTCGCTGGCAAAAAAACTGCTGAGGGAGCTACGGGCGAAAACTGGCAAGCAGGTGCGCACTGGCGGGCTGCGGGCCATTTCATCCAACCTTTTTGGCGACGAATTTTTTCGTCGCCGATTTTTATTTTTATTTTATTTATTTATTTATTATTATTATTTATTATTATATTAATTTTTAAAAATTATAAAAAATAAACACTAAACCAAATATTATTTAATTAAGATAACACAAAAATTATTTTGGACTAAATAAAATATATTAGACCGGATTGGGTCAAAAATTAAGGGTCTACATTATGTTAAATTCTTTAATTTAATTTTAATCCACAATATAGCATAAAAGCCATTTTTCAGTTAACCCAATGGATTAAGGCTTAATCAGTGGGATTTAACATGGACTGATTTTCGTATTTGAAAAGAAAATTATTGGTTAATCCATCTGAGTGGATCTTTTGAAAATAAAATATCCCATGTTGATATTTTGTGGACAATATACTTAGAAAAAGAGACTCGCTATTTGTGTGTAGAAGATAGAAGGCTGGAAGGAACGTCCTAACTCTTTTTGTTTGATTATTATACATGCATACATATTTTGCATTGCGTCGCATTGATCCTTTTTTGCTAATAGACCTAGAGTATAGTAGTTCAAGAGTAGAATTAATAGTACCTACACCAGTGATTTTGATTCAAGTGCTTTATTTAGAAGATGGATACAAACCAACTTTGAGATATAGCCAATGAAGTTCTTAAAGCAAGGATGGCCAAGTTATGGGATCAATTAGCTAGGATTATGAAGACCCAGTTGATTAAGTTTCTGAACATCATCAATAATGCCAATGAGGTGTCTACAACTAACATAAAGAAAAAGAGAAAGGCACTTTAATAATGAACATGCCCACCGATAGCGATTAGATAAGAAATGAGGGGTCAATTCCTATTCTACAAGATTAAATAAGCCATACACCGATTAGGCATTTTAAAGGCTTGTATGAAGTTTATATAAAGTTGGAAGATAATGAGAGAGAAAAAGGTAGGATATACTTAAAAAAGGGGGAAAAGTCTAGCCATCGGTCAAGTCAATGAATTCAGAAGCGGACCATAGTCCATTCTTCTACTCCTTTAAGGAAATTTTTAGACTTAGTGTGGATCCTTAATTTTGGCACTAAACAAGTGTGGTCAAATTTTAAAAGCTTAAACCTAGTCCTATCTAGTTTTAAAAGTTTAGGTCTAGACCAATCTGAAAAACCTAAACCAAGTTGATCCTAGCCCAAAATATAAAATCATGATGAATTGGCTAAGGCCAATTTTCCATGGCTATTAGATTCAAGCTTTAATTTTGATTTCCAGGAGTATTAGGCATCCTAAATAGGTTAAAACCCTAAATAAATTTAGAAAGGCAAAGGGGTTTTAGTCGACCTAATTATCCTTTATAAATAGGAAGCTACAATAAAGAGATTGGCAACCACAATGATTAAAACCCTATTAAGAGCGATTAAATGGAGAACAATTAAGGGCAAGTACATAGAAGCAAAAATCAAAGAGAGTGAGCAGCCAAAAATTGATCCTCAGATCAATAAGCCTCTAACAAAAAATAAGTTGACTTAGGCATTAACAACATCGAGCCTGGTTCAACACATTTAAATTTGTGGAGCCGATAACATAGGTATATTTTTTTATTAATTAAATTTAACGTTATTAGTTATCTTCATGGATGAGTCCATTGCACGATGAAATTATGAATGTTGCTTTGCAAATCCCTTACAGTAAGCCATAGTTTTCAATTAAAATAGACAAAAACTCAATCACCTGTGTTGTGCCCTTATTTTTTATAAATTCAAAACCCTAATCTTTTAATGTTGTATATTAGTTTAGGATTAAACCCTACTATTGCATGAACAAACCCTAATTTTTCATATTTTAATTATAATTTGCATATCATACCCCTTATTTGCATATTTTAGTTTACTTTACAAATTAAATCCTAAGTTTAGATTTAAACCCCAATTTAGTTTCCAAACCCTAATTCATATCTTAAAACCGTAGTTTACATCTTAAAAACTTAATCTATATCTTAAAATCCTAATTTGCATATTCAAACCCTAGTATAGGAAAAATCCTAATTTTTATAATCATAAATCCCTAATTCCACATTAAACCCTAATTTTAGGTTAAAACTCCAGTTTCATGTTTAAGGACCCTAAAAACCCTAATTTTAATTATTGACTTATTACTATTTGCTTATGATGGATGATATGATTTGTTTATGATGAATGATTTAATTTTATTTTATTGCTATTTGGGTTTTAAGAGAGATCTAAAAGGAATATTTTCACTTTTTGGTTGCCTTATTTTAATTGCTTATTTTTAAGGATTTTGAACAATATAAGGGACACATTTTCACCTTTTGGTGGGTGTCCTAATGCCGGTTGGCGACTCCTATTCTCTAAGTTTAGGCTTGTGTTTTCTAATGCCCAAAGCCTAACAGTGCTAAAGTCACAAGAACCATTTTACCTGGAGAAGGGGCCAAAATTTTTTCTCACTATGGCGACTTCACTGGAGACAAGAAAAGTTGATTCCATTGGTCTTTATATTATTTTATTCTTTTCGTGTTATATTGCATAAGGGATATCATACTTTGACTCAAGGTATTAAGATCGAGCATGGCATAACTACTCATAGCCTTGTACCTTTTGATATATACTTGCTATGTTAACCTAAGCTTTTCAACCCAAAGGCTAAAACCCATGTAGTTGGCCTAGTAACTGGTGCACGCCAGCTATGGCTATATCGCAAGTGCACGGGTCACCCCAGTAATATAGTAGTAAGTGAGTTATAGTTCCACTGGGGACAAGGCCAAGTACTAGTTCAAACCTTAACCGTTGTTTAGCAAATTAATAGTTGTGTGATGTTTTGAAATTAAAAACAACTAATCTAATAACTGGAAGTAAGGGGAAATTAAATGTTATGCAAATAGGCTTGATGATAATAATACTATCCAGATATTGAATCCCCCTAGCCTCAATGATATTTATGAACAATCAATTCAGTTAAATCATTCAATAGAATTGAGTTGGCATTCCTCTAACTTAGACTAAAACCTCTCTCGAGCGAATTAATCCCTAATCACGAAGTAGAGTGCCGGAATCTCTTCTCAAAACAAAATTAAATAGGTCATGCATTAAGAGCAAGGAACTATAAACCAAAGGACCCTTTAGGTCTATCTCTAGCACCACAATCAATCCTCAACCCTTATGAGTAATCAATTCATATCAAGCTTTCTCAAGTCAATAATATGAAAATGGCAACCAATCAATAAGCATGCTATCATCAATTGGAAATACCATCAAGCATCATAAGAATAAAACAACTCAATCAAATGATTCAACTAAATATAATTATTCAATTCATACAAATAAGCTAGGGTTCATCAATATCTAGATAGAGAAGGAATTAGTTCATGTTCAAAACCAGAAAAATAGAGCAAGATAAATGAGTAAAAGAAACCAAACAATCCATGGCGAATAATTTGTATTTCTTCACTTCAATCCTTGATTCTTGGTTTAGGGCTTGAACAAGATGTGTCTCCTTCTTCAAACTCAGCTCAAAACCCTTCTCTTTGCTTCAGTTGTTGGCTCCTTCTCCCTTGTTCTAGCTCCCACGTTTCCAGCTCCAGAATAATCAAATCCCCCAAAAACTCCCTCTTCTTTTCTTTTTATTTCCCTCTAAAGCTCAAGTCAATCTTCCAACACACTTCCAACTCACCTTGTCTCCCACATTCCCTTTGTTCAATCTTTCTTTTCCTCAAATTAGGCAAGCTTTTCTTTTGTCTAATGTTACTTTTGACCAAAACTTGTCTTTGTTTCCCACTTGTCTGCAAAAGATTTTGAACATTTCAAAGTTGCCCTAGGTGACAGGGCCAAGCTTGCTGGCCGTGTCACCTTCTGCCTTTTCTTTCCTTGTTTTCTTCTAGGTGACACGGCCAAGCTCCTGGCTATGTCATGTGACACGGCCAGTGGCTTGGCCGTGTCATGTGGGTGTGTCATGTTCTGCTTCTAGCTTCGTCAAATTGCTTGTATTTGTTTCCAAGTGTGACACGGCCAAGCTTGTGGCCGTGTCATGTGACACGGCCACTAGCTTGGGCGTGTCACCTGGGTGTGTTAGCTTCTAGATCATTTCTTTTCTTCTCATATTCTTTAGCTAGACATGTGACACGACTAAGCTTGTGGCCGTGTCATGTGACACGGCCACTGGCTTAGGCGTGTCACCTGCCAGTGTCAGCTTCAGTTCTTCATTTTTCCTTCTTTGCTTGGTTCTTTGGTTTCTATTCTTTGGGTGAGTCACGGCCAATGACTTGGGCGTGTCACCTGGCCAGCTACTGCCTTCAAGTTACTTTGAGGGACATGGCCAAGCTTGCTTTGGCTTGGCCATGTCTTGCTTGCTTCATGCTTTTTTTTCATTTTTTTTATTATCTAAGGGAGGTTTTGCACTTTGACCTAAAACAAACACTTAAAACAAACTTTAAACCAAAATCAAATGAAACATTAACTAAAAACACATAGAAATCATACTAAAAACAAGTATAAAATTGCTCTTATCAAATACCCCACACTTAAATCCTTGCTTGTCCCCAAGCAAGGCTAAAATCAAAACAAACGAAACACAAAAAATTTTGTCAAGTTCAAGAGTTATAAAAATGTATAAAGACTTCCCTATCCCTAAATCCGCAATCAATATCAAATCAACCAAAATCGAATCCAATGCAATTAAATGGCATTCCATGCATACCCTATGTTGTCACTCCCTCACCAACTCTTAGAAAGTGTTTGATCAAGGTGGTGTTTACACTCATAACAATCAATGAAAGATTATTGCCATAGGCTTGCTTATCTATCAAATCTCCACCACTTAATTACAATCAAGCATCAATCAAAAGGTCTTTTATTGGGTTGGAATGGGGTTAGGGTAAAGGCATGGCATTTAGGAGATGTGAGCTTAATCATTAAGCTCAAGAGCACTTCAAGAATGAAGTAATTGATCATATGTATAACCCAATAATCTCAAAACACCTTCCCCTTAACTACCCCTTGACATTGACAAAATTTTTCAAGGGAACTCAATTATTACATCTTGTAACATATTCCAACCCTTTTAAAAAGAACAACAATTTTTCTTATTATTTTTCTTCTTTTTATTTGATTTTTTTTATGCTTTGCAATCTTAAACCTACTAAATTTAACTCCACACTTAATTCAACACAAGACTTGGTCATAAACGCTCTTAAAATGCTCTTGACCTAATGAAAGGGTAAGAGTTAAAACAACAAGGTTCAAGCTAGTGATGTTGTGAAAAAGAAAGAAAAGGAAAAACGAAATAGGCTCAAAATTGGCTAACTAAGGTTAAAATTAGGGTTGGTCTTTTTAAGCTAAAGTGGGTTAGCCTAATTGCCTTAATCATCTTGATGCCAAATTGAAATTTTTATGTAGTCTTAAAATGTATATCAAAGCAAGTTCTAGCAAGTCATCAATCAAAGATGTTTTCCCACACAAAGAATAATAAGTTGATGGCTCAATTTCTCACTAGGTTGATGGTGATGCAAGGAAAATCCAACAATATTGACAAAAAGTATCAATTCTACTCAATTCTCAAATTCATGCTTTTAAAATTCAAAAGTCATCTATCAACAATGTTTATAACAATTGAACTTTCCAAAATTGAGTTATTCAAAGAAAACAATAACTAAACCTAAACAATGATAACTTAAAACAAAAAATGCACCCTACACTTAAAAATTCACATTGTCCTCAATGTGAGCATGCATACACTAAAAGAGAATTCAAATGAAACATATTATTATTATTATTATTTTATTTTTATTTTTATTTTTAACCAAAAATGCAGAAATTAAAGACATAATAATTAAAGAACGAATAAAATGGTGGGTTGTCTCCCACCCAACACTTCTTTAACGTCGTATTAGTTGGACGTTCAGGGCAATTGTTCCTAGTCTTGGAGGTGTAAAACCTCCTTTAAGTCCTGTATTTCCCCTCCAAAATAATGTTTGAGCCTGTTCCCATTGACTTTCAAATCACCTTTTTCCGGGTTGGTTATTTCAACCACTCCGTAGGGGAAAACTTCCTTAACAGTAAAAGGACCAGACCATCGAGATTTCAACTTACCTGGAAAGAGTCGAAGCCTTGAATTGTACAGTAATACCTGATCTCCCACTTGAAACTCTTTCCGTTCCTTAATGTGAGCATCATGCCATCTTTTGGTACGTTCCTTATACATCTTCGCATTGTCATAAGCTTGCAATCTCCACTCGTCTAACTCGTTTACCTGTAATTTTTGCCTTTCACCTGCACAAGCTAGATCAAGGTTAATCTGTTTTATGGCCCAATATGCATTATGTTCTATTTCAATAGGGAGTTTTGAATGCAGTCCTAAAAGCCCATAGAGCATTGTCTAATTTCTCGGACCAATCCTTTCGGGATCGCTCTACAGTTTTTTCCAAAATTCATTTAATCTCCCTATTCGTGTTCTCAACTTGGCCACTAGTTTGGGGATGATAGGGAGTAGCAAACCTATGTGTAACTCCTAATCTTTTGGAAACCTTTGCAAGCTGAAAATTACAAAAGTGAGTACCCCTATCACTTATAATTGCTTTTGGTGTACCAAATCGAGAAAACAATTTCTTCAAAAATTTCACCACAACCCTAGCATCATTGGTTGCCAAGGCTTGGGCTTCAGGCCATTTAGATACATAGTCTATAGCTACAAGGATGTATTTGTTACCAAAGGAATTGGGAAAGGGTCCTATAAAGTCAATCCCCCATACATCAAAGATTTCACAAACTATAATCCCATTTTAGGGCATCTCATCACGAGATGAAATGTTTCCAGTCCTTAAGCATCGATCACAGGAGTTTACAAATTTGTAGCTATCCCTAAACAAAGTGGGCCAATAAAATCCTGATTCTAGTACCTTTTGAGCAGTTCTATTGGCTCCCATATGACCACCAGTTGGTCCAGCATGGCATTGACTAAGAATGTTCATTGTTTCGGGCCATGCCACACATCGTCGAATCATGTGATCCTTACATAATCTAAACAAAAAGGGATCCTCCCAAAAGTAATATTTTAAATCAAAAAAGAATTTCTTCTTTGCTTGATAAGTTAAGTCCTTAGGAAGTTCCCTAACAGCCAAATAGTTAGCAAAATCTGCAAACCAAGGTGTTTCAAAATTTAAATTACTTACCTCACTTACCATGGCGTACAGCTGCTCATCGGGGAAGTGATCATCAATGTCCCCTTCTTCAAACCTTTCCAAGGTTGGATTCTCCAACTGAGAAAGGCGATCTGCTGCAAGATTTTTAGCTCCCTTCTTATCTTGAATTATCAAGTCAAATTCCTGCAATAATAAGACCCAACGGATTAGCCTAGGCTTTGCATCAATTTTCGCAAATAAATACCTCAAAGCTGAATGATCTGTATAAACAATCACTTTTGATAAGATTAGATATGATCTAAACTTGTCAAAAGCAAAAACCACAGCCAGAAGTTCTTTCTCTGTAGTTGTGTAATTAGCTTGAGCTGTGTTCAAGGTCTTGCTTGCATAGTAAATAGGCTGGAAGTATTTCTCCTTGCGTTGACCCAAGACCGCTCTCACTGCAAAGTCACTTGCATCGAACATTAGTTCAAACGGTAGACTCCAATTGGGAGCTACCATGATTGGAGCATGGGTCAATTTCTCCTTAAGAGTTGTGAATGCTCTCAAACATTCCTCATAAAAAACAAAGTTCACATCTTTCTCAAGGAGTCTTGTTAATGGACGGGCTATCTTAGAAAAATCTCTAATGAACCTCCGATAAAAACCCGCATGTCCTAGAAAACTTCTGATGGCTTTCACAGATGTGGGTGGTGGTAACTTCTCAATTATATCTACCTTTGCCCGATCCACCTCAATGCCCTTGCTTGAAATTTTGTGTCCCAACACGATTCCCTCTTGAACCATGAAATGACACTTTTCCCAATTAAGCACTAAATTGGTTTCCTCACATCTCATCAAGACTCTTTCAAGATTTTCCAAACATCTTTCAAATGAGCTGCCATAGACCGAGAAATCATCCATAAACACCTCCATAATATCCTCTATAAGCTCATCAAAGATTGCTACCATGCACCTTTGGAAAGTTACAGGTGCATTGCACAACCCGAATAGCATTCTTCGATGTGCGAATGCCCCATATGGGCAGGTGAATGTAGTTTTCTCTTGGTTTTCTGGGGCAATAGGAATTTGGAAATAGCCTGAAAGGCCATCTAAAAAGCAGTAGTACTCATGGCCGGATAACCTCTCCAACATCTGATCAATGAAGGGTAAAGGAAAGTGATCCTTTCTAGTTGCATCATTCAATTTTCTGTAGTCAATGCAAACCCTCCAACCGGTAACTGTTCTTGTTGGAATCAACTCATCATTTTCATTAGGGACCACTGTCATCCCTCCTTTCTTTGGTACTACCTGAACTGGGCTCACCCAAGAGCTATCCGAGATCGGATAGATAATCCCTGCATCAAGTAGTTTAATCACTTCAGTCTTCACTACATCTTTCATCTTTATGTTTATTCTCCGTTGTGGTTGCACTACTGGTTTGAATTCATCTTCCATCAATATCTTATGAGTGCAATAGGATGGACTGATACCCTTTATGTCTGCTATCTTCCAAGCTATCACTTGCTTATGTTTCTGCAACAACTGAATAAGCTTCTCCTTTTGCTCAAAAGATAGGTGGGAACTCAAAATTATTGGCAGTTTCTTTTTCTCTGCCAGAAATCCATACTCAAGGTGATCTGGAAGAGGTTTTAGTTCCAAATTGGGTGGATCAATCACCGATGGTTTTTCCTTTTTCTTCCTTTGGCATCTCAATGGTCTCATATGCCCTGTATTTGAATGATTTGCTTGCTTCAATAAAAGCAAGCTGCTCCATTGCTTCTTGATCCTCAACATTTTCCTGCAATAAACAGAACTCAAGGGGATCCTTGGAAACAATGTTAGTAACACAATTTACGGTCTCATTCTCAATAACATCATTGCATGATTCCGCCTCATCAAGTGAAAGTGAATGTTTCATGGCATCATGTATCCTAAAAATAACTTTTTCATCACCCACTCTCAAAGTTAAAGTGCCATCATGAACATCGATAAGGGCACGGGCTGTATTTAAAAATGGCCTACCAAGAATAAGTGAAACATCCGCATCCTCATCAATATCAATGACAACAAAATCATTGGGGAAAATGAAATCCCCGACTTTTACTAACACATCCTCTATAATGCCACGAGGGTGGACTACCGATTTAGCAGCAAGTTAGATGGTCATGAGTGTTGGTTTAGGTTTACTAATGCCTAACTCTTTAAACATTTTATAGGGCATAACACTTATGCTAGCCCCTAAATCAGCTAATGCACTTTTAACCTCAAGGTTACCTATCAAACATGGAATGGTAAAACTACCTGGATCTTTTAACTTCTTAGGTAACCTTCTTTACAAAATTGCCGAACTCTTTTCAGATAAATGCACTAAAGACACTTCCTCAAGTTTCCTTTTTTAGAAGGGATATCTTTCAAAAATTTAGCATACTTAAGCATTTGTGACAAAGCTTCAGCAAATGGAATATTAATGTGCGATTGTTTAAAAAGTTCAAGAAACTTACCGAACTGAGCATCAATCTTTTCTTTGTTCAATCTTGTTGGATAGGGTACTCTAGGTCGGTATTCCTTCAATATGGGGCTGCTTTCTTGCGGCTGCTTATTTTACTCACTATCTAGTGCAGCTTTCTCTTTCGAAGTGACAGTAGGATCGTCTTCTTTTTCTTGTACTTCAGTCCCTTTCTCTGCCACTTTTTCTCTTTTCTCAACCACATTGCCCTTGATCTCTTTTTCACTCCTTAGTGTAATTGCCTTGAGCTGCTCTTTAGGATTTGCCTCTGTGTTGCTAGGCAGACTTCCTTGTGGTCTCTCACTGAGCAAGTTGGCAATTTGCCCCACTTGATTCTCCAAATTATGAATGGAGGCTTGCTGATTTCTTATGGTGGTTTCAGTTGATTGGAACCTAGTTTCAGAAGCTGCTATAAATTTCTCCATCATGTCCTCCAAATTACTCTTTCTTGGAGGGGCAGCTTGTTGAAGTTGGGGCTGCTGGAATCCAGGGGGAGGTCTTGGATTATTTTGATTATTCCATGAGAAATTTGGATGATTTCTCCACCCCGGATTGTATGTGTTGCTGTAGGGGTTATTCTGCTGTTGCCTTGGCATATTTCCAACATAATCTACTTGCTCTTGCCTAGCAAACATTTTGCCGCTTTGGCAATCTTGACTTTGATGTCCACCCCCACACCATTCATAAGACATCACCTGCATTACTTTCCCAGAAGAAGAAGCCAAGGAATCAAATTTTATATTCAATGCTTCCAATTGGGCTGTCAAAGCCACCATAGGGTCTAATTGGTGTGAACCAATGACCTTCAGCTTTCCTTGCTCCACCACAGGATGATTTCACCTGCATTACTTGCCACTGATAATTGGTGATAGCCATGTCTTCAATTAAATCCCTTGCTTGTTCAGGTGTCTTATTGTTTATGGTACCGCCAGCTGCTGCATTAATGGATTGCTTACTTACATAATTCAACCAATTGTAAAATGTTTGAATTTGAAGCCATAGTGGAAGTCCATGATGAGGACACCTTCTCAACAGATCTTTAAATCTTTCCCAGGCATCATAAAGGGTCTCACCATCTTGCTGCAGAAAGGATGAGATATCATTCCTCAACTTAGCAGTTTTGGATGGTGGGAAGTATTTCTCTAGGAATTTCTCTGCCAAACTAACCCCATGTGGTGAAGGTTCCTGGAGGAAAAGATTTCAGCCACTTCTTTGGTCTATCTCTAAGGGAAAATGGTAACAACCTAGCCTAATTGCATCATCTGAGACATTATTTATTTTGAATGTGTCACATATTTCCAGAAAGTTCTCAATATGTGCATTACGATCTTCATCAGGAAACCCATCAAATTGGCAAGTCTACTGCACCATTTGAATTACATTTGCTTTTATTTTGAAGTTGTTTGTAGCAACTGTCAGTCTCCGGATACTAGATTCAGCTCCATTGAGATTAGGCTTAGCAAACTCTTGCATTGTTCTTGGTACAAATCCTTCCATCACTTCAAACTCTTCTTCTTCGTCTATTTCCAGATTTATTTCTGGTTCTGCGTCTTCCAAAACTGCCTCCCCTTCATCCTTTCGCTTTCTCCTTAATGTTCTTTCTAGCTCTGGGTCTAACTCAAACAATTGGGATGAGTTACCTCTAGTCATAAATAGGGAGGAATACCTAAAATGATAATCGACAAGCAAGAACCAATGTCAAAAACAAATGAAAATAAAAACTAAATCAACAGTTTTGACTATATTACTAATATTGAAATCATTGTCCCCGGCAGTGGTGCCAAAAACTTGGTGCGCGCTGGCTATGGCTATACCACAAGTGCACGGGTCACCCAAGTAATATAGTAGTGAGTGAGTTATCGTTCCACTGGGGACAAGGCCAAGTACTACTTCAAACCTTAACCGTTGTTTAGCAAATTAATAGTTGTGTGATGTTTTGAAATTAAAAACAACTAATCTAATAACTGGAAGTAAGGGGAAATTAAATGTTATGCAAATAGGCTTGATGATAATAATACTATCCAGATATTGAATCTCCCTAGCCTCAATGATATTTATGAACAATCAATTCAGTTAAATCATTCAATGGAATTGAGTTGGCATTCCTCTAACTTAGACTAAAACCTCTCTCGAGCGAATTAATCCCTAATCACTAAGTAGAGTGCCGGAATCTCTTCTCAAAACACAATTAAATAGGTCATGCATTAAGAGCAAGGAACTATAAACCAAAGGACCTTGTAGGTCTATCTCTAGCACCCCAATCAATCCTCAACCCTTATGAGTAATCAATTCATATCAAGCTTTCTCAAGTCAATAATATGAAAATGGTAACCAATCAATAAGCATGCTATCATCAATTGGAAATAACATCAAGCATCATAAGAATAAAACAACTCAATCAAATGATTCAACTAAATATAATTATTCAATTCATACAAATAAGCTAGGGTTCATCAATATCTAGATAGAGAAGGAATTAGTTCATGTTCAAAACTAGAAAAACAGAGCAAGATAAATGAGTAAAAGAAACCAAACAATCCATGGCGAATAATTTGTATTTCTTCACTTCAATCCTTGATTCTTGGTTTAGTGCTTGTACAAGATGTGTCTCCTTCTTCAAACTCAGCTCAAAAACCTCCTCTTTTCTTCAGTTGTTGGCTCCTTCTCCCTTGTTCCAGCTCCCATGTTTCCAGCTCCAGAATAATCAAATCCCTCAAAAACTCCCTTTTCTTCTCTTTTTATTTCCCTCTAAAGCTCAAGTCAATCTTCCAACTCACTTCCAACTCACCTTGTCTCCCACATTCCCTTTGTTCAATCTTTCTTTTCCTCAAATTAGGTAAGCTTTTCTTTTGTCTAATGTTTCTTTTGACCAAAACTAGTCTTTGTTTCCCACTTGTCTGCAAAAGAATTTGAACATTTCAAAGTTGCCCTAGGTGACACGGCCAAGTTTGCTGGCCGTGTCACCTTTTGCCCTTTCTTTCCTTGTTTTCTTTTGGTGACACGGCCAAGCTCCTAGCCGTGTCAAGTGACACGGCCAGTGGCTTGGCCATGTCATGTGGGTGTGTCATGTTCTGCTTCTAGCTTCGTCAATTTGCTTGTCTTTGTTTCCAAGGGTGACACGGCCAAGCTTGTGGCCGTGTCATGTGACACAGCCACTAGCTTGGGCATGTCACATGGGTGTGTTGGCTTTTGGATCATTTCTTTTCTTCTCTTATTCTTTAGCTAGACATGGGACACACCCAACTTGTGGCCGTGTCATGTGACACGGCCACTGGCTTGGGCGTGTCACCTGCCAGTGTCAGCTTTTGTTCTTCTTTTTTCCTTCTTTGCTTGGTTCTTTGGTTTCTGTTCTTTGGGTGAGACACGACCAGTGACTTGGGCGTGTCACCTGGCCATGTCAGCTACTGCCTTCAAGTTACTTTGAGGGACAAGGCCAAGCTTGCTTTGGCTTGGCCATGTCTTGCTTGCTTCATGCTTTTTCTTCATTATTTTGATCATCCAAGGGAGTTTTTGCACTTTGACCTAAAACAAACAATTAAAACAAACTTTAAACCAAAATCAAATGAAACATTAACTAAAAATACATAGAAATCATACTAAAAACAAATATAAAAATGCTCTTATCATAACTTTCCATATATTTACCTTATGTGCTTGTTGTTTGACTATGGTTAACATGTCTTCATTTAAGATATGGCCCATTTGGTTTACTTTTTCCTAATATGACCTAATTATGGTGTGAGCCCAAAGTAATTTTAAAGCCTAAAATAAGTTTCCCCTTTTTAAACCCAAAATTAAAGCCCGAAAGACCAATTTATTTTTAAACTCATTTCTAAGATGGTCTTTTGGACATAAAACCTTTTCAAGATGGGTCAAAAATTCTTTCCAACCTGATGGCCCAAGTTCAAAGTCCAAAATTCATTTTTAACCAAACCTTTTTTTCTACAATGGACTTTGAAATAGTTTTTAACCTAAATTCAAAATATAGCCTTTTCTTAAATGGGCTTACAACTATTTGGGTCAACAATTATATAATATTAAAATCAATTGTGGGATAGATTTATACCATGACTCGTTAATTGTGGGCTAGTTTGTAGAATAAATCATTAGTTGCTTTTCCAATTGAGAAATCTATTTATGATAAGCACTTTAATTTAGTTTTAATTCATAATATAGCATAAAAGCTATTTTCAGTTGATACAGTGGATTAAGGCTTAATTAGTAGAAATTATCATGGAAATACTTATAAATTTGAAAATACAACTATTGTTTAATCCGTCTCAGTGGATCTCTCTAAAATAAAATATCCCATGTTGATGTTTTGTTGACCATATACCTAGGAAAAGAGACTCATAATTCGTGTGTGGAAGATGTAAAGTTGGAAGGAATTTCTGATTCTTTTTTATTGTTTGTTACATAGGCATACATGCATACATGCATTTCATTACATAGCATTGATTCTTTATGGCTAACTGACCTGGAGTACAGTACTTCAAGAGCTTACACAACCAACCTACAATTCAGAATCGAGTGAGAATTCAGTCAATTTCACATCAAAACCAATGGAACCTAAGCAAGGTTAGAAAATGGTGAATGTTGCCCTCAACTTCAAGATGGAAGAATTGAAAGGGGCCCCTGGCTGAAACCGTGAGGAGTCAATTACTTTCATTATTAGAGGATAACAATGTTGAGGCATCTGCCAGTAACAAGAAGCAAAAGGATAAGGGAAAGGCTAAGGTAGCTGAAGTGGCTTCTAAGGAAGACAAGGTAGTGATAGATGATGATAACTGGGATATATATTTCTAGGACCCTCAAGAAAAAAAGAAAGAAAAGAAGGCTATAACACAAACTGAGACTGCTAATGTGAAAAAAATTGATTGTTGATTTAGAGAAGAAGTTTGAAAACAAGTTGAAGGCCGAGGAGGTGTCGGAGGTGGATAAGCTATTCGGCCAAGATGAAGAAGTTCCTCACAAGTTCAAAATGCCTTCCTTCTCTATGTTTGATAGAACTGGGAATCCCGATCTGCATGTCAAGTAGTACATTACTACCACGCAATCTGCCAGAGCTATTAAGAGTCAAACTCTAAGGTATTTCATGCTTTCATTAGATCCTGTTGTGCAAAATTGATTCAATACCTTTGAGGAAAGTGCCCAAAAGAACTAGAATTTGCTATACAAAGCCTTCATCCAGAAGTATGGATATAATGCTAAATTATAAGTAACTCTGATGGAAGTAGAATTGATTAGACAAAAACAAAATGAGAACTTTGTTGATTATGTGAAGAGATGGAGGAATAAGACTGCACTTCTTAAGAAGATGCCAGATGAGTATGATTAGATTAGGAGAATAGTGAGAGGTGTCCTACCTCTATATGAATGGATGTCTCACACTCTTATTAGAGACTTCAAAGATCTTCTCCAAGCTGGTTTATAGATAGAAGAATGGGAAAGAGAGAAGAACCATTTTCCTAGAAGAAGAAGTGAGAGGAGTAATTATCAATTTGCCAATCATAGTACACAGAAAGCAGAGGATGTCAATGCATCAACTAGTAAAGAAAATAGGAGACAATTCTCATATTTAAGGAGACCTTTTGTCTTGGTTTTCAACAAGTTACAGAAGAAAGGGTTGTTACAGTCATTGGCTCCTCGACCTTTGTTGAATCCTTTACCACCAAACTTTGATACAAAAGCCTTCTATTAATTTCATTAACCATAAAGATATGAGATAGATAGATGCATTCTATTAAAGCATAAGATCCAAGATCTGATCGATATTGGTAAACTACCTGAGCCTAATAAGCCCAACATTAAGAGCAATCCATTGCCTAGGTTTGGAAGAGTGCCACCTCCAGCAACATTCATGATAGTGGACTTGTCATATTTTTAAGATGTATATGGAGAAATCACTATCAAGGTGATGTTATTGAGCAAGATTGAACCAACTAAGATTGAGAGGGCAATGATCAATTGTGTTTTGAATGAATCTTGGGATTTGACTAACAGTAATGGTGAACCAGAATCTAAAGAAGAATAATGGGCTTGGTCTGAACCTGAAGAAGAAGAAGTGTTGACTACTCACTTTGGCAAGCCTTATGGGAGGACTCCTTCAAAAGAAGAAGAGACTGACAGAGGTAGAGATGCTGGGACATAATGAAAGAAGGAAGAAGATGATGTTGTCCTTAAATAATTGAAAAGGACCCAAGCTAGTATGGTCCTTGCCCCTAGTATGTCCAAGTAGATGAAGCATTTTCAACTCCAACTAAACATACTTCCCTTAGCTTTTGCGGTTTTCATTTCATTTTCTTTCTTTGGTTTTTAGAACAATTATTTTTTTAATTAAAATTTTTGCGAATAAATTATTTTTGTTACATTTATGTTGGTCTTTATTCATTTTGGTGCTCAAACAATGACAAATCTATTTTAATATTTATAAATTAGTGTATATATGCGTACAATACATATACCCCCTATACATAATATATATATATAATACAAGAGTAGTATGATAATTTACTGTATAATCATCTTTTCCAAAATATATTACCTTAAACTATAATTAAATAAATTTATAAAATGAAAATCGCTAGGAAAAACTAATCAGAGTTTTATCTGTAATTCTAATAAATCCCAATTTATCAAATTCTCAACCTACATAGAAAATTTCACTCCCAAATATTCACATATGCAATCTCCAGTATTTTTCCTCAAACATTTCAAAGCTTTCTAATTATTAATCGTTTTATAAATATTTAAAAACAATAAATATAACTAATGTACATTTCTAATTTATATTTCAAGTAACAATACTTATTAAAATATTCACATATAAATAACACTTTCCAAAATAGGTCTAGTATGCCTATAATATTTATACCATACAAAATCCGCATTACATATTACATAAAATTATTGATGAATACATCAACCTCTAAGTTCATCTCATGGCACCCACACCTTCAAGTCTCAATCACACACTAGTATATCCTTGTCCACACTTCTAATATCTGCGCGATGCACACTACCCTACTAAGCTCAAGAGCTTAGTGGTGCATGCTACAATAAGGTATATTAATAAAAAAATAATACACACTTATCAAAACACATAAATGTTTATGCCATTATTCCATGGCATGCTCCAAACAATGTATTTTTTGTTTACTCATTCATTATCTTTTAATTTATATACTATTCATCCAAATATTTAATACATACACATCATTATTGCATAGACACATTAGGCCTAATAAGTCCCTACACAATCTTTGACTTCCAAAAATATCCATTTAGTCCATCTCGACACCGAGGCAAGTGTCACAAAAATCACCCAATGGTCGCCCCTATAGACACCGAGGCTAGTGTCATACAATCACCTATAGGTCACCTCTATAGACATTAAGGGCAAGTGTCATAAAAATCACCCAAAGGTCACCCTCTCTCAACACTGGAGGCAAGTATCGCATATCTCACCCAAAGACTGCCTTCTCAGTATAGTATCGAACTTAATATTCTGGAACATACAATTGTGTAAGCTATACACACAATACACATCACATTATCATCTCCATCACATTTAATATTTCCTTTTCCTTTGCCAAAATCCATATCCAGTACATCATACATTATCATGAGTCACATCCATAATGTGACCAATTCCACATCCCATACATCAAATAGCATAGCACATTATCATTTAATAATTATACTTACATAATATTACATATCATTAGTATACATCATACATTAGCACTGTTCATAATAATGTCAATTTAAAGAATTTTGTTTATTCTTTAAAGTGAGCCCACTTGTATTCTTTCTCACCACATTATTCATATTTATCAATTTTTCATCATTCCTATTCTTTTCCCACAATTTCTCATATTATCCACATTTTTATACTTATAAACTATTTCCCACATTATCAATCTCTATTTACAATTTCTACTTTTTTTTAAAAAACATATTTTCATCACATTATTCATTTCTCATCTTTTCCAACTATTTTTACTTATTTCTTTTCAAGTACATTACAACTATATAGCCATTCTACAATGGTTGAACATTTCATGCTTTATGCATTAAACACACTTTTATTTAATACAATGCACATATTATAACAAAACTAATATCTAAGTGGCATAACATATTCACTAACTTATAATGTGTTATGCTACTCAAATGGAATTTGAAACATAAATTTTCCAAGTATATACTAACCTTACAAATGATACAGTGCGAGCCAAATCTCCACCCAACACCAAGTTCACATATTGCCCTTCAATACTTTGATTTCACCAATTCATCATACTCAATCCTAAATCACATTATCAGTAAAAATATGCCATTAGCAACACATTCTAAGTCATTTAAATCAATCAAACACCAATTACCCATTTTTTCCAAATTCCACCCAAAAACCCTAATTAAGTCTACTTCATCCAAACTTCAACAAAACCCATTTATTTCAATCATCCAAACATAAACTCATTACTTACATGTCAAGAAAACATCAAAATAATTCATTTTAACAATTATAAGTGTAACACCCCCACACCCAATACATACACACTACATACACCACAATGTAGTATACATGTATCGAATATAGGAATGCTTCGGATTTTCTTAACATTCAAAACATTTTTTTTATACCATAATTTTTCAATTGTATACATTATAGAAAGATAAGTAGATAACTTGTAATACAAAACTAAATAGATATATATATATATAGATACATTTAGTTGTTACGCAGCGGAATTTATCAAATATTTACATATATGAAAACATTTAATTTCATCTTTACAAATATACACATATGTACATTAAAATCATTACTTTACAAAATATAAAAGAGTTATACATGATTGGCAAGTCTCCTCTGATCTTTAAGTTCCCAAAATCAACTCTTCACTATCTACTCTCACTCGGTCTCGAAGAGCTCTCGGGTTCAACCCTAATACCTACGCGATCAAACACTATCGCGCTAAGCCAACGGCTTAGTAAGATAATTCATGCTAATGTTATGCTTTAATGCAATGCAATGCCAATTCTCAATCCATATTATACATGTAACAACATATATGCAAAGCTAACAACATACCTTTACATTTCATAACTCAACATAAATAGACATATCATATTTCAACATCTTATTATATACCTCATTAGTATTCATTTAATCATTCATAGTCAACACTAAACAAAGACAAGCATGGGCCCAAAACACACTAATATGCCATTCAATTTTCAGAGTTAATGTTTTGGTTTTATCATCACATTTATCAATATCATAAACCCAACTAGGCTTCAAGGATTAGGTTCAACCAAGCTTCAAGGGGAGCAAAGCATGCTAAGCATCAACCCAACTTGGCTTCAAGAACCAACCCAACCTAGCTTCAAGGGTGGTAACATCTCAATTAGGCTTCAAGGATTCAATCCAACCTAACTTCAAGAGATTGTTACACTTATTAGGCATGCCACCAACAACAAACTCTGAAAATGGAATAACACATTAGCCACACAAATCATTTATTATTTAATTATCATTTCCATTCTCAACTCTCATCATAGCCAATAACAATGGCCTCATATCACATATAAGTTACCATAGCCAATCACAATGGCATTTTATTCCATCACATTATACATATAGCATTATTGATATAAACATAACCAAACACATTACTCATCACATGAGTCACAATACATGAAATATCACATTGTTCACATAGTATCATATACATTGCCATTATCATCATATGCAACAATGCAATAATACAAAATTTGTACTTATTTTACTAACAATTCATACAACTCCTAACATTTCCTTGTCCAAGATTCTTTAACCTCTTAGATCAATGATCAATCACTATCTTCAAGACTTAAATCAAAAGTAATAGCATATACTTGTTTAGGGATACACAAGAGATAATCCAATTAGGAATTAATTAGGGCAAACCTCAACCCTGACACGTTCACCCACACGGGCGTGTTCATGGCCGTGCCCTAACTCCACAACACAGAAACATTTACACGCTCGACAACATGGGCGTGTTCCTGGGCGTGTAAATTCTCAAATCTTACAGTAGCTATGACACGCTCAATAACACGGGCGTGCTACTGGTCGTCTCAAACCTACTGCCTCCAACACAATTGACACGCCTAAAAACCCTGGACGTGTTCATGGGCGTGTCCGGCCACAAAACAAGACTCCGATCAAAAACAACCATACACTCAACAACACACTTCTATACATTAACATCCTCTTCAAATAATCTTAACAAAACATACTCAAAACTCATCTCAAACTTGCAACACACCCAAAACAAACCAAAACACACATCAAACACCAAACACAAAATCATCTCAAAACCCCTACCACATATACAACATCATCTCTTCCAACCACTTACTCTTTTCTTCCTTCCATACTCAAAATCAATCATCAACTCACTCAAACACTTCTCACATCTCAAAATCAACCAACACACTCTTAAAAATCTATCAAACTCAAATATCATTTCAAATAAACACAAAGATCACAAGAGAACTTACCAAAGTTACAAAACTTCTTGAATCACCAACTTGATCACTTAATCTTTCTTCAATTTGAGCTTAACACATCAAGATCTTCTCTTTGTCTCTTGCTTTCCTTTGTCCATGGAAGAGCCGGCCACACAAAGAAGAAAGAAGAAATGAACCACAAAAACAAAGTCAACTCTTCTTTTAATCTCCACCAAGTGTTCCAATTCAAGCAATTACCAAAATGCCCTCAATCATATAACTAACTTTGTCTCATATAAGCCCTTATATGTAATTGCACATTCCACATAAAATATCTCTACCCCCTTGACTCTTCATTTGACCAATTTATATGTTATATATATCATCATATACACAACATATACCATTCTCTCTAAACCCTATTTTCTTTCCCCAAAACACATATACACAAGCATTCACTTTCCAAAATCTTTTCTCTTGCAATTTAACACATATATTCAATCCAATATAACAACAACAACAATAACAACAATAACAATAACATAATCAAAACTTCTAGACCACATATGAGGATATTACAATAAGCACCACTCTTAAAAATCCAAATTTCACATAATCTAGCCATAAACCCTAACTCCATCCAAGTTTACCCATATTCAATTTCTTACCATAAAATTAACACATACATATTAAAACAATGCTAAATCATTTCATTACAATAATTAAAATCACCCATATTAAAATTCTAATTTTCACATAATCATCCCATGACCCTAAATTCACAATCCATTCTCTTCTCAACAAATCCATTCACAAATCATCACATATCTATCATTTTAACTTCTATTATAGTAATTAAAACATACTTTCTCTCTCTAGCCAATTTAAATATAAATTTAAAATCTAACAAAATAAAACTTTCAAGAGAGGAACTTACTTGTTTTCTTGATTTTCGTTCGAAACACACTTGATTTCCTCAATAAACCTTCAAAACCTTCTTAAATCCTCTTGAAATCCCTTATAAAATCTCAATATTTGAAAGAACTAAAGTCTCCTTACATCTCTCTAATGGCTAATGTCCAAAAAGCAGAAGAAGAAAAAAATGAAATATTTCTTCTCTTTAATCTTATCGTTATCTTTAATATATAATAATTAATTATTTATTTATAAATTCACCAATCATATACTTTCCTTCTTTGACTCTCTTTTCCTTCTCTTTTTATTATTATTATCATCATCATCATCATCATCATCATCATCATCATCATCATTATCATCATCATTATCATTATCATCATCATCATCACCACCACCTTTGCCATCACTAACTTATGCTTAATATACATGTATGGTATATTTTATTTATATGTATATATTATATATATCTCATGTATATTTATAACATATAAAATATATATCTCTTATCCATAATTCATACATCTTACATCTCTCCCCACCAATCACACCTATTTAATCCTCCACATCACTTACTCCACTATGCACTAAAAATGGGAATATTACATCATGATTCGAATGACTTTACTAGGTGAGGGAATTATTCTGTAGCATTGGACTATGTATGCTTACTTAGAGAGGGCTCATGTATAATTATATGTCAAGGTCCTAGTCAATCTCATAACATACTTTGATGAACTTTTAAGGCAAAATTGAACCTTATTTATTTAAGAGAGAGATGATTTGTTTGGTGAGCCAACAACTAGAATCCACCATGTTAGCCCAATTAATCTATTTTTGATCTTAGGCAATCAAATTGAATTAAACTAATGCTTGTATCAAGTTACATTTTGCATGAACTTATATTTTTGAAGAAAATATCAAAAGTCGGATTGGACCATACTAAATCCCGATCGGACCTTCAATGCCAAGTTGAGAAAATTCACTTAGAAGGTTTCACGGTCAGAGATACACTCTAAATCTCAACGTACCTTGAAAATTCTGACTGGACCACCAACAAGTACGACCAGACTATTGGATGAAAAAGTTACAAAACACACAAAAAGATTCATGGTTGAAGGTACTCTTAAAATCTCATCGTACCATGCGAAGTTCAACCGGACCTCTTGATGTACCGACTGGATTATCAAGGTAGATTTTTCTAAAATCATCCAGTAGAGTTCACAACCAGAAGCACACCTAGTTTTTGGCCGGACCACAATTATTTTGACTGGATCCTGATGTAGTCTGACCGGGATGTTTAAATATTTCACAAGTTAGAAGCCGTTGAACCTCTACTCAATCAGTGGAAGCCACGTAGACCAACCATTGGAAGAACATTACGAAAAAGTTCAAATATTCTGACCGGACCATAGTGTGTCCCTACTGAGATCAAAGAATCCTGACCAGACCTCACCTAGTCCTACCATGAAATTGCTCTGGCTAAAGGATTAGTGGAAGACAATAATCAAACATGTTGGACCACTCCTCAAATGGCTAGTTTATGGCTTGTAGGCTATAAATACCTTATGTAACTTCATTTATGAAGGGATTATTATAGTGATTGAATTTGTAATAGCCTACTTAAATTTATTTCCTTTCTTTGCATCAAAATTACATTTTCGTATTGATTGAGTGTTGGGTGTGAGCATTAAACAACATCTTAAGTTTGAGTGCGAGCATGGAAACACTTAGGCTATGAGAGTAAGCCTGAGAAAACTCTTGTAAGGGTTGTGAGGTGTGTTATCTCAAACCATTGTAAAGTTTGTTGTGAGCTTGTGAAAACACCAAGTTAGAGTTCAGCTTGTAAAAACTCAAAGCTAGTGGAACCTTAACAAGTTGTTAAGGAAGTGGATGTAGGATTAAGGTAAATCTAAACCACTATAATTCCTTTGTGTTCATTCTTCTACTCTTTAATTAATCTTCTACATTTCTTGAATTTTGAGTTTTGAATTTTGAATTTTTAATTTGCCAACATTCTTCAAGCCAACCAATTCACCCCCCCCCCCTCTTTGTTGCCATCTTGGGACAATATTGGTATCAGAGCTTAAAAAATTTCTTAAACTTAATTGTGAAATTTGATCTGCAATGGCAACTTCTTCATCCACCTCAAACTCTCATGGAAATCTCAACTCTATCCTTAGACCCTACTTTGATGGAATAGATTATTCTTATTGGAAACACAAAATGTTCTTGTTCCTAGATAGTGAAGGAATTAAACTTTGGAATTATATTGAAAATGAGTGGAAACATCCAACTCATGAAGTTGATGGTGTCCAAATTCCTCTTCCCAAACCATAATGGTCAAGTACGAATACAAGGGATCGATTCAAAAATCATAGGGCAACCTCAATCTTGATGAATTCTATTTCAAGAGAAGAAGGTGGGAGAGTCCAACATCTCACTTGTGCTCATTGCATTTGGAAAACTCTTGAGAACTATCATGAGGGTACTACCCAAGTGAGGCTCACCAAGAATCAAATGTGCATACATGAGTATGAGCTATTCAAGATGAAGCCCAATGAAAATGTCACCAACATGACGAATAACTTACTTGCAATCATAAATGAATTGAAGAAATATGGTAAGGTGTATGATTAAGATGAAGTTAATAGTAAAAACTTGAGAGCACTTAGTGTAAAGAAGAACTTTGAATACAAAGTTTCTTCAAAAGTAAGAAACACATGATCTTAGCTCTTTGAGACCCGATGAACTTGTCAAAAAACTACTCACCTTTGAGTTGCACACTGAAAGAGAAGAAGAACAAGGTGAAAAAGAAAAAAGGAAACCATTAGATCTCAAAGCAATTAAAGAAGTTGAGAGCTCAAGCAATGAAGATAGTGATGATGAAGAAGAAATGGCATTATTTTCAAAAAGGATGAATGATTGGAAAAGAAAGAGAAGATTGCAAGCTAACAAAGGTACACTCTCTAAATCCTCTTTTAAAGATAAAGATAAAAAGAATGAAGTGAAATGTTATAAATGAGGTAAATCTGGTCATATCAAATCGGATTGATTTTAGTTAAAAAACAAGAAGAAATGGGATAAAGAAAAGAATAAATCTCTCAAAGCTATATGGGATGACTTCCTCAAGTGAAGAAGAAGAAGAAGAAGAGGAAGAAGGAATTGCAAATCTATGTCTCATGGCTATTGAGGATGAATCCAATGAGGTAGGTACTCAATCCTTGAATTTAATTGCATATGATGAAAATGATATTGATGCTTTAGATGACAGTGACATGATTGAGCATATGAACCTTAGAGTAGGAAAGTATTTTTCTAAGATAAATTCTATAAGGACAAATGCTCTAAGCTGGAAAAAGTCTTTTATGCTTAAAAAATTCTACATTAGAATTAAAAACCTCAAATGAACAATCATTTAAATCAATTGATGAATTAAATAAAAATTCACATAGCCTAAAGAATGTGATCAGGAAAAATGAAATTTTGAGGCATGAACTAAAAGAACTTAAAGAATCTATCTCAAAGTTTCATAAGGGAAAGGAAGCATTGTATACATTGATTAGTAATCAAAGGTCACCCTCCTTGAAACATGGTTTATGATTCAATGGCTCATCCAATACTACTTCCAGTAAACCGACATTTGTGAAAGCGTCTACAATTCAAAGCTATAGTGTTGAAGTTGTAAAAAACACTAATGCATAAACCAAACCTAAAAATTCCAAAAGGACTACATTAAGCTCACAAGACTCTAGAACTACCAAGAGAAAAACATGCATTCATGTATACTAGACATGTAGATCAACACAAAAATACTCAAAAATAAACTCATATTTGCAATTGTGTGAATGCCAATGGGAAAGTGCATAAATATAGAACTTTGTATCAATGCACATATTGCATAAAATTTGTGCATAAGAGTATTTTTTGCTATATTAGGAGGGCTTATCTCAAGTTAGAGGATCCTTCTACTACTAACCCTCGAGGACCCAAGTTCATTTGGGTACCTAAAAGAAGGTGAATATTCTTGTAGGTGTATCTAAAATCTACTATCAATGAAAGCACATGGCTTATGGATAGTGGGTGCTCAAGGCATATGACGGGGAATGCAAAGCTCTTTACAAGTCTTACTTGCAAGCTTGGAGGAAGTGTTACCTATGGAAACAATGCTAAAGATAAAATCATTGGTAGTGATTCCATTGGCATACTTGGTAAAAATTTGATTGAAAATGTATGACTTGTTGATGGATTGAAGCATAATTTGTTTAGTTTTATTCAATTGTGTGATAAAGGATATGATGTAAATTTTGACTCCAAAGGATGCAAGTTTACTATTTCAAATGGTGAAATTGCATTCAAAATAGATAGAATTAGCAACACATATAAAATTGACATACATTCCAATGATGCATTTGCATGTTTGATTTCCATTAATAATGATGCTTGGTTATGGCATAGAAGGCTAGGACATGCTAGTATGGATCATTTAAAATGAATTAGTAATGAAGAACTAGTTGATGGTCTTCCTAAAATAAAATTTAATAAAGATAGAACATGTGAACCTTGTCAACTTGCTAAGAAACATAAATGTTCATTTAAGTCTAAAAATGTTGTAAGCACTTCTATACCCTTATAACTCATTCACTTAGATTAGTTTGGACCAAATAGAGTTGCTAGCCTAGGTGGAAAGTTATATGCATTTGTTCTTGTTAATAATTACTCTAGATTTACATGGGTTAATTTCTTAGCTCAAAATAATAAAGCTTTTAGTCACTTCAAAATATTTGCAAAAAGAGTTCAAAATGAAAAAGGCTATGTAATAACATTTATTAGAAGTGATCATGGCATAGAATTTGAAAATGAGAATTTTGAAAGCTTTTACAATAAATTTGGTATTTCACATAACTTTTTGGCTCCTAAAAAACCACAACAAAATGGTGTGGTTGAAAGGAAAAATAGAACCTTAGATGAAATGGCTAGAACAATGCTCAATGAATATGATTTACCATCTTATTTTTAGGCAGAAGCTGTTAATATCGCTTGCTATATTTCAAATCAAATTTTCAAAAGGCCTTTAATAAACAAAACTTCTTATGAGCTATGGAATGGAAGAATACCTAGAATTTCAAATCTTAGATTATTTGGATGCAAATGCTTTATATTTAACACCAAGGATAATCTTGGAAAGTTCTCATCCAAATCGGATGAAGGCATATTTTTAGGATACTCATCATTTACCAATGCATATATTGTATTTAATGAGAAAACTCTAGTGGTTGAAGAATCAATGCATGTTGTCTTTGATGAATCCTCTAAACTTGATCAAAGAAAAGGTAGTACTCTTGATAATTTTATAGGTACTCTTGAACCACAAGAAACAATTGATGTTCCAAGGAACAATCTAGATGAACTAGAAGAAGAGACTCAAGAACTACACAAGGATTGGAAATACAAGAAGGATCATCCAAAAGAGCTCGTCATTGGTGAAACATCAAAGGGAGTAATTACTAGATCCAAAATTAGACATTTAGATTCTAATTTTGCTTTTGTTTCTCAAATTGAGCCAAGGACTATTGAGGAGGCTCTTAATGATGAATGTTGGGTGATTGCAATGCAAGATTAACTCAACCAATTTAAAAGAAATAATGTATGGGAACTTGTTTCTAGACCTAAAGATCATTCAATTATCGGATGCAAATGGGTTTATAGGAATAAGCTTGATGAAATTGGTCTCATTACTAGGAATAAAGCTAGATTGGTAGCCAAAGGCTATAACTAAGAGGAAAGCATTGACTATGATGAGACATTTGCTCTTGTAGCTAGATTAGAAGCTATTAGAATTTTACTTGCTTTTGAATATCATATGAATTTTGAACTCTTTCAAATGGATGTAAAAAGTGCATTTCTATATGGATTTATAAATGAGGAAGTCTATGTTGATTTAATAATTAATTAGAAGGAAATGTAAATGAGTGGAAGAGATTAAATGGAATATTTTAATAGTTAATTTCTTGGAGGAGAGGGTTTTGAGGAGATAGTGGATGAGATGTTGACTTTGCTTTCTATCTTTTCTTCTTTCTTTCTTTCTTTCTGCGTGGTTCTCTTTCTTTTCTTTTCTTTTGGCCGGCTATCAAAGAAACAAGAGAACAAGGGAGAGATTTGATCTTTTAACTCAAGATCTAAGGAAGTTTTCAAGTGATCAAGTTGGAAATTTAAGAGTTTCTTCATCCTTGGTAAGTTTCCTCTTGATTCCTTGATTTTCTTTTAAGATGTGTTTGAGTTTGTTGGTTGATTATTGATGGTATGTGATTATGTTTGATTAAGATGTGTTTAAGAGTGTTTGGTTCAAGTGATTTTGGATTTTGGGGTTGGATTAAAGGAAAGAGTAAGTTGTTGGAAGTGAAAGTATTGTGGTTGTGTTTTGGGTTTGTGGTGATGATTTTGATTTGTGTTGGATGTATGTTTTTAGTTGTTTTGGTGTTTTTGCAAGTTTGTTATGGTTCTTGGGTGTGTTGAGCTAAGTTTGTTTGAAGTGGATTTTGGTGAAAGGAAGTGATTTGTTGGTTGTGTTGTTGATGTTGCCGGAATCTGGATTTTTGGCCTAACACGCCCATGAGCATGGCAAAGTCTTTGGGCTTGTCGATGGTTCTGTGTTCTTGGATGGGTGACACGAGCAGTGACACGCCCATGTCACTGACCGTGTCATAGCTACTGTATTGGTGAGGAATTGACATAGCCATGAACACGCTCATGTTGTTGGACGTGTCAATGTTTCGTTGAGACAGAATGTATTACATGTTCAGTGACACGCCCGTGGTTTTGAGCGTGTCAAAGCTTCTGTGTTGTGAGTTTAGGGCACGGTCAGGGACACACCCGTGCTGTTGAGCGTGTCATGTATAGGGCTTACCCTAGTTGGTTCTTAGTCTTTTATCTCATGTGTATCTCTGAGTGAGTATGTATTATCACCTTTGGTTTAGGTATTGAAGAGGTTGAATTGTCCTAACCTAGGTGGTGAAGAATTCTTGAAAGAGAAAGGTTGTAGATTGGTGTGAGTTGTTCCTAAGGTAAGTACAAACTACATTGTTGCATACACTCACATGATTTGATACTTAACATATTTGATTATACATATGCTAAGCAATTGATTACAGGGTTAAAACATTTGATGAAATATGAAAGGTATGTTAATGCAATTGGTTGTGTATACTTGAATGATCAATTGATTTAATGTAATTTGAGATATAATGAGATATAAAACCAATGTGATTGGCTATGATGATGGTCTTAATGCAATTGATATTGTATATTATCTTGATGAGATATGAAGCCATGGTTGTTGGCTATAATGATGAGAAAGAAATGTATAAAGATATAAATGAAAAGATTATGTGTCTAATGTGTTATTCAACCTTCAGAGTTTTGAGTTTGGCGGCATGCCTATAAAGTACTGGATAGGTGAAAAGACCGGGTCGTAAGCCGATTCCAGTTGATAAATGTGAAATGTGAATTATAGTAACAGTCTTGCCGGGTTGAGGATCTCCTTGGTTTATCCGAGTTGAGGTCCAAGAGACTGGGTCTGTTACAGGTAACAGTCTTGCCGAGTTGAGGAATCTCCTCGAGTTTAGCCGAGTTGAGGTCCAAGAGACTGGGTCTATTACCCTATCCATGGATAGAGCTATAAATATATATTGCCTACGGGCTTGATGATTATGATTATGGACCAAATCAGTAACTCTGAACTTTGAATAACATATTAGTGTCTTGTGGGCCCAAGTTTGTCTTTGTTTTCAATGTGATGTATGAATAATGAAATAATCAAATAATGAGATTCTTAAGAATTGTTTATATGTTTGAGATTATGACATTTGCATTTCATTATAGTATAATATTATTATAGTTTGTACCACTAAGCCGTTGGCTTAGCGCGATTGTGGTTCATCGCGCAGGTGACAGAGAAGAACTAGAGAGTTCCTCTAGACCGAGTAGAGTCTAGATTTTGGGGCATTGATAGTGGAGCTTAAAGATCAAAGACATACTGCCGAACATGTATATATTTTATGTTTTGTAAAACTTGAGTTTTGATGTATAAGGATTTGTAAATATTTGTTATATTTTCCACTGCGTTTTAAATAAGTATTTTATCTAATGTATTTATTATTTCTTTTAAATGTTTTGAATTTGTTCATGTTTTTGAAAAGATATGAGTCGTTTGTTTAGTAAACCGTGGCATTTCTATATTCAGTATAAGTATATTACGATCGTATAAGCATGTTGTGTACGTATACGGGGTGTAGGGGTGTTACAAGTCCAATCGGACAAAAACTAAATACCGACCAGACCTTCAATGCCAAGTTGAGAAAATTCACTCAGAAGGCTTCACGATCAGAGGTATGCTCTAAATCTAAACATACCTTCAAAATTCAGATCGGACCACTAAGAAGTGCGACCGAACTATTGGATGAAAAAGTTGTAAAACACACAGAAAGATTCAAGATTGAAAGTACTCTCAAAATCTCACCGTACCACGCGAAGACCAACCGAACCTCAAGATGTACTGACCAGACTATCAAAGTAGATTTTCCTAAAATCATCTAGTAGAGTTCCCAACAAGAAGCATGACAAGTTTTTTGTCAAACCCCCATTATTTCGACTGGACGCTAATGTAGTTTGACTGAGATGTTTAAATAATTAAAAAGTCAGAAGCCGTTGAACCTCCACTCAATTAGTGGAAGCCACGTGGACCAACCATTGGAAGAACATTAAGCAAAAGTTCAAATATTCTGACCGGACCATAGTGTGTCCCTACTGGACCTCGTCTAGTCCAACCATGAAATTGCTCTGGCCAAAGAATTAGGGGAAGACAAGAATAAAACATGTTAGACCACTCCTCAAACGACTAGTTTATGGCTTGAAGGCTATAAATACCTTATGTAACTTCAGTTGTGAAGGGATTTTGATAGTGATTAAATTTGTAATTGCCTACTTCAACTTATTTCCTTTCTTTGCATTAAAATTACACTTTTAAATTGATTGAGTATTGGATGTGAGCATTAAACACCATCTTAAGTTTGATTGTGAGCTTGAAAATACTTAGGTTGTTAGAGTAAGCCTGGGAAAACTCTTGTAAGGGTTGTGAGGTGTGTGATCTCAAACCATTGTAAAGTTCGGTGTGAGCTTGTGAAAACACCAAGTTAGAGTTAAGCTTGTAAAAACTCAAAGCTAGTGGAACCTTAACAAGTTATTAATGAAGTGGATGTAGGATCAAGTTAAATTCGAACAACTATAAATCCTGTGTTCATTTTTCTACTCTTTACTTAATCTTCTACATCTTCTACATTTCTTGAATTTTGAGTTTTGAATTTTTAATTTGCCATCATTCTTCAAGCCAACCAATTCACCCCCCCCCCCTCTCGGTTGCCATCTTGGGACAACACACCATGTTATCATCAATCCCTAATTTGTCCCTTTGAGCCTTCATAAGATTGTAGCCTACCTTTTACTGGCTTGTGAACCTCGATAACCTACCATGAGTTGATGTGACATTTATGACAAGCCTGATGATCTTTGAGGTACTACTACCAAAAAAGATCAAGGAAAAAGATACACAGTCAAGACCATAAGCATAGTTGAACTGAACCTGATCTAGACCTAATATCTTCGATCTCTTTTTTCATCATTGAGATAAATTGAGAGCAACAAATGATTCATCCTCACTGAAGCAAGCTCGTCCTACTCCATTCATAGTCATAACCATAAGATAATACAAACAAGACAACTCTCTTAGAGCTAGGACTAAAAAAAGAAAAAGAAAGAAAAACAAAAATGAAAAAAGAGAGAAAATAAAAAATAAAGGAGAAAAAAGAGAAAATAAATAAGAGAAAAGCGAAGAAGAATAAGGTTTCAAATTTTTTGCAAAAGTAAAGAGTGATCAAATCCAGATTTCTGCCAAGATGATGAGCTTTGTCTTTTCATGAAGCAAGGTGCCTAGAAGATGGAAGTGATTCCTAGAGTAAAAGAATATCTCTAACAACATAAGGTTCCAACAAGAAATTTATGGTGTCAAAATTTGTCAGCAGTGTCACTTCAGTTCCAATTTAAAAATGGCCTTCACTTAACCCATGTCTCTTATAAACCCCATTTCAAGCCTATTTAAGACCTGCTCATCTTTTTTTATTGGTGGAGTCTATTAGTGGAGATTGTTTTCATAAGCATGCTTATGAGATAGATATTTTAACTCAATAAGACCTTTAGCCAAGTAATGTGTATATGCCTATCTGAAGTGCAACAGCTCTTAAAAAATGATTCCCAAGTTTAGTACGGTAACTAAGGTTATAATGTTATAAATATACCAATTTGGAAAATTTAGCATTGAGATATAATGACATTGATTTGACAAAGCCAACATGTGATTTAAAAAAAAAGGTGTTTTAATGTACATCCTTCAAGTTAAGGGAAGTATGTTGGATTGTAGAACCTCAAACGACATATTGGGCAAAAGTGGGCTAATGAAAGGATCACTTGCAAGGTCATGTCATGAAGAAGTTGCAAGCCAAATGTGTTGAAAAGGATGTCTCTCGTGTCTCTAACTATGCTACTTAGGCCTCCACCACTCATGTTAGATAGAAGCCATAAATGTGAAGTCTTCTATTGTTCTATTGTAAGGCCTGAACGAGCATCTAGAAGGAATCAATGGGAGTGCTGCAGCTGATCACCTCAGTTTGTGAATCAATGGAACCACTGTAAGTATCATCCATGCATACCATGCATACATGAGTGTCGACCCCTAATTTTGTCCCTAGCTAGTCTGATCCCAATTAAAAAAGGCCTAGTCAGAGATCAGTCAATTCTCAATTGGTAAAACATGTTTTAAAGCCTTTAATTAGATTGGTTCATTTTTATAAGGCTTAAAATAAGCCAATTCAACTTTTGAAGTCCTAAAATGGTTCTATTCAAAGTAAATTTATATGGTTTAAATTTATATGGGACAAGCCCATATCGAATTGGGGGACAAGCCCATATCGAATTGGGGGGTGTCCAATTCGATATTGACACCCAATTTTAATATGGACATGGTCCATATCACAATGATTCCTTTCCAATTTCTATATGGACCATTTCTATATCTAATTGGAAGTGGCCATATCGAATTAGCCTTATATTTCGATATGGAATTGGATCCATATCGAATTTAACCAATTCTAATTCGATATGGACCATTTCCATATCGAATTGCGACTTCTTATTGTGGTCCATAACTAATTAATTTGATTTTAATTCGATATGGACATGGCTTTATGTCGATTTTATTTTGTTTTAATTTGATATGGTTACAGTTTTGTGAATTAATAATTTGAATATCTGAATTAAGCTTGGGGGAATTATTTTGACCTAGTTTATTTCTCATAAATAGATGCTTAACAATTAAAATAGGGGACATCAATTTTAAAAGCTAGCAACCAACAATTATTAAAGAAAAGAAAAGTATACCAAAACACAATTAATAAACAAAAATTGAAGAGGCAGTGAGAAATGTCTCAAACTTGCTTTGTTCCAACCAAAAACAAGATTGATCCAGGCAGCAACAATAAGGCAGGGAGCTTGGTTAAACCATTTTAATTTGGAGGAGCCAACAAAATGGAGGTTGATTTCTATGTTTAACTTATTTAAACTCATAGTAGTCATGTCTATTATCATCCATTATTTTGCAATTACTTAAAACATGCAGTAGCAATTTCTTTTCAAAATAATGTCACCTTTCATACCTAAAACCCTAATCTTATAATGTAAACTATCCCTAGTCAACAGGGCCAATATTTATTTGTGGATTATAATTCTTTGTGATTAACCTTAATTTCCTTTTATTAAACTCTATTTTATAATTATATTTGTGATGATTACTATATGCTTGGATTACATATTTTATTATGAATTATTGAACTATGTTAATATTTATTTATTGGTTGTATTTTTAAGGATGTAAAAGGTATGTTTCCACTTGTGGGTACCTTATTTATTTTGCTTATATAATTTAGTTTATTTTATAGATTTTGGAACAATTGTAAGAGACATGTTTTCATCTTTTGATGGGTCTCCTATTTTATTTATTTTCTTTATAGACATTTGGACATTTGTGAGGGCATATTTTCATCTTCGTATGGGTGCCCATTTTACTTGTTTATTTAATTTATAATATAAGATTATTTATTTTAATAATTGTAAGTAGTATGGATAATATTATAATATTTAAGAATTTAATAATATTTAGACCTAAAAAGGAAGCTGATTCCAATAAAGCAAGCATTATGGGGTGTTGGGTCATTCTCACCTTCCCTATATGTACCAAAATTTTCGAACCCATGAGGGGGTTGGGGATTCCTTAAGAATCAAGTCATCCACCACTTTCTTTTTTTCGGGTTGTCTGGGTGGCGACTCTATTTTCTCTGGGTTTAGGCTTGTGTTCTCTAAGGCCTTGAGCCTAATAGTGCCAGAGTTGCAAATAACCATTCCACATGGGAGTGGGGGCAAAAATTTCCGCTCACAATGAGTATATCACACTATATTTTGTTGTCTTGTATTGCCCATTCTTTTCCTAAGTGAATAGCAATACTCTATGAAGTAAACATAAAGCAAATATGGAATCAAGGGGTAGGGAAGGCCCATTACTTGTGAAAGATCCAGTCACTTTGCAGAAATGGAGATGCATGCTTGTGCAAGAAACCAGATGAACATCAATCAGAGCCTGCATGGGAACAAAATTATTGGTTTGAGCCTACATAGTGAGTCAAACTTCTTATTTTCAATTTTTTGAGTTTATGTGTGTACAAAATATTTTTAAAATTTCAATATTTTGCAACATAGGGGGCAAAAGAGAGGATATGAGGGCTAACTAAAAAAACCTGAATTTTTTGCAAAGTGAAGAACTAAAGAATGGAACAAATGGTTAGAATAAAGCCGAAACTCTCAGATGACAAAAGGTCGGCATAATCAATTGAAAAATGGAATAAATGGTTAGAAGAAAGTAAGAACTCTCAAATGACAGAAGCTCAACAAAATCCATTAAAGAATGGAACAAATGGGTAGAAGAAAGCTAGAACTCTCAAGGACAAAAGTTCAGCCCATTGAAGAATGGAACAAATGGCTAGAATAAAGCTAAAATTCTCAAGTGATAAAAGGTCATCAGAATCCATTGAAGAATGGAACAAATGGCTAGAAGAAAGCCAGAACCCAAACCAATTCATGGTTCTAAAATAGATCTAGTATGGATTGTACATGGACGATAGTTGTAGTTGGCAGCTCTCTTAGGGGATCCCTAGGGAAGAGGATCAAGTTGGCCCTTGAGAATATCTTGGTGCACTAAGGCCCTTTTCATTCTCTTCATTTGTTTTACAGAGATTTAACTCCTCTAAGCTAAACAAATTTATAAGTCTAGAACTAAAAGCATCCAAGATCTATCAAGGCAGATTACTTTTCACTCTCTAAATACATTCAATATACTTTAAGCAAGGGGCAAAACTGTAGACACTTAATTTTGGCAATAAACAATTGTGGTCTAATTTTAAAAGTTTAAACCTAGTCTGATGCATTTTTAAAAGCTTAAACCTAGTCTGATAAAATTTTAAAAGTCCAAATCAGGTCTAGACCGATCTAATAAGCCTAAATCAAGCTAGTCCGAGCCCAAAATATAATATCATGATGAATTAGCCAAGGATAATTTTCCATGGGTCTTAAATTTGAGGTATAAATTTGATTTTCAAGTGTATTAGGAATCCTAATCAGGGTAAAACTCTAAAGACATTCGGAGAAGCAAAGGGTTTTAGTTGCCCTAATTACCATTTATAAATAAGAAGCTACAACAAAGAGATTGGTAGCCACAATGATTAAAATGATATTTAGAGCGATTAAATGGTGTCACATCCGCCTACTGCATTTATGCAGTGTAGACACGTGCATAGCGAGAGTAGGGAAAAGGAGAAGATAATTCTTGATAACAGCCCTAGATAAGGTTGTATGACAAAAGGGACCTAATTGTAATTTTTAATAAAGTTGGGGACGTAGATGTAATTTCAAAGAAAGTTGCACCGGATGTTCTTAATAGTGCATATAACAGATTCCAAAAATGAAATGTAGAGAAAAATCGGATCGCAACGACGTGTAACGGTTTTTCCAGGAAATGTCCCGTTAAAGAAAAATGAAGAAATGTTGACTAAGGGCATTTTGGTCATTACCAATTAAAGTTATACATGAATTTAGGGTAGGAAATAAAGACATGAGTACGTAGAGAATGGCGAGAAGTTTAATATGAAACGATCGTCAGTAGAAACGAAGCCGGAGAAAACCCGAGCAAAAATAGGACCAAAAGGGAATTTTGTAAAAAGTTGAGGGCTTACCGGTAATTTTTCAAAATGACTTAGAAACCTAAAATAGATCTTATAAATAGAAAGTAGAGGTCGAGAGGATCAAAACCATATATAGTTTGACTCGTGGAGCTATACGGTTTAAAAGATATGATCGATTAATCGCCGGAACGTAATGTGGGCCCGGTTTCGTGTCGGGACCGGATGAGTAACCCGGGACAACTTTATGAGATCCAATGGGAAGAGAGACAAGTGGAAAGAAGTAAAGGAAAAAGGAAGTTATAAAAATCAAAGGTTGGCCAATCAAAAGAGAACATTTAGCATATGTAATAAATGTGTAATAAATGAAGAAAGAGAAAAAGTGGACAAATGGTCAAGGTGATCATCACTTCCTTTGTATATAAATATAGGTGATATGAAGAGCAAATTCTCTCTTTTCCACTCACCAAATTCGGCCAACAAAAGAAAATACCAAGGGACTTCCAAGTTTTTCCAAACTTTGATTTTTAAGGTAAGTTCTAAGGTTTTTAAGTGTGTAGACTTTAATTTTAGTATTAGTTTTAGGTAGTTATATATATATTGGAAGATTGGGAATTAGAGTCTTATATGGAATTGAAAAAAATAATAATAATAAGATTAATTGATTAAATGGAAGAACCAAGATATAGAAAGATTAATAAGGTTGGATTAGGGGTTTCGGTTGGAAAAGAAATAGAGGATAATTTATTATTTTGAAATTCTAAGGTTTATGTTGTATCTTGAATTGATTGAAGGAGAAATAAAGAATTAAAGAAGGAGAAGAAAGAAAAGCCAAGAGGAATTAAAGAAAGAAGGTTTGGTACTTTACCTTTGAATAATTAATTTTGGTTTGATGCTTTACAAACTTTGGTTTATGAAAGTTTTGTTGTTGATGCTTAAATATATTGATTTGAGTTAAACATGCAAAAGTTGTCAAAGGGAAGTGTTTGAATCTTCACTTTACCATTAAAGAAGCCTTAATATTGATTTGCAAAAGAAAAATAAACTATCCTATGCATTTCATGTGTTTGGGCCGAAATGGTCCCAAAAAGACAGCTTTCTGGACCTTTTTGTGGAAATTGTTTGAGGCAGAAAACGAAGGAATTTTTCAACGAAATTTTACATGCAATTAGTCAACATATGAAATAAGTTTTCTGTAAAATTTCAGCCAAAAATAAGATCATTTACTTGGTCAAATGCATGATTGAAGTGGACTGAAATTTTGACGAAAATCCAGATTTTACTATTCATTTGGTCATGCCATTTTGCGTTGCCGATTTTTCTCGCCGCAATACTATTCATTTGGTCAATTTGTGATCCTTTGAGGAATGCTTTGAAATATTTGATATGTTTATTGTGGATGTTAAATATGTGAAAAAAAAGTAACGGTTTGACCAAAGAATGTGGTGCGCGGCATAAATGGCAAAGCGTGACGGAAATTAAAATGATTTTTCGAATCATTCCAAAATGAAGTTTGAAACTTAAATTGAATCATTTTAACCTTTATGTTCTACTGGATAGTGGGAGTGGTAGATAAGGGTATGGTGCACTATACTAACACATGCAGTACTGCTCATTATTGTGATATGATATGTTATTCAGTGGTGAGGCCACTGAAGCCAATGGGGAGGCCCATTGGTTAGAACCAGGATGGTGAGGGCCATTCCTGTGATCTGATATCGGTGGGGAGGGCCACCTATGTTACAGTGGTGAGGGCCACTGCCTTATCACTATGGTTCCCTATATACCAGTAGAGCCTGAACCAAAGACATATTTTTCATTAAACTATGAAATGCAAATGAGTTGAATTATGATTTTACATTATTGAAAGCATATTACCCTGACTGTACAATAATTTCTATTGGTTTAAGGTTGGTTGATTTATGATTTAATTATTTCATATTTTCCAAATGTTTTCATATGTTACTTGTATTTTATTGGTAAAGTACCCACTGAGCGACATTGCTCAGCGAGTTAAGTTTTCCTTGACTCGTAGGTTCGGAGCAGTAGATAAATCTTGGGAAAGCAACGACCAGACCACAGCAAATCTCAGGGGTAGATCTTTTAGTTCCATTATGAGTTAGCTAGTTGTGGCATGTATATGAATAAATATAAAAGAGATTTTCTATGTTATAATTGTATGTTAGTAGTATGTAATAATCATAAATCTTTACTTTATGTTATATTAGAAGTGTGAACTCTTCGTGCAGGTTTGTAGTTGAGGGTATAAGGTGGATTCATTGGGAGTGCATTAAATTTGATGGTAATTATATTGGTCTGTGTAAAATGTTTTTAAAAAAAATCAGAAAAACAAGTTTTGTCGACACTTGGGATCCAAATTTCTAGGCGGAACTATGGCAAAATTTCTGTAAAAATCAGAATTAAAATTTGACTAAGTAAATTGGTAGCAACATTAGGATAGTGTGGCGCCTCTACTCGACTTACACATGTAGGTTGGGAAGGGGTGTTACAATTAGTGGTATCAGAGCAAAGGTTTAGCCGGTTCTGGGTAGTTAGTCGAACTAAACCTTAAATGTATGACACATAGGGTTAGAATAGGGGTTTTAATTATATAACTATACATGTGTGTGTCATTGTTAGTTATGTTATTCAACTTATCCAGGAGTAATAATGGGTGACCTAAACGAGGAGGTGAGGGAGCTAAGGATAGAAGTAGAGAGGTTGAGACAGCTAGCGCAGGAGCAAGATGAGACTATAGAAATTTTGGCCGATAGAAGTATACAAGATCGTGAAGACTTGAGAATAAAAGATGAGATGATTTCCTCCTTGATAGATGACGTGCATATGTTAAAAGAAGACAGGCTTAGTTATAGAGCGAAGTTGGATAGTGTCGGTAGAAGCCTCGAGATAGCACATCAAGAGATTCAAACTTTACAGGAGAGGGTTCAAGAGCTAGGCCAGTACTTACCTAGTGAAGCATCACATGACCCCGATTTTGATCCCGAGATAGTAGAATATTTTTCAGACAGTGCCACTTCACCTAGGGCACCTACTCATTGAGTCTTGAGATGTATTGTGTTTGGTGGTTCTTTTAGTTATATATATGTGAGATAAAGGTATCATGTAAATATTGTATGGTAGTATAATATGGTGATATAATAGTGAGGAGTCCTAAATTTTGCAATGTATATAAGGGCTTCCTAATATTGTAAAACTTTGTGTTTAGAAATAAATAAAAGTTGTGTTGTATATGTGTTAATTAAGAATTTTATATTTATATACATGCCACCTAGGGTAAGATAATGCTGTTGGTCTGGGTCGTTAATAATGATGGGATGGTATATGTTTACTCTTTAGATGTCACAAGCAGCGCAGCGTGATATAGAGGAGGAGGTCGAGTCTCAGGCCTCCCGAGTTGTAGAAATGCATGTATCTGAGACATCAGCGTCGGAGCAACCACCCGCTGATGCTCCTATTCCCAATGAAATGTTGCAACAAATGGCTGCCGTATTTCGGCAGATAGCCGGCGTTGCCCCAGCACCACCCCCAGCGCCAGCACCCGTACCAGTACCTGCTGTAGGAGGGGAAAGGAAACCCCCAATAGAAAAGATATGAAAGTATGGTGCGAAGGAGTTTAAGGCTCGAAGGGACGATGATTCTTCAACAGCCGAGTATTGGCTGGAAGGAACAATACGAGCCTTAGATCAGTTACAGTGTACGCCAGAAGAGCGAGTGATATGTGCTACTTCCTTATTAGTGGAAGAAGCATATATATGGTGGGACACAGTTCACCAACGAGTTTCACCGGAACAGAGAACATGGGATTTCTTTGTGAATGAGTTCAAGAGGAAGTTTATATCGGAGGCATACCTAGATGCCAAGAAAAAGGAGTTTCTACACTTAAAGCAAGGTTGACTGACCGTTGCTGAGTACGAGAGGGAATTTACTAGGCTGAGTAGGTATGCCAAGAAGACAATTGAAGATGAACATGATAGATGTAAGCAGTTCCAGGATGGATTGAATAATGAGATTAGGATGCAGCTAATTGCTGCTAATATCAAAGAATTTTCCGAGTTGGTCAATAGGGCTCTAGAAGTAGAGCAATGTCAGTCTGATGAGCAGAATAGACGACAGAAGATGAAACAGAAGAGAGGTACCCAGAACTATTCGGGAAACTACCAATCATCAAGAAAATGATTCCGCGGCAGTGGTTCCACGGGAGGCGGTCAACGTCGAGGTTATAGTCAGGGATCAATTCGCGGTGGCTTAAGTCAAACTACCTCAGTCGCTAGTACGGGACGATCAGGAAGAGGACAAGGAAGAGGATTCAGCCGAAGCGGAGGTAACTTCTTTATCGGTCCGAGAGGTAATGAAGGCGAAAATAATAATCCACGCTGTGATCAATGCGGACGCCGTCACACGGGAGAATGTTGGGGTCGGACATTTGCATGTTATATATGTGGATCTTTAGACCACCTTATGCGAGAGTGTCCCCAGCGAATACAGAATCTACCTAGGGATACTGAGAGATCGCAAGCGGCAGCAGGTCGAGGCCGAGGCAGAGGAAGGAGCGAAAATCCGTCGCGTGTGCAATCTGAAACAGTGAATCGACCAGAAGCAAGGGCTCCTGCTAGAATGTATGCCATGAGGGGGCGAGAAGACAAAGAAGCGCTAGACGTGATTGCAGGTCAGTTGTCTATGTTTGAAGTTCCGCTTTACGTTTTAATAGATCCAGGTTCTTCACACTCATATATATGCACGAAAAATGAAAAACTTGAGGACCTAAAGGTAGAACTAGAGAAAGAAGGAATATTAGTTACTAACCCATTAGGAAATGAGGTGATTACTAGGAAGGTAGTGAAAGATTGTCTCATAGAGATACACGGACATATCTTTTAGGGAGATTTATTTGAACTACCATTTCAAGAATTTGATGCTATCCTTGGAATGGATTGGTTAGCCAAACACGATGCATTGGTTGACTGTAAACGGAAGAGAGTTACCTTGCATACTGCAGACGGTGACGAAGTGACTCTAGTGGGAAAAAGGAAGGACTATCTAACTAACATCATTTCTGCCATGACGGCTAAGAGGTTAGTGCAAAAAGGCTGCGAGGCATACCTGGTATGTGCATTAGTAGCAAAAGAAGAGGCACCAAAGTTACAAGATATACCTACTGTATGCGATTTTCCCGACGTATTTCTTGACGATTTACCCGGACTACCACCTAAACGAGAGGTGAAATTCACCATAGATGTGTACCCGGGAGCTGCACCAGTATCTATCGCACCTTACCGAATGGCGCCAGCGGAGCTAAAAGAATTAAAGGTACAGCTACAAGAACTTTTAGACAAGGGGTTCATAAGGCCAAGCGTGTCACCATGGGGAGCACCTGTATTGTTTGTGAAAAAGAAAGACGGATCCTTAAGGTTGTGTGTAGATTACCGTCAACTTAATAAGCTGACCATCAAAAACAAGTATCCGTTACCTCGCATAGATGATCTGTTTGATCAACTCAAAGGTGCTGGAGTCTTTTCAAAAATTGATCTACGATCGGGTTATCATCAATTGGGAATTAAAGATGAAGACATATCAAAAACCGCATTCAGAACTCGCTATGGACATTATGAATTCATTGTTATGCCTTTCGGATTAACGAACGCACCTGCAGTATTCATGGATCTGATGAATAGAATCTTCCACCCGTATTTGGATCAGTTCGTGGTGGTATTTATTGACGACATATTGGTGTATTCAAAGAATCGAGAGGATCATGATCGTCACCTTAGAATTGTTTTGCAAACCCTGCGTGAGAAGCAGTTATACGCTAAATTCAGCAAATGTGAATTTTGGTTGGAAGAAGTAGCTTTCTTGGGACATATTGTATCGGCAGAAGGAATAAGGGTCGATCCCAAGAAAATAGAAGCAGTATTGGAATGGAAGTCACCTAAGACAGTAACGGAAGTCCGTAGTTTCTTGGGATTAGCAGGATATTATCGGAGATTCGTTAAAGGATTTTCCATGATCGCCGTACCTATGACCAAGCTACTTCAGAAGAATGCCAAATTCCAGTGGACCGACGCTTGTCAACGGAGCTTTGAAAAGCTGAAACAAAAACTTACTGAAGCACCTATTCTTACACAACCAGAATCAGGAAAAGATTTTGTGATTTATAGCGATGCATCCCATATCGGGTTAGGTTGTGTATTGATGCAGGAAGGCAAAGTCATTGCGTATGTCTCTCGACAGCTCAAGCCACATGAAAAGAATTATCCTACGCATGACTTAGAGCTAGCAGCGATTGTTTTGGCTTTCAAGACGTGGAGGCACTACTTATACGGGGAAAAATGTTACATCTTTACGGATCATCAAAGCCTGAAATATTTGCCCACGCAGAAAGATTTAAACCTGCGACAGCGAAAATGGATGCAATGGTTAGCCAACTACGACTATACGATTAATTATCACCCGGGCAAAGCGAATGTCGTAGCAGATGCACTTAGTAGGAAGTCAATGCAAGCGCTAAGTGCTATGAGGGTAACATTAAAACCTACAGAAGATGGAGCTATCTTTGCAGAAATGCACGTGCGACCTAATTTACATCAACAAATACGTGAGGCTCAGAAGGAAGATGAACAAGTGAAGAAGTGGAGTCAACAGGCGCAGGAGAACTGTTCAGGAGACTATCAAATTCGTCCTGATGGTATTCTCTACTACAAGAAGAGAATGGTGGTACCTAAGTCCAAGGAGCTGAAGAAACAGATTTTGCAAGAAGCTCATAACAGTCCTTATACAATGCATCCAGGAGTAACGAAAATGTATCGGGACTTGAAGGAGTATTATTGGTGGCCAGGAATGAAAAAGGATATCGTTGATCACGTAACGAAGTGTCTAACCTGTCAGCAAGTGAAGGCGGAACATCAACTACCCTCAGGGCTACTACAACCTATTACGATTCCAACCTGGAAATGGGATCGTATTACTATGGATTTTGTCACAGGATTGCCTATGACAAGGGACAAACATGACGTGATTTGGGTAATCGTAGACCGGCTTACTAAGTCCGCTCATTTCATACCAGTACGTGTGGATTACTCGCTAGACAAGTTGGCAGACTTGTATATCAAAGAGATTATACGTCTCCACGGAGTTCCAACTTCGATCATATCCGATCGAGACCCACGTTTTACGTCAAATTTTTGGCAGAAGTTACAAATAGCCCTTGGAACTCGAACTTACCACAGCACAGCATTTCATCCCCAGACAGACGGACAGTCGGAAAGAGTGATTCAAATTTTGGAAGATATGCTGAGGGCGTGCATTTTAGAATTTAAAGGTAGTTGGGACAAACACCTAAGCTTAATGGAATTCGCGTACAACAACAGTTATCAATCCAGCATACAAATGGCACCTTACGAAGCACTGTATGGTCGAAAATGCAGAACTCTAGTTTGCTGGACAGAATTGAGTGAGGAAAAGATGTTGGGGCCAGACATAGTTAAGGAAACTGAAGAGAAGGTAGAAATCATTCGAGACCGATTAAAAGTAGCAGCGGACCGGCAAAAATCATACGCGGATCTAAAAAGGAAAGACATACAGTTTGAGGTAGGTGACAGAGTGTTCCTCAAAGTCTCTCCTTGGAGAAAGTGTTACGATTTAAACAAAAAGGCAAGCTAAGCCCTAGATTCATCGGACCATATGAAATTATTTAACGGGTAGGTCTGGTAGCTTACCAGTTGGCGTTACCACCTGAATTAAATAAAATACATGATGTTTTCCATGTTTCGATGCTAAGGAGGTATCGTTCAGATCCAACCCACGTCATACAAGTTCAAGATATTGAGATTCAGCTTGAAATGACATATGAGGAAGAGCCGGTAGAGATCCTAGCACGTGAAATCAAAGAGTTGCGAAATAAGAAGATTCCATTGGTCAAAGTGCTTTGGAGGAATCACAAAGTAGAAGAAGCTACATGGGAACGCGAAGAAACTATGAAGAAGCAATACCCATATTTGTTTTCACTTGATGAGCTTCGGGACGAAGCTTAAATTAACGAGGAAGGAACTGTCACATCCGCCTACTGCATTTATGCAGTGTAGACACGTGCATAGCGAGAGTAGGGAAAAGGAGAAGATAATTCTTGATAACAGCCCTAGATAAGGTTGTATGACAAAAGGGACCTAATTGTAATTTTTAATAAAGTTGGGGACGTAGATATAATTTCAAAGAAAGTTGCACCGGATGTTCTTAATAGTGCATATAACAGATTCCAAAAATGGAATGTAGAGAAAAATCGGATCGCAACGACGTGTAACGGTTTTTCCAGGAAATGTCCCGTTAAAGAAAAATGAAGAAATGTTGACTAAGGGCATTTTGGTCATTACCAATTAAAGTTATACATGAATTTAGGGTAGGAAATAAAGACATGAGTACGTAGAGAATGGCGAGAAGTTTAATATGAAACGATCGTCAGTAGAAACGAAGCCGGAGAAAACCCGAGCAAAAATAGGACCAAAAGGGAATTTTGTAAAAAGTTGAGGGCTTACCGGTAATTTTTCAAAATGACTTAGAAACCTAAAATAGATCTTATAAATAGAAAGTAGAGGTCGAGAGGATCAAAACCATATATAGTTTGACTCGTGGAGCTATACGGTTTAAAAGATATGATCGATTAATCGCCGGAACGTAATGTGGGCCCGGTTTCGTGTCGGGACCGGATGAGTAACCCGGGACAACTTTATGAGATCCAATGGGAAGAGAGACAAGTGGAAAGAAGTAAAGGAAAAAGGAAGTTATAAAAATCAAAGGTTGGCCAATCAAAAGAGAACATTTAGCATATGTAATAAATGTGTAATAAATGAAGAAAGAGAAAAAGTGGACAAATGGTCAAGGTGATCATCACTTCCTTTGTATATAAATATAGGTGATATGAAGAGCAAATTCTCTCTTTTCCACTCACCAAATTCGGCCAACAAAAGAAAATACCAAGGGACTTCCAAGTTTTTCCAAACTTTGATTTTTAAGGTAAGTTCTAAGGTTTTTAAGTGTGTAGACTTTAATTTTAGTATTAGTTTTAGGTAGTTATATATATATTGGAAGATTGGGAATTAGAGTCTTATATGGAATTGAAAAAAATAATAATAATAAGATTAATTGATTAAATGGAAGAACCAAGATATAGAAAGATTAATAAGGTTGGATTAGGGGTTTCGGTTGGAAAAGAAATAGAGGATAATTTATTATTTTGAAATTCTAAGGTTTATGTTGTATCTTGAATTGATTGAAGGAGAAATAAAGAATTAAAGAAGGAGAAGAAAGAAAAGCCAAGAGGAATTAAAGAAAGAAGGTTTGGTACTTTACCTTTGAATAATTAATTTTGGTTTGATGCTTTACAAACTTTGGTTTATGAAAGTTTTGTTGTTGATGCTTAAATATATTGATTTGAGTTAAACATGCAAAAGTTGTCAAAGGGAAGTGTTTGAATCTTCACTTTACCATTAAAGAAGCCTTAATATTGATTTGCAAAAGAAAAATAAACTATCCTATGCATTTCATGTGTTTGGGCCGAAATGGTCCCAAAAAGACAGCTTTCTGGACCTTTTTGTGGAAATTGTTTGAGGCAGAAAACGAAGGAATTTTTCAACGAAATTTTACATGCAATTAGTCAACATATGAAATAAGTTTTCTGTAAAATTTCAGCCAAAAATAAGATCATTTACTTGGTCAAATGCATGATTGAAGTGGACTGAAATTTTGACGAAAATCCAGATTTTACTATTCATTTGGTCATGCCATTTTGCGTTGCCGATTTTTCTCGCCGCAATACTATTCATTTGGTCAATTTGTGATCCTTTGAGGAATGCTTTGAAATATTTGATATGTTTATTGTGGATGTTAAATATGTGAAAAAAAAGTAACGGTTTGACCAAAGAATGTGGTGCGCGGCATAAATGGCAAAGCGTGACGGAAATTAAAATGATTTTTCGAATCATTCCAAAATGAAGTTTGAAACTTAAATTGAATCATTTTAACCTTTATGCTCTACTGGATAGTGGGAGTGGTAGATAAGGGTATGGTGCACTATACTAACGCATGCAGTACTGCTCATTATTGTGATATGATATGTTATTCAGTGGTGAGGCCACTGAAGCCAATGGGGAGGCCCATTGGTTAGAACCAGGATGGTGAGGGCCATTCCTGTGATCTGATATCGGTGGGGAGGGCCACCTATGTTACAGTGGTGAGGGCCACTGCCTTATCACTATGGTTCCCTATATACCAGTAGAGCCTGAACCAAAGACATATTTTTCATTAAACTATGAAATGCAAATGAGTTGAATTATGATTTTACATTATTGAAAGCATATTACCCTGACTGTACAATAATTTCTATTGGTTTAAGGTTGGTTGATTTATGATTTAATTATTTCATATTTTCCAAATGTTTTCATATGTTACTTGTATTTTATTGGTAAAGTACCCACTGAGCGACATTGCTCAGCGAGTTAAGTTTTCCTTGACTCGTAGGTTCGGAGCAGTAGATAAATCTTGGGAAAGCAACGACCAGACCACAGCAAATCTCAGGGGTAGATCTTTTAGTTCCATTATGAGTTAGCTAGTTGTGGCATGTATATGAATAAATATAAAAGAGATTTTCTATGTTATAATTGTATGTTAGTAGTATGTAATAATCATAAATCTTTACTTTATGTTATATTAGAAGTGTGAACTCTTCGTGCAGGTTTGTAGTTGAGGGTATAAGGTGGATTCATTGGGAGTGCATTAAATTTGATGGTAATTATATTGGTCTGTGTAAAATGTTTTAAAAAAAAATCAGAAAAACAAGTTTTGTCGACACTTGGGATCCAAATTTCTAGGCGGAACTATGGCAAAATTTCTGTAAAAATCAGAATTAAAATTTGACTAAGTAAATTGGTAGCAACATTAGGATAGTGTGGCGCCTCTACTCGACTTACACATGTAGGTTGGGAAGGGGTGTTACAAATGGAGTGCAATTAAGGACAAGTACACAAAAAAAATAGAAGAGAGTCAGTAGCCAAAGACTAATCCTCGGATCATTAAACTTCCAACCAAAAATAAATAGACTCAGGCAGTAACAACATCGAGCTTAGTTCAACACATTCAAATTGGTAGAGTCGACAATGTAGGTATAACGTTATTGATTAATTCAATTCAACATTATTACTTATCTTTATGAATTAGTCCACTGAACAATGAAATTATGAATGTTGCTTTGCAAATCCCTTACAGTGAGCCATATGTTTGAATTAAAATAGACAGAAACTCAATCGCCTGTGTTGTGCCCTTATTTTTTATAAATTCAAAACCCTAATATTTTAATATTGTATATTAGTTTAGGATTAAACCCTACTATTGCATGATGAAACCCTAATTTTGCATATTTTAGTTATAATATTCATATCAAACCCTAGATTTGCATCTGTTAGTTTAGTTTACAAATTAAACCCTAAGTTTAGATTTAAACCCCAATTTTGTTTCCAAAACCCTAATTCATATCTTAAAATCCTAGTATACATTTTAAAGCCTTAATTTATATATTAAAACCTAATTTGTATATTCAGTTTAGGGAAAATCCTAATTTGTATAATCATAAATCCCTAATTCCAAATTAAACCCTAATATTAGATTAAAACCCTAATTGCATGTTTAAAAACCCTAAAAACCCTAATTTGATTATGAAACCATAATTCTAATTATGGATTTATTGCTATTTGCCTATGATGGATGATATTATTTGTTTATGATAAATTATTCAATTTTATTTTACTGCTATTTGGGTTTTAAGTGAGATATAAAAGGTATGTTTCCACTTTGTGGGTGCCTTATTTTAATTGCTTACTTTTAAGGATTTTAGATAGTGTATGGAACACATTTCCACCTTTTGTTGGGTGTTATATTTTCTTTTATTTTATTATAAGATATTTTAGACAGTGTATGGAACACATATCCACCTTTTGACGCACAAACACTCATGTGATCCCCCCACAATTCATGCAATTGCACAAGACATGACTAAAACTTCCACCAAACCATAGAAGAGATAACGATGACATTGTGCAGTGAGAAACTCAATTTGTATGACTACACCACACTAGCCAATTTAAATTTTAGTGCCAAACATGTTGGATCAATTATAATTGGACACGTCAAAGAAGGATTTCAAATTAAACGGTAACCATGCATTGTATAACTACTTAAACCCTTTATATGACCACAATACATGGCAGGATGGGAAATTATGATCCTGTCGAGCCACTTAAAGTTACCATTAGAGATAGTTGTTGAAGAAAATTTGAATTGTGCAATCGCTCAAGGTATATGTCGACTGCAAAATGTGTCTCAGCAACAATTTAAGTGGAAAACAAGAACCAAACAAGTGGGAAACACTTCAAATGGCTAGTTAAAGTCCCAACGGCTAAAAATACCAAAAGAAAACTCTTTGTTTGAGGGTAATTGTGATTGATATAGCTAAGGCAAGCTACTTTTAATTCTTCGTATCAAAATTTACATTTGTATTGATTGAGTGTCGGGTGTGAGTGTCAAAGCACCATTGCAAAAGTTGAGTGTTAGCTTTGAAATACTTAGGTTTTAGAGTGAGCCTTGGGAAAAATCTTGTATGGTTGTGAGGATAATACTCAAACCTTGTAAAAATTGGGTGTGAGCTTATGAAAATACTAAGTCAGAGTTGAGCTTGTAAAAACTCAATATTAGTGGAACCTTAACAAGATTTTAAGGAAGTGGACATAGGATCGAGATAATCTGAACCATTATAAACTCCTTGTGTTCATTCTTCTCTACTATACTCCTTCATTTTGTTATTCCTTTTGTATAAAATTTAAATTTGACATAACTTCTTCAAAACAACTAATTCTCGCCCCCCTTGTTGGTGGCCATCTTGGGACAACACTTCGTATCAGTGCCTCTAAATTTCAAGAAGCTTAATTGTGAAATTTGATTTACAATGGCAGCCACTCCTATAAACACCTCTTCATCAAGTTCTACTTCCAACTCCATGGCTCCTTCACATGGAAATCTAAATTTCTATCTTAGACCCTATTTTGATGGAACCTATTATTCTTATTTGAAATATAAGATGTACTTATTCCTTGATAGTGAAGGAATTGAGCTTTGAAAATTTATACAAAATGAGTAGAAACCTCATACTCATAAAGTTGATGGTGTTTAAGTTCCTCTCCCTAGTGCACAATGGTCTAATAATAAAGTAAGAGCCCATTACGCAAATAATACGGCATCCTCAATCTTGATGAATTCAATTTCAAGAAAAGAAGATGAGAGAGTTCAATATCTTACTTGTGCATATAGCATTTGAAAAACTCTTGAGAACTATATAAGGGTACTACTCAAGTGAGGTTCATCAAGACTCAAATGCTTGTGCATGAGTATGAACTCTTTAAGATGAAGCCCAGCAAGAATATTATCGATTGCTTGTTATTGTCAATGATCTAAAGAAATATGGTAAAGTATATGTGTAAGCGGAGATTTTCGCCCACACTCCCGGTTGAATGGTTCATGTGACTTCGGCACTGTTAGGCTCAGGGACGTAGAGAACATTAGCCTAAGCCTAGAGAAAATAGAGTTGTCATCCGGACAGGCTGTGAGGATTGAAAGGGGTGGATGACTCAATTCCTGAGAAATCCCTAAAGCTTATTGGGTTTGGAAAATTAGGTACACATGGGGAAGGTGAGAAATGGCCTGTAACGCCAGATTCATTGAAACCAGCCTCATTTTTAGGTCTAAATATTATTAAATTCTTAAGCATTATAATATTATCCATACTAGATGCAATTACTGAAATAAATAATCATTATATTATAAATGAAACAAACAAATAACATGGACACCCATCCAAAGATGGAAATATGCCCTTACAAATGTACACAAGAAAAATAAATAAAATAGGACATCCACCAAAATGTGAAAACATGTCCCTTACAATTGTCCCAAAGTCATTAAATAAATTAAATTATAGAAAATAAATAAATAAAATAGATAAGGCACCCACGAGGGGAAACATGCCTTTTTCATCCTTAAAATCCAAATAATAAAATTAACACCATTCAACCATTCATAGCAAAACAAATAACATAAACATGTTGTTTAATCATAACAATAATAATAATAAATTAGAGTTTAATAAAATCAAATTAAGGTTAGTCACAAATTGCAATCTATAAATAAATATTGACCCAATTGACGAGGGGTCGCGTAAGGTTATGGTTTTAGGGTGAAATTAGGGTTTTAGATGGAAAACTAAAGTTTTATGGATTTTAAAACAAAATTAGTGTTTTAAACTAAAATTTAGGGTTTTGGGGATCAAATTAGGGTTTTGATTTTAAAAACATGCAAGTATGGTTTTGGAACAAAAATAGGTTAGATAAAATTATGCTATTAAGGTTTATGCAAAATTACAAAGTAAATTAATCAGGCACTGAACTAAAGAATGATTAAAAAGTTTAATGCTATTATAAATCAGCTACTTGATTAAAATAACTCATGGCATTAAATGTTTAAGGGAAAAACATAGTTACTCGGTGTATAAGTAAAGTAAATTTAGAAAACAAAACCTATGTTAAAGGCTTCACCAAATTAAATATTTTGAACTCAGCCTACTGCCTAACTGCCAAAATTGAGTTTTGGTTTATCAAAGCAATCCAAAGATCAATGCTCCTGATTGCTGTGATTTTGGTTTCTGTCTCTTTGATAATTGTTCCTATTAGGTGTTAATTGTTGCTTTGATTATTGTTGCTTAATAGGGTCCTTATGGTTGTCTCTGTGTTGCTCTCTTTTTAATAATTGTTCCTTTTAGGTGTTGCTCTCTGTCTCTTTTTAATGCTATATTTATAGGCAAAGATGGTTTAATACTAAAACCTAATCTGCTAATCCAAAGGCTATTCTAAGTCCAACCTTAATTAGGAAGCCTAGAAATACTTAATAACCGAAATTAAACTGGTTTAAAAGACCATGGTGAATTGGCTAAGGCCAATTCGCCATGGTTAGCCATCCATGGCTAGGCATCCATGGCGAATTGGCTAAGCCAATTCATCACGATTTTAAATTTGGGGTTCGGTCCATCTTGGTTTTGCATTTTAAAATTGAATCAAACCTATTTTGGTCTTTAAATATTAAATTGGACTAGGTTTAGGGCTTTAAAAATTAAACCGACTTAATATAGGCCTTTTAAAATTGGATCAGCCTAATTCAAAGCTATAAACTAGGTTTAAGTTTTTAAAATCGGACCAAACTTAGCTTGGCCTTCTTCAATTGGGATCAGGCTAGCTTAGGGCCAAAATTAAGGGTCTACACTATGTTCAATGTGACATTAATAGCAAAATATTGAGGGCACTTAGAGCCAAAAAGAATTTTGAGTCTACGGTTTCTTCAATTGAAGAAGCTCATAACCTTAACACCTTGAGAACAATGAGCTTGTAAAAAAATTTCTTACATTTGAGTTATACATCGAGAAGGAAGATGACCAAGGTGAGAAAGACAATAGGAAGAAAATGGTTCTAAAAGCCATCAAAGAAAGAGAAAGCTCAAGTGATGAAGATAGTGATGATGATGAAGAAATGGCTATGTTATCTAGAAGAGTAAGTGAATGGAAAAGAAAGAAAAGACTCCAAGCCAATAAAGGTACTTATTCTAATTCTCCTTTAAAAGACAAAGGGAAAAAGAATGAAGTAAAATGCTTTGAATGTGGAAAAAAAGGTCACATTAAATCGGAATGCTTCAAATTAAAAAATAAGAAGAAATGGGATAAGGAAAAGAAAAAAATCTCTCAAAGCCACATGGGATGATGACTTCTCAAGTGAAGAAGAACATGAGGAAAAGTAAGGAATCGCAAATTTGTGTGTCATGGTTGTTGGAGATGATGATCACACCAATGAGGTAGGAACTCAATCCTTGAACTCAAATGCATTTAGTGATGATATTGATAATGCTCTAAATGATAGTGAATTAGTAGAACATATGAACCTAATAGTCCAAAAATATTTTTTTCTAAAATGAAATTCAATAAAGAAAAATGCTCTAAGCTAGAAAAGTATTTCATCTCTTTAAAGAATTCTACCTTAGTTTTAAAGACCTCAAATGAATAATTAATGAAATCTTTAAATGAGATATCAATAAATTCATTTAGCTAGGATAATGTTGTTGAGGAAAATAACATTTTTGAAAGAAGAAATAAGTGAATTAAAGAAGGAAAGAAGCTTTACATAAATTAATTAGTGCTCAAAGATCACCCTCTTCTAAATATGGCTTAGGATTCAATAGCTCAACTACTACTACATCTAGTGTACCAACATTTGTTAAAGCTTATACAACTCAAAATTCTAGTGTTGAGATTGTGAAAAATTCAAATGTACACGCTAAACCTAAAAATCCTAAAAGGATTACATTGGAAACACAAGGCTATAGAAATAAGGTTCTAAGATCAAACTATGCATACAAGTACACAACGCATGAACTTAGGCATAAGAATGCACAAAAGAAATTTCACTCAACACATATTTGCAATTGCTCACATAGTACATTGAATTTCAATAGAAGAATGCAAAAACATAAAACTTTATATCATTATTGGATGAAGTTTGGCCATAAAAGTACTTTTTGCTATATTAGGAAGGCTCATCTCAAACTAGAGGACCCTTATACAACTAACCTCCAAGGACCCAAGTTTATTTGGGTACCTAAAAGAAGATAAACATTATTTGTCTTGTGTGTGATAAAGGATATAATATAAATTTTAACTCTAAAGGATGCAAAATTACTTCTTCCAATGGTGAACCTACATTTAAAGGAGTTAGAATTGGTAATACTTATAAAATAACTTACATTCTGGCAATGATTTTAAATGTCTGGTCACTATTAGTAATGATGCTTGACTTTGGTATAGAAGACTATGACATGCTAGTATGGACCAATTGCAATGCATTTGGAAAGAAGAACTTATAGATGGACTCCCTAAAATAAAATTCAATAAAGATAAAATATTTGAACCATGTCAATTTGGAAAAAAACATAAGAGAACCTTAAAATCAAGAATGTTACAAGCACATCTAGACCTCTAAAATTAATTAACTTGGATTTGTTTGGTCCAAATAGAGTTGCTAGTATAGAAGGTAAGTTATATGCATGTGTGCTTGTTGATAAATATTCAAGGTTTACATGGGTTAATTTCTTAGCTTAAAAGAATAAAGCTTTTAACCATTTAAAATTGTTATAAAAAGAGTTCAAAACGAAAAGGGCTATGTTATCACATCTATTAGAAGTGATCATGGCAAAGAATTTGAAATGAAAATTTTGAAAATTTTTACAATGAGTTAGGTATTTCAGATGATTTTTCAGCTCCTAGAACACCACAATAAAATAGTCTAGTTGAAAGGAAAAATAGAACATTGGTAAAAATACCTAGAACAATGCTCAATAAGTATAATTTACCTTCATACTTTTTGGTGGAGGCTGTTAGTACTAAATATTATATTTCAAATTCAGTTTTCAAAAGACCTTTGATAAATAAAACTTCTTATGAGCTTTAGAATGGAAGAAAACCCAAAATCTCATACCTTAAAGTATTTAGATGCAAATGCTTCATATTGAACACTAAAGATAATCTTGGAAAATTCTCATCCAAACCGGATAAAGACATATTTTTAGGATATTCATCTTCTAGTACGGCATATAGATTATTTAATAGGAGAACTCTAGTAGTTGAAGAATCAATGCATGTTATCTTTGATGAAACTTCTAATCTTGATTAAAAAGAAAGATAGTGCTCTTAATGATTTTATATGTACATTTGAAAAACTTAAGGTAAACAATGTTCCAAATGACAATAATGAACTAGAATTAAGAATTGAACAAGAAGAATCCATGATGGAAGAGACTCAAGAACTACCCAAAGATTGGCAATATAAGAAGGATCATCCCAAAGAACTTATCATTGGTGATACTTCAAAAGGAGTAATTACTAGATCCAAACTTAAATATTTAGATGCAAATATTGCTTTTGTTTCTCAAATTAAGCCAAGGACCATTGAGGGGGCTCCTAGTGATAAATGTAGGGTGATAACAATACAAGATGAACTCAACCAATTTGAAAGAAACAATGTTTGGGAACTTGTTCCTAAACACAAAGATCATCCAATTATGGGTTGCAAATGGTTATATAGAAATAAGCTTGATGATGATGGTCTCATCACTAGGAATAAAGCTAAATTGGTAGCCAAAGGCTATAACCAAAAGGAAAACATTGACTATGATGAGTCATTTGCCCCGTTGCTAGGCTATAAATTATTTGAATCTTGCTTATATTTTTTTGTCATTTGAATTTTAAAATTTTCTAAATGGATGTCAAAAATGCATTTATAAATGAAGAAGTGTATGTTGAAAAACCCTCAGTTTTGAAGATTACAAGTTTCCAAATCGTGTTTTCAAAATTACCAAAGCACTATATTGATTGAAACAAGCTCCCAGATTCTAAAAAGGTTTGTTAGAAAATAATTTCTCTAAAGGAAAAGTTGATACAACTCTCTTTATTATAAAGAAAATGCATAACATTTTGATTGTACAAATCTATATTGATGATATTATATTTGGTGCTACAAACAAATTTTTATGCAAAGAATTTGTTTCTTGTATGACTAGGGAATTTGAAATGAGCATGATGAATGAACTTAAATTCTTGCTTGGCTTACAAATTAAGCAATGCAAGGACAGGATCTTCATCAACCAATCCAAATACACAAAAGAACTTCTCAAAAAGTTTGGAATGTATGGTTGCAAAGTAAGCAAAACTCCAATGAGCACATCCTTGAAGCTTGACAAAGATGAAAGTGGTAAGATGGTAGATGAGAAGAAATACTGAGGTGTTATAGGATCCCTACTTTACTTAACCGCTTATAGACCCAATATACTGTATTGTGTTTGTTTGTATGCTAGATTTCAATCTTGTCCTAAAGAATCACATTTGAATGATACTAAAAAATTATAAATTATTTGAGTGGAGTGATGCATTTAGGTCTATGGTATCCTATAAACACATCATTTAACATTTTAGGTTTTTCATATGTAGATTTTTCTAGTAGCCTATTCAAATAAGATAAGTGACACCGGAGCATGCCATTTTCTTAATGAATGCCTAGTTTCTTGGTTTAGCAAAAAATAAGTGTCAGTTGCTTTATCTACTGTGAAAGTTGAATATGTTGCTACTTGTTTTTGTTGCACACAAGTTCTTTGGATAAAACAACAATTGCTAGATTATGGAAAAATGTTTGATCACATTCCTATTAAGTGTGATAACACAAGTGCCATAATCTATCCAAGAATCCCATTCAACATTCTAGATCAAAACATATAGACATTAAGCATCATTTTTTAAGAGATCACGTTCAAAATCAAAATTTAGTCTTAGAATTTATTGACACTCAAGATCAACTTGCTGATATTTTTATAAAACCCCTAAATGAATAGAGATTAAACTTTATAAGACAAAACATAGGAATGATTAATGGAAAATCTATTGAATAATCACTCATTACACCTCCAAACCTATTTTTATATTCAAAATTTAAAATTTCATCAAAATTTTCACTTATCCCATATTGCAGTCGCTCACTGCCCTTGAGCTATCGCACAACACTTTTGAGTCCCTTGAGCACCAAAAATCATCTTGTGTGAACGCACAACTACAATGTGCAGTCACTCAAATTTAAAATTTTCAAATTTCTCGACCGTTATACATCTTGTTTAATTGTACGAGTGCTCCCTACATGTAGTGAACACAAGACATGTCTTGCAGGCACACAAAATCTTGTGTGATCACACACAAGGGCCAACAGTAAAATTTTTTGAACGTTACAACTTGCACAACTCTACCCATTTTGCCCCTAACGATCATAAAAAGACTAGTTTTCAATTTTATCTATAAATGCCTTCATTTTGCAGTAAAATGCACTTTTGCAAGCAGTTATACACCTTTTTAAACATTTTCTCATTGTTTTGGTCATCAATAAGAACTTTTGTGAAGGTTGCAAGCTTCATCAACACTCTCTCTTCTACATTTCTATTCTTTATTCTACATTTATATTTTCTTTTTGGGTTTAACATGGAACCTAAACCTAAGATTTCCAAGAAGAAAGCCTCAAACATTGAAAAAGAAAAAGGGGTAGTCATTAGTTGTAACACCCCATACCATATACCCCATATATGTGCAATATGTATATAAAATATAAGAATGGCATGCTATAATGTTATTTAAACCCTTACCTTAGTTCCATATCAATTATATATTTAATAAAAGAATATTTCCTATTATCAAATCTCATTCTTTTAAAAGTAATATTTCTAAAACCATTATGCTTTTCATTTGATTACATCTACAAATTTACATTGTCTTTTCCAAAATCCATTTATATACATATACATATGATCAAAATATAACATAAGAAAATTGCACGTGCATGCACCACTTTCTAGTTGGTCTCGAAGTACTCTTACTCTTCTTGTGGCACAACCATCCGACTCTCATATCAATAATCTACTCACTTGCGCGATTTCATACAACCGTGATAAGCTTGAAAGCTTAGTGGCACATATACATAACATATACATACATGGATCTCATATCACATACTCATACACATATATTATACTCAAACAGAAATACATTATTGGGTCCAACACTTCTATATAATTATCATGTCCAGTTAACATAATCTTATGGTTCAGCTATGCTCAAACCCATTACTAGTCTCAATCTCATGACCTAGCACTACTTAGGTCTAGACCTAGCTTTGCTCAGGTCCATCAACATATGCACCTCAAGGCCTAGCTTTGCTGATGACCTCTCATGTATATCCAATCAATCTCAACACAATTGGACAAGTAATTATGTAGGCTACACATATATATCATCACTTTACTTTATACTTTTCCAGTGATCACCACTGTTTATGATCATTTCATATTACTATTTCACATTATGCATACATGAGCCACACTCACCATGTGACTCATTTCACATACACTCATTTTTATTCAACATATCCAACACATTTCAATTCCATAAGCACAAACCCACACGGTCGTGTCTACCTTAGAGAACATGCCCGTTCATTTACAATATGCTACTGTCACATTTTTTTGACAAATACAACACGCCTGTGTCAACTCTAGATGACACACCCATGTTAATGAAAATGCTACTGCCATTTACCAATCTCAAGTACACAGCCATGTTTATCTAACAACACACCCATGTCTTTTAAATCGACACTACCAATTTCACAGAATTCTATAAACAGACTTGATTTAAATCACACGATTGTGTTGCTTCCATAACACGCCCATGTCCTCCAAAATAACATTATTTCTTCAAAAAAAATCTCAAGCAAATTGAACAAGTTTGAGGCCCATGGCCGTGGCACTAAAAGGCCACGCCCTTAGCGTCCTAAAATCACACTTATACATACTTATTCATTGACACAGCACATATACATCACATGAGGAAGATTAATATGTAAAAACATTGGTTATTCCAAGCTTACCCTTCTCCACTTGATCCTTTTTGGCCTAAACACAACATCAACAATAATAACTATCATTATTTCCTCAATTCCCAACTTATTCCTTATAAAACCCTTATTCTTTTCTTAACACCCTTTTTTCCCAATTCATTATCCATCATCATCCTCAACATCTAATCATATTTTATCATTTATACATCATTACAACAATCAAATAACTCATTTATACATTTATCTCATTCCCCACACAAAACCATAACTAGGCATATACATCAACAAAACCCTAACTTCATATTTTAATTTCATATCCATGAATCATCTATCAATTCAATATGTATACATCGCAAACATAAAATAACTATCTTATTTAATTAATTATCATTTTATCTAGCAAGCCATATCACACATATAATTAAAATCCATTAAAACAAACTTAGAAATAAACACTTACTTGAATTTCTTGCTAAACCTTCAATATCCACTTAAATCCTCTTGAAATCTCTTGTGAATTTTATTTATATATGAAGAACTCACACTCTTCCCACCTCTCTCTCAACCTCACATTGAAGAAGAAGGAATTTTCTCCTCTTTAAATTTCCATCCTTATCTCTAAATAAATAATATTAATTAATTAATTCCCACCAATCAAATATTTCCATTCGTTTACTTTCTCTCCTCTTTATATTATTATTATTATTATTATTATTATTATTTAAATTAACTTTCCAACACTAAATTATACCTTATATATGTGGTGTATATTTTGGGTATATGTATATGTCTTATATATTCAATTTATATTTCACATATATTTCGAATATATATAATATATATAATTTATCTATCATTGTAGACCTTTAATTTTGACCCTAAATTGGTACGGTCTTGATTAAAGAATGATAAAATAAATTTGATCTGACTTTAAAAGATTTAAAACTTGTTTATAGGTCGGTATTGTTTGGAAGAGCATATATTCAATTGATTAATATTTTAAATGTCTAAGCTTAATTTATTCGGTCCAAATTCAATCGTTCGATACAATTAAATTTTTTTTAGACCGGTTTTGAGTTGGAAGGGCCCCAGGCGACCTGAACCATGGTTTATATTGACCTAGAGGGCCCAATTTGACATGAGCCATGTCTCACACCAAATCAACATGGCCTTGGCCTATGTCAATTTGGGCAATCAAATTGACATGAGCTTTGAGTCTGAAGCAATTTTGGCCAACAATTGAGTTTCCAAACTAGATTAGAATCCTTTTATGTCTGGGATTAGGCAGATGAGGTTTAGGTTAACCCTTACTTTGCCTATAAATAAGGAGGTTTAATACTTTAATAAGGATTGATAATTTTAGCAAGGAAAGGAAAAAAAAAGAAAGCGGCAATAACCAAAATGGCAAACACTAAACCCTAGTAGCATCAAACATTAAGTGAGCAGAAAACATCAAGATCAAACCTAGAAGGCAGTGGACGTCTGTCTTCATTTTGTTCAACCAAGATTTTACAAGCTTGATCAACATGAAATATTGATGGAACCAACAATGAAGGTTTGCAATTCTTTGTTCAGTTTAGTTTAAATTTATAATAATTCATTCATCTTGTTTCATTGTTCTACTTTTGTTCATGTTTCATTGTTTTTGTTTAGTTTTTACACTTTTTATAAAATGTCCAGTAGCCTTACTTGAAGCATGATCCAATAACCGATATAGTTAAACATGATTCATATAGATGTTAATTGATTTCTATGTTTATTGTCCATTATACTACATTAAGTTATTTAATTAATTTTCAAAACAATTTGTTTAAACGAGTTATAAAGTCACAGTAGCCCTAAAATAAATTTTCAATACCTTTAAACTTTGAAACATTTTTAAAACCTAAAAGTCCTGATAACACTTTTTAAATCCTAAAAACCTAAAAATCATTTTTAAAAACTTTGAAACCCTAATCTTATTTTTCTAAAGCCTGAAGGACTTATTTTGAAAATTATTTAGCTTTCGGAGGTGCTGCCCCCTTGACCTCCGCTCGCTAACCGGCTAGTGGGCTCTAATATCATTAGAATTAGTTATTCCATGACGAACACCATTTTTTATTCAAGAATATATTTCAAATCTTAATTCCTTTTGATTTCATCTGATATAATCTAATCTTTCTTATTCAACACATGAAAATGCATCTATGATAAATTGTTGAAATAAATGACCAGCTCTCAAAAACGTTGTTCCCTCTTTAAGATGTTGCTATATTCTATAAGCATAAAATTCACCCATTGTAATAAATCTTTTAGGAGAATTTAAATTTGAATGTAGGATTGCATATTCAATATATATAAAATAACCATCTTCACCATAAGGAAATAATATTGGATATTGCATTGCCATAATACTTGGATGTAAAATGCTAGTTCTTTTCAAGTTTCCATATTTATGTTCAACAATTATATCTTTTTCTTTGTCAAATAAATCAAAATCTCCTGCAATTAATCCTGCGATTCCAGAAGATGATGGTAGATTATACTATAAACTATATTGAGATCTTTTTACAATTAATATCAATCTTGCAGGAAGCAAAGCATTTTCATCAAGTCTATCTCAAACCTTTCTAAATGATTTTGCTAGTTGGTTATGTTTATCAAACATTTTCTATAAGACCTATAACAATAGTTTCATTTATAGATTTATAAGACTCATCACTAACTAAAGAATAAATTCTATTATGTGTTAGTGTATGTGCCCTAGGCCATTTATTTGGATCTTTATGTTATACATTCATTATTAATAAATGAGGTTTTATTATCATTATTGTTTGTTTGCACCTGGTTTATTATTGTTATAGAGATAAAAAAATTCTTAACCAGTATGAACATTGATTTGATAATCATCAGATGGTTATGTGTATAGTGATACAAATCAATTTCATAGATACTTGTTAGAGAACAATGTATTGGATAGACCCATCATGAGATTACTACATGGGTTAGTGTCATAAGTAAATCTCATGATAGTTATGTATTAATTCTTTGACTTGAGATTGTCATAGTTTCCAATATAAGGACTATTATATTTTGACATGATCAAACATTATCCGTAACTGGATAGTAATAAAGGTTATGATCATATATGATAGAAATTATGTAGAGGATAATGAACAATCAAGATAGAATTTGTCCCTCTCTTTGAGAGAGATATCTTTTGGGCCCCTCGATAAGTGAGACTGTGAAATGCATGGCCGTGCTCAAATGAATTGATAATGTGATCAATTTCATTTGTTTTTATCAGTCTACTTGGAGATCGAGTAATCATAAGTTTGGACAATATAAGTATGACGTTGACCATGACTTATGTTCAAGCTAGATATCGTGTGACAAAGGGATTAATGCATGTACTATTATTAGGCAAATTGGACATTCCTTATATTAATTGGGTAGTTGTAACGCCTTGCTAGAGGCCAATTATGACTTGTTGGTTTAATAGAAATTAAATTGACTGCCAATTAATATGGGCCTATCGGGTCACACACAAGAATGCGCTTTGGGCTGGATATAATATTAATAATATTAATATTAGATATTAATATTTATTATTATTATTATTATTTTTGTTATATATATATATTATTAGATAATATATTCAGAATCTTAATTAGATTTGGATTATGAATTTGACTTACCTTATCCAATTTCGAATTGGATTCTGGAGTGATTATATTCTCTCTAGAAGTTAAGTCTTCTTATAGGTAACATTAGAAAATTAAAAAGTGAACAAAAAAGAAAGCCTAATACGTTTTAGAGAAAACATTTTTCAACCTTCGCCGTTGCAGAGAGCTAGCACTCCAGACGGTAGCATTCGTGTGGATACGCGATAGAGGGTGTTTTGCGATCGAGGCATCTATTCCAAACTGTGATTTTGAATCATCAACAGGTTAGTTCTTTATACACTTTCGTCGAATTAAACGAACAGCATGGATCCTGGTGGGAAATCAGAGATCAAAAATTTTTTTTCCGCTGCGTGTTTTTTTTGCAGTGATCTCCTTGATTTCCTAACAGTGGTATCAGAGTCACTTGTTGTTTTCGTTTAAGTTGAAAATGCCATGTTGATATGATTACATGAGATATATTGATTTCGTATGGCATGTTAATTATAAAACCTTAATTCGTTTTTCATATGATGAGAAAGGATTGTTTTTGGTTTCGTTTCTATAAAACCCTAATTCGTTTTTCATATGATGAGAAAGGATTGGTGTTTTTAATTTTGTTTTCATGAGATGATCACGTATATATAATTGGTTTTCATATGATGAGAAAGGATTGTTTTTGGTTTTGTTTCTATACAACCCTAATTCATTTTTCATATGATGAGAAAGGATTGGTGTTTTTAATTTCGTTTTCATGAGATGATCACGTATATATGATTGGTTGATTAAAATGATTTTCATATGATGAAAACGATTAAGTTTATATGTGATATAAACATTTGGTAATGATTCTATAATGGGTTGTACATATTCGAAATAAAACAGTAAGAAGGTTAATGAGATTAACGATTCTGTTTTAGGGTTTCGCCAAAGAAAAATGTTAATGAGATTAATGTTTCTGTTTGGCTTCGAGGGGTGCTGCCCCTCGACCCCACCCAGGGGCGCTGCCCCTTCGAAACCCCGCCCGCTAACCGGCTAGAGGGACCGCAGTATGTTCGCACCCTATAGTTCGTTACCGTGACATTAAGAATGTCAATATATTTGTTTGTATTTAACATGTTGGTGATGAATATGTTATGTTTGTTTAATATCTTGGCATGGTGCATAGCATGGCCTTATGACCTATGTGATTGGTTTATTCATATCTTAATTTTGGGTAAATACGGCCTGCATGTCGTTTATTTTGTTGTAATTTATTTTACTAGCAGTTAGATTTTCTTTTATTGTAATAAATGAAGATTCAAGCTACAATGTTTGTGATGGAGATTCATACCAAGGAGAAGATGGTTCCATGGTGATGGAAGCACAAGCTCAAGTTTTGAAGATATGTAATATTGCAAGTGTTGTAATAGATAGGTTTTTCACCTAGGGTTGCCTTTATGATCTTCATTTGGTCTCTTGAAGATCATATTTAGTTTGGCCATGCTATGTCACGTTTACATATTTTGTCATTTGGTATATGATGCTTATGTGATAAATTATATATATGCATATAGGATGCTAAAATATAATGATATGTAATGCAAGACATGATAATAATTTAGTTGAACCCTCATTAATAATTTAAGTCTAAATGCCATCCACGTTTTGAACACCTATCAAAACTAAGATTGTATTAAAGTAGGTATTGCCAAAGCAATATGCTTTAAACATTCCTAGCTAAGTAGGATGAGTAATAGTGCTACTCATATGTTTTAAAATTGGTTAGACTTAATTAGGCTATCAAAATGGTTTTGGGCCTAAGGCATTAGATGGAATTCAACATGCTATGACATATGATGTCAATATTCTATAATTACTAAGAGTTACATGAGATGTAATTGGTAAAGATGTTACCTACCTAAATAACTTGATTTTAAGCGTCACACCAAAGCTAAGTTTAGAATTAAGTGAAATACGGATCTTAGCCTACTAAAATTTTTCTTTAGAGGGTTATATTTTTAGTAGGAGTTTAAATAATTTTAACCTCATTATTAATTAAAATTTGACTTTGCATATTTATCAACAGATGGCTGCTAATAACAATTCCACCTTATCACTGCGATCTATCCTTGAGAAGGAAAAACTGAAAGAATGTGGGACTAATTTTGTTGACTGGTTTAGGAACCTAAGAATTGTTCTCAAACAAGAGAAAAAGTCCTACGTGCTTGATGAAGCTATCCCTGACCCACCTCCTGCTGATGCTTCTAATGCTTCTAAGAGTAAGCATAAGAAGCATGTGGATGATTCAAATGACATAGGATGTCTTATGTTGGCTACTATGTGTCCAGGACTTCAGAAGGATCTGGAACACTTAGAGGCTTATGAGATGAGTGTGCATCTCAAACAAGCTTTCCAACAACAAGCTAGGCAAGATAGGTTTAACACCGCTGTTGCATTATTTGACTGCAAAATGTCTGAAGGTGAATCTGTTAGTGCTCATGTTTTGAAGATGAAAGGCTATCTAGATCACCTTTCTAGACTTGGATATCCCCTAAGTTTAGAACTCTCCACGGATTTGATCCTACATTCATTGCCTAGCAGTTTCTCACAGTTTGTCATGAACTATAACATGAATGACATGGAGAAATCCATTCCTGAGCTACATGGTATGGTCAAAACTGCTGAGGGGAATATCAAAAAGCCTACCCAAATATTGAATGTCAATATTAAACAAATGAAAAAGAAAGCCAAATATACTAAAGGCAAGGGTAAGGCAAAAGGTGTTAAAGGGTCCAAGGGATAAGCTAAACCAAAACCTGAACCTAAGGCTAAAGTTCCTAAGGAAGGGACTTGTTTCCATTGCAACAAGCCTGGGCATTGGAAGAGAAATTGTTAACTCTATTTGGATGAGTTAAAGAAGTTGAAGGGTAGTGCGACTACATCTTCAGGTATTTATGTTATAGAAATTAATTTATCTATTCCTTCTTCCTGGGTATTAGATACCGGATGTGGATCTCATATTTGTACAAATATGCAGGGACTCAAAAGGAGTAGGATGCTGAAGAAGGGCGAAGTGGACCTACGTGTTGGCAATAGAGCAAGAGTTGCTGCTATAGCTGTAGGAACTTATGAACTTGTTATGCCCAATGGGTTTTTGTTAATTTTGAAAATTTGCTTTTATGTTCCTACTATGAGTAGGAATCTTATTTCAGTATCTGTTTTGGATGATGAAGGTTATTCATGTTTGATTAAGAATAAGAAATGTTCTATTTTTGATAAAAATGATTTGCTTTATGGTATTGCAAATTCTTATAATGGCCTTTATATCCTTAATCTTGATGATTCTAATGGTAATGATATCTATAACATAACTTCTAAGAGAACTAAGCCAAATGAGTTAAACCCTACTTATTTATGGCATTGTCGCCTTAGCCATATCAATGAGAAACGCATTTATAAGCTCCATCAAGATGGATTATTAGATTCATTTGATTTTGAATCATTTGAAACATGTGAGTCTTGTTTGCTTGGTAAGATGACAAAGGATCCTTTTACTGGGCATAGTGAAAGGGCTAATGATTTATTGGGCTTGATACATACAGACGTATGTGGTCCTTTTAGCATTAGTGCCAGAGGAGGATTTCGATACTTCATTACTTTTACTGATGATTTCAGTAGGTATGGCTATGTCTACCTAATGAAACATAAGCATGAGTCTTTTGAAATGTTTAGAACTTTTCAAAATGAAGTACAAAATCAACTTGGTAAAACAATTAAACAACTTCGATCAGATCGAGGTGGTGAATATTTGAGCCAAGAGTTTGATGATCATCTAAAGGATTGTGGAATTGTTTCACAACTGACTCCTCCAGGAACTCCACAGTGGAATGGAGTTTCTGAAAGGAGAAATCGAACTCTATTAGATATGGTTCAATCAATGATGAGTCAAGCGGATCTTCCTTTATCTTTTTGGGGTCATGCCTTGGAGACAGCTGCATTCATTCTGAACCGTGTACCATCTAAAGCGGTTGAAAAGACACCATATGAGATATGGACAGGTAAGACACCTAGTTTGTCTTTTCTTAAGATTTGGGGTTGTGAAGCTTATGTGAAAAGACCAGTTTCAGATAAGTTAGCTCCAAAGTCTATCAAATGTAATTTTGTGGGGTATCCTAAGGAAACTAAAGGATACTATTTCTATACTCCTTCAGAGAACAAAGTGTTTGTTGCTCGAAATGGGATCTTTTTGGAAAAGGAATTTCTTTCTAAGAGAACTAGTGGGAGTATAGTAGAACTTGAGGAAACTCAAGTACCATAAGAAATCATTGAGCCGTCTATAGAGCCTATTTCAGAACCACAAATAGTTGTAGAGTCTGAAGATGTAATACAAATCCCTCACAGGTCTGATAGGACACGTCGTCAGCCAGAGAGATATGGATTTCTTATGACTAATGATAGTGAAGTAATGCTCATAGATCAAGATGAGCCTACTACCTATCAAGAAGCTGTGTCAAGTCCAGATTCAGACAAATGGCTTGAAGCCATGAAATCTGAGATGCAATCTATGTTTGACAACCAAGTTTGGTCTTTAATTGATCCTCTAGAGGGTATTAAGACTATTGGTTGCAAATGGGTTTTCAAGAAGAAAACTGACATGGATGGGAATGTGCAGACCTATAAAGCAAGGCTTGTTGCAAAAGGTTTCAAGCAAACTCATGGTATAGACTATGATGAAACCTTTTCACCAGTTGCTATGCTTAAGTCTGTTAGAATTCTCATTGCCATTGCAACATACTATGATTATGAGATATGGCAAATGGATGTCAAAACCGCTTTCCTTAATGGAAACTTGCTTGAGGATGTGTATATGACACAACCTGAGGGTTTTGTAAATCCTGAGAATTCTACAAAGGTTTGCAAGCTTCAAAGATCCATTTATGGATTGAAGTAAGCATCTCGAAGCTGGAATCTTCATTTTGATGAAACAGTTAGGAACTTTGGTTTCATCAAGAATGAAGATGAACCTTGTGTTTACAAGATGGTTAGTGGGAGTGCAGTAGTGTTTTTAGCCTTATATGTGGATGACATATTACTCATTGGGAATGATATCCCTACCTTGCAAAAGGTTAAGACTTGGTTAGGGAATTCTTTCTCAATGAAAGACTTAGGTGAGGCTACCTATATCCTTGGTATAAAGATCTATAGAGATAGATCTAGAAGGATAATTGGCCTGAGTCAAAGTACATACATAGATAAAGTGTTGAAGAGGTTCAACATGCAAGATTCCAAAAAGGGATTCTTGCCTATGTCTCATGGCATTCATCTCAGCAAGAGTCAATGTCCTATGACATCTTATGAGCGAGATCGAATGAATAAGATTCCTTATGCTTCTGCTATAGGATCTATTATGTATGCCATGTTATGTACTAGACCAGATGTCTCATATCCATTAAGTGCAACTAGTAGATTTCAAGCTGATCCTGGTGAAGGTCACTGGACAGCTGTCAAGAATATTCTTAAGTACCTTCGAAGGACTAAAGATGTATTCTTGGTTTATGGAGGTTTGGAAGATGTGCTAGTTGTAAATGGTTACACATATGCTAGTTTCCAAACTGACATAGATGATTTTAGATCGCAGTCAGGTTTTGTATTCACATTGAATGGTGGAGCTGTTAGTTGGAATAGTTTAAAACAAAGCACTGTGGCTGATTCTACAACAGAGGCTGAGTATATAGCAGCATCAGATGCAGCTAAGGAAGTAGTCTGGTTGAAGAAATTCATCACTGAGATAGGAGTGGTGCCTAGCATTGCAAATCCTGTGGACATTTATTGTGACAACAATGGTGCCATAGCACAGGCAAAAGAGCCTAGATCTCATCAAAGGTCTAAGCATATACTCAGGTGTTTTCACCTCATTCGAGACATTATCGATAGAGGATATATCAAGATATGCAAAGTTGACACAAATGATAACATAGCAGATCCATTAACAAAGCCTCTCTCACGGGTCAAGCATGATCAGCACACTAGATCTAGAAATTTGTAGGCCTAGTGCAAGTGGGAGATTGTTAGTGTATGTACCCTAGGCCATTTATTTGGATCTTTATGTTATACATTCATTATTAATAAATGAGGTTTTATTATCATTATTGTTTGTTTGCATGTTCCACAATTTTGATATTTGTCCCTGGTTTATTATTGTTATAGAGATAAAAAAATTCTTAACCAGTATGAACATTGATTTGATAATCATCAGATGGTTATGTGTATAGTGATACAAATCAATTTCATAGATACTTGTTAGAGAACAACGTATTGGATAGACCCATCATGAGATTACTACATGGGTTAGTGTCATAAGTAAATCTCATGATAGTTATGTATTAATTCTTTGACTTGAGATTGTCATAGTTTCCAATATAAGGACTATTATATTTTGACATGATCAAACATTATCCGTAACTGGATAGTAATAAAGGTTATGATCATATATGATAGAAATTATGTAGAGGATAATGAACAATCAAGATAGAATTTGTCCCTCTCTTTGAGAGAGATATCTTTTGGGCCCCTCGATAAGTGAGACTGTGAAATGCATGGCCGTGCTCAAATGAATTGATAATGTGATCAATTTCATTTGTTTTTATCAGTCTACTTGGAGATCGAGTAATCATAAGTTTGGACAATATACGTATGACGTTGACCATGACTTATGTTCAAGCTAGATATCGTGTGACAAAGGGATTAATGCATGTACTATTATTAGGCAAATTGGACATTCCTTATATTAATTGGGTAGTTGTAACGCCTTGCTAGAGGCCAATTATGACTTGTTGGTTTAATAGAGATTAAATTGACCGCCAATTAATATGGGCCTATCGGGTCACTCACAAGAATGCGCTTTGGGCTGGATATAATATTAATAATATTAATATTAGATATTAATATTTATTATTATTATTATTATTTTCGTTATATATATATATATTATTAGATAATATATTCAGAATCTTAATTAGATTTGGATTATGAATTTGACTTACCTTATCCAATTTCGAATTGGATTCTGGAGTGATTATATTCTCTCTAGAAGTTAAGTCTTCTAATAGGTAACATTAGAAAATTAAAAAGTGAACAAAAAAGAAAGCCTAATACGTTTTAGAGAAAACATTTTTCAGCCTTCGCCGTTGCAGAGAGCTAGCACTCCAGACGGTAGCATTCGTGTGGATACGCGATAGAGGGTGTTTTGCGATAGAGGCATCTATTCCAAACTATGATTTCGAATCATCAACAGGTTAGTTCTTTGTACACTTTCGTCGAATTAAACGAACAGCATGGATCCTGGTGGGAAATCAGAGATCAAAAAATTTTTTCCCGCTGTGTGTTTTGTTTGCAGTGATCTCCTTGATTTCCTAACATTATGAACTTCATGTTCTGTATCATATATATATATATATATATGTAACTGAGCAAATTTTGAATTTTCTCCATTAGGAGGCAAGAATGATCCGATTATATAATGATTTTGTCCACAAATTCTAAAAACATATAGTCCTAATCTTTTATTTATATTATAATCTATGTTTCCTCCCATTGATGAAAAAGCAAACATAGAGTTATAAATTCTTATATTTTCTCTAAATATCAAAGATAATGGGCCCTCGAATTTAACAAAGTATTGAGAAAATATGGAGTTTATTGTAACAAGGGGAGTTTTATTTTTTCTTTTCTACAACAATTAGTATAATATTTTTTTCCATTATATTTTAAATCATTACTACATTCAGCTAACTAGTATAATGCCCCACAATGATTGCACTCATGCTCTAGCATGCCTAAATTTTATTTTTGACATTTTGGTTTTAGAAAGAAGAAGCAATAGTTGTAATATGTCTCTTTTTATTTTGTCTTTTGAAGGTAGATGATAAAAGATGATCATCTTGTATAAATGTTAAAAACATAAATAACATTTACTTAATATGAAAAATATTAGATAAAAAATATTATTAAATTATATACCTGAATATTATTTAATTGTATACTTGAAAAAGTTATGTCATTAATAATAACATCTATTAAATTTTGCCATGCACTCAAGTTGAATGTTGAACAATGGATAATCAAAATTTCTCATAATATTATTAGGCAAATGACACAAGTTATCTAATATAAAAAATTTAATTTTTTGTTTAGTTATAAAATCCAAATTAATCTAATTATATAATTAAGAAATCACATAAATAATATTTTACCTGAGTTTAAATCACTTAATTTTATTGGAATATCAATTAAGTTGTAATTTTTTAGTAGATTACCATGAAAGGATTCTATATTTTAATCTAATGGGAAAAAAACTATGAATAAAGAAAAATAAACATAATATATAATTAAATCAATATCATCAAATAATTTAAAGAAAAAAACAAAAATAAATAAAATAAATAATTTAAAATTTTATATTAATACATACTAAATTCATAAAGTTTTTTTTGGACAATTGTTGCAAAAAAAAATTAACAGTCAAAATTATCTATGATTTTTAAAAAGAAAAATAAAAATAAATAAAAAAATACAATCCAACAACAATTGAATATAGAATAATCTATAACAATTTAATGAAATTAAACAATAAATGATTGATTTATTTTTTAAAAGAAATTAATATTTTTTAATAGAATACATATAAAATTTTCAAGATAATTTTTTTATTGTACTGCTATAAAAAAAAGTAAAAATGAGTGATAATAATGTTAATAAAATCCAATTCTAGCTAATGATTAAAAAAATTAAATTAATAGTTTAATAAAAATTTAATTATTATGCCTTTCTTTCAGTTTTCACTCACTTTCTAAGTTTCTATTTCAATAATTTGGCATTTTTATAAAGCAGCAATTATTATAAATCCACTTCACACTTACTAAATGTCATGACCCAACTGGGAAGCCGTGACCGGCGTATAGCTGTACCTAAGCACAACAATTCAAGTCTGAATACTTATTAATTAACACAATACGCAATCCTTTTCTAAGTTCAATACACTCAATTTCAAGTTCCAAATGTTTTAATTATAATGTAAGATATTTAAATATTCCACTCTTAAATACAATCACAAACGAGAGGAAATATTCCACTCTTATTACAAGCAAAGGGTTCGGACTCAGTCCGCCCATATTCATTCCATAAATCTCCATTTAGAAACGGAATAATGTCTAACCAAGATTGATGACAAGAAATTCAAAGGAACGACTGCGAAGAAATAACGACGTATGCTAACAAACGCTCTGAACCTGCAAAATCAGTCTATAAGGGTCTGACCGTTATATAGACACTCAGTAAGCTCATGAGAGGTAGATAAACTTTTCTATAACAATAAACAATATATATAACAAGAACTTCAATCATAATTAATTCATACAAGATGGTGTGTCGGGGTCTACCAATATCATAATACCTCCTCCTTCAATCAATATCAATGTACAATCGGGCTTATAGCCCCAATGAGTAATCAGGTTATAGCCTCAATGAACAATCAATAGCAATAGTCAATGAACAATCTCAATCAATAACCTCCATCCCCATATGACACACCATCACACAACACAAAGATTTTCAAGTTCATTTAATACAATTAATAAATCAACACATACGTTTCTCTGTCTTCTATTCACATGCAAAGCTTGGGTAGAAAGAATAGTCTAGCGAAATTGAAAGGAATAAATATATATTGAGAAGGGCTATAATATATATATATATATATAGTATTTGGTTAGCAAGTAGCACATCACAAGTAATCACATACACCCATGAAACTTACCTGGTTTGCGGAGAAATCCAGACACCCTCACCGACCTACTGATTTTGAGCACCAGTTTGGTTATCGCCTAAGAAAATGTTTACATGGCCCAATAATCAATACACTAATATATCTAACATGATGAATGTCATGCATGCCGTGAATGACGAAACATCAAACATATAGTCAAATAATGAAAAATACATCTAGTACATATTTCTAGGTAATTTCATCTCAGCGATCATTAGAGCATCTAAATTAAATTAAAGATACAATCTGACCTATAATCCATCAATTTACAAAAATCAAATTTTATATTGAGCCAAATCGGCTCAAACCAAGATCATGGTTTAACTTGGCATTTAAACATATCCTAACTTAAATTTCAAAAGTCCATTAAATAAACCAAGGTTCTAACTTTCAGAATATCAAAATTTACTTATTTAATCCAAACATTAAACATTTTTGCATAAAACTCCTCTCGAAATCCTAAAATCACATTTTCAACTAAAACTAATAAAGTTTACTAACATAGTGATTGATTTCAAAAATTCACAGAAAATAATTTTAATGCTTAAAAATTTTGGAAAAATTCTAGAAGGTCCTCCAATATACAAATGCATGCCGTGTAAATTTTCATAGCAATCGGAATTGGTTTAGTTCCTCAAAAATATTTTGTGATATTCTAGTTCCAGCTTAGAACCCAACAGACAGTTTTCCAAAAACACACCAATTCCGTCCCCTTACAGTTACAGTAAAAATTATCAATTATTTTTCCCATACAAATAACTCCAGCATAAAGAACATATAAAAATTTCAGAATTTTTTGTAAACATATAGGTCCCTCAAATTAATTTTATAAACAGCTTTATACAACCAGTTACCATACTGGAAGCAGTTGAGAAATAAATTTATTTTGAAATACAAATATTTGAACCATACCTCAAAATATTTTTTATAAACACCTAATATCATATCCTAAAACATATCAAAACTTTAGATCTAGATCATTTACCAATAATTTTTAAAAATTCGACAAAGCTACTAGAATATCAGCAATCACAAGCAGTAATAAATTTTCACTTTATTAATGAATTAAAAATATAAATCAAACATGAAAATTCCAAAATAAATTTCTAGATCAAGTTTCACATCCCTAGAATAGATCCAAATCAAATTTGGTTACAAATGATAAGCCTATTTTCATTAATTGTAAATCCAAACTTAATAACACCAATAACACCCTTAAATAATTTAACCTATTTAAATTCATTAAAAATCGAAATCAACCTTAAAATTTTATCTTTAAATATCCTATATGTTATACTAACACCAAATAACAGAAATCATGCCATGAAGTTGGAAGAAATTGAAAGAAATTGAAGAAAACCTCAAAATCTCAATACTGGCAGAATTTGAGAAGCCCAAACGACAGGCCTCAGACCATGCTGCCCCGCCGAAAGACGCACGTGGCAGGCCCGACGACACGCCCTCCAGCCCGCAGCTCCGCGCCGAACGACACCAGCTTCCGCGCGCCCTCTGACCGAAACGACAGCTTCTCTGTTTTTTGACCAAAAATTAATTTTTACTCCCTATTTTCTCTCTCTGTCGACACAAGACTCCTAGGCATCTAATTTGGTGCCCTAACACCCATATTTATAGTAATTTGGGTGGTAAATTGCCAATAGGTTCTTAAATTAATTTATTCTATTTAATTTAATTTATTAATTAATTATTAATTACTCAAAAAAAATACTTAAAATAAAACTCAAGTAATATTATAGTCAAAACGACCGTAATGACGTCGTGGTCATGAAAATGGCTATATAAATTTCAAAATCGATCTCGAAAATTTTTCGACCTCCAAAATGATCAAAATACCCCCAAAGCTAAAAATATAATATTATACTTAAAATAACCGTCTCGTCAACCCCAATATAAAAATAAGTACCAAACGACTTAAAATGCCCTTGAATATATAAAGAGCGTAAAATTACCATTTTACTCCTGGTCTCTAAATTTCTTAAAAACCAGAGGTTTCACACTAAAATTTCAAATATAGTTTCAAATAGTTTTCTTCACATATCCTAATTGTAGTTAACAAAATTAATTATCATGCATATAAGTTAACCCATTATGAACAATGCAAATTTTAACAGAAGATTTGATTAGAAATTATTATTAATGGTTATACTCACATTCTAATTGCAAGAAACATGTTAATTATAGGGAAAAATAATTAATATCTCTTACGAAATTTTTAAAAATTCTATTCTTTATCAGGAATTTTTTTTATCATTTTATAAAATATATAATAATAATAAACTTATAATAATTTAATAATAAATTTAGAAAAATTATCTTATGTATTATAAATTTCTAATAAAAATATATACAGTGTAGGTAAATTTGTCAATAATAAAAAATTCTGATAACTTTGATTATGTCCCTCTACAAATATAAGAACCAGTTTAGCATTCTATAGAAAAGCAAATACAAATAGCAAACTTCAGTATGTATAATTGCTTCCGTTTCTCTCTTTGAATTTCACTTTTCAATTTTTTTTTCTAAGAATTGAATAATTGTTAAAGTGTTTTTTTTATATATATACTGATTAACTTTTTTCTTTTCTTTTTCAGAAATGTCGATGATTTCTAGTGTTTTTTTATGAAATCAGCAATTTGATAAATTCAAGCAATATCAACAAACAATTTGGCTTTAACAATCCTTTCTCTACCATAGTTTGTCACTAATATTTTTATATAAGAAATTATTATTATTATTATTATTATTATTATTACTATTATCAATTTTCTTGATTGATTTTTATTTTTATTTTCCATAGATGCATTGGCAAGAAACAACAGTTATGGTGAATGCAAATATGAATGAGGTAATTCGGAGAAGTGAAGATTTGAAGATTGAAATAAAAGGAAGAAAGATGATGCTGATTATCAATGGAAAGCACTGCATTAAAAATTAATACAAGTCTCTGTTATGCTTAATTTAGCTCTTATAAAGCACTAAAAACATTAGCTCGTATAAATTACCATATATATATATATATATATATTAGAAGTTTGAATTATATATTATCATATAATATATAAATTACATGTATATATTATCATTTTTTTTTTCTTTTGGGAACAACATCAGTAAAATTTTTTAATTGTTTACTAATTTTTCATTGCCTGATTCTGCAAGCAATTATGGTGAAGAAGAAAAGAAAGACCCAAAATAGTTTTGAATTTTTAATTTGATTAAAGTATGGAGATGGGAGACAAACTTATATGATTTTTATAAGATTGTAGGTTAAAAAGAGAGGATGACACGGTGCTCAATATACCATATCACAAGCCTTTAGAAAACATATATGAAAACTAAAATATCCTTCATGAACTAAAATAATTTACAATTAAACAAGGGTTAAGGTCGATATTTAACTGAAGCTAAAACTAATTATTTGATGGTGCAGATTGCTCAAGAAAATTTTGCAAAGACTTTTAAACCCTTCAAAAAAAAAAGTTTTAAACGATGTCGTTTTTGTATTTGTATTAAAACAATGAAGTCTATTTAAGTAATTTTAGTTTTATATGGTTGGTAGTGGACCACTTAATGAGATAAAAGACTAAAATAACTTCTATAAACTAAACACTCTGTAATAATTTAAGGGGCAAGGCCGAAAATTTACATGAGTAAAAACTAATTTTGAATTTACTATTCATAAGAAATAAACATTTTATTCTTATGTTATTGATATTGTTTATCTTCTACAGTTACATTACACATGCTATTCATTAAAAAAGAAACATATATGCCAGATAATTGCATTTGCAAAACATTAAATTTACAATGCTTCTTTGTTTTTTTAATATATATATAATTTTGAAACTCCAAATTCACAATTATTTTTCAAAAAGATATTATGAAAATTTTCAATACACAAAAATGAGATGGAGATCTTTTTGAATTTTGAATATCCAATTCAAGATGTATTAAATTTTTTAATGTAAGTAGGTAGAGATGGAAATTTTGAAAGAAAATGAAGGATTTTTTATTCTTTACATAATAATAAAAAAGTGATAAAATAGAAAAATGATTTAATTAATTCGATAAAAAAAATTCATGTCATTAATTTATATGTTTAGTTATTGTTGTCCCAAGATGGCAACCAAGAGGGGGGGGGGTGAATTGGTTTCCTCAAGAAATAATGACAATTTAAAAAACTCAACAAACAAGAAATGCGAAATATAAAGATTGTTGAGAAATGAAGGAAGAAAGAACACACAAGATTTATAGTGGTTCGGATTTACTTCAATCCTACATCCACTTCCTTAACAACTTGTTAAGGTTCCACTAGACTTTGAAGTTTTTACAAGCTCACTTCCAACTTTGGTGTTTTCACAAGTTCACACCTAACTTTACAAATGTTTTTCTAAGGCTCACACTTACAACCCAAACAAGAGTTTTACAAGGCTTACTCTCACAACCTAAGTGTTTCCCAAGCTCACACTCAAACTTATACAATGGTGTTTTCAATGCTAACACCTAACATTCAATACAATTTAATTGTAAGTTTAAGTAAATGAAAATTTGTTGCTTGGCTATTACAATCTGATTTCTTGCTTGTACTTTTACGTTTTCTCAGAGAGACATTGTATTTATAGCCAAAGTGGTCTTACTAGCCGTTATAGATAATGAGAATAAAGTCTTGGCAGTTTAGACCTACTTTACTTAAACTGTCCGAAGCACTTCGCGGTCGCCCTTAATATAAGGATGGTCGCTCTAATGCTTCTCGCGGTCGTCCTTTAACAAGGGACGGTCGCTGCTTTTAAAAAAGCTTCAACGGTCGAATTTTAGTGCTGTGCAGCTGGAATCTTGCCCATGCTGTGTTTGTCGGACCGGTTTCTTGCCCAGCTGTGTTTGTCGGGACGGTCGCGCCTAGCAATGGTGCGGTCGCCCTTTTTGAATAATCAAGTGGGTTTATAACGGTCATATTACGTGTCATTCTCTGACAGGGCAAAATTGAATGTCCGCCATAATTTGAATGTCGCGGTCGCCCTATGTAGATTATCGCGGTCGAATTGAGAAACTCGCGTCGAACTTCTGGACTCTCCTGAGGACGCGAAACCTACTGTCTCTTCAAACAATTTCTTCTTGAATGGTAGAGCGGTCGCGATTCTGAATGGGCGGTCACTATTGTGTTAAGCGAGGTCGAGTCATTCACCGTTCTTATCACCGCGAACCTTACTGTGATTGTAATGATTTAAGTTCCTTGAGTAGCGGTCATCCATGAATTAGAACGGTCGCTATTCTGTAGGAGCGGTCGCGACATAGGTCGAACTTCTGACCGCGAAACCTACTGTGATAAGGTTTCTTCTTTTAATTACATGGAGCGGTCGTATTTAGGTGAGGTGCGACCGCTATAAGTGTTCTGTTCACCTTATTTGAAGCAACCTAATCCTGCAACAAGATTTCTCAAACACAAGTTAAATAGATCATCCATTTGAGTTGTCAAGGATCAAAATTAAGGTCATTTGCCTAACAATCTCCCCCATTTTGACTTTGACAATTCAAATGGAATGATAAGAAAAATAATAAGTCTAAAAATGCTCCCCCTTAACATATGCAACAATTTTTGGTTAAGAGCATTGACTTGGTGCATTAGGTTATGTATTCTATGTTATGCCATTATCTCTTTCTCCCCCGATGTACTATGTTCTCACCTATTATTTTATATATCCATTTTCATTCCATTTTTGTTATTTTCTCCCCCATTGTCATAGGCAAAAGTAAATCAAATGTTTAAACAAATGTGTCTTCCATTGGATAAATTATTAAAAGCAACAATCACAACAAATAAGGAAAAAACAAATAACATTTGAAACAGACATGTTTATTAAGGATAGAGAAAAGTACAAAGGCAGAAAATAAAGCAATAAACATATGAAAATGCAAACAATAGAGACAAAAAGTTTTAATCTATTCAGAGTCATCATCTACATCTAACTCTTCTTCAACTAAAGGAGCTTTTCCTTTATCTTTAGGAGCAACAGAGGCAGAGCTAGTGCTAATGGACTCTTCTTCTTCAGGAATGCTTTGGGTATGATCACTTATATCCCAATCTTCAAGGTTGCACTGAGGCAAGTCCAATTTGCCTTGCATGTCATAGAGATCATGGTGCATATGAGATATAAGGTCAATTCTCTTGATCAAGTGCTGAAATCTCTTGGATACACTTTTCTTGAACTTGGAGAATTTCCTGGAAAGAGTTTTGATAGCTTGGAGGATGAGTTGAGTGGAGGATGAAGTAGTTTCTTGAGCAGCTTTTGATGAAGTTGCTTTTGGAGGTAATTCCACAGCAACTTCAACTGAATCTCCTTCTTCCTCAATTGTATACCTTGGCCTCTTCTTTTGTTTGTCCACAACTCCTTTCTTACCAAAGTAATATACATATGTTCCTTCAATTTTCCTAACACATCCTGCATGCTCTAAGTAATCGATTGTGATAGCACAAGAAGCAAGAGTGAAAGGGTTTCTCAAAGTAGCTAGATTCAGATCATTCAGAAGGTTTAAGTGTCTAGCTATTTGAGTAACTTGAGAGGATAGAAAGAAAGTACCAGTTCTTGTTACAGCATGATGATAAAAGGTGTCAATTAAGAACTTGGTGGTGTTTATTTTGATGTTGTGGGTGAAAGCATAGAGAAAGATAAGGTCTCTTTTGGTTACTTTCTCATTCCCATCTGCTCTTTGATGGATGGTGTAGGTGATAATCCTATGGAGCATCCAATGGGTGAGAGTTTTGATGTGTCTGGCTTTGGATTCCTTTTCAAAAGAGGTTTCAATGGAAATTTCTTGCCAGAAAGCTGAAAGAGTTTGATTAGAGAAGATTTGGTCATTGTAACAAGTTATACCTTCAGAAGGGAAGTCCCAAATGCTGCCAAAATCTTCTAGAGATAGGGCTTGGTATTGATCAAAGAGCTTAAATCTAACCTCATACCACCCTAGTGCAGAATTTGCACTCTTCTCTATTTGAAGAGACATTAAAAACTCCTTACTCAGACTAGAGTAGCCTACCTCTTCTGGAAAGACAAATTTTCTCCATCCAAGGACATCCAGCAATCTCTCAATTTCGTCCTTGATGTTCAAGGCAGAAAGCATCCCACCAAAAGGAGATTTGGTGCCTTCAACCTTCTTTCTCTTTAGCATGGCATACCTAACATCTTCTTCAGTGGTTTGATGGTGAGGTTTGTGAATTTTCTCACCTCTTTTAGATTGAGGAGGAGATGGGGGAACAACTTCGGGTTCTCTAATGGTGATTCCTGGAACTCTCTTGGCTTGTCCCTTTATTTTGGAAGTGGTTTTTCTTTTGGGAGCCATTAGAATAGAAGAAACAGATGAGAGCAGGAAAACAGAGGTTGATTTGAGAAGCAGATGAGTTGAGAAGATTTTAGGGTTTTAGATTGTTTTCAGAAGCAAAATATCCAAGAAATTTGATGTAACTTACTCTTAAATAGATGGAGTTAAGAAAATAGCCGTTTTTGACTGTTGGATATTAAGAGTTGCGACCTGTCACACAGCCAACGGTTATAAATTTTTTAGCAGAGTGTACAGGGTGCGGTCGCTGATTGAAGATAGTGCGATCGCTACTTATGGTCTAGCGACCATTGTCAAGATAAGTATGCTCGCGAGTGAGGAAAGTAACTGTAACGGTCGAAACTATTCAAATTGGTGCGGCCGTGCACAAATTTTCTCGACCGCGCACAGAGTCATTAGTTTGAATGAAACTAACAGACAAGATAGCGATCGCGAAAGGACTCTGGAGCGACCGCTAAATACTTAAAAATTGAAAGATTCAAGGAAAGATAGAAAATATTTCAAGAGTGTTAAGAACCATTAAATTCATTCACATAGAAACTTCATTGAAAGGCAAAAGTTTTAATTAATTCAAAGTGATTCCATCAATCATTCCTAAATTGAGTTTAATGAAGTTAAGTCTATCTTCATTCAAGGGTTTTGTAAAAACATCAGCAAGTTGATTTTGTGTATCTATAAATTCTAAGATTATGTTCTGATTTTGTACATTTTCCCTCAAAAAATGATGTCTAATATCTATATGCTTGGATCTAGAATGTTGGATAGGATTTTTAGACAAATTGATAGCACTAGTGTTGTCACATTTAATGGAAATATTGTTAAAAACCTTACCATAGTCAAGCAATTGTTGTTTCATCCATAATACTTGTGTGCAACAAAAACATGCTGCAACATACTCAGCTTCCGTTGTGGATAAAGCAACCGATGCTTGTTTCTTACTATGCCAAGAAACTAGACAATTACCAAGAAAGTGACATGCTCCTGTAGTGCTTTTCCTATCTAAGATGCTACCAGCATAATCTGCATCTGAAAATCCTATAATATGAAATGATGTGTTTTTAGGATACCAAAGTCCTAAATGCATTGTACCACTCAAATATTTCAAGATTCTCTTAGTGGCATTCAAGTGTGATTCTTTAGGACAAGTTTGAAATCTAGCACAAAGACATACACTGTACATTATATCAGGCCTAGATGCGGTTAAGTAAAGTAGTGATCCGATGATACCTCGATATTTCTTCTCATCTACTGCTTTACCATTTTCATCTTTACCTAATTTCAAGGATGTGCTCATAGGAGTTTTGCTAGTTTTGCAGCCATCCATTCCAAATTTCTTGATGAGTTCTTTTGTATATTTGGATTGGTTGATGAAGATCCCATCCTCACATTGCTTGACTTGCAGTCCAAGGAAGAACTTGAGTTCACCCATCATGCTCATTTCAAATTCCTTAGTCATACAAGAAGCAAATTCTTTGCACAAGGTTTCATTAGTAGCTCCAAATATTATGTCATCCACATAAATTTGTACAATCAAAATGTTATGCTTATCCTTTTTAACAAAAAGAGTTGTGTCTACTTTTCCTTTTGCAAAACCATTTTCAAGTAAATATGCACTAAGTTTGTCATACCAAGCTCTTGGTGCTTGTTTCAGTCCATATAAAGCTTTGGTAAGTTTGAAAACATGATCAGGAAATTTGTAGTTTTCAAAACCAGGAGGTTGTTCAACATAAACTTCCTCACTTATAATTCCGTTTAGAAATGCACTTTTAACATCCATTTGAAAAAGTTTAAAGTTCATGTGACATGCAAAAGCAAGTAATATCCTAATAGCTTCTAATCTTGCTACAGGGGCAAAGGTTTCATCATAGTCAATACCTTCTTCTTGATTATAGCCTTTTGCTACCAATCTTGCCTTATTTCTAATAATATGACCATTTTCATCAAGCTTATTCCTATAAACCCATTTGCATCCTATTATAGAATGATCTTTAGGTCTAGGAGTAAGTTGCCAAACATTATTTCTCTCAAATTGATTAAGTTCATCTTGCATTGCAATTATCCAATTTTCATCATTTAAAGCTTCCTCAACAGTTTTTGGTTCAATTTGAGAAACAAAAGCAAAATTAACATCATCATGATTAATTTTAGATCTAGTGATTACTCCCTTAGATGTTTCTCCAATGATGAGTTCCTTTGGATGATCTTTCTTGTATTGCCAATCCTTAGGTAGATCTTGAGTCTTTTCTTCAAGTTGATTGATCTTTGGAGCATCAATAGATTCAAGAGGTTCAAGATTATCTGCAGGGTCATTGAAAGTAATACCTTTCTTTTGATCAAGTTTAGATGATTCATCAAATACAACATGCATTGATTCTTCTATTACTAGAGTTTTCATGTTAAATACTCTATATGCTTTGCTATATGATGAATATCCTAAGAATATGCCTTCATCTGATTTGGATGAAAATTTTCCAAGATTATCCTTGGTATTCAATATGAAGCATTTGCATTCGAATACTCTAAAATATCCAATTCTGGGTATTCTTCCATTCCATAGCTCATAAGAAGTTTTATTAGTTAAATGCCTTTTGTAAACACGATTTGCAATGTAGCAAGCTGTATTAACGGCTTCTGCCCAAAAATAAGATGGTAAATCATATTCATTGAGCATTGTTCTAGCCATTTCAATTAAAGTTCTATTTTTCCTTTCAACTACACCATTTTGCTGTGGAGTTCTAGGAGCAGAAAAATTATGTGAAATGCCAAGTTCATTGCAAAATCTTTCAAAATTTTCATTTTCAAATTCTTTGCCATGATCACTTCTAATAGATGTGATCACATATCCTTTTTCATTTTGAACTTTTTTTGCAAATGTTTTGAAGCAATTAAAGGCTTCATTCTTTTGAGCTAAGAAATTAACCCATGTGAATCTAGAGTAATCATCAACAAGAACAAATGCATATGATTTGCCTCCTAAGCTTGTAACTCTATTTGGTCCAAATAAATCCAAATGAATGAGCTCTAAAGGTCTAGAGGTGCTTATAACACTTTTTGATTTAAATGAGCTTTTATGTTGCTTACCATGTTGACAAGGTTCACAAATCCTATCTTTATCATATTTTATCTTAGGTAAGCCATCAACTAGGTTCTCATTGCAAATATATTTCAATTGATCCATACCAGCATGTCCTAGTCTTCTATGCCATAACCATGCATCATTATTAGTAGACATTAAACATGTATGATTTGAATGTATGCTGACATTATAAGTGTTGTTTGTTCTAGTGCCTTTAAATATGATAATATCATTTGAATTCGTGATCTTGCATTCTTTGGAATCAAACTTAACAAAGTATGCTTTATCACAAAGTTGACTAACACTTAGCAGGTTATGTTTCAAACCATCAACAAGCCATACATCTTTAATTAAATCTTTACCAATAGAACCAATGGAGCCAACACCAAGAATTTTTCCTTTAGCATTATTTCCAAAAGTTACATTACCTCCATGCTTGTAGGTAATACTTGTAAAGAGCTTTGCATTTCCAGTCATATGCCTTGAGCATCCACTATCCACAAGCCATGTGCTTTCATTGATAGTAGACTTTAGGCATACCTGCAAGACAATTGTGATCATCTTCTTTTAGGTACCCACATGAAGTTGGGTCCTTGATGGTTAGTAGTAGAAGTGTCTTCTAACTTGAGATGAGCCTTTCTTATATAACAAGAAAAATTTTTGTGTCCAAATTTCATGCAATATGTGCATCGCCGTGGTATTTTATACTTCTGCATTTTTCTTTTTGTATTTATCGTATTATGCATACAGCCACAAGTATGTGATTTCTTTTGTGCAAGTTTAGTGAACAATAATGCATAATTATTTTTGGCTTTATCTCCTAGTGAACCATAAGAAGTTCTTTTAGACTTGGTGCAAGCATCTTTGATATGAGCATTAGAAGTTTCAATTGTAGATGCTTTCACAAATATTGGTTTGCTAGGTGCAATGTTGGTTGAGCCATTGAATCCTAATCCATATTTCAAGGAAGGTGATCTTTGATTATTAATTAATGTGTTCAATGCTTCCTTTCCTTTATGAAATCTGGAAATTGATTCTTTTAGTTCTTTTAGTTCATGCTTCAAAGTTTCATTCTCTTTAATCACTTTTTCTAAGTCATGTGAGTTTTTATTTAACTCTCCTATTGTATTCATCAAGTGTTCATTTGAGGTTTTCAATTCTAAGGTAGAATTCTTTAAGCATATAAAATCTTTTTCTAACTTAGAGTTTTTCTCTTTATAGAGCATCATTTTAGAGAAATATTTTTCAATTTTAAAATTCATGTGCTCAATCAAATCACTATCATCTATATCATTTATATCATCATGTGCTACAAGATCAAAAGATTGAGTACTTACCTCATTGGAGTCATCTTCAATAGCCATAAGACACAGATTTGCAATTCCTTCTTCTTCTTCTTCCTCACTTGAAGAAGAGTCATCCCATGTGGCTTTGAGAGACTTTTTCTTTTCTTTATCCCATTTCCTTTTGTTCTTTAATTTGTAGCAATCTGATTTGATGTGACCAGTTTTTCCACATTCATAGCACTTTACCTCATTTTTCTTTTCTTTATCTTTGAAGGAGAATTTTGGAGGTGTACCTTTGTTTGCTTGTAATCTTTTCTTCCTTTTCCATTCATTGATTCTTTTAGAGAACATTGCCATTTCATCTTCATCATCAGTACCTTCATTGCTTGAGCTCTCAGCTTCTTTGATTGCTTTGAGTGCAATTGGTTTTCTCTTTTCTTTCTCACCTTGATCTTCTTCTTTCTCACTGTGTAGCTCAAATGTGAGTAATTTTCCAACTAGCTCGTCGGTTCTTAATGTGCTGAGATCATGAGCTTCTTCTATGGATGATACTTTGGATTCAAAGTTCTTTCTAGCTCTTAGGGCTCTCAAGATTTTGCTGTTTACATCACCTTGATCATATACCTTGCCATACTTCTTTAGTTCATTGACAATTGCAAGTAAGCGATTGGTCATGTCGGTGACATTTTCATTTGGTTTCATCTTGAATAGCTCATATTCATGAACATGCATTTGCTTTTTGGTAAATCTCACTTGAGTCGTACCTTCATGGTAGTTTTCAAGTGTTTTCCAAATGCAATGTGCACAAGTTAAATGTTGAACTCTTCCGCCTTCTTCCCTTGAAATGGAATTCATCAAGATGGAAGCAACTCTATTGTTCTTGAATCGATCTCTGACATTGCTAGTTGACCATTGAGCTTTGGGAAGTGGAACTTGAATACCGTCAACTTCGTGGGTAGGAGATTTCCATTCATTTTCCATGAAATCCCATAGTTCAATCCCTTCACTATCTAGAAACAAATAAATTTTGTGTTTCCAGTATGAATAATCAGTTCCATCAAAGTAGGGTCTAAGAATAGAATTAAGATTTCCACGAGAGCTTGATGAAGAAGAAGTTGCCATAGTGGATCAGATTTCACAATTAAGTTTAAGAAATCTAAGGGCTCTGATACCAATTGTTGTCCCAAGATGGCAACCAAGAGGGGGGGTGAATTGGTTTCCTCAAGAAATAATGACAATTTAAAAAACTCAACAAACAAGAAATGCGGAATATAAAGATTGTTGAGAAATGAAGGAAGAAAGAACACACAAGATTTATAGTGGTTCGGATTTACTTCAATCCTACATCCACTTCCTTAACAACTTGTTAAGGTTCCACTAGACTTTGAAGTTTTTACAAGCTCACTTCCAACTTTGGTGTTTTCACAAGTTCACACCTAACTTTACAAGTGTTTTTCTAAGGCTCACACTTACAACCCAAACAAGAGTTTTACAAGGCTTACTCTCATAACCTAAGTGTTTCCCAAGCTCACACTCAAACTTATACAATGGTGTTTTCAATGCTAACACCTAACATTCAATACAATTTAATTGTAAGTTTAAGTAAATGAAAATTTGTTGCTTGGTTATTACAATCTGATTTCTTGCTTGTACTTTTATGTTTTCTCAGAGAGACATTGTATTTATAGCCAAAGTGGTCTTACTAGCCATTATAGATAATGAGAATAAAGTCTTGGCAGTTTAGACCTACTTTACTTAAACTGTCCGAAGCACTTTGCGGTCGCCCTTAATATAAGGATGGTCGCTCTAATGCTTCTCGCGGTCGTCCTTTAACAAGGGACGGTCGCTGCTTTTAAAAAAGCTTCAACGGTCGAATTTTAGTGCTGTGCAGCTGGAATCTTGCCCATGCTGTGTTTGTCGGACCGGTTTCTTGCCCAGCTGTGTTTGTCGGGACGGTCGCGCCTAGCAATGGTGCGGTCGCCCTTTTTGAATAATCAAGTGGGTTTATAACGGTCATATTACGTGTCATTCTCTGACAGGGCAAAATTGAATTTCCGCCATAATTTGAATGTCGCCGTCGCCCTATGTAGATTATCGCGGTCGAATTGAGAAACTCGCGTCGAACTTCTGGACGCTCCTGAGGACGCGAAACCTACTGTCTCTTCAAACAATTTCTTCTTGAATGGTAGAGCGGTTGCGATTCTGAATGGGCGGTCGCTATTGTGTTAAGCGAGGTCGAGTCATTCACCGTTCTTGTCACCGCGAACCTTACTGTGATTGTAATGATTTAAGTTCCTTGAGTAGCGGTCATCCATGAATTAGAACGGTCGCTATTCTGTAGGAGCGGTCGCGACATAGGTCGAACTTCTGACCGCGAAACCTACTGTGATAAGGTTTCTTCTTTTAATTACATGGAGCGGTCGTATTTAGGTGAGGTGCGACCGCTATAAGTGTTCTGTTCACCTTATTTGAAGCAACCTAATCCTGCAACAAGATTTCTCAAACACAAGTTAAATAGATCATCCATTTGAGTTGTCAAGGATCAAAATTAAGGTCATTTGCCTAACAGTTATATTTGAGTATATATTATATATAACAATATATACTTGTTAAATTTTAAAAGAATAATCGTACAAAACCATTATATATTTAGCTATATATCGATATATTTATATATAGTTATGTATATTTGATAAATTTTAAAAGAATAAGATTATAAAAGTGATATATATTTAGCTATATATAGACATATGTTACATATAATATATATATATGTTAAAATTTTTAAAAAAAATAAGAGCATAAAACTATTATATATTTAGTTATATATCGGTATATATTACATATAACAACATATACATGTTAAACATTAAAAAATTAAGAGAGTAAAAGTAATATATATTTAGTTATATGCCGGCATATGATATATATAATAACATATACGTGTTAAATTTTAAAAGAATAAGAGGATAAAAGTATTATATATTTAGTTATATCACTACAAAAAAAACAGCAATCTGCGACGCAATCTACGACGAAATCAATGACCAAAATACGATAGCGACAATATCAGCGACGAACAGCGAGAAAAATCGAGCAGACGGTAATGTCCTGGTCGCTAAAAAATCAACGACAAATCAGCGACCAATTGTGCGTGTCGTTGATTAGCGACAAATCAGCGACAAAACAGAGACAAATTCAACGACTTTTTTTATTTTTGGCGGGAATTATTTATTCCCGCTGAAAGTCGTCGCTGATTTAGCTTTGGTCGTTGAATTCATCTCTATTTGGGTCGTTAATTTAGTCGCTGAATTTGTCGCTAATTTGCTAGCTAAAGTTTGTCGCTGATGTGTCACAAAATATGTCGCAATATTTTTCTCGTTATTTCAGTCGTTGATTCGTCGCAAAATTCATTATTTTTTTAACACCTTTGGTCGCTGAATTTGTCGCTAATTTGCTCGTTAAAGTTTGTCGCTGATGTGTCGCAGAATATGTCGCAATATTTTTCTCGTTATTTCAGTCGTTGATTCATCGCAGAATTCATTATTTTTTTTAACACCTTTGGTCGCTGATTTGTCGCAATTTTGTCGCAAATTTTGTAATTGTTTGGCTTTCCAGTTTTCCAAATTTTTTTTTTTACTCATTTTCAAGAACCTGTTGAATTTCAAATATAATAACCAAACCTGTTTATAAAATATTCATTCATTACAATAATAATCAAATAACACAACATTCATAATTAAGTTATTAGTGGCAATAAGTATACATAAACAATTCGAATGTAAAGTTTACCCCTTAAGAAAGTATATTGAACACATGATGTCTTAATAATCCGACACTCCAAACGCAAACAAAGAGGACACCAACTATCAAGTATATCCTACATACGAACATCGTCTTCCTCCACATTGTCATTTGCCGGAGCAGGAGGAGCATTTGTTTTCCTTCGTTGCTCAGATAAGAATAAGCGCATATCATCTAAAACATCATTCACCGAGCGCACATTAGCTATAACTTCATTCATTGATGCTATAACCTTGGCTTGCTCTTCTACCTTTTGTTGTAATACTTTCATAGTTTCCAAAACCTCAGAGTCATTGCGATTAGCAGACGTTGCAGAAAATGATGACCCAGATGGTTCATAGCATGAATAATGGGATGAGGAAGAACCCAGCCCATAAATACGAGATGTCTTACCGGTGTCACCAGCAGCCTCCACAAGCATGCGTCGCTCAAGCTCTATTTGGGCTGGTGTTAATGAAGGCATATCATCCTCCTCAGCCTCAAGTGTCTGCAACTCAGGCTCGGCATTCTTAAGTTCTTGGTATTTCTCCTGCCAAATATATATGCAAATCAAATTACATTTTTAACTAATTAATCTAAAATAGGATAAAAAAATTAAATTAACTTGAGAAGAAACAAATTCATACATAAACTAACTCGGAGCGCTTATCAATGAAGACTTTATTTCTATCGGTTTTGCTTGTGTGACCAAATAAGAAAACCTCTCCAATCAAAACATCACGTCCCAATTCTTTACTCTGTCAAATTATATTTTGGTAATTAAATTTGCATATATAAAACATACATTTTCTAATAATAATGGCTAATTTAATAATTTACCATTCTTTGTCTATGTGCTTCTTGGGAAATGGATCCAAATGTGTGCTTAGAAGGGCCAGTTCCAGGCCCTGCTTTTTCTGTTAGCCTACATTGTCATAATATTATACCACATGTTATGTCATCAAGGAGTAAGATTATACCATAAATATGAATGATGAAATAAAAACAAACCTATTCTTTGAAGCAACGGAAGAACGATGTTTTGCTTTATCGGTACTCCAATCAGCTTTCCATTGAGTTAGTATATTTTCAGGTACGAATATGCTTTCTTTTTTAACACTGTAAATGAAATCCAAATACCTGTCACCACATTTGGACTCAAAGTAGCTACTCATCAAACTCTCATTTCTAGAGTCCCATCGACAATATTTCTACATCCACAAAAACCAAAAAATATATATATGCTTCAATATATCATTCTACTTTAAAATAAATGAACAATTTAAGTAGGAACTATAAAGAACCAGAATACGTACTTCAAACTCTTTATAATACAAATTTTTTTGTTTCTCTAGTGACTTTAGACCATGAAGATCCCTCAAGACTTGGCACCTCCGAAAAATCTTCCACACAGCATTAGCTACTAATTTGGAATCCATGCACCTGAAAAAAAAAATGAGTTCAGTAAGGTGCACTTGTAATTAATGTTTAGTTGATTTTACAAAGTGGAAAAAAATAATTTGAAAAGAAAATTATAGAAAAAGACAATTGAAAATGAAATGAAATGAGGGAGTAAAACGTGTTGTACATATATATATATATAAGAGAGAAAAAAATCAGCCGTCATCATTATTTTTAATTTCTACTTAATCATTTAATTAATTTAAGCAGTATATAATTAAATTAAAATTTTCAACACATAATTATTTTAAATTGTTGGGTACACTTATCTTCAAAATCTCAATTAAGTTAAATACATAAAATTAAAAATTAAAAATTGTTACTATATATATAATAAGTGATTAAATTTTTAAACATTTTTATAATTTAAAAATTATGTTATTTATTTATTTATTTTTACAACACAATAGAAGGCAAAGCCATAGAATTATGTCATTTATCTAATACTTAAAATTTAGCACTTAAATTTTTGGCATCTAATTCTCTCTGAAATTTTATGAAGTGATTAAATACACTTAAAAAATTTTAAATTCTAACTTCATTGTTCTTATCACCTATCTTTAATATTAGTATGAGAAATAGATATAGACATGAAGATAATTTCAAAATTCAAAATTAGTCAATCACATGTATTGACTAAACTAATTTCTTTATTGGGTAAAAATAAAGTGTCAGATAATAGTAACAACTAATTGATTAATTGGAGAGTTTGTATAGTTTTTATTAATTTAATTTCAATTCTTAGGGTTAATTTATTAATTAATTCATTATAATAAATAAAATTGACCCATATATAATATTATCTTTCTTTCAAATAAAACAAAAAAGTGTTCAATGCATAATATTAAAAAATTTAATTCTGAAATTATTGTCAACCTTCATTATAATATATAAGACAGTAGCTAGGGACAGAATGAGTGATTAATTATAAAATGCAGCACACAAAAGCTTGGATTTATTTCTTTTCAGCAAGTCTTTTTACACTTAAATTCAAACTCAAGTGTTGCCATAAGAATAGTGTCCCAATCAAGAAAAAAGTAAATACTTTTCCGAAGAAATTTTTAGAGATGATTCCTATCTCAAACCCAAAAAGAAATAAATAAATAGTGATTATGAAAAGCAATTAGCTTTGACAGAGTACAATCCTAATTTTATACAGAAATTTTACCAAAACTCAATGCGATGTAGTATAATGCAAGCCACAATTTTGTTCAGGTCACTAACATATACAGTTTTCAGAATGCAGAAAAAAAGACAAATGTAGGAAAAGAAGGCTAGGATATGCCCAATGCATAATGAAGGGAATGCAACATCAACAAAACACTTGTTACCTTTAAAGAAAACTATATTCTCTTTCTTCTTTAGATACAAAATGCGAAGGCGGCAGTATGAGGGTCCAGCAATGAGTATCAAAAGCAAATCCATCCAACTTTACTTGGGTTTAATAAACCAGGCAATCTTGTGGGTAATGTACACACGGTAAAATCTTTCTTCATATTTGACACAGATCGACGCCCTTACAAAGCAAGGCTCAAACAGATTGGGGCAAAAATGAAATGAAATACAAATATATGATCACAAGAAGTGCTAAAGTCAGGCAACAGATATAAAGTTTCAAAGAAGCAAGGGACCATCATTCATGTATCATCACCGCTAAGCATAATGTCAGCACTTAAGCTAGTTTAGTTCAACAGAATCAATTGTGAAGCAGTTGACGAGTCATTTAATAGTTTAATTTGTAGTATAAAATGGGAAAAAAATTGATCAAATAAGGCAATCTTGCAAATTAACAAGTCAATGAAGATATAAAATGACATAAATCACCCAGTTTATTAGGAAAGCTTGTGCAGCCAACAAAAAGAAACCTTAAAAGAAAAAGATGTCTCAAATTCCAAAAAAAAAAAGATAAAGTGGACTAAAAGGCCTCAAAAGACAATACTATTTATCATTCCTTTGCATAAGATCAATATATGCTAGCAAGCATATATAAAGTACCAAAACTAAAAGACAAATGTAAGACTTGATCCAAGAACAGACAACTGTTTAAAGATATACCTAGTGGAGGAGAAGCATATATTCTCAACCAAGAAAAAGGAGAAGCAGTTTTCAGCATTAAAGCATTAAAACATTATTTGATTTACAACAAAGAGATCAATAAAATTTCAGCTAGCACAAGGATTAAAAAAAAGCTTCAATAAAACAACAAAGAGACCAACACAATTTCAAATAAACCACAAGGATAAAAAAAAAGCTTCAATGAAAAACAAAGAGACCAACACTTTCAGCAACCACAAGTGAAAGTCTATAGAATACAACACTTCACAATCACATGTTCAAATAGTATTGGTAATATATCATCAAAACTCCAATAATAAACTGTTCCACATGAAATTTCAGCAACCACAAAAGAAAAAATGTTCAGTAATTATGACTAAAAAAGGAAAGCAATAAGAAAATATAATGGATTTGTAAATACTTACTGAAGGCCATCGAATCTAATAATATTTTTTCCCTGCCCATTGTATCTCACCATTGTTTCTGCTTGAGATGAATTTCCAAAAGTCCCATCACCACTTAGATTGGCTGTGGAAGACGACGATGGCATAAATGGAGCTAAAACAGGGGGTGTTGGAGGCAATGCAGAGTGTGGTGAAGTTGCAGCAGTGGCTGATGGTGCTGTCGGAGCTGCATCCGGGGCTGTAGGTGATGTCGTAACTGCATAAGGGGTTGCTGGTGCTGTCGGAGCTGCAGCATGGCCTGCTGGTAATGTCGTAGCTGTAGCATGGGCTGCTTGTGTGGTCAGAGATGCAGCAGGGGCTGCTGGTGCCGTCGGAGGTGGAGTAAGGGTTGTTTGGGCCGTCGGAGATGGGACCACAAAAGAAGTTTTCTTCATCTTTGTAGGTGGTTCATCTGTGCCTCTACCACTGGATGTTGTACCTCGACCTCGCCCCCAATGTTGTCGATTACCTCAACCACCTCCCCTTGTCATATCTGAAATGTATTGGTAAATAATTTAAAATTAACAAATTATAAATTATCTAGAAATATATCAATTTATAAAACAAAATTTAACATGTTCTATAAATAAATGAAGTATGAAAATATATTATAAGCACTTAATTTCATGATGAGCTATAAATTATAAAGTATTCAAACACATTTTACTAACTTTCATCAAACATACAACTAGAAAATTATGGTTTCATTTGTTCCACCCAAAAATATACTGAAATAAGTACATATAGTTAATATGTTTATTCTTCATTCTCATTATCTTCTTCGATTCCATCCTCTGAACTAGAATAAGTATATTCTTCATCAAGATCAACATCGGACCCATCAGGAATTACAACTTCCCCGCCATCCGGATGACATAAATATCCATGTTCATCAATTTCATCAACTTCATCAATTTCATCAATTTCATCATCAATTACAAATGCAGCTGTGATTTCATCCTCTTCTTGTAACGCCGTTGCCCTTTCTATTCCTCTCGATGTTTGTAGACCATCTGGTAAGTCAACCACATGTCTAGGTTTGACCTTTAGTACCGCTAACCAGTCACCAATAGCTTTTCTTTTTGATGGATATGGGATGTAGCACACTTGCTGAGCTTGATGAGCTAAAATAAAAGGTTCATACTTGTCATACTTTCTTCTTCTATTAACATCGACAAGGTTGTATTTAGGATGAACAATCGTTCCTACATCTCGAGAAGGGTCAGACCATTGACACAAAAAAACAACTGTACGCTTAATAGGCATTGCTGGATACTCTAATTCAAGAACCTCTAGCAACTTCCCATAATAATCAGTAGATTGTTCAGAATAATTAGACCCTTTGATGCAAACTCCACTATTAATAGTTTTTCTATTTGCACTTCTTCCTTCTGTGTGAAATTTGTATCCATTCACATAGTATCCAGAATACACTTTAACCTCATAATATGGACCTCGTGCAAAGTCTTTGATAATTTCATTATTTACTTGATTGGCAGAGTTATGCACATATTACATAGCAAGTATTAAAAAATCAGGAATTATGTTACATTCTTATTAATATTAAGTAGAAAAAACAATAACAAGTGTTGTGAAACTTACGAACGAGTAAAACCATTCCGGAAACTTATGTTCCAATAGAGCATCAATCTCTTCACTACTCACAGTAGGCCTTTGCGCCCTTATCTCATTAGTGAATATTCTTGTATAGAAGAAAATGATAATTTTGATTAGACAAGCTTATTGGTGAAAAAATTAAATGTTAAAGTTACTAAATAACTTACTCAACAAATGGAGATACTTCTTCACAATTGAGTAATACATATGAATGCGCTGCATCTCTTTCTTCTTTAGTTAACATTCTGCGCTTACATTGTCCCATCGGTCGACCAGAAAAATTAAATATTGACAACATATCAATAGTATCCTCTCCTTCGACAAAACCACAATCATCATTTCGCGGGACACGATCATGCCTTGTCACTACATGAGGTTCAAAGTAATGTGAACAAAATGAAGATGCTTCTTCCACTAAATAGGCATTTGCAATTGAACCTTCAACGTGTGCTTTATTTTTCACATATTTTTTCAAATCACCATTTCGCCTATGCCAAATGTCAAAGGAGCAATTTAAGATCAATATAATACTATAAGCGTTAACACCAATTGATTAAACACCATATACATACCGTTCAAAAGGATACATCCAACGATATTGAACTGGTCCGCCTATGCGAGCTTCAAAAGGAAGGTGAATTGGAAGGTGCTCCTGAGAGTTAAAAAACCTGGTGGAAAAATTCCCTCTAGGTTGCAAAGTATTAAAGGAATTTCCAATTCAAGCCTACGCATATCTTGATCTCGAAGAACAGTATTAGTCAATTGTTTGAAGAAGATACTAATTTCAGTTAATGCTTCCCACACTTGCCTTGGAAGTAACTATCGAAATGCAATAGGCAACAACCTTTGCATGAATACATGACAATCATGACTCTTCAATCCAAAAAGTTTCAATTGGCGCATGTTAACACGACGCGCCATGTTTGAAACATAACCATCAGGAAATCTCAAATTGCTCATCCAATCACAAATGGCTTGTTTCTCATCTTTTTCCAAACAATAAATAGCTTTTGGATACTTACCAGTTTCATCATTTCTCATTAACTCTGGTCGGCGACATATATCCTGCATATCTTTCCGCGCTTTGGCATTATCTTTAGTTTTACCATCAATGTTCATTATTGTGTTGAACAAATTGTCAAAGAAGTTCTTTTCGATATGCATGACATCGAGATTGTGCCTTATTAAAAGAAAACTCCAATATGGTAAGTCCCAGAAAATACTTCGCTTTTTCCAACCTTTGTTACCATTCTTTTCAATTGCACTATTGTCTTCATCACTAACTACCTCTGTTACCTTCATCAATCCTAAGCTTTCAATGTCATGTAAAATCTCTTGACCGCTTTTTAAAGGAGGTGGTACATCATTCACAATTTTGTTCTTTCTGAATCGTGTCTTTTTTCGTCTCCATGGATGATCTGGTGATAGAAACTTACGATGGTTATCAAACCAACAATGTTTTCTACCATGAGTTAGATAAAAGGCATCAGTATATTCCATGCAATAGGGACAAGCTAGTCTTCCGCCGGTGCTCCAACCTGAAAGCATTGACTTTGTAGGAAAGTCACTAACCGTCCATAATAATGCAACACGCATTATAAAATTATGTTTTCTACTAACATCATAAGTCGGTGCGCCAACATCCCATAATTGGTGTAGTTCTTTAATCAACGGTTGAAGGAAGACGTCTATTTTCCACTTTGGATTACTTGGGCCGGGCACAATAACAGTGAGGAACATATACTCTCGTGTCATGCACATCCATGGAGGAAGATTATATGGAGTGATAAAGATTGGCCAAGATGAGTAAGGTTCGCTAACGTGACCAGTAAATGGTTGAAACCCATCTGTAGATAGCCCAACCATAACATTTCGAGTATCTGATTGGAATGAGGGATAGGTATCATTGAAATGCTTCCAAGCCGGAGAATCAGAGGGATGGCGCATGACTCCTTCCTCATACTTATGCTCTGCATGCCACCTCATATGTTTTGCTGTTGCTTCAGAAGCATAAAGACGTTGTAATCTTGGTGTTAACGGAAAGTAATGCATTTTCCTATATGGTTTCTGAACATCTTGTTTCGATCGACTGTTATGAATCAGTTTAAATCTTGGATGTTGGCAGAACTTACAAGCTTGTAATTCTGCATCATCATCCCAAAATAGCATGCAATTATGTACACAACAATCAATTTGCTGAACAGGAAGCCCCAAACTATCTATCAACCTTTTTGTTTGGTAAAAATTATCAGGTAACACATTATTATTTGGCAAAAGTTCTTTAATAAACTCTGACAATTGGTCGAAGCATCTTTCTGAAAAGTGATGCTCAGCCTTCATGTTAAACATGCGTGCTACGGCTGATAGTTGAGAATGTTTTTCACATCCAGGAAATAACTCTTGATTTGCAGCTCGTAGCATGTCAAACATTTTCTTTGATTCAGGATTTGGTTCCTCCTCTATGTAATTAGCTTCCTCCTGAACTCCAAACCCATCAATCACCATTTCAGGGTACCTTCCACCATTGTCACCATGAATTAAATTAATTGTGGCATTTGAGTCTTCTTCCTCCATAAATGCACAACCATCATGACCCCAACGTTCTCCATGAGATGTCCATTCAAAATAATTTTCAACAAAACCATTTTTAAGAACATGGTAATGGACATCTTCAATTGGAAAGAAGGACCGATTTTGACATCTAAATAGAGAACAAGGACACCTTATTTTATCTCCGTCCATAAAGTTGGGTTGCAATACGGCAAATCTTAAGAACTCTTCTAATCCATGTACAAAATCCACATTCAACCAACCATCAATTGTCCTCTTGTACATCCATTCTCGTTCAAAATTCATCTTCCTACGAATTAATAATTAAATATTTATTAATATGAGAATGAAATATATTTTAATAAATATTAAAATATTTATTATTAATATGTGCCTTCAAAGCACATGTTAAACACTAATACATTAATAGATGGTTTAGAAAAATCCTTTTAAAAATATCATATTTTATGTTGGCATAAGATATTATATAATTTTTAATAATTAATTTATTTAAAAATTCATTTAATATAAAAAATATATTAAATGAATCTATTACATTAGCTGAATTACTGAGCTGATCTTTAATATTCGTTATAAAAAAAGCAAAAAAAAAAGAAAAAGTTTTTCAAAGAAAATGATTACTGGTGACAATAATTACTCAACCTAAATTTGATGGATTGGTTGATTTTATGTGATTTTTGGATCCCACTTCTGAACTATGGTATAACTTTTATAAGTTACTATTTTTTTAGATCAGTTAATGAATGGCTCAGATTTTGTTATGTATTATCTAACGGTGAGTAAAATTTCCAGGTACTTGAAATGGTGCAAAAGAATTAGACAGCGTAGGATATATGATAGCTATGAAGAATATACAATTAAATAGTACATTGTATATCAGGATAGTAACACTGTTGATTGGTGCCAGATTCTATATATTGTACACAGTACACCCAGAAATTTGATTTTGATTCAAACAATATTATTTGGAACTATTGGTTGTTATATAGAAGGAAATTAAAATTTTTACCACTTCTTTCACTAGAAAATGCTTATTAATAGTTAAATAATTAAACGAAGAAATCATACTGAGATACAGTTTAATCGTGAATGCGTATTAGTATGAGCAATTAGTATGCAATAAATTTAAAAGCTCTTTAGACATTTTGTTTAAAGATTTCTTTTTAAAAAGTACCATATTCATACCTAATTTTATACTCATTATACTTTTTTTTTTCTAATATTGATATGAAAAACTATGAGAATCGATTCTGAATTTATCGCTTAAATAAATATACAATTTTAGACTGTGGCTCGGTATGCAGGTGTTCATTATAACTTAATGAGTCTAAAGTGGGAGAAAAACATTGATATTATAACCTTTTCGTTTCTGTTCAATTCTTGCAAATTTGTTAGTGACCAATTGCTGCTTATGGTTAAATAAATTTCAATAGTTTTGTATTTATACACATGTATTCGACTATTGCAGACAACCAGCATCTTATGATCGGTCCAATGCTTGAACAAACAAAATGGCTTATCCAAAAAAAACACTGCTAATAACCTTCATTAATAAGGAATTAAGAGCATTGAATTAAAACTTAGGTTGGTGATTTAGGGTCTAAATAAAGATTTTAAAGAAACAATCCATTTACATCATCATTTGTCATTTGTTGTATTGAAAAGCTAAACCCCTAAAGTGATAAAGTGGAGCAGAATTCTAACTTACAATAAAAGAAAGGAAAAAAGAAGACTGAAGACTTGACTTGTAAACCATTTCCCATTATCCTGTATTCATATTAATCTTAAAAACAATGGAATTTATCCTCACAATTCCTGCCAAGATGACAACCATATTCCTCTATTAAAATTTCAAAGATCCTCTCTTAGATATAATTAATCAAGCCAAGAATTTCAAAGAAAAAGTACAAAAAAGTCTATTTGTTTTAATCAAGCTCTCTAAAAGTGACAGTTTAAAGACTCAAACCTACAAAGTCTATTTGTTTATGAGTGTCCAAAATATACATTTCTTACAACGGTTCTTTCACATGTTTAAGCCTGATAACATGTACAATTCAAAACACTAGTTAATTATTTTCCTAAGTTAATTCCGTTTTGTATTATTTCATTTTGATTCTTTTGGAACAAATACAGATAGGCAAAATAATGCAGATTCAAGTAAAGTGCAGTTACGGGGTTGATAATTGCCCAGAATGGGCGATCTTAGAATTGCAAGGTGTAGTTGAGGTTCAGCCCTCGTTTCAAGAACGCCTTCAAAACCTCGTGACAGTTTAAAGACTCAAACCTATAAAGTCTATTTGTTTATGAGTGTCCAAAATATACATTTCTTACAACGGTTCTTTCACATGTTTAAGCCTGATAACATGTACAATTCAAAACACTAGTTAATTATGTTTCATCTAGAGTATCGGACTATGGGGGTTAAGACTCATACCCAAAAGTTCATCTCTAGCACCAGAAGTTCTAATAAAAAGAAACAGGTCAATACTGAGTGTATAAACATTTGTACTCTACACATTTTCCCGCTACTTGCATTTCTCGCAGGAAAAAATTATCAAACTTCCAGGATAACCAACAACAGCAAAAAAAACATACACTCAGTTCATTCTAATCTATCGAGCCCTTCTCTGTCAGTTCCCCAGCAGCAAAGCTAAAAAGAAACACCTCACAAAATCCCCAACAAAGCCAAAATCAAGAACCATAAAAATGCTATTTCCATCAATTCAATCATCAAAGCAAAACCCTAAAAGAATCGATTATCAATAATGAAATCGCAACAAATTAACACAAATTAAACCTTGAAAGAAAGAGAAGAAGGAAATCGGAAAAATACCTAGAAATGTTTGGGCTGTGCTGTGCTGGTCTTCTGTGTTTTCGGCGTTGGGACTTGGCAATGGCGTTTCTGTAAGGGAGGCGGCCAAATAAGAAGAAGAGGAGTTTTAATTAGGTTTACCTAAGGGAGCCTGTAATGTTATTTAAGGGAGGCGGCCAAATAAGAAGAAGAGGGGTGGTAAAATTGTCACAGGCTTAGGTTTCACACCAATATTTTCTTTTTATCTTTAGATTTTTTTTTAAAAAAAAAAGAAATAATTGGTTGATATTAGATTAGCCTAACTATAATTCAAAAATAATTTTGAAAAAGCAATTAAAAAATTATGGGCCGATTTCAATTTTATTTTTTAAGTTAATTTATATAATTATAATTAATAAAAACAAATTTAGCTGTACTTATATTGATTGTAATGATTTAAAAAATATTTTATGTAATGTTATAAAAATAATATATAAAATCTTACAATACCCTTATTTTAGATGAAAATTTCATATAAATATATATGTATATTGGCTGATTATATTAGTTTACCAATTTTATAACATAGATTGATATTATAACTTCATATGTACACACATAGATAGAAAATCAAAGAAACGAAGGAACTTAAATATTGAGAAAGCTAAAAATTAAAAGACCAAGTTCAATTATTCTAACAATAAAAAATAAGATGGTTCGTTACAAGCAAAATCAGGCCTATTTTTATCGGCCAAAACCCTAAACCGTCATAAAAAAATAACAAATCCGAAAATAAACCCGAAAATACATAAGGAAAATTGCAAAATAGTCCCTAAAAACTTAAAACGCGATTTTGAGGCCCTAAACATCAAAATTTGACCCCCAAACTTTGCCACTTTAGTCCGTAGGACAAGTGGCAGTTTTCAAAATTGTCCGGCTCGCAAAAACGCTTCCGGAAAGCTATCGTGGGTTCAATTCGGACCTCCTGGGCAAAAGTTATGCCTATTTTCGCAAACAGCCGCTAATCTTACCGATAATTCTGCGACTAATTATTTTCCTCGCAAATCAGCGAGCCATTTAGCGATTAATTAGCGACCAATTACTCTAAAATAGAAAATAAAATTAATTTCTCGCTAATTCGTCGCAATATTCTCGCAAATTTCTCGCTAATTTATTCTCACTACATTATTTTCTCAAATTGGCCAATTTACTTTGGGCGCTAAAATATGGCGCCAGAAAAATTCAGCGACCAGTACAGCGAAAAATAAAAATTCTCGCAAATTACCGACAATTCTGCGACTAATTATTTTTCTCGCAGATCAGCGACCCATTTAGCGACAAATTAGCGACCAATTACTCTAAAATAGAAGGTAAAATTAATTTCTCGCTAATCCGTCGCAATATTCTCGCAAATTACCGACAATTCTGTGACTAATTATTTTTCTCGCAGATCAGCGACCCATTTAGCGACAAATTAGCGACCAATTACTCTAAAATAGAAGGTAAAATTAATTTCTCGCTAATCCGTCGCAATATTCTCGCAAATTACCGACAATTCTGCGACTAATTATTTTTCTCGCAGATCAGCGACCCATTTAGCGACAAATTAGCGACCAATTACTCTAAAATAGAAGGTAAAATTAATTTCTCGCTAATCCATCGCAATATTCTCGCAAATTACCGACAATTCTGCGACTAATTATTTTTCTCGCAGATCAGCGACCCATTTAGCGACAAATTAGCGACCAATTACTCTAAAATAGAAGGTAAACTTAATTTCTCGCTAATCCGTCGCAATATTCTCGCAAATTACCGACAATTCTGCGACTAATTATTTTTCTCGCAGATCAGCGACCCATTTAGCGACAAATTAGCGACCAATTACTCTAAAATAGAAAGTAAACTTAATTTCTCGCTAATCCGTCGCAATATTCTCGCAAATTACCGACAATTCTGCGAATAATTATTTTTCTCGCAGATCAGCGACCCATTTAGCGACAAATTAGCGACAAAAAACTTTCCAATAAAAAATAAACACATTCTTTGCTAATTTGTCGTAAATTAGTCGTAACGTCATCGCTGATTGTGGCGCCAAAATTTGGCGCAAAATTCAGCGACACATTCAGCGAGAAACGACCTTTTATCGCTATTCAGCGACAGATTCTACGACAATTGTTTTTGTCGTTAATCAGCGACACATTTAGCGACCCATTCAGCGACGGAATGTTGAAAAGACGCTTATCTTGATTCTTTGTCGTAAAGTTGTCGTTGATAAAGTCGCTAATCAGCGACGAAATAAGAGTTGTCGCAGAATGTGTCGCTGATTGCGCTTTCTTTTGTAGTGTATATCAGTATATGTTCTATATAACAGCAAATACATATTAAATTTTAAAATAATAAGAATATAAAAATGATATATATTTAGTTATATATCAATATATAGTACATACAACCATTAATATATATTAAATTTTAAAATAATAAGAGTATAAAACTATTATATACTTAATAATATTTCGGTATATATTATATATAACAACATATACTTATTTTTTTTAAAAAAAATAACAATGTAAAATTAATATATTTTTAGTTATATATATTGGTATATATTACATATATAATATATACTTATTAAAATTTAAAATAATAAGAGTATAAAAGTAATATATGTTTAAAGCACCTCCAATGTCCCTCCCCATTGGGTTTCATTAAAATGCTACATAGACATTTAATGAGACTCTAATAAAAACTATTATTTTTATTAAAATTACATAAATTATTATTTTTATTAAAATTTATTAAAATTAAGTTTTTGTATTTATAAGATTTATTTTTATTTTTTTAATATTTGACAGCCCTCTATTAGTTAGCCACCTGTCCCACTTTGGTGGGACCAGGGATTTGCTCCCCTTGGTCCCAGACCCAAAGAGCTTAGGACGAAAAAGCACCCTCAACTAGCATATATCAGTATATGTTATATATAACAATATATATATATATATATATTAAATTTCAAAAGAGTAAGAGTATAAAAGTAATATATATTTAGTTATATGCCAGTATATGGTACATATAACAATGTATACATATTAAAATTTAAAAGAATAAGAGTATAAAACTATTACATATTCGGTATATGTTATATATATAATAGTATATATTTGTTAAAATTTAAAAAAATAATAGTATGAAAAGTGATATATATTTAGTCACATATCGGTTTATATATATATATAATAATGTATACTAACTCTTAAGTATTTGAAACTTGAATATTCTGTCAAGATTCAACTTATGGCACCTTCATGAAGCCCATTTACACTCTGATTGAGATTAAGTTTATACCGAATTTTTAGAATCGTGTTTTGATAATTTACTTTTTCTTTTCTAATTTTTCTAATTGATTTTTATAAATGATAGTTCGAGTAATTTTTTTTCTTCAAAAAATCATGTTGTTTTCAAAAAGGGATCACAATTTGCTGAAACAAACACTAATTTGTATTTAAAACCGCTTTTAGACAGAATTTGATACTTTGAACAACTTTTTGAAATGTATGCAATGTAACACCCTTATACCCAATATACATATACTATATACTCCCAACATATGTAATATATATATAGAGGATACAATAATGTCACAACCATTTTAAACATTCAAAACATCATTTAGAAAATCTGTATAATCTTAAATCATTCAATCGATACCATATAAATAATAGTTGAGATATTACTTGATAATATATATATATATAACTTTATTACTAAAGATTTATCCAAAACATTTTCGATAGTTTGTGGAATATACATATTTATATACATCCAAAATCAGTATGTACAAAAACATAAAATATATACAAGCTTGCAGTTCGTCTCTGATCTTGATGTCCAACAATCTACTCCGCACACAAGACCTCAAGCCTAGAATTGACTCGATCTAGATGAACTCTCCGGCTCAACCAGATCTGCCTTGTCACCTGCGCGATGAACCACAATCGCGCTAAGCTAGAAGCTTAGTGATACAAACTATGATAACAATATAATTCAAATGCAATGAAAATGCATAACACATACGGATATTATATCTCATAACATTACATTTTATTATATTGTTCAATTGTTCCACAATTCATTATTCATATTAAAGCAAAGACAAGCATGGGCCCAAAAGGATCTAATATGCTATTCAAATCTCAGAGTTACTACTTTGGTCCAATATAACAACATTTGTCTAGCCCGAATGCGAATCATAATCACAATGAGGATTACCTCATATGTAACATCCCAACTAGACTTCAAGGACTAGGCCCAACCAAGCTTCAAGGGTCTTCTACATCATGTAACACCCAACTAGGCTTTAAGAACTAAGCCCAACCCAGCTTCAAGGGACTGTTACTTCATAGGCATGCCGCCAAACACAAAACTCTGAAATTTGAATAACATACCAGGCACACAATTCTTTCATAATTTCATTATCAAATCCTTTCTTATTTTCTCATGATCAATCTAGGCACAATGCCTCAAATATCTCATTTATATCAATATAGCCATCACCAATGGCTTCACATACTATCAATAGTGTATACATAATAAATTGTATTATCCATACATTTTGAGTCATCATCTTATTTTTCACATAGTTCACAATGTACAAGTCATAGCATTTTATTCATGCATCAACAATGTAGTAAGTAACTTAACACATTTTCCAACCAAATGTGTTAATTCCCAATGTCATGTAAATATAAATAATTATTCAAAGTTTGTACATACCTCTAAAGCAACAAACACCACTTCAACCTCCTCTTCCAAGATATCCTCAATACTTGGATTGGGTAACTCAAGTCTCTTCAAAGCCTAAACCAAATGTGATTATACATAATCACTAAGTGATCCACAAAGAAGAATAAGGAAAAGAACCATCTAGGGTAAACTCTACACATGACACGCTCAACAACACGGGCGTGTCCATGATCGTGCCCTAAACCCACAATACAGAAGCTTTGACACGCTCAGTAACATGGGCGTGTCACTGCACGTGTAAATACTCCAATAACATAGTAGCTATGACACGTTTAGTGACATGGGCGTGTCACTTCACGTGTCAGTTCTCCTCCAACATAGTAGCTATGACACGCTCAGTGATATGGGCGTGTCACTTCACGTGTCAATTCTACAACAACAGTAGCCGTGAAATGCTTAGCAACATGGGTATGTCACTGATCGTTTCACCAACACTGAAAATAGAACCATTGACACGCCCAAAGGCATGGCTGTGCCACTAGGTGTGTCAGGCCAAAAACCTTATATCGACACGAAAATGATTCATCCAACTATCATCTTTCATTAACCTTTTCAACTCCATTCAAACACAACCAAAACCATCATTAAACCACATAATACTTATATAAACATAAAAATAACTCAATTGCAAACAACAATACACAATCACAACCATACTTCACAACTCAAAAGTTACACATAAAACTCTTACTCTCTTCACCAAACTTAACCTTTTTCTTCAATCGAACTTCAAAATCATAGTTATCTATTTAAAATAACTTCATACATACCAAAATCAATCATAGACACAAACTACACCAAACATCCAATTCACACATACAAACTTCCAAAGGAAAAATCAAGAAACAAGTTGGAAACTTACCAAATATGGAAAAAATCCATAAAACTCCAACTTGAACACTTGAAATCCTTCAATTTCTTGAGTTAACAAGAAGCAAAATCTCTTTCGCTTGATGAAAATGATGGTCGGCTGTGAGCAGGGATTTTTACCCCCACTCTCGGTGAAATGGTTCTTGCGACTTCTGCACTATTTAGGCTAGGGGCCTTAGAGAACACGGGCCTAAGCCCGGAGAAAATGGAGTCACCACTCGAACGGGCTAGGAAAAAGAAAGGGGTGGATGACTCGATTCCTAAGGAATCCCCAACCCCCTAATGGGTTTGAAAAGTTAAGTACATGTGGGGAAGGTGAGAAATGGCCCAGCACCCCCACAACGCCCATTTCATTGGAACTGGCCTCCTTTGCAAGTCTTAATATTATAAAATTCTTAAGTATAACAATATTATCCATATTACATGCAACAATTAAAATAAAACATCATTATATTATAATCAAAACAATGTCCAAACAAAGCAAATAAATGGACACCCATCCGAGGATGGAAATATGTCCTTACATCGTTCATGTCTAAACTAAATAGGACACCCACCAAAAGGTGAAAACATGTCCTTTACATTGGTCCAAAATATAAAAGCAATTTAAATTACATAGAAATTAATTAATGAGGTACCCACAAAGTGGAAACATACCTCTTACAATTTTAATACTAAAACAACCAAATAATAATCATAACAATAAAGAGAATATCCATCCATGATAAATTAAATAAATTAAGCATTGAAATTAAATAAATCAACCATCAAAACATATAATAAACTACATGATCAAATCTATAATTAAATAAAGCAATAAAGATACAAATTTAGGTTTATGTCTTAATTTAGGGTTCTTTAATTAACATTTAGGTTTTTAGGATTTTGAAATTATTATATTTATTATTTAGGCTACTATGAGGATTTTTGGAAAAATGGAATGGATTAGGGTTTTATAAATTTAAGAAAGTAGTAAGGTTTTTGGTTAATCAAATTAGGGTTTAGGAGTAACATCATGTAATTAGGGTTTTGGAATCTTAAGACATTAGAGTTTATAATTCATGTTTACTGGATTGTGATTTTAGGTTTACTGGATTATGGCTTTAGGGTTTAGATTTATTTGTCATAAAATTTTGATGCTTTAAGAATTTAGGATTTAGGAAAACTGGGGTTTACTGTATTGGGTTTTGAGAAAATTAGGGTGTTTGATATTTTGGAAAACATATTTGATCTTAGGAATTAAAAAAATAATTTAGAGTTTTATGAAAATAATTATGATTTTTAGAAACTGTAAAGAATATTAGGGTTTGGATATTTAAGAAGACATTTGGAAATTTTGGACAAAAAGTTAAGGTTTAGATGAAAATAGTTCGGGGAAAACAATTTAAGGTTTTAAATGTAACACCCCTATACCTCGTATACGTACACAGCATGCTAGTATGATCGTAATATACGTATACAAAATATAGGTATGCCACTGTTTATAAAACATACAGACAATCCCTTTTCAAAAATATGAATAACTTTAAAACATTTTAAAGTTAGAAACAATAGATAAAATATTTATTCAAACACAGCGGAAAATATATAACAAATATTTACAATTACAAATACATCAAAACTCAAGTTTTACAAAAACATAAAACATATACATGTTTGGCAGTATGTCTTCGATCTTTAAGCTTCACTAGCAACACCTCAAGATCTAGCCTCTACTCGGCCTAGATGAACTTTCCGGTTCTTCCCTGTTACCTGCGTGATAAATTATAATCTCGCTAAGCCAACGGCTTAGTGGTACAAACTACAATAATATTATGTTTTTATGCAATGCTAATGTCACACAATCAATTCCATACACCATTGACAAGAACTGTTATACTCCAACATCTTACTGTGCTTAAGGTCATATCAAACATTCATTCTCCATAAGATATTTATGCAATATAATCAATCTCATTATTCATTGGTTTCACCATTCAAGAATCACATTGAAAACAAAGACAAGCATGGGCCCAAAGACACTAATATGCCATTCAACTTTCAGAGTTAATGTTTTGGTTTAATTATCACATTTATCATTATCCCAACTAGGCTTCAAGGATTTAGGTTCAACCAAGCTTCAAGGGGAACAAAGCATGCTAAGTATCAACCCAACTTGGCTTCAAGAACCAAACCCAACCTAGCTTCAAGGGTTGTAACATCTCAATTAGGCTTCAAGGACTAGATCCAACCAAGCTTCAAGGGGAGCAAAACATGTTAAACTTCAACCCAACTTGGCTTCAAGGATCAAGCCCAACCTAACTTCAAGAGAGTGTTACTATAGGCATGCCACCAACAACAAAACTCTGAAAATGAATAACATATTAGACACACAATTCATTTATTATTTATTATCAATTTCATTCTCAATTCTCATCATCATTTAAGCAAACATGCCCCACTATTTCAATTGAGTCATCATAGCCAATCACAATGGCTTCACATCTCATTTGAATCATAACACTTCATTATTCAAGTATACATAATCAATTACATTGAACATATATCTTACATTCATCATCATATAGGCAACATACTCTTTTCATTTTATTTCAATCATTATATCTCAAATCACATTAATCCATTTATCATTCAAGTGTATATACAACAAATGACCTTAACACACCTTTTACATGTTCACCACAACATACACATTATATCAAACAATACATTATTAGTATGCATCAACAATGCATTAGAATTCTTTACACATTTACAATCAAATGTGTGTTAAGTTTCAACATCATATGAATGTATGCAATAATGTAGTTTGTACTTACCTCAAGAACACTCACACAACTCTATACTCTTCCTCTTCCAAGAGTTCTTCACTTCTTAAATTAGGGCAAATCACTTTCTTCCAAAACCTAGTCCAAAAGTGATACAATACATGAATACCAATACAATTTATCACTTATTAACCTCATCTTAGACCTTTATAACACACATTACAACCCAACACCACATACTAGAGCCCACGGTCGTGGCCACCCCAACCCCCACGGGTGTGGTGTAGAAAATAATTCTGCCCAAATTGTTCAACACCCCCACGACCATGGCATCTAAGGGCCACGGGCGTGGCATCCAAAATGCTACTGCCTTGGACCAAATTTACATATTCTAGGCTTACAATTCCAACAAACACAAATAACATGAAGATCTATGAAAATAATTGATCAAACCCAAGTTAAACATCACTTACCACTTCAAAACCCTAAAACAAACTCAACTCAAACACTTCCAATAACAACACCAACTCAACTTCTTATCTTAAAATCAATTTCAACACTTATAAACACACCACAAACAAACCTAATCATACCATCAACAACAATTCATCAACCTCAAACACAACTTCAAGAAGAACAAAAGAAATCAAGGGAGAGAGAACTTACCAAAATAATGAAACTTCTTGAATTTCCACTTAATCACTTGAAAACTCTTTCAATTTGATCTTAGAACTCAAAACCTTCCTCTTGCTCTCTTGTCTTGATCATGTCAGGCCACCAAAGAGAAAGAAAAGAAAATGAAGAAACAAAGTCGAACTTTTCATCTCTTTAAACCTCCACCAAGCAATTTAAAAAGAAAATTACCTAAATACCCACTTCTATAATATTAAACTTCCTTTCACTTAATATCCTTTTTAGTAAGTTCATAAGTAAAAAAATAAATATCTTCTTCCTTTGACCATTACATTTGACTTGTATATATGTTGTATATATTCCCATATACACAACATATACACTTTTTTTTAAAATTTCTCTTCTCTTTCAAATTACTCATATACATTCAATCCAATTAAATCAATAATATCAAAACTTCTAGGGCATACATTGGGATATTACATTAAAGCTTTTGGAAATAGAAGACACAATTTAGGGTTTTTAAAGTTTTTGGAAACAGAAGAAACAATTTAGGGTTTTTAAGGTTTTTGGAAACAGAAGAAATAATTTAGGGTTTTAAAGTTTCTGGAAAGAGAAGAACAGCTTTAGGGTTTTTAAGTTTTGATCACTAACTAAGGATACTGGATGAATGTACGATTTAATGTAAAACATATTACTAAGTTTAATAATTTAGGTTGCTGACTTAATATAAAAAACAAACGATATAAACATTGTAAATAACATCAAATCAAATATTTATAATCAAACCTCCGTTTGTTGGTTCCTCCATAATTTGCTTCTGGATGAACAAAGACAAAGGCAGTGTTACTGGCTTTGATGGGTGATAATTGCTAATGTCTCTTGCTCTTTAGAGTTTCTATCCTCTTTTCCTCCCAAGTCAGAAGTCTCAAGTTTAGCTCAGTAAAAACAAATTTTTGATCTGATCAAAGTCCCCTAATTCTATGTTTTAATGTGGTATTTATAGGAAAATAATAAACCTACTTCTAATTGTTTAAGAAAAATAAAACCAATTGGGAAAAGAAACAAAAACCAAATAGAATTTGGTTTCGAAAAAAACTGCATTGAAAAATTACGCTGGAAAAAAACTTGCTGTGGGCTAGAATTGCGAAAGTTGCGAGGGAAAATTGCCGGCGGGCGCCAATTCGCCGTAGGAATTTCCTGCGGTGAAATGGCCTATGGCCGATTCACCTTCGGCGACTAATTTTTTCAGCGCCGATTTTTATTTTTTATTTATTTATTTTTATTTATTTAACTTTACCATTTTTATTTTTATTAAAACTTATAAATAATAAATACTAAAATAAATATTATTTAATTAAAATACTATAAAAATTATTTTGGACTATATAAAAAATATCGGACCAGATTGTGTAAAAAATTAAGGGTCTACAGTTTGCCCACTGCTTGAACGATCTGAGACTACAACAATAGAGAGTGAAAAGCAATAAGACTTAATTTTTTTGAGATGGTTTAGGTTTTGGGTTCTGGACCCTGTTCGAGTTCTGGACTCAAGGGTAATTTTAGGTTCTGGACCTAAGGGTAATTTGGGTTCTGGACCTGAGCAAAGTTCTAGACTTAAGTGAGATTTTAGAGAGTTTAGCATAGAGTTTTGAACAAAATGCATGCTTCAAGATAAGGAACTCAATCTAATACTGAGTTATTGGAGTTTATTCAGAAGCTTGAAGATGGAAATATAGGTTTACTAGTCAGGATGCCGCTTCATCGCAGTTCAAATCAAAAGAGTAAGGTAATTATTTATTTTAACAGCAAATTATTTTTTGTAGTTTTTTTTTGTGTTTTATAAATTTGTGAGCGGGGATTTTTGCCCCCACTCCCGGTGGAATGGTTCTTACGACTTCGGCACTGTTTAGGCTCGGGGCATTAGAGAACACGGATAAAAATCCGGAGAAAATGAAGTTGCCACCCGGACGGGCCGGGAAAAAAAGAAAGTGGTGGATGACTCGATTCCTAAGGAATCCCCAACCCCCTAATAGGTTCGAAAAGTTAGGTACGTGTGGGGAAGGTGAGAAATGGCCCAACACCCCCACAACGCCCGGTTTATTTGAACCGGCTTCCTTTACAGGTCTTAATATTATAAAATTCTTAAATATAACAAAATTATCCATATTACACACAATAATTAAAAGAAGGCATCATTATATTAAAATCAAAGCAATGTCCAAACAAAGCAAATAAATGGACACCCATCTAAGGATAGAAACATGTCCTTACATCACATGCTTAAATAGGACATCCACCGAAAGGTAGAAACATGCCCTTTACATAGGTTCTAAAATAGAAAATTAAATTAAATTACATGATGTTTAAATGAGGTACCCGCCAAGTGGAAACATACCTCTTACAACATTTGGAAATCTAAATAAATTGATAAAAGTAAATAACTATTCATAATAAATAAATCATTCATCAAAGGTACCAAATATCAATAAAAAGTAAACATCCATCCATGATAAATAAAATAAACCAAGCATTGAATTTAAATTAATTAAATCATAAGAAATAAAACAAAGTATGATCAAATATGGAATTGAATAAGGTAAATAAAAATCCAAATTATAGCTACTGTTTCCATTTAGTGTTCTTTATCTCATGTGTTAAGGTTTTGGAATTCATAAAATTAGGCTACTGTGACTTTTTTATAAAATTAAAATAGATTGATGTTTTATGTTTTAAAAGGTTGGTAAGACTCTTTGATTAAAAAAATTAAGGTTTGAATGGTGAAATCATGAAACTAGGATTTTGGACACTTTAAAATACTTTTGATTCATAGTTTTAAATGATGATCTCAAGCTTACTGTGTAAATTTAGAATATTTTTGGTTTTATGGTTTTTAAAGTTTTAAAGGATTAAAGTTTAAAAAAAAGGTAGGGGTTTAAGGTTTGAAAGGGTTTAGAGTTTACTATTTTAGGTTTGGAAGTTGAATTAGGGTTTTAGAAGCTTTGAATTAGGGTTTCGGGTGATGAATTGGCTTTTAGAATTTGGAAATCAATTTGTTAATTTTATGAAGTTTTATGAATTTAAACAAATGAATCAAAGTTTTTATAAATAGAAAAGATGTTTTTTAAGGCTTTTTGAAAGAACAGAACCAAGTTTAAAATTTTGAAAGAAACAGAATCAAATTTTGGTTTTGTTGAAAAATATGTTTAATTAGGGTTTTAAGATTTTAAAGAAGTAAAAATAAAAATTTTAAACCTTTTGGAAAATAAACCAGCAAAATAAGGTTTTTGACTTTAGAAAAACTAAATTAATGTTCTAAGATTTTAAATTTTGAAAAACACAAATTCCTACTTTTAGCTACTGTAAAAAAATAACCAAAGAATTTAATACATATTTCCTTTTGATGATTCCTCCAAAAATTATTTTTCTTGTGTTAGACAAATGATCTTAATTTTGATCCTTGACAACTCAAATGGATGATCTATTTAACTTGTGTTTGAGAAATCTTGTTGCAGGATTAGGTTGCTTCAATTAAAAGTAAACAGAACAATTATAGCGGTCGCACCTCACCTGAATACGACCGCTCCAAGCAATTACAGAATGAAACCTTATCACAGTAGGTTTCGCGGTCAGAAGTTCGACCTCAGTCGCGACCGCTCATACATAATAGCGACCGTCCTAATATTTGCCCGACTGCTACTCAAGGAACTTAAATCATTACAATCACAGTAAGGTTCGCGGTGACAAGAACGGTGAATGATTCGACCTCGCTTACCACTTTAGCGACCGCCCCATTCAGAGTCGCGACCGCCCAACAATTTAAGAAGAAATTGCTCAAAGAGACAGTAGTGTTCGCGTCCTCAGGTGCGTCCAGAAGTTTGACGCGAGAATGTGAGTTCGACCGCGAAAACCTACCAAGGGCGACCGCGAAGATTCAAATTATGGCGGACATCTCTTTTGCTCTGTCAGAAAGTGACACGTGACATGACCGTTGTAAACCCACTTCAATATTCAAAAAGGGCGACCGCACCTATGCTTGGCGCGACCGTCCCGACAAACAAAGCATGGGCAAGAAACGGTCCGACAAACACAGCATGGACAAGATTCCAGCTGCAGAGCACTAAAATTCGACCGTTGTAGCTTTTTCAAAAGTAGCGACCGTCCCAGGTTAAAAGGACGACCGCGAGAAGCATGAGCGCGACCATCCTTGCATGAAGGGCGACCGCGAAGTGCTTCGGACAGTTTAAGTAAAGAAAGGTCTAATCTGCCAAGACATTATTAAAACATCAATAACGGCTAGTAAGACCACATTGGCTATAAATACAATGTTTCCATGAGAAAACAAAGAGATAACATTATTAAGAAAAGATTTTCATAGCCAAGCAACAAATTTCCTTTTGCTTAAACTTGTATTTGAATTGTTATGAATGTTAGGTGTTAGCATTGAAAACACCATTGTATAAGTTTAAGTGTAAGCTTGGGAAACACTTAGGTTGAGAGAGTGAGCCTTGTAAAACTCTTGTTTGGGTTGTAAGTGTGAGCCTTAGGAAAACACTTGTAAAGTTAGGTGTGAACTTGTAAAAACACCAAAGTTGGAAGTGAGCTTGTAAAAACTTCAAAGTCTAGTGGAACCTTAACAAGTTGTTAAGGAAGTGGATGTAGGATTGAAGTAAATCCGAACCACTATAAATCTTGTGTGTTCTTTCTTCCTTCATCACTCAACAATCTTCATATTCCGCACTTCTTGTTTGTTGAGTTTTTTAAATTGTCATTACTTCTTGTGGAAACCAATTCACCCCCCCCCCCTCTTGGTTGCCATCTTGGGACAACAATTGGTATCAGAGCCTTGAGATTTCTTAAACTTAATTGTGAAATCTGATCCACAATGGCAACTTCTTCTTCATCAAGCTCTCATGGAAATCTTAACTCTATTCTTAGACCCTACTTTGATGGAACGGATTACTCATACTGGAAACACAAAATGTATTTGTTTCTAGACAGTGAAGGGATTGAACTATGGGATTTCGTGGAAAATGAGTGGAAATCTCCTACTCATGAGGTTGACGGTATTCAAGTTCCACTTCCCAAAGCTCAATGGTCAACTAGCAATATCAGAGATCGATTCAAGAACAATAGAGCTGCTTCCATCTTGATGAACTCCATTTCAAGAGAAGAAGGTGGAAGAGTTCAACATTTAACTTGTGCACATTGTATTTGGAAAACACTTGAAAACTACCATGAAGGTACAACTCAAGTAAGATTTACCAAGAAACAAATGCATGTTCATGAGTATGAGCTATTCAAGATGAAACCAAATGAAAATGTCACCGACATGACAAATCGCTTGCTTGCTATTGTCAATGAACTGAAGAAGTATGGCAAGGTATATGATCAAGGTGATGTAAACAGTAAAATCTTGAGAGCCCTAAGAGCTAGAAAGAACTTTGAATCCAAAGTATCATCCATAGAAGAAGCTCATGATCTCAGCACATTAAGAACCGACGAGCTAGTTGGTAAATTACTCACTTTTGAGCTGCACAGTGAAAAAGAAGAAGATCAAGGTGAGAAAGAAAAGAGAAAACCAATTGCACTCAAAGCAATCAAAGAAGCTGAGAGCTCAAGCAATGAAGGTACTGATGATGAAGATGAAATGGCAATGTTCTCTAAAAGAATCAATGAATGGAAAAGGAAGAAAAGATTATAAGCAAACAAAGGTACACCTCCTAAATTCTCCTTCAAAGATAAAGAAAAGAAAAATGAGGTAAAATGCTATGAATGTGGAAAAACCGGTCACATCAAGTTGGATTGCTACAAATTAAAGAACAAAAGGAAATGGGATAAAGAAAAGAAAAAGTCTCTCAAAGCCACATGGGATGACTCTTCCTCAAGTGAAGAAGAAGAAGAGGAAGGAATTGCAAATCTTTGTCTCATGGCTATTGAAGATGACTCCAATGAGGTAAGTACTCAATCCTTTGATCTTGTAGCACATGATGATATAAGTGATATAGATGATAGTGATTTGATTGAGCACATGAATTCTAAAATAGAAAAATATTTCTCCAAAATGATGCTCTATAAAGAGAAAAACTCTAAGTTAGAAAAGGATTTTATATGCTTAAAGAACTCTACCTTAGAATTGAAAACCTCAAATGAACATTTGATGAATACAATAGGAGAATTAAATAAAAGCTCACATGACTTAGAAAAAGTGATTAAAGAGAATGAGGCATTGAAGCATGAACTAAAAGAACTAAAAGAATCAATTTCCAGATTTCATAAAGGAAAGGAAGCATTGAACACATTAATTAATAATCAAAGATCACCTTCCTTGAAATATGGATTAGGATTCAATGGCTCAACCAACATTGCACCTAGTAAACCAACTTTTGTGAAAGCATCTACAACTAAAATTTCTGATGTTCATATCAAAGATGCTTGCACCAAGACTAAAAGAACTTCTTACGGTTCACTAGGAGATAAAGCCAAAAACAATTATGCATTGTTGTTTACTAAACTTGTACAAAAGAAATCACATACTTGTAGTTGTATGTATAATGCAAAAAGAAAAATGCAGAAGCATAGGATACCATGGCAATGCACATATTGCATGAAATTTGGTCACAAAAATTTCTATTGCTATATAAGAAAAGCTCATCTAAATTTAGAAGGCACTCTTTCTACTAACCATCAAGGACCCAACTATATGTGGGTACCTAAAAAAGGATGATCACAATTGGCTTGCAGGTATGCCTAAAATCTACTACCAATGAAAGTACATGGCTTGTGGATAGTGGATGCTCAAGGCATATGACTGGAAATGCAAAGCTCTTTACAAGTATTACCTATAAACATGGAGGTAACGTAACTTTTGGAAACAATGCTAAAGGTAAAATTCTTGGTGTTGGCTCCATTGGTTCTATTGGTAAGGATTTAATTGAAGATGTATGGCTTGTTGATGGTTTGAAACATAACTTGCTAAGTGTTAGTCAACTTTGTGATAAAGCATACTGTGTTAAGTTTGATTCCAAGGAATGCAAAATCACAAATTCAAATGATGTTATCATATTTAAGGGTACTAGAACAAACAACACTTACAATGTAAGCACACATTCTGATCATACATGTTTAATGTCCACTAATAATGATGCATGGTTATGGCATAGAAGACTAGGACATGCTGGTATGGATCAATTGAAATATATTTGTAATGAGAATTTAGTTGATAGCTTACCTAAGATAAAATATGATAAAGATAGGATTTGTGAACCTTGTCAACATGGTAAGCAACATAAAAGCTCATTTAAAACAAAGAATGTTATAAGCACCTCTAGACCTTTAGAGCTCATTCATTTAGACTTGTTTGGACCAAATAGAGTTACAAGCTTAGGAGGCAAATCATATGCATTTGTTCTTGTTGATGACTACTCTAGATTCACATGGGTTAATTTCTTAGCTCAAAAGAATGAAGCCTTTAATTACTTCAAAACCTTTGCAAAAAGAGTTCAAAATGAAAAAGGATATGTGATCACATCTATTAGAAGTGATCATGGCAAAGAATTTGAAAATGAAAACTTTGAAAACTTTTGCAATGAAATTGGCATTTCACACAATTTTTCTGCTCCTAGAACTCCACAGCAAAATGGTGTAGTTGAAAGGAAAAATAGAACTTTAATTGAAATGGCTAGAACAATGCTCAATGAATATGATTTACCATCTTATTTTTGGGCGGAAGCCGTTAATACAGCTTGTTACATTGCAAATCGTGTTTATAAAAGGCATTTAACTAATAAAACTTCTTATGAGCTATGGAATGGAAGAATACCCAGAATTGGATATTTTAGAGTATTTGGATGCAAATGCTTCATATTGAATACCAAGGATAATCTTGGAAAATTCTCATCCAAATCAGATGAAGGCATATTCTTAGGATATTCATCATATAGCAAAGCATATAGAGTATTTAATATGAAAACTCTAGTTATAGAAGAATCAATGCATGTTGTATTTGATGAATCATCTAAACTTGATCAAAAGAAAGGTATTACTTTCAATGACCCTGCAGGCACTCTTGAACCTCTTGAATCTATTGATGCTCCAAAGATCAATCAACTTGAAGAAAAGGCTCAAGATCTACCTAAGGATTGGCAATACAAGAAAGATCATCCAAAGGAACTCATCATTGGAGAAACATCAAAGGGAGTAACTACTAGATCTAAAATTAATCATGTTGATGTTAATGTTGCTTTTGTTTCTCAAATTGAACCAAAAACTATTGAGGAAGCTTTAAATGATGAAAATTGGATAATTGCAATGCAAGATGAACTTAATCAATTTGAAAGAAATAATGTTTGGCAACTTACTCCTAGACCTATAGATCATTCTATAATAGGATGCAAATGAGTTTATAGGAATAAGCTTGATGAAAATGGTCACATCATTAGAAATAAAGCAAGATTGGTAGCCAAAGGTTATAATCAAGAAGAAGGTATTGACTATGATGAAACCTTTGCCCCCGTAGCTAGATTGGAAGCTATTAGAATATTACTTGCTTTTGCATGTCATATGAATTTTAAGCTTTATCAAATGGATGTTAAAAGTGCATTTCTAAACGGACTCATAAATGAAGAAGTTTATGTTGAACAACCTCCTGGTTTTGAAAACTACAAATTTCCTGATCATGTTTTCAAACTTACCAAAGCTTTATATGGATTAAAGCAAGCACCTAGAGCTTGGTATGATAAACTTAGTGCATATTTGCTTGAAAATGGTTTTTCAAAAGGAAAAGTAGACACAACTCTTTTTGTTAAAAAGAATAAGCACAACATTTTGATTGTACAAATTTATGTGGATGACATAATATTTGGAGCTACTAATGAAGCCCTGTGCAAAGAATTTGCTTCTTGTATGACTAGGGAATTTGAAATGAGCATGATGGGTGAACTCAAGTTTTTCCTTGGACTGCAAGTCAAGCAATGTAAAGATGGGATCTTCATCAACCAATCCAAATATACAAAAGAACTCATCAAGAAATTTGGAATGGATGGCTGCAAAACTAGCAAAACTCCTATGAGCACATCATTGAAATTAGGTAAAGATGATAATGGTAAAGCAGTAGATGAGAAGAAATATCGAGGTATCATCGGATCACTACTTTACTTAACTGCTTCTAGGCCTGATATAATGTATAGTGTATGTCTTTGTGCTAGATTTCAAACTAGTCCTAAAGAATCACACTTGAATGCCACTAAGAGAATCTTGAAATATTTGAGCGGTACAATACATTTAGGACTTTGGTATCCTAAAAACACATCATTTCATATTATAGGATTTTCAGATGCAGATTATGCTGGTAGTATATTAGATAGGAAAAGCACAACAGGAGCATGTCACTTTCTTGGTAATTGTCTAGTTTCTTGGCATAGTAAGAAACAAGCATCAGTTGCTTTATCCACAACGGAAGCTGAATATGTTGCAGCATGTTTTTGTTGCACACAAGTATTATGGATGAAACAACAATTGCTTGACTATGGTAAAATGTTTAACAATATCTCCATTAAATGTGACAACACTAGTGCTATCAATTTGTCTAAGAATCCTATCCAACATTCTAGATCCAAACACATAGATATTAGACATCATTTCTTAAGAGAAAATGTACAAAATCAGAATATAACCTTAGAATTCATAGATACAGAAAATCAACTTGCTGATGTCTTTACAAAACCCTTGAATGAAGATAGACTTAACTTCATCAAACTCAATTTAGGAATGATTGATGGAATCACTTTGAGTTAATTAGAATTTTTTGCCTTAAAATAAAGTTTCTATGTGCATGAAATTAATTTTTCTTAACACACTTAGAATATCTTCCATCTTTCCTTGAATCTTTTATTTTTGAGTATGTAGCGGTCGCTCCAGTGTTCTTTCGCGCTCGCTACTTCGTCTGCTAGTTTCATTCAATAAAATTCTCTGAGCGCGGTCGAGACAATTTGTGCGCGATCGCACCAATTTGAATAGTTTCGACCGTTACAGATGTTTTCTTCACTCGCGAGCGTACTGATCATAATAATGGTCGCTGTACACCATTTCGCGATCGCACCTTGTTAAATCTGCGACCACACCCTGTACACTCTGCTCGAAAATTTATAACCGTTGGCTGTGTGACAGGTCGCAACTCTTAACTCTCAACAGTCATAAACGGCTATTTTCTTTACTTCATCTATTTAAAAGTGTTTTGCAACAGTTTATCTGATATTTTGCCTATCAAAGCACACAAACTTACTTCTGAAACCCTAAAAAACTTCTACATCTCAATCACCCTCTGTTTTCCAGTTTACTTCTACTCTTTCTAATCTAATGGCTCCCAAAAGAAAAACCACTTCCAAAATTAAGGGTCAAGCTAAGAGAGTTCCAGGGATCACCATTAGAGAACCTGTTGTTGAACCTCCATCTCCTCCACAATCAAAAAGGGGTGAGAAAATTCACAAACCTCATCACCAAACCACTGAGGAAGACATTAGGTATGCCATGCTAAAGAAGAAGAAGGTTGAAGGCACCAAATCACCTTTTGGTGGGATGCTGTCTGCCTTGGGCATCAAGGACGAAATTGAAGGATTGTTGGATGTCCTTGGATGGAGAAATTTTGTCTTTCCAGAAGAAGTAGGTTACTCTAGTTTAAGTAAGGAGTTTCTAATGTCATTCCAGATAGAGAAGAGTGCAAACTCTGCACTAGGGTGGTATGGGGTTAGGTTCAAACTCTTTGATCAGTATCAATTCTTAACCCTTGAAGATTTTGGCAGAATTTGGAACTTCCCTTCTGAAGGTATAACCTCCTACAATGACCAAATCTTCTCAAACCCAACCCTTTCTGATTTCTGGCGAGAAATTTCCATTGAAACTTCCTTTGAAAAGGAATCTAAAGCCAGGCACATCAAATCTCTCACCCACTGGATGCTCCATAGGATTATCACCTATACCATTCACCAAAGAGCAGATGGGAATGAGAAAGTAACCAAGAGAGACCTTATCTTTCTCTATGCTTTCACCCACAACATCAAAATGAACACAACCAAGTTCTTGATTGATACCTTTTATCATCATGCTGTTACAAGAACTGGTACCTTCTTCCTATCCTCTCAAGTTACTCAAATAGCTAGGCACCTAAACCTTCTGAATGATTTGAACTTAGCCACTTTGAGGAACCCTTTCACTCTAGCCTCCAATGCTATCACAATGGATTACTTAGAGCATGCTGGTTGTGTAAGGAAGATAGAAGGGTCATATGTATACTGCTATGGCAAGAAAGGAGTTATGGATATACAAAAGAAAAGGCCAAGGTATACAATTGAGGAAGAGGGAGATTCTGTAGAAGTTGCAGTAGAACTACCTTCAAAAGCTGCTTCATCAAAAGCTGCTCAAGAAACTGCTTCATCCTCCACACAACTCATCCTCCAAGCAATCAAGACTCTCTCAAGGAAACTCTCTAAGTTCAAGAAAAGTGTTTCCAAGAGATTCCAGCACTTAAACAAGAGGATAGACCTTATATCCCACATGCACCATGATCTTTATGACATGCAAGGCAAATTGGACTTGCCTCAATGCAATCTTGAAGATTGGGATATAAGTGATCACACCCAAAGCGTTGCTGAAGAAGAAGAGTCCATTAGTACTAGCTCTGCCTCTGTTGCACCTCAAGATAAAGGGAAAGCTCCTTTAGTTGAAGAAGAGTTAGAGTTAGATGATGACTCAGAATAGCTTAGATTTTTCTTAGTTGAACAAATGTTTGCATTTTAAAATGCTTGTTTTAATCCTTCTTTGTACTTTCCTCCACTTTCATATATATAATGTTTATATTCCCTTTCATTGTTTGCACTTTTATATGCTTGTTTTGCTTAACATTTGTTTCATTTTGCCTATGCCAATGGGGGAGAACAATACCAAAATGGAATGAACCAAGTAACAGTATACAAAAATGGGAAAACAAGAATAAGAACAATAATGTTGAATATTTGCAATAGGGGAGAAATGTTTATGGGGGAGAAATGTTTGCATCAAACAATAACCTTTGCACCAAGATAAACTATTAATCACAATGCTCTTAACGATGATTGTTGCATACGTTAAGGGGGAGTATTTTAGACTTATTATTTTTCTCATCATTCCATTTGAATTGTCAAAGTCAAAATGGGGGAGATTGTTAGACAAATGATCTTAATTTTGATCCTTGACAACTCAAATGGATGATCTATTTAACTTGTGTTTGAGAAATCTTGTTGCAGGATTAGGTTGCTTCAATTAAAAGTAAACAGAACAATTATAGCGGTCGCACCTCACCTGAATACGACCGCTCCAAGCAATTACAGAATGAAACCTTATCACAGTAGGTTTCGCGGTCAGAAGTTCGACCTCAGTCGCGACCGCTCATACATAATAGCGACCGTCCTAATATTTGCCCGACTGCTACTCAAGGAACTTAAATCATTACAATCACAGTAAGGTTCGCGGTGACAAGAACGGTGAATGATTCGACCTCGCTTACCACTTTAGCGACCGCCCCATTCAGAGTCGCGACCGCCCAACAATTCAAGAAGAAATTGCTCAAAGAGACAGTAGTGTTCGCGTCCTCAGGTGCGTCCAGAAGTTCGACGCGAGAATGTGAGTTCGACCGCGAAAACCTACCAAGGGCGACCGCGAAGATTCAAATTATGGCGGACATCTCTTTTGCTCTGTCAGAAAGTGACACGTGACATGACCGTTGTAAACCCACTTCAATATTCAAAAAGGGCGACCGCACCTATGCTTGGCGCGACCGTCCCGACAAACAAAGCATGGGCAAGAAACGGTCCGACAAACACAGCATGGACAAGATTCCAGCTGCAGAGCACTAAAATTCGACCGTTGTAGCTTTTTCAAAAGTAGCGACCGTCCCAGGTTAAAAGGACGACCGCGAGAAGCATGAGCGCGACCATCCTTGCATGAAGGGCGACCGCGAAGTGCTTCGGACAGTTTAAGTAAAGAAAGGTCTAATCTGCCAAGACATTATTAAAACATCAATAACGGCTAGTAAGACCACATTGGCTATAAATACAATGTTTCCATGAGAAAACAAAGAGATAACATTATTAAGAAAAGATTTTCATAGCCAAGCAACAAATTTCCTTTTGCTTAAACTTGTATTTGAATTGTTATGAATGTTAGGTGTTAGCATTGAAAACACCATTGTATAAGTTTAAGTGTAAGCTTGGGAAACACTTAGGTTGAGAGAGTGAGCCTTGTAAAACTCTTGTTTGGGTTGTAAGTGTGAGCCTTAGAAAAACACTTGTAAAGTTAGGTGTGAACTTGTAAAAACACCAAAGTTGGAAGTGAGCTTGTAAAAACTTCAAAGTCTAGTGGAACCTTAACAAGTTGTTAAGGAAGTGGATGTAGGATTGAAGTAAATCCGAACCACTATAAATCTTGTGTGTTCTTTCTTCCTTCATCACTCAACAATCTTCATATTCCGCACTTCTTGTTTGTTGAGTTTTTTAAATTGTCATTACTTCTTGTGGAAACCAATTCACCCCCCCCCCCTCTTGGTTGCCATCTTGGGACAACATCTTGGATGAATTAAAATAAAGACAATTACTGCCTTTGATTCCTTTTTTAATGCGTTGTTTGTTGCTCTTAAAAAGTCAAATTGATTTGCTGCCTATCCTTCACAGATTCGGTTTACAATTCTCCAATTTTCGTTCCTAATTCTGAATAGCTTTCCTCTTTTTTTGTGTTGTTATTTATAGAGGTTTTTTATGATTTTTTCCTAGTTACTCACGGCTTTCAATATTTAATAAGAAAAGGAAACCGAAACCTAATTGTATTAGGTTTCGAAAAATTTGCGTCGGAAAAATTGCGCTGGCAAAAAAATCTGCAGCAGAAAAAATTGCGCTGGCAAAAAAATCTGCCGCAGCTGACTGCGGCAACTGCGGGTGAGGTGCGCCTGCTGGTGGGCGAAAGCCATTTCACCCGCAGAAAAATTTTGCAGGCAAAATGGCTTGGGCCATTTCTCATAGCCTGATTTTTTTTGTTATTTTTGAATTTTTATTTTTTTATTAATAAAAATTAGATATTAAAGCAAAAATTATTTAATTAAGATAACAAAAATTATTTTGGACCAATTAAAATATATTAGACCACAAAAATTATTTTGAACTAAACAAAATATATTGGACCGAATTGGGTCAAAAATTAAGGGTTTATAGTTTGCCCCCTGCTTGAATGATCTGAAACTTTAGTGAAAGAGAGTAAAAAGCAACAAGACTTAATTTTTGAGATGATGGAGGTTTTGGGTTCTGGACCCGGTTCGAGTTCTGGACTCAGGGATAATTCTAGGTTCTGAACCTAAGGAAAATTTGGGTTCTGGACCCGAACTAAGTTCTGGACTTAGAAATAATTCTAGATTCTGGACCTAATGGTAAAATTAGGGTTCTGGACCTTATCTAAGTTCTGGACTTAGGAATAATTCTAGGTTCTGGACCTAATGATAAAATTTGGGTTCTGGACCTGAGCTAAGTTATGGACTTAGGAATAATTCTAGGTTCTGGACCTAACGGGAATTTGGATTCTGGACCCGAGCTAAGTTCTGAACTTAGAAGTAATTTTAGGTTTTGGACCTAAAGAAAATTTGGGTTCTGGACCCGGTTCGAGTTCTGGACTCAAGGAAGATTCTAGGTTCTGGACCTAAGAAAAATTTGGGTTCTATACCCGGTTCGAGTTCTAGACTCAAGGATAATTCTAGGTTCTGGACCTAAGAAAGATTTGGGTTCTAGACCCGGTTCGAGTTTTGGACTCAAGGATAATTCTAGGTTCTGGACCTAAGGAAGATTTGGGTTCTGGACCCGGTTCGAGTTCTAGACTCAAAGATAATTCTAGGTTCTGGACCTAAGGAAAATTTGGGTTCGGGACCCAAGCTAATAATCTTTTATTTCAAAAAGTTTAGCCAATTTTTTTGCATATGTCTTTTATTGCCCCTGGGTGTAAGAATATTTATATACCCATAATTATTTAAATGATTAAAGTGAATAATTGAATTTACTATTTATTTACTATGCAGTCACTGTTCATGTACTATTTATTATTCATAAATAGTAAATTTACTCTACGCAAATAGTATCAAATAGTATTTACTATTAAAAATAGTATTTTTACTATTTATAAGTAGTAATACTATTTATAAATAGTAAAATATAATATTCATCAATAGTAATACTATTTATAAATAGTAATATTTACTATTTATCAATAGTAATACTATTTATAAATAGTAAAATTCACTATTTATCAATAGTAAAGTTTACTATTTTATGAATAGTAAAGTTTACTATTCATGAACAGTTTTGAATTTTGTTTTTTTGCTTACCGTTTCTCTATAAAAAGAAGCTGATATTTCATTTCATTTCATTTCATAGCAAAAATTTTCATATTCTAATTCTCTCAAATTTCTTTCAATTTTAGCATATATTTTTTTTCCAAAAACAATGCATGCTTCGAGATCAGGTACTCATTCTAATGTCGAGTTATTGAAGTTTATTCAGCACCATGAAGATGAAAATTTAGATATACTGGCCGGGATGCCGCTTCACCGCAGTTCCAATGAAAAGAGCGCGGTAACTTTCTCTTGATTTTTTTTTATATTTGTTATTGTGAAAAATAAATTAATTTAAGTAGTAGAATAATATGTACTTACCTGGTATTAACTTACCTGGGTCTGTGTTAGCATGATCGTTGCATTGTTTGGGCTGGAGGGTGTATTTACAAAGCCCGACAAGGGTACAATGTAATGCCTTCTCGGGTAAGGCGGATTATCCGAGATTGCGGCTTTGAGCAGTTCATCTTACAATTGCCGTCTGAGGATTATCAGATAGACCGTAGCGTAGTCCAGGCGCTTGCAGAGCGATGGTTGGATACAACTCACACTTTTTACTTGCCCATTGGGGAGATGACAATTGGTCCGGTCGATTTTACTGCCATAACGGGCCTTTGATATGATGGTGCTCCGGTTCCTCTGACTAATGAAATTTTAACATTTGAAGAAATTCAGGAATTAATTGGTATGGAACCGTCATATAAAGGGCCTTTTAAGATAAAAATCAAGCCGATTCATAGTTATTGGATGAACTACGAAGGACGGGTTGGCAGAGACACGGCCGAATAGTATGCTTGAGGATTTTTATTATATCTACTCGGATCGACCATCTTTGGCAGCACTGAATCCTCCATTCACTTGTCAGTGTTGAGTGCCCTTTCTTATCTCAGAATGGTACCATCTTCTGGTTAGGGTGAAGCTGGTCCCGCGTGTCTTTATCATGGTCTTGATAAGCTTTGCCGAAACAAGAAGTCTTTTGTCGGCTTGATGGAGGTTATTGAGGTATTCTTTCTTCCACCAATGTCATTTCCACTCTTTTCTTGCATGAGTTTGATTTTTACTATCATTGTTGTAGGTATGGGCATATGAACATAACCTCGTGAGGGTACCTGGTATTTCTTGAGAGAGACTCGGGTATCCGAGATTAAATTTCTGGTTGTCCGATTGTGTGGATGTTCCCGGCTCTCATCATGTGCATACTCACCGCTGTGTTGAGTTGCTTAACCTGGGATAAGGTAAAATAACATTAGTATGCTTTAAATTTTATGTGAAAGTTTTACTTACCTTATGTTATTTTGCAGGTGAATTTGGCCTAGTGGAGCCCAGAAGAGCGAGCAAACTGGTCTCCTTTGATGAGGGCTGCACTATCTTTCCAACATTCTCGCCGAATTATTGCTGGCCTAGTGTCTAGTTACTGGTTTCTCGGGGAGAGAGTTTATGAATGGTTTCTCAGTCCAGAGCAGCGGAGGTTTCCAATGCAAATCCTAGAATATACTTTAAATATTATATCAATGACGGAGGATGCATGGTGGTCGGCCCGGTATGGTTATGATGCCGAGTCATTTCTCCATTTACCGAGTCCATTTTATGCCTGTTTTATTCAAATGAGACTCTTGAACTTTGATGTATCTCCTGTCGGTGTTCAGGAGATTTTCGATGAAAATGAGAGTAGAGATGAGAAGGAACATCACGGAGATGCAGGAGAATTTATTCCACATCTCGGGGCCAGTACTTCTCAGGTAAAACTTTTACCACTTTTCCATTGCAACTGCTTTTTCTTTCTTTGATTCTTTAATGATTGTTGCAGGCTGTTGGCTCATTTGATCATGAGGCTGGATCTTCTTTTACTGCCCATTCGTTTGCTCATTCTAGCCCGCCAGATATGCCATCTCATCCACAAGGAATTTATATGAACTACCTAGTACGTTTCTTATTTCATAGTAACTTATGCTATATGTATGCAATATTATGTATGCTCTTACCTTTTCCTTCTTGGCTGACAGCGGATGCTCGAAGAACAAAATAGGAAACTTCAAGAGGAGTTGGCTGCAAGTCATCAGCAGGCTTCTCATTTTGAAAATTTATATCATCAATCCGAACAACATTTTCGAGACTTTCGATTTCAGGGGATGAGGGATCCCGGTGCTTCTTCATTAAGAGGCCTGTTTAGTTCATTTTTGTACTAGTTTTTAGTATGATTTTATGTGTGTTTTAGTTAATGTTTTGAAGTGTTATGGTGGGTTTTGAAGAGGAAAGGAGTCAGCGGCAAATATATCAACATCATCAAGGACATGTATGAGAATCCATCCACTAGTGTGAAAACACCTAGTGGAGACACTGAGGCTTTCCCCATTACTACCGGATTGCATCAAGGTTCGGCCATGAGTCCATATTTATTTACCCTGGTTATGGACGAGCTAACCAGAAGAATACAAGATGATGTTCCTCGGTGTATGTTGTTTGCTGATGACGTTATTTTAATTGATGAGACTAGTGCTGGTGTAAACCGTAAGTTGGAAGTGTGGAGAAAAACCCTCGAGGACAAGGGTTTTAAGTTAAGTAGGAGTAAAACGGAATATATGCACTATGAGTTTAGTCTAAGGAAGAAGCAGGAACATGAGGTTAAGTTGGATGGAGTTTTAGTTCCTAAAAAAAAGAAGTTCAAATATTTGGGTTCGGTGTTCCAGAATGATGGCCGTATAGATGAAGATGTGGCTCACAGAATACAGGTAGGGTGGTTGAAGTGGAAGGGTACAACTGGGGTTCTATGTGATAAGAAAATACCTCTGAAAGTGAAAGGTAAATTCTATAGGACGGTTGTTAGATCTGCGATGCTCTATGGTAGTGAGTGTTGGGTACCAATGGGACAACATTTGCATAAGATGAGTGTGGCAGAAATGAGGATGCTAAGATGGATGTGTGGACATACCAGACTGGACAAAATTAAGAATGTTCATATTAGACAAAAAGTCCAAGTAGCGGATGTCGGAGATAAGGTGAGGGAAGGAAGACTTAGATGGTATGGGCATGTTTTAAAAAGACCTCCTAATGCTGCGGTTCGTAAGTGTGAGAATTTATTGATTGAGGGGGCTAGAGGTCGTGGAAGACGTAGAACTGTGTGGAATGAGGTGATAGCAAGAGACTTACGTGCCTTAGATCTTGATGCGGATTTGATTAATGATAGACTTGAATGGAGACGTAAAATCCGTGTCTTGGAAGGGGCCTAAGGCTGGAGTATCTTTTTGGTTTCTTTTGAGCTTATTTTGTTGAGAATCCATAGAGCCGACCCCAACTTGTTTGGGACTAAGGCTTAGTTGTTGTTGTTGTTGTTTAGTTAATGTTTTGATTAATTTTTGTTTTAAGTATGTTTAAAGTGTTGTTTTTAGGTTTGAGAGCAAAAACACCCTTGAAAGATCAAAACAATGAAAGAAAGAGCAAAAAAATGAAGAAATAGGAAGAGACACACTCAGAGGCACGGCCAAGCCACTGGCCGTGTCTCATTCAAAGAACAAATCAAAGAGCAAGCCAAAGAAGAGAAGGAAAATGAGCAACAGAAGTGGACACACCCAGTGACACGGCCAAGCCTCTGGCCGTGTCCCATTCATACCAAAGAACAAGAGTGCAAGCAAAGAAGGAAAGAAAAGAAACAGAGATGGACACTGTCAAAGGACACGGCCGTGTCCTTGGCCGTGTTTCACCAAGGAAAGAACAAACAGTAAGGGACACGGCCAGGAACTTGGCCGTGTCCCAAGGAAGAAAATCAAGAGACACGGCCAAGCTCCAAATGGCTTGGCCGTGTCACCTCTCACCACCAAAGAAAGAAAAGAAAGAAAGAAAGAGGTCCAGTGAGGGACACGGCCAACTGGCTTGGCCGTGTCCCATGAAAACCAAGAGACACGGCCAAGCCAACCTTGGCTTGGCCGTGTCACCTCAAGGAAAGAAGGAAAAAATGCAAGACACACGGCCAAGCTTGTCATGGCTTGGCCGTGTCCCACCTGAAAAGTTTGATTTCTTTTATACGAAGTGGGAGACAAAGTGAAGGACAATGGTTTGTGCTTGGAAAAAGAAATAGAAAACAAAGAAAAAGTGGGGGACAAAGGGAAATGGGATGAGTTGGAAGGCATGGGTGTTGATTTTTTAATGAATTAAAAGTAGAGGAAGAAGAAAATGGAGGGAGTTCTTGGCTTCTTGGAGCAAAATTTCTGTAAAAACGTGGGAGAGGGAGAGAGTGACACTCTCCCTTGTCCCTTCACCTCCAATCTCAATTTCCATCCTCTCCACCTTCTCCATCTTCCATTGATAAGATCTTTGAGGTTCTTTGGGATAAATTGGGTTAAACAAGCTCTTGAAGGTTGAAGAAGCTTCATTGAAGAGTGGTGACTTAAGAAAGCTCCATTCCATCTTCCAAAGGCAAAATCAATTGAAGAGTTGGTGACTTGAGAAAGCTCCATCCAAAGGTTTGGTGACTTGAGAAAGCTCCATTCCATATTGCAAGGGGAATCAACCATTGAAGAGGGCTTGAGTTCTTCATCAAATTCATCAAGTGGAGCTAGGAGGAAGACAAGCAATCCTACTCTTGGCATCTTCACAAGGGGTTTTTCTATTCTCTCTTTTAATTCATTTCTATTATTGTTGTTGTATTAAGAATATTGATATTGCAATGGACAATTTGTATTTGTTTTATATTGAGTTGAATGAATGTGTTAAATTGATGATGTTGAGCTAAATACCCATGCCTAGGGCTTGTAGTATATTTGGTTGAATGTCTTGATTTGATATTTACATTGATGTTCCTTGTTGATTGGTTGATTGTATTGCATTAAATGTTAGGTTGATAGATTAGCTACCTATTGATCTTTGAATATTGGATGACGGACCGAGAGGTGAAATCCGATATCGGAACTATATAATCGACCACCCTATGAATGAATTAGAAATATAAGTTCTGGGGTTTATTAATTTGGTAGTGCAAAAGAATTGGTCATTGGTAATTCATGAATGTGAGAACTAATGGATTGATAATTGACTAATTAACCTTAAGGAACAAATTAATTTACAAGGTTATGTTAATGGATAATTGAGAATTAAGCTTTGATTGAATGGACCTATAACCCTAGGCACATTCCCAAGAATCGATTCGATGTTGTACACACACACACATTAATCTCTACACACGGTTAAATTTAGGTTCAATTATTCTTGCACCACTCCAAATAACAAACTCTCGCATTTAAATAAATTGTCAATCAAGCTATTACGAACCACACCTTCTTGGGGAAATGACCTTGGGGAGATCACCTTTGCTACATCTACCTCGTATACTTGCGAGTGACGCTTTATAGTAGTACTTAATCCGAGCACAACAAGTTTTTGGCATCGCTACCGGGGAAGGTTGTCGCATAAGTAGTAGTTTAATTTTTATTTTCAATTTAATTGTTTGTTTATTTTCTTTGAATTGTTTGTTTGTTTTATTTTATTCACTTTCAATTTAATTATTTATTTGTTTTCTTTAAGTTGCTAAGTGCCTTGTGTAAAGATGCAGTTTTCAAGGCACGGAGGAGTTTATGATAGGAATGATGATTTTGAAATGTCATGGCAATTAGAACAATTGACGAATCAACTTAAGGTGCTAAATGCAAGAGGAAGAGCACCTATGCCACGCCAAGAGATATGTGCACCATGTGGCAATGTAGGCCACAGTGCAAACATGTGCTCATTCGGTTTCTCACGATACTAAGAATGGCAAGAGGAAGAAGATGACTTGGGCCGTTTCTAGCAAATGGGTAGAAATGACCAATATTCCAATCCTTATAATCCCAGCTGGGGCAACCAACCAAATTTTTCTTGGGAAATCAGCAGCACATTCCACCTCAAAACTTTTTTCAACCTTACCAAGGAGGTCCTTACTTTCAAGGACAATTTTCAAACCAAGATCACCTTAAGAAACCCACATTTGAAGATAGTTTGAATGCCTTCATTCAAACTAGTGCACAAAATCAAGAAAAACTTAAGGAACCCACTTTGGAAGATAGTTTGAATGCCTTCATTCAAATTAGCGCATAGAACCATGATCAATTCTCGAAATCCTTAGTGGAAGATAATTTAAATGCTTACCTTCAAATTAGCACAGAAAATCAGGAAGGGAGCAATGAGAGGTTTGATTCTTTGGATGAATCATTGAAGAGGATGGAAATGCAAGTTGAGCAACTGGCACATCAACTCCAGGACCAACACGAAGAGGAATTTCCTAGCCAATTAGAGCAAAACGAGGTCATCACAAATCTAAGGAGTGAACATGTGTTATATAATAATTTTTGTGATTCCTTTGATGCAGGGACTAATCAAGAAGACAATGGTGAGGAGATGCTGCCCAACATGGAGGAACTAAGTCAATCAAAGGAGGAAGAGAATTTGGACTCATCAACTCCATCACATTTATATGAACCTCCGAATCCTTTGCCACCAATTCCATTCCCAAGTAGGTTGAAAGAAGAGGAGCAAGGTAAGCAACTTTCTAACATCTATATTATGCACTCCCAAGGAGAAAGTGAAAATAGGATTGGGATGATAATGACCTTAGAAGAAGAGCATGAAATGCCCAATTTAGAACTTAAGGAGTGTAAGCTAGTTTTAGATGTTGAGGTTATTGAGAGGGGACTTGACAATGTTAAAGTGGATGAAGAAGTGATTCAACCAAAATTGGTTGAACTTAAAGAATTCCTAAAAATCATCTCCTCTACTTTTGGTGGTGAAGAAGAGCATACAATGGATATAACCATGCTGCACAATGAAAAAGTATTTTACAACGTTCCTATAGCACGAGAGGATCACCCCGAGGCGACCTTCACATGTCCCTTTGAGACATGTTCTCTTCAAAGAATACTATTTGGGGGTTGCCATACATCGGGTACATTTCAAAGTTACATGTTGTTCATCCTCTCAGTCATGGGCTCCAATTGCATTATGGGTGGAAGGAGCCCTACACATCGTATATGGAAATGATGGAAATTAGGTTTCATCTAAACCCTCCCTGTAGTATGCATGCTCACATTGAGGACAATGTGAATCTTTAAGTGTGGGGTGCATTTTGTGTTTTGTGTTTTTACTTTTAATTGCATTTTGTGTTTTTGAGTTTTTACTTTTTAGTTGTTTTTGTTTAAGTTTTAGTTAATGTTTTTAATGTTTTTCTTTGAATAAACGAATTTTAGAAAGTTCAATTGTTATAAAATTGTTGATAGATGACCTTTGAATTTTGAAGCATGAAATTGAGAATTGAGTAGAATTGGTGCTTATTGTCAATTTTTTTGGTTTTTCCCTTGCATTGCCATTAACCTAGTGAGGAATTGAGCCATCAACTTATCATTCTTGTTGTGGGTGAACATCTTTGATTGATGACTTGCTAGAACTTGCTTTGAAATGCATTTTAAGATTACATAAAAATTTCAATTAGGCATCAAGATGATTAAGGCAATTAGGTGAACCCATTTTGGCTTAAAAAGACCAACCCTATATTCAACCTTAGTTAGCCAATTTTGAGCCTATTTTATTTTTCCTTTTCTTTTTTTTTCACAACACCATTAAGCTTGAACCTTGTTGTTTAACTCTTATCCTTTCATTAGGTCAAGAGAATTTTAAGAGCGTTTATGACCGAGTGTTGTGTTGAATTAAGTGTGGGGTTAAATTTTGTAGGTTTAAGATTGCAAAGCAAAATAAAAAAAATAAAAAAAATTTTAAAAAAAAAGACAAAAAGAAAATATATATATATATATATATAATAATAAGAATAATTGTTATTATTGTTGAAAGGGTTGGAATGTACCACTACAAGATGTAATAAGTGAGTTCCCTTGAAGAGCTCTTTAATGTCAAGGGGTAGATGAGAGGAAGGTGTTTTGGAATTGTTGGGGTATATATATATATATATGCATGGTTACTTCATTCTTAAAGTGCTCTTGAACGTAATGATCAAGCTCACATTTCCTAAATATCATGCCTTTACCTTAGCCCCATTACAACCCAATAAAGACCTTTTGATTGATGCTTGATTGTTATTTGTGGTGGAGATTTGATTGATAAGCAAGCCTATGGTAATAATCTTTCATTGATTGTTATGAGTGTGAACACCACCATGATCAAACACTTGTAAGAGTTGGTGAGGGAGCGATAACATTGGTTATGCATGGAAAACCACTTAATTGCATGAGTGTCGATTTTGTTTGATTCGATATTGATTGCGGATTTAAGGATAGGGAAGTCTTGATGCATCTTTATAACTCTTGAACTTAACAAAATTTGTCTTGTTAGTGTGTTTTGATTTTAGCCTTGCTTGGGGACAAGCAAGGAGTTAAGTGTGGGGTATTTGTTTAGTTCATTTTTGTACTAGTTTTTAGTATGATTTTATGTGTGTTTTAGTTAATGTTTTGATTAATTTTTGTTTTAAGTATGTTTAAAGTGTTGTTTTTAGGTTTGAGAGCAAAAACACCCTTGGAAGATCAAAACAGTGAAAGAAAGAGCAAAAAAATGAAGAAAAAGGAAGAGACACACCCAGAGACACGACCAAGCCACTGGCCATGTCTCATTCAAAGAACAAATCAAAGAGCAAGCCAAAGAAGAGAAGGAAAATGAGCAACAGAAGTGGACACACCCAGTGACACGGCCAAGCCTCTGGCCGTGTCACATGACACGACCAAGCCAAGAATGGCTTGGCCGTGTCCCATTCATACCAAAGAATAAGAGTGCAAGCAAAGAAGGAAAGAAAAGAAATAGAGACGGACACGGCCAAGACACTGGGTGTGTCACATGACACGGCCGTGTCCTTGGCCGTGTCTCACCAAGGAAAGAACAAATAGTAAGGGACACGGCCAGGAGCTTGGCCGTGTCCCAAGGAAGAAAATCAAGAGACACGGCCAAGCTCCAAATGGCTTGGCCGTGTCACCTCCCACCACCAAAGAAAGAAAAGAAAGAAAGAGATCCAGTGAGGGACACGGCCAACTGGCTTGGCCGTGTCCCATGAAAACCAAGAGACACGGCCAAGCCAACCTTGGCTTGGCCGTGTCACCTCAAGGAAAGAAGGAAAAAATGCAAGAGACATGGCCAAGCTTGTCATGGCTTGGCCGTGTCCCACCTGAAAATTCTGATTTCTTTTATACGAAGTGGGAGACAAAGTGGGGGACAATGGCTTGTGCTTGCAAAAAGAAATAGAAAACAAAGAAAAAGTGGGGGACAAAGGGAAATGGGATGAGTTGGAAGGCATGGGTGTTGATTTTTGAATGAATTAAAAGTAGAGGAAGAGGAAAATGGAGGGAGTTCTTGGCTTCTTGGAGCAAAATTTCTGCAAAAACGTGGGAGAGGGAGAGAGTGACACTCTCCCTTGTCCCTTCACCTCCAATCTCCATTTCCATCCTCTCCACCTTCTCCATCTTCCATTGATAAGATCTTTGAGGTTCTTTGTGATAAATTGGGTTAAACAAGCTCTTGAAGGTTGAAGAAGCTCCATTGAAGGGAGTGGTGACTTGAGAAAGCTCCATTCCATCTTCCAAAGGCAAAATCAATTGAAGAGTTGGTGACTTGAGAAAGCTCCATCCAAAGGTTTGGTGACTTGAGAAAGCTCCATTCCATATTGCAAGGGGAATCAACCATTGAAGAGGGCTTGAGTTCTTCATCAAATTCATCAAGTGGAGCTAGGAGGAAGACTAGCAATCCTACTCTTGGCATCTTCACAAGGGGTTTTTCTATTCTCTCTTTTAATTCATTTCTATTGTTGTTGTTGTATTAAGAATATTGATATTGCAATGGACAATTTGTATTTGTTTTATATTGAGTTGAATGAATGTGTTAAATTGATGATGTTGAGCTAAATACCCATGCCTAGGGCTTGTAGTATATTTGGTTGAATGTCTTCATTTGATATTTACATTGATGTTCCTTGTTGATTGGTTGATTGTATTGCATTAAATGTTAGGTTGATAGATTAGCTACCTATTGATCTTTGAATATTGGATGACGGACCGAGAGGTGAAATCCGATATCGGAACTATATAATCGACCACCCTATGAATGAAATAGAAATATAAGTTCTAGGGTTTATTAATTTGGTAGTGCAAAAGAATTGGTCATTGGTAATTCATGAATGTGAGAACTAATGGATTGATAATTGACTAATTAACCTTAAGGAACAAATTAATTTACAAGGTTATGTTAATGGATAATTGAGAATTGAGCTTTGATTGAATGGACCTATAACCCTAGGCACATTCCCAAGAATCGATTCGATGTTGTACACACACACACATTAATCTCTACGCACGGTTAAATTTAGGTTCAATTATTCTTGCACCACTCCAAATAACGAACTCTCACATTTAAATAAATTGTCAATCAAGCTATTACGAACCACACCTTCTTGGGGAAACGACCTTGGGGCAATCACCTTTGCTACAGCTACCTCGTATACTTGCGAGTGACGCTTTGTAGTAGTACTTAATTTGAGCGCAACAAGGCCTCCAGACTGACGACCATGAGATCCTTTCGTCTGCTTTTGATGACGGATCGGAACTTCAAGCTAATAAAGATTTTGGTGTTCCTGCTTAAGGTGATCCCGGGATGAGTAATTTATCGAGTTTTGGTGCTCCCGCTTTGGGCGGACTGGGGACGAGTGATTTGCCCCGTCCTCCAACAGGCGATGACTTTTTCAAGGCTTTATTTGATGACCTACCACCACCCTCTTAGTGATATGTAAATATTGTAGCAATTGTAAAATCTTGTATAATAATGAAAAAAGTACAATTTTCCTCTTTACTGTAATCTTTTTTTTTGTTACGGTACACAATTAATTTACATCCACTTTTTTTTTTTGTTAAACTAAATCCAACGTGGTAAAGGAAATTCATTGCTACTTCCTTTCCTTATGCCGTATGGACTTATTCTTTCCCATAATCTTTTCCTTTTCACTTTTGGAAAAGGTTTGTTTCTTCTATATAAATCACCCTTCATGCCATATTTTAATACATAAAACAAAATTCTTTCTCTTTCAACGTGAAGACTCCCTTTAACAATTTTAACTTTTCCTTCATTCATTCATCATGACCGAACATCATTTAAAGAGAATAAAAATTTTATTTAAGAATATGGATGCCATTCATTGGAAGCAAATTTCATGGTCAAAACTTGATGTTTTAAAATGTTTTCAAAATGTCAAATTGGATCACTCCTTCTTACATGATGTGGCTTCCTTTTGGGATACGGATTCTAGGGTATTTAGAATTAATGGCTTCAAAATATGTCCCTTGATTGAAGAATTTGAGGTCGTCCTTGGATATCCAAATAATCAACAAATGACATTACCCACATTGATTTCCAAGACTCAATAGAAGATGCAGATGTTATTTCAAATTCCAAAATCCGAAGTTCTTCGGTTGATGAGAGGTGAAAAAATTCTACATGCTCATTTAATTGACTTTTGTTTCTCTCATTTGGCTGCTACTAGGGCATGGGGACACATGCTTTGTCTTTCCTTGATTGGCCAATTCTTGCTCATTTCTTCCGACGGCGATATTGATCCACGAGTATTGGATATTATGGACCAAATGGAAGGAGGCTTGTCGCCGGTACCTGTGATCTTAGCCGAGACCTTAGTTGGATTAGACCGATTTAAATCAGGATTGTCAAAGAGACTGACTGGGAGTCTGTTGCTGCTTCAGGTAATTATCTAAATTGCCCTTTTAGGTTTTCTATTTTTTTTATTGCTCTAACTTTTGCCTAGTACGCCCATACGGGTTTTCGAAACTAGCGAGCTGTCCTAATTTTTGCCTAAGCTGCCCTTGCAGGTTTTCAACTTAGCAGACTCTTTTTTTTTAATTCTTTCTTCACATATTTGGCTTCAGGAGCATCTTTGTTTGCTTAATACTCTATCCATGGATTTTGCCAGATACCTGCCACGTCATCATTCTGCTAGGAAGCTACTCCATCCTGCTTCTTCATATGCTGACTGGGTTGACTGGATCCACTCACGCTCTGACACCAAAATATCCGTTGGTTGGTACCTTGGTGGATCCACTATGTTGTGTTGCGCTCTAATAAACACTACTAGAACTACTCTCGCAAGTATACGAGGTTGCTGTAGTATTTTGGTGAACACCTCAAGGTCATCTCATAAGGAAGCTAGAATAGCTAATTATTTATCAAATCATAAATAATAAATTATCAATAAAATTAAATTGCTAAACAACTAATGAAAACAGAACGAGTTGAATTTAGAACAATAAAAGTAAATTGAACAGATATGTTGATTCACTTATCTACTAACTTATATGTATGAATGACTATTCCTCTCAACCAATTTAATTTCAAAGATCAGATTTCAAGCAACTTAATTAATCGAATCAAGGAAATAAGCTCTCACATTCAAACCTCTTTCAAATAATCTTATTACAATTGAAGTGATCTTTTTCTTAGGTTTATATTTCTAATTCACCTAAGTCCCTAATTGAATTTTTTCAGCATTAGACTTCATTTCTCAATCCTTCATCTAATACCTCAAACACATAATTGGTGGCTAATCAATTATATATTAACAATAATCCATTCAATTAAGGATAAAAGACATAATTCAATTAAGAGCAATAACCACTTCATACAATCATAGTAGATCCATACAAACCCTAGCCTAGATCAAAATTAGTTCATAATGATGCTATCAAACAAATTCATCTCATTAAAATTCAAAGAAATTAATTTAGACATTAGAGAATTCATGAATACAATTCCAATGAAACTTAAGAGATAGAGTTTGAGAACAAAACCAAATTAACTTCCTTTGGCTTCTGAAGAATCTCTTGCTCAGATCTTTGCTAAAAGAATAATGCAATGGCTAAAACTAATTTAATCTAGAGTGTTTGCATGAAAGTGTAATCAAAATTCCAAAAGAAAATGAAGAATAGCTCAAAAGTTTATGTTGGACGGCTGGAAAAATGTGTAACCCTTTCAAATACCCTAATCTTCTTATTTATACAAAACCCTAGCTCAAAATCCGCGTCTCCTTTCTTTCCTTAGCCCCATGGAGTGACATGGCCAAGCTTGTGGCCGTGTCACATGGCTTGGCCTTGTCACCTGGATGTGTCAGCTTCTATGTAATCTTTCTTCTTTGTTTCTGTGGAATTGAGTGTGACACGGCCAAGCTCCTGGCCGTGTCATGTGACACACGGCTAGGAGCTTGGCCTTGTCACCTGGGTGTGTTCGCTTTTGTGTAATCTTCCTTCTTTGCTCTTCTTTCTTGGCTAGATATGGGACACGGCCAAGCTTGTGGCCGTGTGGCTTGGCCGTGTCACTTGACAGTGTCAACTTCTGCCAGATTTTCCTTTATTTCTTGGTTCCCTTGGTTTTGCCCTCTAGGTGAGACACGGCCAAGCTTGATTTGGCTTGGCCATGTCTTACTGCTTCATGCTTTTCTTCTTTGTTTTGATCTTCCAAGGGATTTTTTTACACATTAACCTAAAACAAACACTTGAAACAAACTTTAAACAAGAATCAAATGAAATATTAACCAAAAACACATAAACATCACACTAAAAACTAGTACAAAAATGATATAAACACTGGAATAAATTAAACTACCAAAATTGATGAAATCACTAAATAAACAGATTAAAACTACTAAAACGCATAGAGAAAACAATAATCATCATAATAAATAAGTTACAATTCTATGACAAAAACTAATAAAACAACTACCCCACACTTAAAACTTTGCTTGTCCTCAAGCAAATTCACATGGCATAATTTAAAAACTCAAATAACCTTAACTATAATTCAAGAATATAAGATGAAATCCTTTAAAACTCAGCCATAAATAAATGCAGTTTACTTCAATCAAGGTTTTCTTAACTCATTCATTAATTCAGACATAACAAATATCATCTCTCATCTAAGTGTTTCACTCAATTTCAAAGGTTAATTCACTCAAACCACTCATGACTGCATACTGCCATAAACTTGTTTAATTATCCAATCTCTCTCACTAATTTTCTCAAGAAATAATTCGAAGGTCTTTTTGTTTGGATGTAATGGGACTAAGGTGAAGGTGTGAGAAAAGATATTTAAGTTGGGACATCAAGAAATGGAGTATATACCCTTAATTTTTGACCCAATCCGGTCCAATATGTTTTATTTAGTCTAAAATGATTTTTGTTGTCTAATTGGTCCAAAATAATTTTTATTAAATAATTTTTACTTTAGTATCTAATTTTTATTAATAAAAAATAGAAATAAACAAATAAAAGTCAAAAAATAAAAATAAAAATAAAAATTAGAGTCGAAAAAATCGGCGACGAAAAAATCGTCGGGCGGGCCCGTGGGCATTTCGCCTGCAGGAAATTCCTGAGGGCGAAATCACTGTGCTATTTCGCAAGCAGAAATTTTCTGCCTCCGAAATAGCTTACGGGCCCGCTCCGCGCGTGCTGGCAGCTAGCTGCGGCAGATTTTTTCGCCAGGGCAGTTTTTCCACAGCAGTTTTTTTTCGGCAGCGCAAATTTTCCGACGCAAATTTTTCGAAACCTAATCCAATTAGTTTAGGTTTCTTTTTTTATTAATATTACTTACCTTAGCTAATTAGGAATAAACAACCTCAAACCACTATAAATAAGGACCAAAGGCAATTAATTTAAGGGAGGCAAAATCCAAGAGTAGTTTGGAAAATTTGAAACCAAATCACGGAAGGAAAAGAAGAAATTCAATTCAACTCTTTTCTAGAACAGCAGCAGCACGATTTAGAGGATTCAAAGGCAAAAAAGGGCTTGTCTTTGGAGCTAGTTCATCCAAGAAGAATTGTTTTTGGAGAAATCATCAAAAGAATGTATGTGTTAATTAATTTTCTTTAATTGTTTTTTTACACAGTAGCAAATTTATGAAATCAAAATTAAAAACCTTTGAACTTTAATTTGGTTTTTCTAAAGCAAAAAAAAAACCTTATTTCATTAGTTTATCTTCCAAAAGGCTTAAAATTGTTTTTTTTTTTCTTCTTAAAAATCTTAAAACTCTAATTGAACATATTTTTCAACAAAACTATGATGTAAATTCTGCTTCTTTTAAAAATTTAAAGTAGGTTCTATTTCATTCAAAAAGCCTTAAAAAACATCTTTTCTACTTATAAAAACTTTAATTTATTTGTTTAAATTCATAAAACTTCATGAAATTATCGAATTGATTTTCAAATTCTTAAAAATTATTCACCACCCAAGACCCTAAATTCCAAAATATCAAATCCAAATTTAACTTCCAAAATTAACAAAATGAACACTAACCCTTTTAAAACCTTAAACCCTAATTTTTATGAACCCTAATCCTTTTAAAACATTAAAAAACATAAAAACATAAAAACCTAAAATTTACAAAGTAGCTTAGGAACCCAATAACCAAAAATCACAAATTAAAGTATTTTAAAGTGTTTAAAACCCTAGTTTCATGATATCATCATTCAAACCTTAATTTTGTTAATCAAAGAGTCTTACCAACCCTTTAAAACATAAAACCTTAATTTATTTTAATTCCATAAAAAGTCACAGTAGCCATAATTGGACTTTTATTTGCTTTATTCAATTCCATACTTGATTATGCTTTGATTTATTTCTTATGCTTTAATTTATTTAATTTCAATACTTGATTTATTTATTTTATCATGGATGGATGTTTATTTTCTATTTTGATTAATAGCTTTGATGAATGATTTATTTATGATGAATGATTATTTACTTTTATCAATTAATTTAGATTTCCAAAAGTTGTAAGAAGTATGTTTCCACTTGGTGGGTACCTCATTGGTTAAACATCATGTAATTTAATTTGCTTTTCTATTTTAGAACCTATGTAAAGTGCATGTTTCTACCTTTTGGTGGGTGTCCTATTTAGGCATGTGATGTAAGGACATGTTTCCATCCTTGGATGGGTGTCCATTTATTTGCTTTGTTTGGACATTGCTTTGATTTTAATATATTGATGCTTTCTTTTAATTATTGTGTGTACTATGGATAATGTTATTATACTTAAGAATTTTATAATATTAAGACCTGTAAAGGAGGCCGAATCCAATGAACTGGGCGTTGTGGGGGTGCTGGGCCATTTCTCACCTTCCCCACATGTACCCAACTTTCCAAACCCATTAGGGGGTTGGGGATTCCTTAGGAATCGAGTCATCCACCCCTTTCTTTTTCCCGGCCCGTCCGGGTGGTGACTCCATTTTCTCCAGACTTAGGTCCATGTTCTCTAAGGCCCTGAGCCTAAATATTGTCGAAGTCGCAAGAGCCATTCCACCGAGAGTGGAGGGGAAAATCCCCGCTCACAGTGGCGACTCCACTAGGGATAAGAGAAGTTGATTCCGTTGGTCTTTATATTATTCTATTCTTTCTTATAATGATATTATCCATTGCATCATCTTAGATTGCATCGTGTGTGTGAGTTAGGATGCCCGTGTTACCCATGTTATGTTATGTAAGGGATACCATACTTTCACTCAAGGTATGGAGATCGAGCATGGCATAACCACTCATAGCCTCGTACCTTTGGGTATATACTTGCTATGGGAACCTAAGCCTTTTAACCCAAAGACTAAAGCTCATGTAATTGGCCTAGTTACTTTCCTCAGGTTTTACCCCAAATGCATGTTGTTTGACTATGGTTAGTTTATCTTAGTCTAAATTATGGCTTATTTGGTTTGTTCTTTTTCTAATATGACCTAAGTATATTGTAAGCTCAAAATAAATTTTTCTTTAAAATCCAAAAGACCAAAACTATTTTTAAAATTTTTCAAGATGGTCTTTGGACATAATACTTTTCTAAAAAATAAATAAATTCTTTGGCCCATGGCCCAAATACTAAGCCCAAAATCCATTTTTCTAAAATCTTTTGCAATGGGCTTAGAAACAAAATTATTTTCACCTAACCATTTTTTACAAAGAGCTTGCAAAAATATTTAGATCAATTATGAAATACCAAAAATCAATTGTGGGCCTAGTTTACACTAAGAATAAATTAACCATGGGCTTGTTTTTGGCATGAACCATTAGTTACTCTTTTCAAGTGAGAAATCTATTTATAATAAACCTCTCAATTTCATTTTAATCCAACATAGCATAAAAGCTACTATAGTTGGTTGAATGGATTAAAACCTAATTAATAGGAATTATCATGGATTGATTTCCATTTTCAAAAATATAACTATTGGTTGAAACATCCGAGGGAATTATTCGAAAGCAAGATACCCCATGTTGTTATTTTGTTAACCATATACCTAGGAAAAGGGACTCGCCATTCGTGTGTGGATGTTATAAGGTTGGAAGGAACGTCCTATTTATCCTTATTTGTTGATTGTTTGTACATACATGCATACATTTGCATCTCATATCATTAATCCTCTCTGGCTCACAGCCTTGGATTACGAAAGTTCAAAAGCTTACGACAATCTGACCTACGCCAGAGATGAAGTATCTAGCAATGACTCAACCACTTGCTCACCTAAAATAATGGAGCCCGAACAAATTCAAAGGATGGTGGATGAAGCCCTTAATGCCAAAATGGAAGAAATCAAAGAGGCCCTAGCTGAGACCATGAAGAACCAATTGACTACAATCTTAGAGAATCATGCCGAGGCATCTGCTAGCATTAAAAAACCAAAGGACAAAGGGAAGACTAAAGTTAGTGAAGTGGTTTTTGATGATGAAAAGGTGATCATTGATGATGATGATGATTGGTCTCAATACTACTAAGAGGTTCAAGAAAAGAAGAAAGAACCGAAGGCTGTTGAGAAGGCAACTATTCAAAAGACTGAGACATCCGATGTTGAAAAGATGATTGCTGATTTAGAAAAGAAATTTGTGAAGAAGCTAAAAATCGAAGAGAAGTCTAAGATCGACAAAATATTTGAACAAGATGATGAGGCCCCTTATAAGTTCAAGATGCCTTCCTTTGTTAAGTACAATGGCACTGGAAATCCCCATCTTCATGTGAAGCAGTATATCACCGCCATGCAATCTGTCCGAGCTACTAAGGCTCAAACCCTAAGGTACTTTATGCTCTCATTGGACCCTGTTGTCCAAAATTGGTTCAATACCTTAGATGATGGAACACAAAAGAGTTAGGATCTACTTTACAAAGCCTTCATCCAACAATATGGATATAATATTGAGTTAGAAGTTACTTTAATGGAAGTGGAGTCCATAAGGCAAAGGCCAAATGAGAATTTTTTGGACTATGTGAAGCGATGGAGAAACAAGGTCGCTTTACTCAAGAAGAGGCCCGACGAATCCTATTAAATAAGGATGACTGTGAGAGGGGTGTTGCCTAGTCTTCGTGAGAGATGTCTCCTACACTCATCCGTGATTTCAAAGACCTTCTTCAAGCTGGTTTGCAAATTGAGGAATGGGAAAGGGAGAAGAGCCGCTTTGCAACAAAAAGGAACGAGAAAGGGAGCTATTAACCTGGTAGCCAAAGCATGCAAAAGGTTGTCGTTGTTAATGCTACTAACTAAGGAATAATGAGACAATTTTTGAAATTGGGAAAACCGATGTCTTAGGTTCTCAACAAGCTTCAAAGAAAAGGATTGCTACAACCCTTAAATCCACATCCTTTGCCTAACCCTCTCCCACCTAACTTTGACACCAAAGCATTTTGTCAATTCCACCAAATGCAAGGGCATGACACAGATAGATGTTTAAGGTTGAGACACGAGATCCAAAACCTAATTGATAATGGGAAGCTACCCGATCCCAATAAGCCAAACACCAAAGACAACCCATTACCAAAATTCAATAGGATACCACCACCGGCGACCTTCATGATTGGAAGAGGTTTACATGAGGACTTTGTCATGTCTTCTTTTCAAGATGTGGATGAGAAAGCAATCAAAGAAGGAGAGGCATTTGTCAAAATTGAACAAGCTATGATGGGTGGAGAAGTAGCAATTTGTGTTGTCAATGGGTTTTGGGATTCAAGTGATAGTGATGATGATATCATACCCAAGAAGGAGGAGTGGACGTGGTCCGAGCCCGAAGAAGATGAGGTGATGAATACTAGATCCGGTAAGCCTTACACAAGGCCACCACCTATGGAGATAGAAATGAATAAGGGAAAGGAAGTTGAAGTGGAAGAAGATGATGCTATGCTAAAGCAATTGAAAAGAACCCAAGCAAGTGTTAGCATTTGGGACTTGTTAGCTACTTCTAAAAAGCACCGAGAAACTATGGCTAAAGCCTTAGCTAGCATGCCCATTTCTACCTCCATAACAATGGAGGAGTTGATTAACTTCATAAAAATTGGGGAAGTAATGAAATGTGAAGAAGTCTAAGAAAAGAGTGAAGTTAATATGGGAGCAGTTTCTTTTTCTGATGCGGACTTACCAGAGGAGGGGAGAGACCACATCCGCCCTCTCTTTATCAAAATAGAAGTCAAGGGGAAGAGGACTCCATGTGTAATGGTTGATGATGGGTCCACCATAAATGTTTGTCCACTTAAGATATTGCCAAAGCTAGCCATGTCAATAAGAGATATAAATCCAACCGTGGTGACAATTCATGCTTATGACAACACTAAGAGGCATGCCGAAGGGACTTTCAAAGCGGCCATCAAGGTTGGTCCAATTGAATCTATTATTGAGTTTGTTGTTTTAGATATACCAGTTACCTTCGCCTTGCTCTTGGGGCGACCATGGTTTCACCCTCTTGGTGGAGTTCCTTCCACCCTTCATCAAAAGATCAAATTCCCCATTGGAAATGAAACAGTGGTCATTGAAGCTGAAGATAATGAGATTGTTAATGCTCTAATGGTTGAGAGGCCTCTCAATGGTTTTCAAGTAGCTGTAATTTCTGATGATGAAGCAGTGGACTCCAAAGTCTTGAATATGATGAAGTAAATGAACTACCTTCCTGGAGCTGGTCTTGGAAAGGGTAAGGCTGGTTTAACAAAGTTGCCAGATTTTAGAACTTAAGCTTCCAAGAAGGGGTTGGGATATGATGAAGCCAATGATGTTCAACCAAAGAAGAATGAGAAGATGAGCTTCCCACAGCTCAAAGAGATTTTTTTCAAAGCCCCAGATATGGGACCACTATAAGGAAAGCCCGAGCCAATCATGTTCATGGGTAAGTTAATCCCCGATTTTGAAATTTTTGCAGATGTTGCTGAGCTAGTGGAGCAAGTGAAGAAAGAGCTCACCCTGTCAATCAACAAAGAGAAGAATGAAGCTGCCCTAAAAGCCGAGAAGATTCCTGAAGAGATTGCTGCCCTGGTTGAAGAAAAGTTTGAAGACATCCTGCTTTATGATTCTGAGAACAATGATTTTGATTTTGATTTTAATTTTTCTACTTTGTATGAGGATGATGATGTTTTCTTTTTCCAAAATGAATGCAATAAAGTCTGATTTTGCTTACTTGTGTGATGTTTCTCCTGATGGTTGCATACATTTAAATGGCAGTTACATGAGCATCTTTAATATTAATTCTGTTAACACACAATCATTAAATTTGTGAACAATTGAAAATCCTAAAAACATTAGCATAGCATTCGATCTTACTCCTGATGAGAGAGAGAGAGAGATTTGAAAAAATATTCAAAAAATATGAAGAAGTGTTTGCTTGGTCTTATGAGGATATGCCTGGAATAGATCGAGACATAGCCGAGCATCATATTCCTACTTACACTCACATTAAGCCTGTCAAACAAAAGCTTAGGCAACTAAGACCTGAGTGGGCTAAATTGGTTAAAGAAGAGGTCACTAAGCAAATACAAGTGAAGTTCCTTGAAGTGATAGAATATCCAGATTGGTTAGCCAACATAGTACCCGTGACAAAGAAAGATGGAAGGATAAGGGTCTGCGTGGACTATAGAGATTTAAACAAAGCTTCCCCTAAGGATGATTTTCCTTTATCTTATATAGATGTTCTCATTGATATTGCAGCCTCTAGCATGCTACACTCGTTTGTAGATGGATTTTCCAGATACATTCAAGTGTTAATGGCCCAAGAGGATAAAGCCAAAACTGCCTTCACTACTACATGTTGTATATTTTGCTATAGGGTGATGCCTTTTGGCTTAAAGAAGGCTGGAGCAACCTACCAAAGCATGGCCACCACACTATTTCATGACATGATGCACAAACAAGTTGAAGTATATGTTGATGATATGATGGTGAAGTCGGATACAAGGGAGAAACACTTCTAAAACTTAGAATTATTATTCGATAGAGCTTTGAAGTATAAGCTAAGATTAAACCCGAAGAAGTGTGTATTCGGTGCTACTTCAGGCAAATTATTGGGACATGTAATTGGTCCGAATGGTATTGAGATAGATCCTGACAAAGTTAAAGCAATCAGGGATATGCCAGCCCCAAAGACGGAGAGAGAAGTTCGGGGATTCATTGGTAAACTGCAGTACATTAGCAGATTTATAGCAAAGCTCACAACAATCTGTGAGCATATCTTCAAATTGCTTAGAAAGAATCAGCTGGTCGTATGGAACGAAGAATGTCAAAAGGCCTTTGACCGAATAAAAGAGTATTTGTTGAATCCACCTGTTTTGAAACTACCTAAACCCGAAAAACCTCTATTACTATACTTAGCAGTAGAAGAAGAGTCTATAGGAGCCATGCTAGCCCAAGCAGATGAGTCGAGGATTGAGCATGCCGTTTACTATTTGAGTAGAAAGCTCCTACCTTATGAAATTAAGTATAGTATCATCGAAAAGACATGTATAGCCGTGGTTTGGTCTTTTAAGAAGTTGCGGCATTACTTTCAATCGTATAGTGTGCGAGCAATTTCCAGGTTGGATCCAATGAAGTACTTAAGGGAGACACCCTCTTTAATTTGAAAATATGGTTGATGGTTGATAATATTGGAAGAATTTGAGATTGAATATGTAACCAGGAAAACAATCAAGGGTAGAACGGTGGCAGAATTCCTGGCTCAACAACCATTACTAGAAAGTGAAGAGATAATCTTGGAATTTCCAGATGAACATTTAGAAGTAATTGAAGTACAATGGTGCAAAATGTATTTTGATGGAGTGGTAAACAGGAAAGGGGCAGGTTTGGGAGTTATACTAGAATCGCCCGAAGGGGAACTTATCCCTTTAGCCAAGAAGTTAAAATTTAGGGCAACCAATAACATGGTGGAGTACGAAGCGTGTATTTTCGGTTTGGAAACCCTAATGATTATGAAGGTGGATAAGGTGGAAGTTTATGGCGATTCATTGCTAGTAGTATCCCAAGTAAATGGAGAGTGGGAGTTGAAAGAGGAAAAATTAAAACCATACCACCGTTACCTGACCATGATGAAGAAGAATTTTAAGGAGTGTAGGTTTATACATCTGTCAAGAGAAGAAAATCAGATGGCTGATGCCCTAGCCACAGTGGCTTTGGTATGGGAAAATCCTGCCAGCCTATTCCTTAAGCCTCTGATCTTAACCAGTTCATCAACTCCTTGCTATGAATATGAGACAATCATGGAAGTTTATATGGACCATGATGCATGGTCTGATACTATAAGGCGATTTTTTGAGGAAAGAGAATACCCACCAGGGGCAACAAAGAAAGAGAGAAGAGCCATAAGGAGGTGGTCATTGCAATACATCACCTTCCATGGAGAGTTATACCGAAGATGGCCTGATGGAGTGCATTTGAGATGTTTAAGAAAGCCTGAAGTGGAGCGCATCATGTCTGAAATACATGCGGGAAGTTTCGGTCCGCACATGAGTGGTTTTGTCCTAGTTAAGAAGATTATCCGATAAGGTTACTATTGGTTGACCATGAAGAAAGACTGTATTGAATTTGTAAAGAAGTGCCAGCAATGTCAGATGTATGGTAACTTGAATCATATGCCTCCTGAAGAACTGCATTCAATGTCTTCACCCTGGCCATTTGCCACATGGGGTATCGACATTATAGGAGAAATACATCCGACAACCTCAAATAGTCACCATTTCATTGTAGTAGCAGTTGATTATTTTTCAAAATGGGTCGAAGCCAAATCCTTCAACAAGCTGGGTGCAAGTCAAATGGCTAGGTTTATCAAAAAGAATCTCATCTGTAGATATGGGGTCCCGCACAATGTGATATCAGACAACGGGGTACAGTTTCAAGGAGCAGTTAAGGATTTATTCTCCAAGTACCAAATCCATCATCATCGGTCCTCTCCTTATAGACCAAAGGCTAATGGTGCCGGGGAGGCAACAAATAAGACAATTAAGCAAATTTTTTCCAAGATGACCAAGACTTACAGGGACTGGTCAAAAATGCTTCCCTTTGCTTTATGGGGATATAGGACGAGTGTGCGAACACCTACTAGGATGACACCGTTCTCTTTGGTTTATGAGATGGAAGCGATATTGCCAATTGAAATTGAGATCAGGTCATTGAGAGTAGTCTTGGAAGCGGAGATACCAGAAATAGAATGGGTAATAAGCAAATACACACAGTTAGCTCTACTGGAAGAGAGAAGGTTAAAGGCACTATATCATCACCAACTGTATCAAAAGAAGATAGCTCGGGCCTACAATAGAAGGGTCAAGGGCAGAAAATTCAGAGTTGGGGATTTGGTGTTGAAGCAATGTAAGCCTAATGTATCTAATCCAAGAGGGAAGTTCAGACCTAACTGGGAAGGGCCATATGTCGTGAAACATGTCATGAGCAAAGGTGCGGTGAAGTTATCAGACATGGATGGGAACGAATTTAGTGAGCCAGTAAATATTGACAGGTTGAAGAAGTTTTATGTATGAAAAATAAAAGAAAGAGCTCGCTGGTTTAAAACCCAAAAAGGGCGGCCTAGGCAAAAGTTAGAGCAGTCCGCTAGTTCTAAAAACCCGAAAGGCGGGCTAGGCAATAATTAGGGCTAATGAGAGAAAATCATCAATTAGAAAACCCGAAAGGGCTAATTGGCAACAAGAGTGATCTTGTGTATGCTGGCTTTATTTTTGGTTGTTTCCCAATTTAATAAAACAAAATTAATAATTAAATTTGTTCTATGTGCACTGTTATAAGTATTTGACCAGATACAGATGAAATAAATAATCATAATTGCAAAAGGTGATGACAAATTATAAATGGAAAATAAGCTTCTTTTATTACTTTAGTTATTTTTCATCATAACAAAACACTTTCTGAATTGACAAATGTAAAATCTATGGCAGTCGATAAGTGTAACGTGCAGGCCAGCTTTGCCTTAACCGATCCAAGTAGGCTTCAGTCAATCAAGGCATGTCTAGGTCAGGAGCAAAGTCCGAATCACGAGGCTCAGCTCCATACTGACACCCAAGTCGGCGAGGATCATAGCATGTACCTTAACGAAGAGCAGCAAGAGGAACATACATCAAGTATGTCCGTATGGTGATACAAGAAATCTTCCACCAAGGTACCAACCAACGGATATTGACTTCAGAGCGTGAGTGAATCCAGTCAACCCAGTCAGCATATGAAGATACAGGATGGAGTAGCTTCCTAGCAGAATGATGACGTGGCAGATATCTGGCAAAATCAATGGAGGGAGTATCAAGTAAACAAAGAAGCTCCTGAATCCAAATCTATGGAGAAAGAATTATGTTAAAAAAAAAAGAAGTCCGCTAAGTTGAAAACCCGCAAGGGCAGCTTAGGCAAAAATTAGGACAGCTCACTAGTTCCGAAAACCCGCATGGGCGGACTAGGCAAAAGTTAGAGCAATAGAAAATAATAATATTAATAATAATAAAGCCTAAATTGAGAACCCAAAAGGGCAGTTTAGCTAATTACCTGAAGCAGCAATGGACTCCCAGTCAGTCTCTTTGACAATCCTGATTTAAATCGGTCTAATCCAACTAAGGTCTCGGTTAAAATCACAGGTACCGGCGACAAGCTTCCTTCCATTTGATCCATGATATCCAATACTCGTGGATCAATATCGCTGTTAGAAGAAATAAGCGAGAATTGGCTGAGCAAGCAAAGACAAAGCATGCGTCCCCATGCCTTAGTAGGAGCCAAATGAGAGAAACAAAAGTCAATCAAAGGAGAAAGTAGAATTTTTTCACCTCTCATCAACTGACGAACTTCGGGTTTTGGAATTTGAAATAACATTTACATCTTCTGTTGGGTCTTGGAAATCAATGTGGGTAATGCCATTTGTTGATTATTGGGATGTCCAAGGATGGCCTCAAATTCTTCAATCAAGGGACACATTTTAAAGCCATTAATTCTAAATACCCTAGAATCCGTATCCCACAGGGAAGCCACGACATGTAAGAAGGAGTGGTCCAATTTGACATTTTGAAAACATTTTAAAACATCAAGCTTTGACCATGAAATTTGCTTCCAATGGTTGCCATCCATATTCTTAAATAGAATTTTTATTTTCTTTAAATGGTGCTCGGTCATGGTTAATGAATAAAGGGGAACCAAAATTGCTAAAGGGAGTCTTCACGCTGAAAGAGAGATATTTTTCGTTTATGAATTGAAATATGGCATGCAAGGTGATTTATATAGAAGAAAATAAACCTTTTCCAAAAGTGAAATGGAAAAGATGATGGGAAAGGATAAGACCATATGGCATAAGGAAAGGAAGTGGCAATGAATTTCCTTTACCATATTGGATTTGGTTTAACAAAGGAAGTGGATATTAATTATGATGTACTATATATATAAAAAATAAATAATAAATAATTTTGGCAGTAACAAAAAAAAAGAGAGTTATAATATTTACATATTACTAAGAGGGTGGTGGTAGGTCACCAAATAAAGACTTGAAAAAATCATCGCTTGTTGGAGGAGGGGGCAAATTACTCATCCCGGGATCATCTGAAGTAGAAGCACTAAAGTCCCTATTGCCTTAGAGTTTCGATTTGTCATGGTCCTCATCAGAAGCAGAAGAAAGGATCTCATGGTCATCAGTCTGGTGGCCTCTCAATGAAGAAGCACCGGGATCCCTCATTCCTTGAAATCGGAAGTCACGAAAATTTTGTTCAGATTGATGATATAAACATTCAAAATGAGAAGCTTACTGACGACTTGCAGCCAACTCTTCTTGAAGTTTCTTATTTTGTTCTTCAAGCATCCGCTGTGAGCCAAGAGAGAAAAAGGTAAGAGCATACATAATCGTGCATACATATAGCATAAACTTTTATGAAATGAGGAACGTATCAGCTAGTTCACATCGATACCCTGCGGATGAGATGGCGTATCCAGCAGACTAGAATGAGCAAATGAAGGGGCAGCGAAAGAAGGTCTAGCCTCGTGATCAAGCGAGCCAACAGCCTGCAATAATCATTAAAGAATCAAAGAAAGAAAAAGCAGTTGCAAGGGAAAAGTGGTTAAAGTGCAAAAAAATCCTTTGGAAGATCAAAACAAGGAAAGAAGAGCATGAATCAAGCAAGACATGGCCAAGCCAAATCGAGCTTAGCCGTGTCACCTCAAAAGAAATTTTGGCAGAATATGACACTGGTAGAGACACGGGCAAGCCACTGGCAATGTCTCTCCTAAGGGGCAAAGTCAAGAAGGACCAAGCAAAGAAAGAAAAGAAACAGTAGGTGACATTGGCAGGCAACACGGCCAAGCTACTGGCCGTGTCTCTCCTAAGGGGCAAAGTTAAGAAGGAACAAGCAAAGAAAGAAAAGAAATAGTAGGTGACACTGGCAGGAGACACGGCCAAGCCACTGGCCGTGTCTCTCCTAAGGGGCAAAGAAAGAAAAGACCAAGCAAAGAAAGAAAAGACACAGAAGTTGACACATCCAGGAGATACTGCCAAGCCACTGGCCGTGTCACTCCCATCTTCAAAGAATAAAGAAGACCCCGATCTCCAAGGATGAAGATCCATTTTCAAGGGTGAAGACTCGATCTCCGAGGGTGAAGATCCATTCTGAGGGTGAAGGATCATAATGCATAGAACATCTAGAGCAGTCAGACTTCTCAACTGATAAAAGGTTAGTCAAATTCATTCTCGGGTCCAAGTACCCAATCTTGGGTCCAAGTACCCAAATAAAATCAATCCCGAGTCCAAGTACCCAAGTCAATTCAAGCTCGGGTCCAAGTACCCAATCTTGGCTCCAAGTGCCCAATCTTGGGTCCAAGTACCCAAATCAAATCAATTTAGGGCTGAATATCCCAATACAGTTAGGATCGAGTATCCTAATCCAATTTAGGATCGAGTATCCGAATCCAGATAGGATTGAGTATCCGAGTCTAGTTTAGGATCGAGTATTCAAATCTCTCGGGTCCAGAACCCAAAGTTTTCCTTAGGTCCAGAACCTAGAATTATCCTTGAGTCTAGAACTCATACCGGGTCCAGAACCCAAGTTTACCATTAGGTCCAGAACCTAGAATTACCTTTATGTCCAAAACTTAGCTCGGGTCCAGAACCCAAATATTCCTTAGGTCCAGAACCTAGAATTGTCCTTGAGTCCAAACTCAAACCGGGTCCAGAACCCAAGTTTACCACTAGTTCCAGAACCTAGAATTATTTTTAAGTCCAGAACTCAAACCGGGTCTAGAATCCAAGTTTACCATTAGGTCCAGAACCTAGAATCATTTTTAAGTCCAGAACTTAGCTCGGGTCCAGAACCCAAATTTTCCTTAGGTCCAGAACCTAGAATTATCCTTGAGTCCAGAACCCAAATTTTCCTTGGGTCCAGAACATAGAATTATCCTTGAGTCTAGAACTCGAACCGGGTCCAGAACCCAAATTTTTCTTAGGTCCAGAACCTAGAATTATCCTTGAGTCCAGAACTCGAACCGGGTCCAGAACCCAAAAAGCTCAACCATTTCATCAAAAATTAAGTCTTATTGCTTTTCACTCTCTTTCACTAAGGTTTCAAATCATTCAAGCAGGGGGCAAACTATAGACCCTTAATTTTTGACCCAGTCCGGTCCAATATGTTTTATTTAGTCTAAAATGAGTTTTGTTGTTTAATTGGTCCAAAATAATTTTTATTAAATAATTTTTGCTTTAGTATCTAATTTTTATTAATAAAAAATAGAAATAAACAAATAAAAGTAAAAAATAAAAATAAAAATCGAAATCGAAAAAATCGACGACGAAAAAATCGTCGAGCGGGCCCGTGGGCATTTCGCCTGCAGGAAATTCCTGCGGGTGAAATCACTGTGCTATTTAGCATGCATAAATTTTCTGCCTGCGAAGCTATTTCGCACATAGAAATTTTCTGCCTGCGAAATAGCTTATGGGCCCGCTCTGCGCGGGCTGCCATAGCCAGCTGCGGCAGATTTTTTCGCCAGTGCATTTTTCCGCAGCAGTTTTTAAGGTTTTGGTTTCTTTTTTTATTAATATTACTTACCTTAGCTAATTAGGAATAAACAACCTCAAACCACTATAAATAAGGACCAAAGGCAATTAATTTAAGGGAGGCAAAAATCCAAGAGTAGTTTGGAAAATTTTAAACCAAATAAAGGAAGGAAAAGAATAAATTCAATTCAACTCTTTTCTGGAATAGCAGCAGCACGATTTAGTGGATTCAAAGGCAAAAAAGGGCTTGTCTTTGGAGCTAGTTCATCCAAGAAGAATTATTTTTGGAGAAATCATCAAAAGAAGGTATGTGTTAATTAATTTTCTTTAATTGTTTTTTTTACACAGTAGCAAATTTATGAAATCAAAATTAAAAACCTTTGAACTTTAATTTAGTTTTTCTAAAGCCAATAAAACCTTATTTCATAATTAGTTTATCTTCCAAAAGGCTTAAAATTGTTATTTTTTCTTCTTAAAAATCTTAAAATTCTAATTGAACATATTTTTTAACAAAACTATAATGTAAATTCTGCTTCTTTTAAAATTTAAAGTAGGTTCTATTTCATTCAAAAAGCCTTAAAAACATCTTTTCTACTTATAAAAACTGTAATTTATTTGTTTAAATTCATAAAACTTCATGAAATTATCAAATTGATTTCCAAATTCTTAAAAATTATTCACCACCCGAGACCCTAAATTCCAAAATATCAAATCCAAATTCAACTTTCAAAATTCAAAATAATGAACAATAACCGTTTTAAAACCTTAAACCCTAATTTTTATGAACCCTAATCCTTTTAAAACATTAAAAAACATAAACACATAAAAACCTAAATTTTACACAGTAGCTTAGGAATCCAATAACCAAAAATCACATATTAAAGTATTTTAAAGTGTTTAAAACCCTAGTTTCATGATATCATCATTCAAACCTTAATTTTGTTAATCAAAGAGTCTTAACAACCCTTTAAAACATAAAACCCTAATTTATTTTAATTCCATAAAATTCACAGTAGCCATAATTGGACTTTTATTTGCTTTATTCAATTCCATACTTGATTATGCTTTGATTTATTTCTTATGCTTTAATTTATTTAATTTCAATACTTGATTTATTTAATTTATCATGGATGGATGTTTATTTTCTATTTTGATTAATAGCTTTGATGAATGATTTATTTATGATGAATGATTATTTACTTTTATCAATTAATTTAGATTTCCAAAAGTTGTAAGAGGTATATTTCCACTTGGTGGGTACCTCATTGGTTAAACATCATGTAATTTAATTTGCTTTTCTATTTTAGAACCTATGTAAAGGGCATGTTTCTACCTTTTGGTGGGTGTCCTATTTAGGCATGTGATGTAAGGACATGTTTCCATCCTTGGATGGGTGTCCATTTATTTGCTTTGTTTGGACATTGATTTGATTTTAATATATTGATGCTTTCTTTTAATTATTGTGTGTAGTATGGATAATGTTATTATACTTAAGAATTTTATAATATTAAGACCTATAAAGGAGGCCAGTTCTAATGAACCAGGCGTTGTGGGGTTGCTGGGCCATTTCTCACCTTCCCCACACATACCAAACTTTCCGAACCCATTAGGGGGTTGGGGATTCCTTAGGAATCGAGTCATCCACCCCTTTCTTTTTTTCGGCCCGTCCGGGTGGTGACTCCATTTTCTCCAGACTTAGGTCCGCGTTCTCTAAGGCCCCGAGCCTAAACAGTGCCGAAGTCGCAAGAACCATTCCACCGGGAGTGGGGACTAAAATCCCCGCTCACATGGAGTATCTAAATTAGACAATACTCTTGCTTAGAAACTTGTAACTCCCTCAAATGGCATATTCACCAACCCTTGATAATCTCACATACTTGAATACTTAAAGAAAAGTACATGAGTCTAAATTCCTCTTTGATGAATAATGCTAGAAAATATATGAATTTTGTATATATATATATATATATATTCTCTTTTATTTTTTTTTATTTATATATATATATACAAAATATAAAATTGCATGGAACATCTAGCTCAAAATGTAGAGGAAAAGAACAATCAACTCTTAGTCAAATACAATGTGCAAAGTATACATTTCAGCCCCAAATCGTACTAAAGCAATACTATTATTTTTTTTAATTGCTTACCCTACACTTATGAATTAAACAACCCTATTGTCATATCATAAGAAACTCCATTCCTTAATAAAGGTATGATGATAATAGGAAAATGTTGAGTTGTGAATTTTGTTGATCAATCAAGAAAAAGTCAAAGGCTCAACTTGGCTCACTAAGGAATTCATAATTAAGGGAGGTCTTTTTAAGCTAAAGGGGGTAATCCTAATTTGCCTTCATCATTTTAAAACTTGAGATGAAATCATAATGTGAGTTCAATTAGTATGAAAAAGCAAGCTCTAGAGATGCAAAATCATGAAGATGCACACTTAAGAAAGAAAGTCGATAGACAATAATATTCAATCTATGAGGCTCAAAACTCACAAAAGATGGGTTCTCAGAGATTTATATATCATGAATAGCAGAATGTGAAAATTGATCATGAATGAATTCAAATGCTAATCTCTATGCTGATACTAAAGGCTCAAATATAATGATAGAATTACAGAAAAGTCAATAAGTTTCCAACAATTATGCCATGAACAACGCACAATATAACAAACAAAACAAAAATTAAAGGAAAGCTTAAAGATTACCCCACACTTATAAATTACATTGTCCTCAATGGAAACAAGGATAATAAAGAAAAAGAGTTAAGGTGCAACCTGTTTTCCATCATTCCCTTGTGAGGCAAACGCTACCTTTTCATCCACAAACATCAATTGTTCAAAAACAAAATATAATATATATAAAATAACCAAAATATAAAATCATCTTCTTCTATTTCAACTTCCTTCCCCTTATTAGTTTATACCTCCTTAGGTGGTGGCCTTGCATAAGGCTTACCGGATCTAGTGTTCATCACTTCATCTTCTTCGGGCTCGGACCAAGTCCACTCCTCCTTCTTGGATACAATATCATCATCACTATCACTTGAATCCCAAAACCCGTTGACAACATAAATTGTTACTTCTCCACTCGTCATAAATTGTTTAGTTTCACCAAATACCTCTTCCTCTTTGGTTGTTTCTCCACCCACATCTTGAAAAGAAGACATGACAAAGTCCTCATGCAAACCTCCTCCAATCATAAAGGTTGCCGGTGGTGGTACCCTATTGTATTTTGGCAATGGGTTGTCTTTGGTGTTTGATTTATTGGGCTCGGGTAGCTTCCCATTATCAATTAGATTTTGGATCTCATGTCTCAACCTTACACACCTATCCGTGTCATGCCCTTGCATTTGGTGAAATTGACAAAATGCTTTGGTGTCAAAATTAGGTGGGAGAGGGTTAGGCAAAGGACGGGGATTTATTGGTTGTAGCAGTCCCTTTCTTTGAAGCTTATTGAGAACCCAAGACATTGGTTTTCCCAATTCCAAAAATTGTCTCCTCGTTCCTTGGTTAGTAGCATTAACACCGATGGCCTTTTGAATGCTTTGGCTACCAGGTTGATAGCTCCCTTTCTCGTTCCTTTTTATTGCAAAATGGCTTTTCTCCCTTTCCCATTCTTCAATTTGCAAACCAGCTTGGAGAAGGTCTTTAAAATCACGGATGAGTGTATGAGACATCCTCTCACGAAGATTAGGCAACACCCCTCTCACAATCATCCTTATTTGATCGGATTCATCGGGCCTCTTCTTGAGTAAAGCGGCTTTGTTTCTCCATCTCTTGACATAATCTACAAAATTCTCATTCGGCCTTTGCCTAATGGACTCCACTTCCATTAATGTAACTTCTAACTCAACATTATATCCATATTGTTGGATGAAGGCTTTGTAAAGTAGATCCCAACTCTTTTGTATTCCATCATCTAAGGTATTGAACCTGTTTTGGACAACAGGGTCCAATGAGAGCATAAAGTATCTTAGGGTTTGAGCCTTAGTAGCTCGGGCAGACTGCATGGCAGTGATGTATTGCTTCACATGGAGATGAGTATTTCCAGTGCCATTGTACTTTGCAAAAGATGGCATCTTGAACTTATAAGGGACCTCTTTATCTAGCTTAAATAGTTTATCGATCTCGGACATCTCTTCGATTTTTAGTTTCTTCTCAAATTTTTTTTCTAAATCCGCAATCATCTTTTCAACATCGGATGTCTCAGTCTTTTCAATAGTTACTTTCTCACCAACCTTTGGTTCTTTCTTCATCTCTTGAACATCTTAGTAGTATTGAGCCCAATCATCATACTCATCAATGATCACCTTTTCATCATCAAAAACCACTTCACTAACTTTGGTCTTCCCTTTTTCCTTTGGTTTCTTAGTGCTAGCAGATGCCTCGGCATGATTCTCTAAGATTGCAGTCAACTAGTTCTTCATGGTCTCAGCTAGGGCCTCTTTGATTTCTTCCATCTTGGCGTTGAGGGCTTCATCCACCATTCTTTGAATTTGTTCGGGCTCCATTATTTTTGGTGAGCAAGTGATTGAGTCGTTGCTAGAAACTTCGTCTTCGACGTAGGTAGGATTGTTGTAAGCTTTTGAAATATCGTAATCCAGGGCTGTGAGCCAAAGAGGATCAATGAGATGCAAATGTATGCATGTATGCACGAACAATCAATAAACAAGGACAAATAGGATGTTCCTTCCAGCCTTATAACATCCACACACGAATGGCGAGTCCCTTTTCCTAGTTATATGGTTAACAAAATACCAACATGGGGTATCTTGCTTTCGAATAATTCCCTCGGACGTTTCAACCAATAATTATATTTTCAAAAATGGAAAACAATCCATGATAATTCCTATTAATTAGGTTTTAATCCATCCAACCAACTAATGTAGCTTTTATATTGTATTGGATTAAAACTAAATTAAGAGGTTTGTCATAGATAGATTTCTCACTTGAAAAAGGTAACTAATGATTCATGCCAAAAATAAGCCCATGGTTAATTTATTCTTAGTGTAAACTAGGCCTATAATTGATTTTTGGTATTTCATAATTGACCTAAATATTTTTGCAAGCTCTTTGTAAGAAAAGTTGGGAAAAATAGTTTTGTTTCTAAGCCCATTGTAAAAGATTCTAGAAAAATGGATTTTGGGCTTAGTATTTGGGTCATGAGCAAAAGATTTTTTGATTTACTTTTAGAAAAAGTCTTATGTCCAAAGACCATCTTGAAAAATTTTAAAAATAGCTTTAGTCTTTTGGATTTTAAAGAAAAATTTATTTTGAGATTACAATGTACTTAGGTCATATTAGAAAAAGAACAAACCAAATAAGCCATGATTTAAGCTAAGATAAACTAACCATAGTCAAAACAACATGCATTTAGAGTAAAACCTAAGGAAAGTAACTAGGCCAATTACATGAGCTTTAGTCTTTAGGTAAAAAGGCTTCCCATAGCAAGTATATACCAAAAGGTACGAGGCTATGAATGATTATGCCATGCTCGATCTCCATACCTTGAGTGAAAGTATGGTATCCCTCACATAACACAACACGGGTAACACGGGCGTCCTAACTCACGGACACGATGCAATCTAAGATGATGCAATGGATAATATTATTATAAGAAAGAATAGAATAATATAAAGACCAACGGAATCAACTTCTCTTTTCCCCAGTGGAGTCACCACTGTGAGCGGGAATTTTTGTCCCCACTCCCGGTGGAATGATTCTTGCGACTTCGGCATTGTTTAAGCTCGGGGCCTTATAGAACACAGACCTAAGTCCGGAGAAAATGGAGTCGCCACCCGGACTGGCTGGGAAAAAAGAAAGGGGTGGATGACTCGATTCCTAAGGAATCCCCAACCCCCTAATGGGTTCAGAAAGTTGGGTACGTGTGGGAAAGGTGAGAAATGGCCCAGCACCCCCACAATGCCTGGTTCATTGGAACCGGCCTCCATTACAGGTCTTAATATTATAAAATTCTTAAATATAACAACTTTATCCATATTATACACAATAATTAAAAGAAGGGATCATTATATTAAAATCAAAGCAATGTCCAAACAAAGCAAATAAATGGACATCCATCCAAGGATGGAAACATGTCCTTACATCACATGCCTAAATAGGACACCCACCGAAAGGTAGAATCATGCCCTTTACATAGGTTCTAAAATAAAAAAGCAAATTAAATTACATGATGTTTAAATGAGGTATCCACCAAGTGGAAACATACCTCTTACAACATTTGGAAATCTAAATAAATTGATAAAAGTAAATAACCATTCATAATAAATAAATCATTCATCAAAGGTACCAAATATCAATAAAAAGTAAACATCCATCCATGATAAATAAAATAAACCAAGCATTGAATTTAAATTAATTACAACATAAGAAATAAAACAAAGCATGATCAAATAAGGAATTGAATAAGGTAAATAAAAATCCAAATTATAGCTACTATTTCCATTTAGGGTTCTTTATCTCATGTGTTAAGGTTTTGGAATTCATAAAATTAGGCTACTGTGACTTTTTATTGAATTAAAATAGATTGATGTTTTATGTTATAAAAGGTTGGTAAGACTCTTTGATTAAACAAATTAAGGTTTGAATGGTGAAATCATGAAACTAGGGTTTTGGACACTTTAAAATACTTTTAATTCATGGTTTTAAATGATGATTTCAAACTTACTGTGCAAATTTAGAATATTTGTGGTTTTATGGTTTTTAAAGTTTTAAAGGATTAAAGTTCTAAAAAAAATGTAGGGGTTTAAGGTTTGAAAGGGTTTAGAGTTTACTCTTTTAGGTTTGGAAGTTGAATTAGGGTTTTAGAAACTTTGAATTAGGGTTTCGAGTGATGAATTGGCTTTTAGAATTTGGAAATCAATTTGTTAATTTTATGAAGTTTTATGAATTTAAACAAACAAATCAAAGTTTTTATAAATAGAAAAGATGTTTTTTAAGGCTTTTTGAAAGAAATTAAACCAAGTTTAAAATTTTTAAAGAAACAAAATCAAATTTTGGTTTTGTTGAAAAATATGTTTAATTAGGGTTTTAAGATTTTAAAGAAGTAAAAATAACAATTTTAAGCCTTTTGGAAAATAAACCAACGAAATAAGGTTTTTGACTTTAGAAAAACTAAATTAAAGTTCTAAGTTTTTAAATTTTGAAAAACACAAATTCCTAGTTTTAGCTACTGTGAAAAAATAACCAAAGAATTTAATACATACCTCCTTTTGATGATTCCTCCAAAAATTGTTTTTCTTGGATGAATTAAAACAAAGACAATTGCTGCCTTTGATTCCTTTTTTAATGCATTGCTTGGTGCTCTTAAAAAGTCAAATTGATTTGCTGCCTATCCTTCACATATTCGGTTTACAATTCTCCAATTTTCGTTCCTAATTCTGAATACCTTTCCTCTCTTTTTTGTGTTGTTATTTATAGAGGTTTTTTTATGGTTTTTTCCTAGTTACTCACGGCTTTCAATATTTAATAAGAAAAGGAAACCGAAACCTAATTGTATTAGGTTTCAAAAAATTTGTGTCGGAAAAAATGCGCTGGCAAAAAAATCTGCCACAGGAAAAATTGCGCTGGCAACAAAATCTGATGCAGCTGACTGCGGCAGCTGCGGGCGAGGTGCGACTGCGGGCGGGCGAAATGGCCCCAGGCCATTTCTCGCAGCCGGACTTTTTTTTTGTTATTTTTGAATTTTTATTTTTTTATTAATAAAAATTAGATAATAAAGCAAAAATTATTTAATTAAGATAACAAAAATTATTTTGGACCAATTAAAATATATTAGACAACACAAAAATTATTTTGGACTAAACAAAATATATTGGACAGAACTGGGTCAAAAATTAAGGGTCTACAATATTCTTGTTTTCTTTTTCTGTTTCCTCTTTTTTTTTCTTTTTTTTATATATTCTTGTTTTCTTTTTCTTTATATATTTTTTTTCTTTTTCTTTTTTATTTTTTTTAAAGATTTAGGAAAAATAAATTAATTAGATGAATATATTTAAAATTTTAAGTAAATAGATAGACTAAAAAAATAAATTTAGCGTAAAAATTAATGGTATTGATATGATGATATACTTACTTTGTGTTGACTTATCTGGCTCCGTGTTAGCATGATCGTTGCGTTATCCGAGGCGGAAGGTGTGTCTATAAAGCCTGACAATGGTATGATGTAGTGTCTTCTCGGGCAAGGCAGATTATTTGAGATTGGGATTTTGAAAGCTTCATCTTGCAATTACCATCCAAGGAGTATCCGATAGACCAAAGTGTGGTTCAAGCATTGTCAGAACGGTTGATGGACACCACCCATACTTTTCACCTACCTATAGGAGAAATGACCATTGGCCCGGTCGATTATACATCTATAACTGGTATCCGGTATTATGGCCTTCCGGTCCCTCTTACCAATGATATTCTGACATTTGAAGAAATTCAACAATTAATTGGTATGGAACCATCATTTAAAGGGCCTTTTAAGATAAAAATTGAGCCAATTCATAGTTATTGGATGAACTACGAAGGGCGGGTTCATAGAGATACAACTAAACAATATGCTCGAGGATTTTTGCTATTTTTGCTCGGGTCGACCATTTTAGGCAGCATCGAATCTGCCATCCATTTGTCGGTGTTGAGGGCCCTTACTGATATGAATATAGTACCATTTTACAGCTGGGGTGAAGCCGGTCTTGCCTGTATTTACCATGGACTTGAAAAAAATTTGCAAAAATAAGAAGTCTTTTGTTGGCTTTATGGCGGTTGTCAAGGTACTCTTCTTCCACCAATGTCAATTCCATTCTTATTCTTGCATGAATTTGATTTTTATTATTGTTGTAGGTATGGGCATATGAGCACAACCTTGTGAGGGTGCCTAGTATTTCCTGAGACAGAGTCGGGTATCCGAGGTTAAATTTTTGGTTGTCAAATCGTGTAGAAGTTCCCGGCTTTCACCATGTGCACAGTCAACGCTATTTCTTAAGTTGCCTAACCTGGGACCAGGTAAAATAGCATTAGTATACTTTAAAATTTATATAAAAGTTCACTTACCTTATGTCTTTTTGTAGGTCAATTTGGCCTGGTGGAACACAGAAGAGCAGACAAACTGGACTTCCTCTATTAAATTCGTACTGCCTTTTTTACATACCCGTCGAGTCATTGCCGGCCCTGTGTCTAGTGGCTAGTTTCTCGAAGAGAGAGTATACGAGTGGTTTCTTTGTCCCGAGCAGTGGAGGATCTCGATGTAATTCCTGAAATATACTTTAAATATCACATCAATACTGGAGAATGAATGGTGGTTGGCTCGGTACGGTTATGATGTTGAAACCTTTCTCTATCCACCGAGTGCATCTTATACCCAGTTTATTCAAATAGGGCTCTTGAACTTTGACGTATCTCCTGTTGGTGTACGGGAGATTCCTGAAGAAAATGAGGATAGAGATGAAGAGGAATATCATGGAGAGGGAGGAGAGTTTGTTCCACATCTCAGGGCTAGCAATTCTCAGGTAAACTTTTACCATTTTTCCATTGCAATCGCTTCTTTCTTAACTTATTTGACTTTTTTAATGATTGTTGCAGGCTGCTGGCTTATTTGATCATGAGGTTGGACCTTCTTTTATTACTCCTTCATTTTCTCATTCTAGTCCACCGGATATGCCATCTCATCCACAGGGCGTTGACATGAATTACTTGGTAGATTTTCTTGTTTCATGATAATTTATGCTATATGTATGCATAATTATGTATGCTCTTACTCTTTTCCTTTCGGGCTCACAGCAGATGCTTGAAGAACAAAACAAGAAACTTCAAGAAGAGCTAGCCGCTAGTCGTCAATAGGTTTCCCATTTTGAAAATTTGTACCATCAGTCATAGCAAAATTTTTGAGACTTCCGATTTTAGGGGATGAGAGATCCTAGTGCTTCTTCATCTAGAGGCCCCCAAACTGATGACTATGAGATCCTTTCATCTACTTCTGACGAAGACCATTACAGATCGAAACTCCAAGGTAATAGAGATTCTGGTGCTCCTGCTTCGGATGAACGTGGGATAGGTGATATGCCTCCTCCTCCAACAGGCGATGATTTTTTTAGAGCTTTATTTGATGATCTACCACCTCCTTCTTAGTGATACATGAATATTGTATCAATTGAGGAAATATTATATAATAAGTATAAAAATAATAATGACAATATGCAACTCTTTTTTCTTCTCTCTCTTTTTTTTTTAAAATCAAATGTTGGTCTTGCCAAATCAATGTCAATGTACCTCAGGACTTGATTTTCAAATTAACATATCTATAACATGACAACCCTAGTTACCATACTAAACTCGAGAATCATTTCTATTTAAGCAAGAACTGTCGCACTTCAGATAGGCACATACACATTACTTGGCAAAAGGTCTCATTGAGTTTAAATATTGTCTATCTCATATGCATGCTTATTCAAACTATCTCCACTAATAGACTCTACCTACCAAGAGAGATCAACAAGTCTTTAATAGGCTTGAAATGGAGTCTATAAGGGACACGGGTTTAAATGAAGGCCATTTGTAAGTTGGAGCCGATGTGACACAAAGGATAAACCTTCATACTACAAACTGCTTGTTGGAACTTTAGAGAGTTGGGAGCATGAAAAGATAGAGCTTTGAACATTCTTCTTTCTTTTTGGCGTTAACTTGAATCTTGATTGGGATAGTCTTTGCCTTTGCAAAAAGTTTGGTACCCAAATTTGTTTCTTTTCTTCTTCTCCCTTTTTTTTCTTTTTATTTTTCTTAGTCTTCCCTTTCTTTGAGCATTTTATCATTTTGTCCTTCTTCCTTGTAGGACTGTCACGTACAGAACTTTCAAAAACTGTGTGACCGTTATCCTTTTTCTTTGATTTTGATCGAATCTTTGGTTGGACTGGACCAATTTAAGTTAAACTGTCCTTATAAACCAAATGGAAGCCTTTTGTTGTCTCAGTTGGATTTCTAAACCATTTTGGGTTTTCTTTTTCTTTTCCTTTCTTGTTTTTTTCTTTTTTTTTTCTCTTTTTGTTTATTTTTTTTATTTTTTTGGTTTTCTTCTCTTTTTTATTTTTTTTGTTTTCTTCTCTTTTTCTTTTTTCTCTTTTTTTTTGGTTCTAGCTCTAAAAGAGTTGTCTTGTTTGTACCAACTTGGGCTTCTAATAATGGATGAGTGGAGTGGCATAAATCTCCTTTAACAGGGAAAAATTATTTGTTACTCTGATGTTAGCTTGATAGATTGGAGATATTAGGTGAACTTCAAATACCTTTATGGTCTTGAGAACATCAATTATACTTATGGTCTTTGAGAACTTCAACTATCTTCATTGTCTTGACTATTCATTTCTTTCTTTGATCTTCTTGCCACTTTATCTTAGTGATCATAAGAATTGTCAAAAGTATCACAACAGCTCAGGGTAGGTTGTTGTGGTTTGTAAGCCAATGAAAAGAAAGCTAAAATTTTATGAAGGCTCAAAGGGACAACTAGGGATTGATATTTAATTGGGTGGATACTAGTTGTTGGCTTATCAAACAATGCCTAGAACATCTCTCCCTTAAATAAGCAGATTTCAATTTCGCCTCCAAAGTTTGTCAAAGCATGTTCTAAGACTAACTAAGACCTAGACAAAGGTAATTGTGCAGGAGTCCTCTCTAAGTAAGCATACACAACTCAATGCTATAGAGCAATTCCCTTATCTAGTAAAGTCATTCAAATCATGATGCCTAGATACATTAATTTATGAATATCAAGCTAGATTCATTGGTTGAGCACCAAAATGAGCAAAGACCAACAAAAATTTTAATGAAAGTAATTTATTCAAACAACTTTAAATTTTAAAAACATGATTGTTCCAATTAAATATTAAAGAAAATAAAATTGAAAGCCAACATTCAAGCTAAGGAAAGTTTGTTGAGTTAAGCTTCTTTTCCTTTCACATCTTCAATATTTCTATCTTGAAAGGATGATAAAATAAAATCTTCTTCCAATCCTTTTCCTACCATGAAGGTTGCTGGAGGTGGCACTGTAATATCCCAAATGATACCCTAAAATTTTGGAAATGTTAATTGTTGTAATGGAATTAAATGTTAAATGTATATTTGATTAAGTGAGAAGATAAAAGAAGGAGTGTGTATATGTTGTATATATGGGGATATATACAACATATACAAGTCAATGTTTTAATTATGGTCAAATGAGATAATTAATTATTTTAAATAGAAATTATGTGATGTTGGAAGATGATATTTATTACTATAATATTTAATTGCTTGGTTGAGATTAAAGGGAGTTTTTGTGTGGCTAAGAGAGGTTGATTGTTTTGACTTGAGAATAACTATCATCATCTTCTTCTTTCTTCTCCAAGAGCTGGCCATCACCATTGCCAAAGAGGGAAGAAAGATTTTGTTGATTCCTAACTCAAGATTGAAGACTTTCAAGAGATCAAGTTGGAGTTTTAAGGATTGTCTTCACTTTTGGTAAGTTTCCAACTTGTTTCTTTGTGTTCTTTTGGAGTTTGTATATTTGAGTTTGGTGATTGGTTGTTGTATATGTGTGTATGTTTGATTTTGGAGTGATTGAGTTTGTTTGGTCTAATTAACTTTGATTTTGGGGTTGGATAGAATAAAATGTTAAGTTTGGTGAAGAAAACAAGAGTTGTGGATTGTGTATGTGTTGAGTTGCGAAATATGGTTGTGATTGTGTTTTGATGCATGTTATTGAGTTTGCTTTGATGTTATGCAAGTTTATTAAGGTATATTGATGGTTTTGGTTGAGTTTGTTTGCAGTGGAAAAGGGTAAAAGAAAGATGTTTGTTGGATATGGTGTTGTTAGTGTCGATTTTAGGTTTTTGGCCTGACACACCCAGTAGCACGACTATGTCCTTGGGTGTGTCGTTAGTTCTATTTTAAGTGTGGGTGACACGTGCAGTGAGACGCCCATGTCACTGAGAGTGCCACAGCTTCTGTCTTGGAGTAGTATTGACACATGCAGTGACACACCCATGTCACTGAGTGTGTCATAGCTACTGTGTTATTGGTGGATTGACACATCCAGTTACATGCCCATATCACTGAGTGTGTCATAGCTTCTGTGTTGGAGAAGAATTGACACATGCAGTGACACGCCCATATGCCCAGTAGCACGGCCATGTCCTTGGGCATGACGTTGGTTTTATTTTCAGTGTGGGTGACACAAGCAGTGACACGCCCATGTCACTGAGCGTGTCACAGCTTTTGTGTTGGAGTAGTATTGACACGTGCAGTGACACACCCATCTCACTGAGCGTGTCACAGCTTCTGTGTTGGAGTAGTATTGACACATGCAGTGACACTCCCATGTCACTGAGCATGTCATAGCTACTGTGTTGTTGGTGGATTGACACGTCCAGTGGCATGCCCATGTCACTAAGTGTGTCATAGCTTCTGTGTTGGAGGAGAATTGACACGTGCAGTTACATGCCCATGTCACTAATCATGCCAAAGCTTCTATGTTGTGGGTTTAGGGCATGATCAGGAACATGCACGTATTGTTGAGCTTGTCATGTGTAGAGTTTGCCCTAGATAGTTCTTATCCTTATTTTCTTATGAGCATTACTAAGTGAGAATGTATAATCACATTTGGATTAGGTTTTAAAGAATTTTAGTAGCCCTAATCTAAGGATTGAGGAAATCTTGGAAGAGGAGTTTGGTATTGGTGTGTGTTGCTCTTAGAGGTAAGTGCTAACCTTACATGATTGCATACATTTACATGACTGTGGGACTTAACACATTTGGTTGGAAAATGTGTTAGGTTACCTATTATATTGTTGATATATGAGAATGGTACAATGATTTGTATTATGTGAACTATGTGAATAAAATGTTGAGGATTCAAAATACATGAACAATGTAATTTGTGATATGCACACTAATGATGAAATGTGAAGCCATTGTTGATGGCTATAATGATATAAATGGGATAATTGAAGCATTCAGCTTATGATGATCATGAGAAAATGAAAAAGGTTTTGATAATGAAATAATGAAAGAATTGTGTGCCTAGTATGTTATTCAATTTTCAGAGTTTTTTTGTTGGTGGCATGCCTAAAAGTAACAATCCCTTGAAGCTGGGTTGGGCTTGGTCCTTGAAGCCAGGTTGGGTTGATGCTATGCTCCCCTTGAAGCTTGGTTGGGCCTAGTCATTGAAGCCTAATTGGGATGTTACATATGAGATGTTTCTCATTGTGATAATGATTCGCCTACGGGCTTGATAAATGTGATTATTGGACCAAAACAGTAACTCTGGAATTTGAATGGCATATTAGTTTCTTTTGGGCCCATGCTTGTCTTTGCTTTAAATGTGAATCATGAATGATGAAATAATTGAACAATATAATGAAATATAATGTTATGAAATATGATATCCTTGTATATTGTTTCTAATTCTTGAAAGTTTGACATTGGCATTACATTGAATCATATTGTTATCATGGTTAGTACCACTAAGCCTTTGGCTTAGCGCGATTGTGATTTATCGCGCAATTGATAGGGTAGATCCAGTTGAATCGGAGTGTTCAGCTAGACCGAGTAGAGTCTAGACTTGCTATCCCTTGTGAAGTGTTGATTTTTTTTGGACTTTAGGATCATAGACGAACTGCCAAGCATGTATAAACTCTATATTTTTTTTAAATATTGATTTTGATGTGTATATGTGTATATTCCGCTACATTTTCTGCTGCTTATTAAACAAAAGTTTTTGATAAACTTTGGGTGTAATGAAGATATATGTATATGTATTTTAACAAGGAATGTTTGATCGATTGCTATTTATAGTGAAGATTTAATGTTAAAGTTTTAAAGATTGGTTTGCTTCAAATAAAATGTGACATCCTTGCATCCGGTATACATTTATTACAAATGTGGGTGTATGTGGTGTACGTATATGGGGTATAGGGGTGTTACAATTGTTTTGGTATCAAAACCTAGGTTTGAGGTTCTCAACCTAGGTGAATTGTAAGAAATATGGTTTTTAAAATATGGTTTTTGAATAAGATACATGCATTGGCACTGGCAGTTTCTGATCTTTGATGAGGTAATTTCTGCTGTGTTTGCAGATATAGGTAGTGATGGCATCTCAGTCACGTCAGTCCATAGAAGGTAGTGCTGAGAGTGTAGCTCTTGAAGAGGGTAGAGATGGAGCTAGGGTTGAGAGAGCTGGAGAGGCACCTGCTCCTATGCCAGAGAGACCAGCTGTTGATGAAATTTTGCCAATTTGGTCACGACATATGGTAGAGTTATTGAGGCAGGCTCCAGTGCAGCAGCCGCCACCGCAACCACTGCCGCAAGTACTCGTGAGACAGTATGATAAATTGAGGAAGTTTAGAGCTGAGGACTTCTTTGGTACTATAGATCCTGCAGTAGCTGAGCAGTGGTTGGATAGAGTTCAAAGGGTATTCATTCAATTGCAAGCTACTTCTGAAGAGAAATTTGATTATGCTAGATCCCTTCTGCAGAGAGATGCATATGATTGGTGGAAGACAGTTCCACATGCGATCGATGATCCACCAACCTTGTCTTATGATGATTTTCTGCGGGAGTTTGAGCAGAAGTATATTCCAAGGGAGCATAAGGATGCTAAGAAGATAGAGTTTCTGAGTTTGAGACAGGATAACAGGATGGTGACAGAGTATGAGATAGAGTTTATCCGGTTGAGTCATTATGCTGGTGGAATTATTTCAGATGAGATAGACCGGTGTAGGAAATTTGAGGAGCGGTTGAGACCCTCTATTATGTGTATTGTTACAAGCTCCCAGTACCAACATTTTTCTCAGTTGGTTGCAGCTGCTAGGAGTGTTGAGAGAGCACAGGGTATTGCAGCAGCTGCTACTGAGGAGGAGACTAGAGTTAGGAGACCTTTGAGTGAGGCAGGGTCTTCATCTATGAAGAGAGGTAGAGGAAGCTATTTTTTGAGGGTCAGTAGGAGCCAGAGGCAGTTTGGTAGGTCAATTCAGTATCAGAGGCAAAGACCGAGACCTATAGTTTCTGTAGCTAGTGCTTCGACTCCAGTGGTTCATAGGTCTATTCCACCTACATGTGTCCATTGTGGTAGGGTACATGGGGGTGCTTGCTGGAAGACGGGTGGACTGGGAGTATGTTTTAGATGTGGGTTACCAGATCATTTCATCAAAGATTTTCCTGAGCTATCAGAAGATAGACAAAGTGATACTGCAGCTTCTCGACCCAGTGTCCGAGGAGGTTGAGGGGACATAAGTTTTAGTAGAGGTGGTCAGCTCGGAATTAGTTTGAGAGGAGGCCTTACATCTGGAGGCAGTAGGCCAGATGAGGCTGGGCCATCTCAGTGAGTGTATGTTATGTAGAGGCAACCAGATGCTTTTACCGTCATTGCGGCTACATTTTTTTTATTTAGCATTTTAGTTCTTGCTCTTATTGATCCAGGATCTACTCATTCATACATAAGTGCATTTATCTTGCCTGTGAATGAATTGTATTCTGAGTCCCTAGGATTTGATGTCTTGGCGACAAATACTTTAGGGCATAGTGTGATAGTTAGCAAGGTGTAATATCCTCATGTATACCTTAAAAGTTTTGATTATGTTATTGTTATATATTGGATTGAATATATGTGTTAAATTACAAGAGAAAAGAAGTTGGGAAAAGAATGTATAGGTATTTGTGTTTTGAGAAGAAAAGAGGGTGTAGAGAGAAGTGTATATGTTGTTTATATGGTTGTATAACTAACATATACATTGGTCAAAAGGGTTGGTCAATACAAGATGATATTTATTTGTGGCATGTGAAATTATATATATGGGTATATATGAGACAAAAGATTAATTAAATGGATGAAGGGCATGGAGGTAATTTTCTTTGGTTAAGTTGCATGGTGGAGATTAAAAGAAGAAAAGTGGTTGACTTGTTGGTATTTTCTTCTTTCTTTCTTGAAGAGGCCGGCCATTGAAGAAGAGAAAGAGCTAGGGAGGTGTTTCAAGTTCTATAATCAAATTGAAGAAGGAATCAAGGGTTTTGGTTAGAGATTTGTGGAATTTCTTCATTTAAGGTAAGTTTTCTCTTGATTTCTCTTGTTCTATTTGGAATTTTGTTTGAGTTTGATGGAGTGTGTTTGTGTATGGTGTGTGTAAAAGTGTTGAAATGGAATTAAAGATAAGAAGCTAGGTTGGTGTGGGTAATGGAAGAGTAAGAGTTGTGTTTAGTGAATTTTTTTCTGTTTTACAATTAGTAAAGGCTGTGACTTGTATGATTTTTAATTAATTATAGAAAAATGTTCTTGAAGTGAATTTTTGATATGTTGTGCCTCTATGAGTCTAGAATGACTGAAAAATATGTTGATTCGATTTTGGAATGGTTATGAGTTTAGAAAGATTATTTTTATTAGACCTGTTCCAGCAGGTACCTTAACTGAGACAGCTATATTTCGGGATTTTTAATAAAATGTAGAAAAATCATATCCAATTGAATTTTGGATATGTTGTTTCTTAGTGAGTCTAGTATTTGAGAAAAATAATTTGGAACCACGTTGATTGAATTTGATTTATGGAATTCACAAAGTTCAGAACTGCTGCCAGGATGCAGGGCAATTGGGGCAGTCTGGTTAGGTGAACTATTTGACCAAGATTTTGTATTCAGTTTGATCTGAAATTTTAAAGGAATGATTTTAAGATACAAAACTAAATTCTGTAAAAATTTTAGAATTTTTAGTCAAGTAGGTTATTTTATACAAATTTTCAAAATAAGGATAAAATGGAGTCTTAAACCAGAATGTACTATTCATATGGTCATTTTGCTAATATTCCTTTTGGATTAGATTGTGAAGAGGTTGAATTGCCCTAACCGTGTCCCTCAAGTGGTGCTGCCCGTGTCCCTCAAAGGTTTTGAAGAGATTGGGTTGCATTAACCTAAATGTGGAGAATTCTTGGAAAGAAAAGAAATGTATAGATTGATGGGACTAGTTCTTGAGGTAAGTACCAATACATATGATTGTATTTAATTACATAATTTGAGGCTTAACACATTTGTTTGCAAATGTGTTAAGTGATCTATTATATTGTTAACATAATTGGACTAAGGTGATGATTGAATGATGTGAAGGATGTGAAGATCATTAACAAGGTAAGCATAAACCCTATTTGATTGTATATCCTTATATGTCTTTGAACATTAACACATTGGGATGAAAGTGTTAAATAAGCTATTATATTGTGAATGTAAATGAAGAATATATATAAAGGATGAAATATGAAATGGGAAAGGTAGGAAGAAATGAGGATCATTCTTAAGGTATGTGCAATTTGTTATGATAAATGCTCTAGTAATGAATGATGTTAATGTGTTTTGAGAAGTGAGAAAATGTTATGTTATATGCATTGTGAATCTTGTGTATGGCAATGTATTATATGAATAATATACTTTGAAATGTGATATCAATGATGCTATATGTATCATATGGATTGAGATATGATATGATATGAAGCCATTGTGATTGGCTATGATAATTCAATTGAAAGAGATAAGGCATGTTGGCCTAATTGATGATGAGATTGATAATGAAATAATAAATGAATTGTTTGTTTAATATGTTATTCAGTTTCAGAGTTCTGGATTTGGGTGGCATGCCTAAGAAATGATGAAAGGTAACAGTCTTGCCGGGTTTAGGATCTCCTCATATGTGTTGAGTTGATGGTCCAAGAGACTGGGTCTGTTACACTATGAGAATTGTGAATATGAGATATATGATTTGTAACAGTCTTGCCGGGTTGAGGATCTCCTCATATGTGTTGAGTTGATGGTCCAAGAGACTGGGTCTGTTACACTATCCATGGATAGAGATACATGTATATACATTGCCTACGGGCGTGATGATTGTGACTATGAACCAAAGCAGTAACTCTGAACTTTGAATAACATATTAGTGTTTTGGGCCCGAGTCTGTCTTTATTGTCAATGTGAAATGCAAGTATTGAAATATTGATTGTGAGTATTAATAATGAATTATGCTTGGTGAATTGTGAATAATATAATGTTATTAAGTGTAATATGTAAATGAATTGTGGTTGATGATAAAGGTTGTCTTTATTGGAAATATGATTTATGATTTATATGATATGTAAATTGTGTATTGCAATAATGAGTGATATGATGTGTAATGTGTGTATTGCAATAATGAGTGTATGATATGTAATGTGTGTATTGCAATAATAATTGGTATGATATGTAAAGTGTGTATTGCAATAATGGTTGGTGTGGTATATATATAATGTAGGGGTATTAATATATTGGTTTTGAGTATTGGTGATGCATTGGGGTTGGTGATAATATTATGTATATATATACATCATATATGAAATTAGCTAGGATATATTAAAGATAAAATTAAAAAGAAAAGAAGATATGATAAGAACTAATTATATATTGAATCGATGTATCATTATATATCAATACTTCTATACTATATGTTTATATTTTATATTTGGACTACTAAGCTCTCGGGCTTAGCGCGGGTGTTTATTCGCGCAGGTATATAGATGGAAGATATGAAGTCTTTTGTTATGCCACAAGAAGAGTAAAGTTTGTCGAGACCAACTAGAGGGTAATGCATACATGTATAAATTTTAATTATGATGTATTTCTGACGAGAGAGTATTTATATGTATAAATGAAGTTTTAATAAAGATAATGATTTTGTAAATGTTATTTAAATTAATGTATTATGGTTTGAACTCTGTTACAGGTTTTTAAAATGTAACGAAAAGTGACATCCTTATACTTTATATATTTACTGTATGTATACTAGGTATATGCATAGTACTTATATAGGGTATCGGGGTGTTACAATTGTTCCTTTTTAACTGTAACGACCCTCCCCGACCAGGTCGGCTGCCCGGCCCACTAGTGGCTTACGGCCCGGCCATTTCACCACCTGGGCACGGAGTCCGCAGGAGGCAAGCGATCGCTACAGTACTGGACAGCCCTCGCGGCCCACCCAGCAGGAATTTGTTTATTTGGCTCCCTAAGGAGTCGCCTCCCTGGATCGAACCCCTGACCTCCCACTTAAGAGAGCCAGCGAGAACCATCCAGTGCCATTTCTGCTAGTATGGTTCTCGCTGGCTCTCTTAAGTGGGAGGTCAGGGGTTCGATCCAGGGAGGCGACTCCTTAGGGAGCCAAATAAACAAATTCCTGCTGCGTGGGCCGCGAGGGCTGTCCAGTACTGTAGCGATCGCTTGCCTCCTGCGGACTCCGTGCCCAGGTGGTGAAATGGCCGGGCCGTAAGCCACTAGTGGGCCGGGCAGCCGACCTGGTCGGGGAGGGTCGTTACACAAGGTGCACCGAGATAGTTCAGTTGTGGTGCAGGATGAGGAGTTCTTGGGTGATTTGATTGAAATGCCTTTTAAGGAGTATGATTTGATTTTAGGCATGGATTGGTTGTCTAAACATGGGGCTATGGTAGACTATCAAAAGAAGTGTGTTACCCTGAGAACTAGTGATGGTAGAAGTGTTATGGTATCTAGTGAGCATAGACATCTTGCATCTATGTTTGTTTCACCTGTTGCTGCTAGGAGATTGATTCGGAAAGGGTGTGATGCTTATCTTGCTCATGTGGTAGATACCAGAGTAGTGGGTTCTCAGCTTGATAGTATACCCACAGTTACTGAATTTCAAGATGTTTTTCCTAAGGAGTTGCCAGGGATACCCCCTGAGAGAGAGGTTGAGTTTGGTATCGATTTATTGCTTGATACCACTCCTATCTCTATTACTCCCTATCGAATGGCACTTGCTGAGTTGAGAGAGTTAAAGGTGCAGTTGCAGGAGTTGTTGGATAAAGGGTTTGTTAGCCCTAGGGGAGCGCCTGTTTTGTTTGTGAAGAAGAAGGATGGTACTTTGAGACTGTGCATTGATTATCGGTAGTTGAATAAGGTGACTATCAAGAATAAGTATTCTTTGCCTAGGATAAATGATCTCTTTGATCAATTAAAGGGAGCAGCAGTATTCTCTAAGATTGATCTGAGATTAGGGTACCATCAGTTGAGATTCAAAGCTAAAGATGTATCTAAGACAGCTTTTTGCACGAGGTATGGGTATTATGTGTAACATCCTCTGACAATTCTTATATAAAAACTATCAGAGAATGTTATTCAATACACTGTTCACGCTCCAATCAATTCAGACAAACTCTCTTTATAAATAAAATTTTCAAATAATAATACAATATGCATATCACAACACTTATAGGTCAATTATTTAAATCAATTTTCAATAATCCATTACAAATCAGATAACTATCATACATTTGTCAAATCAAATGCTTAAATAATACATTCCTTTCTTTTATAATCATTCACTAGAATTCTCAAACTTCATTCTCTAAATACATATATCCTCTTATGTTTACACATTTATACAATCTCTCAAATGGCCAAACTGAAGTATCTATATACCTTTTATAACTTACGAATACAATAACACAAGATCTTCGTCTGTTCTTAACTTGCTCCGATGTCCTGATACCTGCGTGTCAGAAAACAATTCTAACACGCTAAGCAAAGCTTAGTGGTGCTTGTATACACATATTTTATCACTTAATATTAAAGAAATATATTTATGAAAATATAGTAATAACACTTAGTTTTAAGGAGTATTTCAATATATTAACTCATTTCGGTAATAAATCAACATACCATGCTGATTATACAAAATAATAACTATCCCTGCATAAAAGTTATCATATAATACACTACTTTTAGTATTGCAGCTTGTCTCATTAAGAATCATTTTATTCAATACTTGCTTTCTCATTTGATAACATTGTTCACAATACATTATTTTGTTTTTCAATAATTCTTCCTTTTCAAGTTCACATATAGGATCATTTCATTCAATCTATACTTTTCAGCACTTACATCTATTACTATACTTTAGAGCACTTTGTATCTCACATCATGTTATACACTTTCAATCATTTGATATACTTTAGAGCACTTTATATCTCACATCATGTTATACACTTTCAATCATTTGATATACTCAATACATTGAGCATAACATTTCCATTATGTTCATTAGAACTTTCACGTGTAAGCATTAATATATTTATTACCAATCACTTTTGCAGGAACACAATACTTTAATTTTAAGTACTTGACTTATCTATGATTTTACATTCTTTTATTAGTCACACTACCATGTTCACATATATTTTCATTAATTATGCCCATACATACTAAACTTAGATCATAATTTTGGATAACATGTTAGTGTAGCAATCTCAAGAATTTATAATGGCAATTATGCCCACTATCACTGATAACACAATGTGTCCATTAATGGCACGAGGTTCCCACTATCACTGTGGCTATCCATCCTCTGGTTAGCCATTCAATCCAAAGCTAGATATAAATTTAGTATGATTTGGGCAATTCATTAATTTTTTATGAACACTACATTGTTTATTTCATTTCATTGGTACTATACTCTTATCAACATTTGGTATATGTGTGTCACTTGTCTAAAGTTTATCACTCATTTTCATACGTTTAACACATTAACACAAAAGTATGGACTATACACATATTAGTCTCATGTTATTAATTAACACTTGTTTATATAAACACTCACTTGTTTATATAAGCACTTGTTTATATCATTTTATTGGTTTATATCATTTCACTTGTTTATACCATGATCTTAGTACATTACTCTTAGCAACATGTAGTATGATATATATTTGTCACTTATCTCAAGTTTCTCACTCTTTTTCATGCATTTAACACATACACATGAAGTCTCAATACAAATATTCACATATTAGTCTCATACTAGGCCCGTAGATCACAAATTACAAGCCAAAAACATTATTTAGGTGCCCCACGGGCGTGGCATCTCAACCCCATGCCCCTGGGATCCGAAATGAAGCTATAAATGAAGTTTGAAGACCCCACGGTCGTGGCCTCAAGGGCCACGGTCGTGGCATCTAAAACTCTTCTATTCTCTCGAATTTCTTTGAAGAAACATCATCACTTTCAATCCCATGGTCGTGGCATTGATTTCGGGACTGTTTTCTGAGTAAAATCATGTATTCTACACTTTTAACTTCATTAAACACAATCATATTGAAGATCTAAGATAATAATTGATCAAACTCAATATTTTGACATAAAAAGTGTTCATATCAAATACCTTCACTTGATTAAACTTTTAACCATTTCATATGGATAAAAACATAATCAAATCCTTCACTTCTCATCAATATATCTTTATACATAACTTAATCAATCAATTAAATCATTTAAACTTGTAAAAAGTCATATTTTTATAAAATATAAATCAAAAGCACATACCTTGTTGATAATCACTACTTTTCCAACTTAATCTTAAGTTTTGATTCAACTCATGGAAAGAAGGAAGAAGAAAGAAGTGAAGATGATGATGATGGCGTGGAGAGAAGAAGAAATCAGAAACTTCTCCACACACACACATATGCACATATATATATATATATTTAATCTAGTGAGGGTAGGCTCATAATAACTATGGTGCACCCTCATTCTTAGCCATTGGTTTTAAATCAAATTTTAATCTCGTAAAACAGTAAAAATACTCTTTTCAGTAAAGTTTTAAGCTACACAATGTAATATTCTTTACGTGTAGCATTTATCCATCACACTTTTGTCACTTTACACTATGCATTTTTCAATATTTGTTAAAATGTCCCTGATTAAAATCTTGACCATTACATTATGAGTTCTTGGTAATGCCTTTTGGATTGACGAATGCACCAGCAACTTTTATGGATTTGATGAACATGGTGTTTGTGGTGGTCTTTATTGATGATATTTTAGTATATTCGCATAATAAGGTGGAGCATGACGAGCATCTGTAGATTGTATTGTAGACTTTGAGAGAGAAGCAGTTGTACGCTAAGCTATCTAAATGTGAGTTTTGGCTTGATCAAGTGACTTTTCTTGGTCATGTGATTTCTGTAGATGGTATAAGAGTTGATCAGAGTAAAGTTGAGGTCATTTTGAATTGGAGTCCACCAAAGTCAGTGACAGAAGTTGGAAGTTTTCTGGGTTTGGCAGGCTATTATCGACGGTTTGTGAAGGGTTTTTCTTTGAAAGCTACTCCACTTACTAGATTACTTCGAAAGGGAGTTAGATTCATGTGGATGGATCGGTGTCAAGCAAGCTTTGAGCAGATGAAGGAGATGTTGACCCAAGCTCCTGTTCTTACTTTGCCTATGGAAGATAAACCATATGTGATTTACAGTGATGCTTCACATAGTGGGTTAGGTTGTGTTTTGATGCAGAAGGGTAGAGTCATAGCTTATGCTTCGCTGCAGTTGAAGCCACATGAGTTGAATTACCTGATGCATGATTTGGAATTGGCAGCCATAGTTTTTGCCTTGAAGATTTGGCGACATTACCTGTATGGGGAGAAGTGTTTCATTTATACAGATCACAAGAGTTTGAAATACTTGGGGGCTCAGAGAGAGCTTAATCTTCGGCAGAGACAGTGGTTGGAGTTGTTTAAAGACTATGACTATTTGATTGATTATCATCCTATAAGGCAAATGTTATTGCTAATGCCTTGAGTCAGAAGTCTTTGGCAGGTTTGACTGCTTATTCGCTCTCATTGCTTGTTGAGTTGAGAGCGTTGCATGCTAGTTTTGAGCCTTGTGATGATGGTGCATTGTTGGCTCAGTTGCAATTGAGGCCAATCTTGTTGGACCATATTAGAGAGCCTCAGTTGGCTAATGATAAAATTTAGATAGTTGTTTTAGATTGCCAAAATGGAGAGAGTAGAGATTTTCATGTGAAAGATGATGGCAGCATTTGGTTCAAAGATAGATTGTGTGTTCCTGATGATGCAAGATTGAAAAAGGCTATTTTGGAGGAAGCACATCAGTCAGTTTTTGCTAGGAATCCTGGAAGTACCAAGATGTATCATGATTTGAAGCAACATTATTGGTGGTCAAGTATGAAGAGGGACATAGCGGAGTTTGTATCCAAATGTCTCACTTGTCAAAGAGTGAAGGCTGAGCATCAAGTTCCTTCGGGGTTGCTCCAACCTTTATCAGTGCCTGAGTGGAAATGGGAGCGAGTGATAATGGATTTTGTGACTGGTTTGCCATTGACTCAGAAGATGCATGATGCCATCTGGGTGATTATTGATCGATTGACGAAGACAACTCATTTCCTTCCAGTTCAGATGGACTATTCTCTTGAGAAATTGGTTGAGCTGTATATTAAAGAGATAGTAAGATTGCATGGAGTCACAATTTCTTTGGTGTCGGATCGAGATCCCTGGTTTACTTTGAGATTTTGGAAAAGTTTGCATAATGCTTTAGGATCACGGTTACATTTTAGCACTGCTTTCCATCCTCAGACAAATGGGCAGTCGAGAGAGTGATATAGATTTTAGAAGATATGTTGAGAAGTTGTATCATTGATTTCTCTAGAAGTTGGGACAAATGGAATTTGCTTATAACAACAGTCATCAATCCAATATTAGAATGGCACCTTACGAGGCATTGTATGGTAGAAGATGTAGGATGCCTCTATGTTGGGATGAAGTTGGAGAAGGTAAGTTGGTTGGTCCCGATTTGATTATAGAAATAGAAGAGAAAGTGAAGATAATTCGGGATCATTTCAAAGCAGCTTCAGATAGACAAAAATCCTATTCAGATTTGAAGAGAAGAGACATAGAATTCAATGTTGGAGATAAAGTATTTTTGAAAGTGTCTCCTTGGAAGAATATTTTGAGATTTTGCCGCAAAGGGAAGCTGAGTCCTCATTTCATTGGACCTTATGAGGTACTGGAGAGAATTGGACCAGTTGCTTATCGACTCGCTTTGCCACCTGAATTAGATAGAATTCACAATATCTTCCATGTCTCTATGCTACGGAGGTACAAATCATACCCATCTCACGTTCTGTCAGTAGAATCTATTGAGGTGAGTTCGGATCTGACTTTTGAAGAAGAACCAGTGGCTATTTTGGCACATAAAGTGAAAGAGTTGAGAAATAAGAAAGTGCCACTTGTGAAGGTTCTTTGGAAGAATCATGCTAAGGAAGAGGCAACTTGGGAGAGTGAGCAAGTGATACGAGATCAGTATCCCCATCTATTTTAGACTTGAGATCAGGTAATTTCAAGGACAAAATTTATTTATAGAGGGGGAGAATTGTAATATCCCAAATGATACCCTAAAATTTATGAAATGTTAATTGTTGTAATTGAATTAAATGTTAAGTACATATTTGATTAAGTGAGAAGACAAAAGAAGGAGTGTATATATGTTGTATATATAGGGATATACATAATATATACAAGTCAATGTTTTAATTATGGTCAAATGAGATAATTAATTATTTTGAATAGAAATTATGTGATGGTGGAAGATGATATTTATTATTATAATATTTAATTGCTTGGTTGAGATTAAAGGGAGTTTTTGTGTGGCTAAGAGAGGTTGATTACTTTGACTTGAGAATAATTATCATCATCTTCTTATTTCTTCTCCAAGAGCCGGCCATCACCATTGCCAAAGAGGGAAGAAAGATTTTATTGATTCCTAACTAAAGATTGAAGACTTTCAAGAGATCAAGTTGGAGTTTTAAGGATTGTCTTCACTTTTGGTAAGTTTCCAACTTATTTCTTTGTGTTCTTTTGGAGTTTGTATATTTGAGTTTGGTGATTGGTTGTTGTAGATGTGTGTATGTTTGATTTTTGTGTGATTGAGGTTGTTTGGTCTAATTAACTTTGATTTTGGGTTTGATAGAAGAAAATGTTAAGTTTGGTGAAGAAAACAAGAGTTGTGGATTGTGTATGTGTTGAGTTGTGAAATATGGTTGTGATTGTGTTTTGATGCATGTTATTGAGTTGTTTTGATGTTATGAAAGTTTATTATGGTATATTGATGGTTATGGTTGAGTTTGTTTGGAGTGGAGAAGGGTAAAAGAAAGATGTTTGTTGGATGTGGTGTTGTTGGTGTCGATTTCAGGTTTTTGGACTGACACACCCAGTAGCACGGCCATGTCCTTGGGCTTATCGTTGGTTCTATTTTCAGTGTGGATGACATGAGCAGTGACATGCCCATGTCACTGAGCGCGTCACAGCTTCTGTGTCGCAGTAGTATTGACACGTGCAGCGACATGCCCATGTCACTGAGCGTGTTATAGTTACTGTGTTGTTGGTGGATTGACACATCTAGTGACACGCCTATGTCACTGAGTGTGTCATAGCTTCCATGTTGGAGGAGAATTGACACATGCAGTGACAAGCCCATGTCACTGAGCGTGTCAAAGCTTCTGTGTTATGGGTTTAGGACACGATCAGGGACACGCCTGTGTTGTTGAGCGTGTCATGTGTAGAGTTTGCCCTAGATAGTTCTTATCCTTATTTTCTTATGAGTATTATTAAGTGAGAATGTATAATCACATTTGGATTAGGTTTTAAAGAATTTGAGTTGCCCTAATCTAAGGATTGAGGAAATCTTTGAAGAGGAGTTTGGTATTGGTGTGTGTTGCTCTTAGAGGTAAGTACCAACCTTACATGATTGCATACATTTACATGACTTTGGGACTTAACACATTTGGTTGGAAAATGTGTTAGGTTACCTATTACATTGTTGATTTATGAGAATGGTGTAATGATTTGTATTATGTGAACTATGTGAGTAAAATGTTGAGGATTCAAAATACATGAACAATGTAATTTGTGATATACACACTAATGATGAAATGTGAAGCCATTGTTGATGGCTATAATGATATAAATGGGATAATTGAAGCATTGTGCTTATTATGATCATGAGAAAATGAAAAAGGTTTTGATAATGAAATAATGAAAGAATTGTGTGCCTAGTATGTTATTCAATTTTTATAGTTTTATTGTTGGTGGCATGCCTAATAACAATCCCTTGAAGCTGGGTTGGGCTTGGTCCTTGAAGCCAGGTTGGGTTGATGCTATGCTCCCCTTGAAGCTTGGTTGGGCCTAGACCTTGAAGCCTAGTTGGGATGTTACATATGATATGCTTCTCATTGTGATAATGATTCGCCTACGGGCTTGATAAATGTGATTATTGGACCAAAATAGTAACTCTGGAATTTGAATGGCATATTAGTTTCTTTTGGGCCCATGCTTGTCTTTGTTTTAAATGTGAATCATGAATGATGAAATAATTGAACAATATAATGAAATATAATGTTATGAAATACGATATCCTTGTATATTGTTTCTAATTCTTGAAAGTGTGACATTGGCGTTACATTGAATCATATTGTTATCATGGTTAGTACCACTAAGCCTTTGGCTTAGCACGATTGTGATATATCGAACAGGTGACAACGTAGATCCATCTGAACCGGAGAGTTCAGATTGACCAAGTCGAGTCTAGACTTGCGATCCCTTGTGAAGTGTTGATTTTTTTTTGGACTTCAGAATCAGAGACAAACTGCCAAGCATGTATAAACTCTATATTTTTTTTAAATATTGATTTTGATGTATATATATTCCGCTACATTTTCCGCTGCTTATTAAACAAATGTTTTGGATAAACTTTAGGTGTAATGAAGATATATGTATATGTATTTTAAAAAGGAATGTTTGATATATTACTATTTATAGTGATGATTTGATGTTAAAGTTTTAAAGATTAGTTTGCTTCAAATAGACTGTGACATCCTTGTTTCAGATATACGTATATTACAGATGTAGGTGTATGTGGTGTACGTATATAGGGTATAGGGGTGTTACAGGCACTCTTCCAAATTTAGGCAAAGGATTTTTCTCGGTATTGGGCTTGTCTAGCTCAGGTAGCTTATCACTATCAATTAGATTCTGGATCTCATGCCTCAACTTCCTACAATTGCCGTTTCGTGTCCAGGCCTTTGATGGAATTAGCAAAATGCATTAGTATCAAAGTTAGGTGGAAGAGGATTAGGCAAAGGATGAGAAGTCAAGGGTTGTAACAATCCCTTCTTTTGTAGCTTATTGAGAACCCAAGACAGTGGCTTCCCTAATTCTAAAAACTGCCTCATTCCTCCTTGACTAGTGGCATTAACATTAGCTTCCTTTTGTGTACTTTGATTTCTAGGCTGATAATTCCCTTTCTCATTCCTTCTTGCCAAAAATCGGTTCTTCTCCCTTTCCCACTCTTTAATTTGTAGACTAGCTTGGAGAAGATCTTTGAAGTCCCTTATAAGAGTGTGAGACAGCCTTTCACGGAGGTTAGGCAGGACGCCTGTAATATTCTCATTTATGCCCTAGAAGTTTTACATATTGTTGTTGTTGTTATTGTTATAAATTGGATTGAATGTATATGATGGGATAAGAAAAGAAATTGGGAGGAGAATGTTTATGTATATGTGTATTGGGAAAGAATTAGGGTTTAGAGAGAATGGTATATGTTGTGTATATGATGATATATATAACATATAAATGGGTCAAAGGAAGAGTCAAAGGAAGAGAGATATTTTTGTGTTAAGTGTGTAATTACATATAAGGGCTTATATGAGACAAAAAGTTAGTTATATGATTGAGGGCATTTTGGTAATTGCTTGGATAAGATCACTTGGTGGAGATTAAAAGCAAAATTTGACTTTGTGTCTTCATCATTTCCTTCTTTCTTTCAAGAAGTGGCCGGCTCTCCAAAAACCAAAAAGGAAAGAGAGGTGTTCTTGATGCTAGAAGCAAATTGAAGATACAATCAAAGGATTTGACAAGGGATTTGTGAAATTTCTTCTTTTAAAGTAAGTATTCTCTTGTTTTCTTTACTTATTTGGAAGTTGTGTTGGAAGTGAATTAGGGTTTGGTGATTTTGTGATTTGGTGGATTTGAGATGTGTTGTGTTGTGTTTTCAAGTGTTAAATTGATTTTAAGTTATGAGTTTAATTAGAGGTTGTTGTTGGAAATGGTGGATGTTGATTTGGAAGGATGGAGAAGGATGTTGGTTTTAGGGTTTTGAGATGATATGTGTTTAATTGTTATATTAATGTGTTGTGAAATAATTCTTGTGGTGAATATGTGTTTAGAACATTGGTTATGTTCATTTGAAACATGTTATATGATGAATATTGTGTTTGAGTGCAATTGAGAAAGTGTTGGTTTTAGTTAAGGTTGTGTTTATGGGTGACACGGCCAGAAGTAATGAAGAGACACGGCCGTGTCATTTATTTGTGTTGGCTACTGCCTCTTTTATTTTTAGAGACACGGTCGTGTCCTTCAAGTGGGCTGGGCGTGTCCCTCAAATGAGTTGAATATTGTTTGATTTCTTTGTTCTTTTTGCATGGTTTGGATTCTTCAAAGGTAGTTTGGTCTCTAAACCTAAACATAAACATTTTAAACATCCTTAAACCAAGGAATGACTTAATCAAACACTTGTGGATGATCCTAAAGCTATGAATAATATAAATTGTTCTTGCATTGTTGAGATTGAACAATGTTATGTTATGCATTGTGAATGGTAATGTATTTCATGAGTAATGTGAAATGAAATGTTGATATTTATGAATGATGCTATGTGAGATATAATGTGATCATGGATGAGATAAATATACACTTGAATAATGAAGTGTTATATTGTGAAATGAAATGTGAAGCTATTGTTATTGGCTATGATGATGTGATTGAAAGAAATAAGGCATGTTTGCCTAAATGCTGTTATGAATTGAGAATGAAAATGATAATTGAATAATAAATGAATTGTGTGGCTAATGTGTTTTTCCATTTTCAGAGTTGGTTGTTGGTGGCATGCCTAATAAGTGTAACAATCTCTTGAAGTTAGGTTGGATTAAATCCTTGAAGCCTAATTGAGATGTTACCACCCTTGAAGCTAGGTTGGGTTAGTTTTTGAAGCCAAGTTGGGTTGAAGCTTAGCATGCTTTGCTCCCCTTGAAGCTTGGTTGAACTTAATCCTTGAAGCCTAGTTGGGTATATGACATTGATAAATGTGATAACAAACCAAAGCATTAACTCTGAAAATTGAATTGCATATTAGTGTGTTTTGGGCCCATGCTTGTCTTTGTTTAGTGTTGATTGTGAATGGTTAAATGAATACTAATGAGGTATATGAAAAGATATTGAAATGTGATATGTAATGTAAAAATATGTTGTTAGTTTTGCATATATGATGTTATATGTATAATATGGATTGAGAAATGACATTGCATTGCACTAAGTCATATCATTTGCATGATTATCTTACTAAGCCGTTGGCTTAGCGCGATAGTGTTTAATCGCGCAGGTAATAGAGTTGATAGAGTTGAACCCGAGAGTTCATCAAGACCAAGTGAGAGTAGACCTTGAAGAATCCATTTTGGGAGCTTAAAGATCAGAGCAAACTTGCCAATCATGTATACTTCTTTATATTTTGTAAAGAAATGTTTAATATGTAAATATGTAAATATTTTATAACTTCCGCTGTGTATTATTTAAATGTATATATATATAACTAATATGTTTTGTTTTATAAGTAAATGATCTACTTTTCTATAATGTATAATGATAAGGGTATTGTATCAAGTTTTAAAGTGTTTTGAATGTTAAGAGAACCGTAGCATCCCTATGTTTGGTGCACTTATGCTACATTGTTGTGGTTGTAGTGTGTGTGCATTAGATATGGGGGTGTTACAATTGTTTTGGTATCAGAGCCTAGGTTTGAGATTCTCAACCTAGGTAGAATATAAGAAAAATACTATTTTGATTTTAAAAAGGGTGGTTTTTGAATAACAATATATGTTTGGGATTGGCAACCTCTGATCTTTAATAAGATGTAGTATGTTGTGTTTGCAGACTTAGGTTGTGATGGATTCTCACTCACGTCAGTCGGTTGAGGGTAGTGAGGAGAGCGTTGCTCCTGATGAGGGAGCTAGAGTTGATAGTGTTGAGGAGGCACCTGCTTCGGTGTCGGGTAGACTAGCTGGAGAGGAGGTTCCGCCAGCCTGGTTTAGACATATGATGGAAGTTATGAGGCAAGCACCAGTGCAACCAGTGCCACCACCCCCCTCAGCCTTCAGTACCAGTGAGGCACTATGATAAGCTAAGGAAGTATGGAGCAGAGGATTTCTTTGGTACAGTTGATCCGGCTGTAGCAGAACAGTGGCTTGATAGAATTCAGAGGGTATTTGTTCAATTGCAAGCCACCTCAGAGGAAAAGTTTGATTATGCAAGATCTTTGCTACAGAAGGATGCCTACGATTGGTGGAAGACAGTGCCCCATTCTATGGATGATCCTCCAACACTGTCTTACACTGATTTTCTGAGGGAATTTGAGTTGAAGTATACTCCTAGGGAGTATAAGGACATGAAAAAGATGGAGTTTTTGAGTCTGAAGCAAGACAGCAAGACTGTAACTGAATATGAGGTTGAGTTTATTAGATTGAGTCAGTATGCTGGGGGTATCATTGCTGATGAGATTGATAGATGTCGGCGATTTGAGGAGGGATTGAGGCCCTCGATCATGTGCTTAGTGGCTGGATCCAGATATCAGGATTTCTCACAGCTTGTGGCAGCAGCTCGAAGTGTAGAGCGAGCTCAGGGTATTGCGGTTGCTTCAGAAGAAGAGGTTAGGGTTAGAAGGCCCCAGTTCGAGGCAGGGTCTTCTTCTGCGAAGAGAGGTAAAGGAAGCTTTGTTCCTAGAGTTAGTAGGAGTCAGAGGTCAGCTGGTAGGTCAGTGCAGTTACAGAGGCAGAGATTTAGACCTGCAGCTTCAGTGGCGAGTGCTCCGACCCCTATGGTTCAGAGATCCACCTTACCCATCTGCATCCATTGTGGTAGGCCGCATGGTGGTCCTTGTTGGAAGGCTAGTGTTGCAGGGGTATGTTTCAGGTGTGGGTCACCTGATCACTTTGTGAGAGATTGCCCTGAGAGGCAAGAGCAGAGGTCAGTTGATACAGCAGCTTCTCGACCTAGTGCGAGGGGAGGCCGAGGAGGCAGAGGTGTCAGCCGAGGAGGTAGACCGGGGTACAGTTCTAGAGGAGGTGCTACCTCCAGGGAGAGTAGACCAGAGGAGGTTGGTTCTTCCCAGAGGATGTATGTTATGCAGAGGCAGCCAGATGCTTCGGCAGTCATTGCTGGTACTTTTTCCTTATTTGGTTTTTCTGTACTTGCTTTGATTGATCCGGGTTCCACGCATTCATATGTTAGTGCATCTGTATTGCCTGTATTTGATGTGCATGCTGAGTCCCTAGGATTTGATGTGTTGGTGACAAATCCGTTAGGGCATAGTGTGGTTGTGAGTAAGGTGCACCGAGATAGTGCAGTGAGGGTGCAAGGTGAGGAGTTCCTTGGAGACTTGATTGAGATGCCATTTAAGGAATATGATGTGATCTTAGGTATGGATTGGCTATCTCGACATGGAGCTGTGGTGGATTGTAAAAAGAAAATTGTTTCTTTAAGAACGGGTGATGGTAGAGAGGTGATAGTATCTAATGAGCAGGAACAGCTAGCCTCCTTATTTGTTTCAGCTGTTGCAGCTAGGAGATTGATTAGGAAGGGGTGTGAAGCCTATCTTGCTCATGTGGTGGATACTAGAGTGAGAGGTTCTCCTATTGATGATATACCCACAGTTGCAGATTTTCCAGATGTGTTTCCAGAGGAGTTGCCAGGATTGCCTCCTGAGAGAGAGGTGGAGTTCGGTATTGAATTGTTGCCTGGTACCACTCCTATCTCTATTACTCCTTATAGAATGGCACCAGTAGAATTGAGGGAATTGAAAGTGCAATTACAGGAGTTGTTGGACAAAGGATTTATTCGCCCCAGTGTTTCTCCTTGGGGAGCTCCTGTGCTATTTGTGAAAAAGAAAGATGGTACTATGAGGTTGTGTATCGATTATAGGCAATTGAACAAGGTGACTATTAAAAATAAATATCCTTTGCCTAGAATCGATGATCTCTTTGATCAATTGAAGGGTGCAGCTGTGTTTTCCAAAATTGATCTGAGATCAGGGTACCATCAGCTGAGAGTCAGAGCTGAAGATGTTCCGAACACCGCCTTTCGGACCAGGTATGGGCATTATGAATTTTTAGTTATGCCTTTTGGTCTGACGAATGCACCTGCAGCTTTTATGGATTTGATGAATAGGGTGTTTAGGCCCTATCTGGATCAGTTTGTAGTGGTCTTCATCGATGACATTCTGGTGTATTCGCGGAATGAAGAGGAACATGATATGCATCTGCGGATTGTGTTGCAAATTTTGAGAGAGAAGCAGTTATTTGCCAAATTGTCGAAGTGTGAGTTTTGGTTGGATCAAGTAGCTTTTCTCGGACATATTGTTTCTGCAGAAGGCATTAGAGTTGATCCGAGTAAAGTTGAAGCCATTTTAAATTGGAGTCCACCCAAGTCTGTGACAGAGATTAGAAGTTTTCTGGGTTTGGCAGGCTATTACCGGCGGTTTGTGAAAGGGTTTTCTTTGATAGCTACTCCACTCACCAGATTGCTTCGTAAGGGAGTGAGGTTTTTGTGGACAGATCAGTGTCAGGCGAGCTTTGAGCAGTTGAGAGAAATGTTAACTCAAGCGCCTGTTCTTACTTTACCTGTTGAAGGCAAACCATATGTGATCTACAGTGATGCTTCACATAGAGGTTTGGGGTGTGTATTGATGCAGGAAGGGAAAGTTATAGCTTATGCATCTCGACAGTTGAAACCGCATGAGCTTAACTATCCGACCCATGATTTGGAATTGGCTGCCATTGTGTTTGCATTGAAGATTTGGCGCCACTATCTGTTTGGGGAGAAATGTTTTATTTACACTGATCACAAAAGTTTGAAATATTTGAGTGTCCAGAAAGAACTCAATCTTCGTCAGAGGAGATGGTTAGAATTGATTAAAGACTACGACTGCTTGATTGACTATCATCCAGGTAAAGCAAATGTTGTTGCTGATGCCTTGAGTCGGAAGTCTTTAGCAGGTTTGACTGTTTACTCGCTCTCATTGCTTGTTGAGTTGAGAGCATTGTGTGCTAGTTTTGTACCTTGTGATGATGGTGCATTGTTAGCACAGTTGCAATTGAAGCCGGTTTTGTTAGATCAAATCAAAGAAGCTCAGTTGGCCGATAAGAAGATACAGAAGATTGTTTTGGATTGTCAGAGTGGAAAGGGTAGAGATTTTATTGTGAAGAGTGATGGAAGTCTCTGGTTCAAGAGCAGATTGTGTGTACCCGATGATGCTGATTTGAAAAGGGTCATTTTGGAAGAAGCTCATCAGTCGATGTTTGCTATGCATCCGGGTAATACGAAGATGTATCATGATTTGAGATAGCATTATTGGTGGATGGGGTTGAAGAGAGACATTGCTGAGTTTGTATCGAAATGTCTCACTTGTCAGAAGGTTAAAGCAGAGCATCAAGTTCCAACCGGGTTGCTTCAACCGTTGTCAGTGCCAGAATGGAAGTGGGAAAGAGTGACAATGGACTTTGTGTCTGGGTTGCCATTGACACAAAGGAAACATGATGCCATATGGGTGATTGTGGATAGATTGACTAAGACAGCTCATTTCCTTCCGGTGCGGATGGATTACTCTTTGGAGAGATTGGCTGAGCTGTATATCCATGAGATTGTGAAGTTGCATGGTGTTCCAACTTCTTTAGTGTCTGATCGAGATCCCAGGTTTACTTCAAGATTTTGGAAGAGTTTGCATAGTGCTTTGGGTTCTCGACTGCACTTCAGCACTACTTTTCATCCACAGACAGATGGACAGTCAGAGAGGGTGATACAGATTCTTGATGATATGTTGAGAAGCTGTGTCATCGATTTCTCTGGAAGTTGGGATAGGTTTTTACCTCTTGTGGAGTTTGCTTACAACAACAGTCACCAATCCAGCATTTGTACGGCACCATTTGAAGCATTGTATGGCAGACGGTGTAGGACACCTCTTTGTTGGAGTGAAATTGGGGAAGGTAAGTTAATTGGGCCTGATTTGATTCAAGAAACTGAAGAAAAAGTAAAGCTGATTCGAGGCAGATTGAAAGCAGCTTCAGACCGACAGAAGTCTTATGCAGATCTGAAGAGGAGAGACATAGAATTTGATGTGGGAGATAAGGTATTTTTGAAAGTATCTCCTTGGAAGAAGATTTTGAGGTTCGGTAAGAAAGGAAAATTGAGTCCTCGTTTCATTGGACCGTATGAAGTTTTGGAAAGAGTTGGGCCAGTTGCTTATTGGCTTGCTTTGCCACCTGAGTTGGATCGGATTCATAACGTATTTCATGTTTCTATGTTGAGGAGGTATAGGTCGGATCCATCTCATGTGTTGCCGATTGAGTCAATTGAAGTAAATCCTGATCTGACATTTGAAGAGGAACCAGTTGCTATTTTGGCACGTGATGTGAAAGAGTTGAGAAACAAGAGAGTGCCACTTGTGAAGATTTTGTGGAAGAATCATGGAAAAGAAGAAGCAACTTGGGAAAATGAACAAACCATGCGAGAGCAATATCCTCAGTTGTTTCAGACTTGATATCAGGTAATTTCGAGGACGAAATTTCTTTTTAGAGGGGGAGAATTGTAATATTCTCATTTATGCCCTAGAAGTTTTGCATATTGTTGTTGTTGTTATTGTTATAAATTGGATTGAATGTATATGATGGGATAAGAAAAGAAATTGGGAGGAGAATGTTTGTGTATATGTGTATTGGGAAAGAATTAGGGTTTAGAGAGAATGGTATGTGTTGTGTATATGATGATATATATAACATATAAATGGGTCAAAGGAAGAGTCAAAGGAAGAGAGATATTTTTGTGTTAAGTGTGTAATTACATATAAGGGCTTATATGAGACAAAAAGTTAGTTATATGATTGAGGGCATTTTGGTAATTGCTTGGATAAGATCACTTGGTGGAGATTAAAAGCAAAATTTGACTTTGTGTCTTCATCATTTCCTTCTTTCTTTCAAGAAGTGGCCGGCTCTCCAAAAACCAAAAAGGAAAGAGAGGTGTTCTTGATGCTAGAAGCAAATTGCAGATACAATCAAAGGATTTGACAAGGGATTTGTGAAATTTCTTCTTTTAAAGTAAGTATTCTCTTGTTTTCTTTACTTATTTGGAAGTTGTGTTGGAAGTGAATTAGGGTTTGGTGATTTTGTGATTTGGTGGATTTGAGATGTGTTGTGTTGTGTTTTCAAGTGTTAAATTGATTTTAAGTTATGAGTTTAATTAGAGGTTGTTGTTGGAAATGTTGGATGTTGATTTGGAAGGATGGAGAAGGATGTTGGTTTTAGGGTTTTGAGATGATATGTGTTTAATTGTTATATTAATGTGTTGTGAAATAATTCTTGTGGTGAATATGTGTTTAGAACATTGATTATGTTCATTTGAAACATGTTATATGATGAATATTGTGTTTGAGTGCAATTGAGAAAGTGTTGGTTTTAGTTAAGGTTGTGTTTATGGGTGACACGGCCAGAAGTAATGAAGAGACACGGCCGTGTCATTTATTTGTGTTGGCTACTGCCTCTTTTATTTTTAGAGACACGGCCGTGTCCTTCAAGTGGGCTGGGCGTGTCCCTCAAATGAGTTGAATATTGTTTGATTTCTTTGTTCTTTTTGCATGGTTTGGATTCTTCAAAGGTAGTTTGGTCTCTAAACCTAAACATAAACATTTTAAACATCCTTAAACCAAGGAATGACTTAATCAAACACTTGTGGATGATCCTAAAACTATGAATAATATAAATTGTTCTTGCATTGTTGAGATTGAACAATGTTATGTTATGCATTGTGAATGGTAATGTGTTTCATGAGTAATGTGAAATGAAATGTTGATATTTATGAATGATGCTATGTGAGATATAATGTGATCATGGATGAGATAAATATACACTTGAATAATGAAGTGTTATATTGTGAAATGAAATGTGAAGCTATTGTTATTGGCTATGATGATGTGATTGAAAGAAATAAGGCATGTTTGCCTAAATGTTGTTATGAATTGAGAATGAAAATGATAATTGAATAATAAATGAATTGTGTGGCTATTGTGTTATTCCATTTTCAGAGTTGGTTGTTGGTGGCATGCCTAATAAGTGTAACAATCTCTTGAAGTTAGGTTGGATTAAATCCTTGAAGCCTAATTGAGATGTTACCACCCTTGAAGCTAGGTTGGGTTAGTTTTTGAAGCCAAGTTGGGTTGAAGCTTAGCATGCTTTGCTCCCCTTGAAGCTTGGTTGAACTTAATCCTTGAAGCCTAGTTGGGTATATGACATTGATAAATGTGATAACAAACCAAAGCATTAACTCTGAAAATTGAATTGCATATTAGTGTGTTTTGGGCCCATGCTTGTCTTTGTTTAGTGTTGATTGTGAATGGTTAAATGAATACTAATGAGGTATATGAAAAGATATTGAAATGTGATATGTAATGTGAAAATATGTTGTTAGTTTTGCATATATGATGTTATATGTATAATATGGATTGAGAAATGACATTGCATTGCACTAAGTCATATCATTTGCATGATTATCTTACTAAGCCGTTGGCTTAGCGCGATAGTGTTTAATCGCGCAGGTAATAGAGTTGATAGAGTTGAACCCGAGAGTTCATCAAGACCAAGTGAGAGTAGACCTTGAAGAATCCATTTTGGGAGCTTAAAGATCAGAGCAAACTTGCCAATCATGTATACTTCTTTATATTTTGTAAAGAAATGTTTAATATGTAAATATGTAAATATTTTATAACTTCCGCTGTGTATTATTTAAATGTATATATATATAACTAATATGTTTTGTTTTATAAGTAAATGATCTACTTTTCTATAATGTATAATGATAAGGGTATTGTATCAAGTTTTAAAGTGTTTTGAATGTTAAGAGAACCGTAGCATCCCTATGTTTGGTGCACTTATGCTACATTGTTGTGGTTGTAGTGTGTGTGCATTAGATATGGGGGTGTTACAACGCCTCTAACAATTATCCTTATTTAATCAAACTCATCAGGCCTCTTCTTGAGCAGTGCAGCCTTATTTCTCCATCTTTTCACATAGTCCACAAAATTCTCATTTGGCCTTTGTCTAATGGAGTCAACTTCCATTAAGGTAACTTCCATCTCGACATTGTATCCATATTGTTGGATGAAGGCCTTGTATAGTAGATCCCAACTCTTTTGTGTGCCATCATCTAAGGTATTGAACCAATTTTGGATAATAGGGTCCAATGAGAGCATGAAGTACCTTAGAGTTTGAGCCTTAGTAGCTCGGGCAGACTGCATAGCAGTGATATACTGCTTCACATGGGGGTGAGGATTTCCAATTCCATCAAACTTTGCAAAGGATGGCATCTTGAATTTGTATGGCACATCTTCGTCTAGCTCAAATAATTTATCAACTTCGGAATTTCTTCAGTTTTCATCTTCTTCTAA